>QYAO01000023.1:0-605280 GCA_003988895.1 Hyphodiscus sp. D1413
AATGTGTTGTGGTTGTTTAATAATATTTTGAAGTAGTGGGGTGTGGGGTAAGTGCGCGACTCGGTGATATGCGCGACTCGGTGATAAACCACGTTATATATATTACGTTTCTTTGCATCACCGAATTTATATGTTATCATTTTACGGAGTTGTTTGATAATGTAAGCAACATCTATTGCTTATTAGAGTATTTGAGTCACACTAGCAAGCTACCGATGGGCTCGGATTTCGCTGTGGATCAAGTGTTGGAGGTAAACTTTCAAAGAGAGCCGTGGCAGTGTAAAGACTCGTTATGACAAAGACGGGAGACCGGCTGATTGCTAGTAGTATTCGTCATCTATTCCTAGTACCTTACTAGCAGGGAACCACGGACTTAGGCTCGTTAGGTAACGTCCAGCCTTTGGGTTTCCGTTGTGCGGCTCAGCGTTTCCGGACAAAACCATTTAATCTTACTGTAACTTATGCCTGTAAACCTGTATTGTCGAATGTTATTGTTTTGAGAATCCCTTGCCAGCTACCTTGTCGGACCCCCTGCCACTTGCCAGGGGTTCAGGACTTTTAGACCGATCCTTCGTATCCGGAACAGATATGCAGTAATGCCAGTCAGTAAGCACAATCTTTTGGACATGTCCACAGGAACCAAGAGTATTTCACGGCGGCTGCACGACGCGAAGGAACAACCAAGGAAAGTGTCAGAAAGTCCACGTGTCAACTGCAAGGTTCGCAAGATCTTAATTGTATACTACCTAAGACGGGGACTATTCTTTTTGGCCCCTTTCCTTCGCTCGAATCCTTTGAATTATTAGCACAACTCATCTGATCATGTGTGCAGAGTGTAAAGGATCCGTCAAGGTCTATTTGTTATTTCCCGTAGAGATCGGAATCGCCCATTAGTGAGGTATCTTTTCATCTATTGTAAAATCTTTACAAAAATGAAGATATTGGCACTCCATGGCTATACTCAGTCAGGTGCCGGTTTCCGGACGAAGATTTCCAAGTTGGAGTCTTACCTTCTGCAAGCCTTTGGAGGAGATGTCGAATTTTATTTTGCAACAGCTCCAATTCGATTGAGGACAAGTGATCTGGTATCTGTAGCCACATCGCGGCCAGGGCCAGAAGACGAACAGCTTGAACAACACAGTCCTAAAAAAACTGACGATATCGACTGCCATGCTTGGTTCAGATTACACGATCATGTCGATCCCCCCACAGGCTTTATTGATAGTCTTGAAATGCTAGCAGACTGTCTGACGCAACATGGACCTTTTGACGGAGTCTTGGGATTTTCACAGGGAGGCCTAATGGCTATCATGGTCGCTTCTCTGCTAGAAGGAAGATCGCGAAGAGAAGCCTTCGCAAGAGCCGCAATCGAATCGAGCGAGACTCTTCCATTCCCAGCGTCCTTCATCGACATTCAGCACCCTCCGTTTAAATTTGGGATAACATATGGAGCTTTGATGGGAGTCACCAAGAAGTACAGACCGTTCTACGAGAAGCCGCGAATCCAAACACCTTTCTGCCAATTTTCTGGACTGTACGATCCCGTTGTCAGTTCTGAAATGACCGCAACTGTCAATAGGGCACAAATTGGGGGCGACAGGTCACTCAAGATTCTCCACCCAGGTGCTCATGCAATATGTTCCGACAAGAAGTATCTCGATACGTTGGTGCAGTTCATTCGGGATGTTGAAAGCCACTCGGCGGTTCCAGAGCTGGACTACAACCACCTTGTGATCGAGAACCCACGGGGAATAGACGAGAATCATTTACAGAGGGAAATGACACTCTCGAGCTCGAGTTTATCGGTATCTGATGAATCACGCTCTTCCTCAAGACCTGCAAAGCGAAGAAGTAGCGGAAGCGTCAGGCGTGTCAGAAGTGCCTGGCGCCTTGGAAACAAAGTTCCGTGGAATACTACTCTCGTTTCCCACTCTCTACCGGATCATTATAATGAACACCGAAGCGACACTTCCCGCTCGGATTCCAAAAGTATCAACAGCATGGAGACGTCTTCAGAATCCTCGAGGTCGTCGGTGAACGAGGAGATCAGTCCAACAGGCATTGGGCGGCATCAGCAAGCTTTGAAGTTGTTGAAGGACCAGGAGACCAGCGCAATAAATTGCGATCTACAAAATTCATGGCTTCACGAGGCACTAGAGCTATTTCTTCATGAATGGACGCAAGTGCAATCTACTAATGGGCACCAACCGTCGTATGGAGATGCGCGAGAAATGGCTGTGAGGATTTTGAGGAGGAACAAATCCTGAAAGTGATGCATACCCAATGTACTTAGGTTACGTCTGTACGGATCCAAGCTGGACGCAAAATTGAAAGAAACAATTACTTCGAAACCAATGTAGCTACTAATACATGATCCCAACCCCAAAATAGGAGTACCTTGACTCCTCACCCAACCAACTCTTCTTCACAACTTCAGAATGCAGTGAAAGCTCTTTATAAGATAGTATGTAATGGATAGATGACCAAAGCAAGCCCCTTCAATCTTTTTTAAGAGGCGTGCAGCTTTCCTCTATTCCGCCGCTCTTCGAGACTAGGAGGATCTGAATCCCATCTCCGACCTCAATATGCCGCTCAGTCACGTTATCAAAGGCGTCTTTCACTAGGTCTAGTACAGCGCCGGCTGATAAAGGTTCGCGGGGTCTCTCCTGCAAAGCTGTACTTTCTCCAGCTCCCTGAACATACTGGTTGTTGAAGTTGACCTGGTTGTCGAGGAACGGCATCATCAGGCTCGCCGCAGCACCAGCACATCTGCACATTGATCTCTCGACACACCCGACCGGATCATAACTGAATAAAGCTCCCTTGCCCTCACGATCTATCCCCCCTAGAATCGCCTGAACTTGATAGGGAAAAAACCGCTTCTGATAAAGGAGCGTCGAGAGTCGTTGTGCGCAGGCTTCAATTCCCATTGCCCGTCCGTGCTTGAACTTGTATCCATTCACAATAGTATCGAGGCTCTCTGCGAGACTCTTTCCATCGGCAGCGAAGCCTACTACGGCAAGCGCAATCCGCTCGTCGCCGCCGATACGGAAGACTTTCGGCTCGGTTCGGGAGTTAATGGAGTAGCCGCTGGTGGAACGAGTGTCTCCAGCAACAATAACAAAGTCATCACCGCTGATCCCGAGAATGGTGCCGCCATTGTCTGCATAGCTGTGATAGGGATAAGCTTCATATCGGGGAGTTGGAAGGAGACATACGGATAGAACGAATGTTGCTTTGCATCTGCTGTCGATGTGTTCATCGATGACAAGTATGTCGAGGCTCCGAATGGATGGGTCGAGTTATCCATGGCGGCTGGAGATGTCGAACGTTTCGAATTCTTAACCGTACATGGGCGAGGCTTGAATGTATTGTTTGTGGATTGCAACAACAGGAAACGATGTGATATGAGATTTCGAATCTTTCTACGTCGTTTTCTCTTGGGGGAGGCGGGTTGACCATGCGTCACCTCAACGTTGCCTCAATATCACTGCGTAGTCCCCTGCTGCCTTAGTGCTTTTCCTTGGTGTACAGGTTTTCCTTCGCGTCAATCCTCATTATTCTCGAAGCCAAGCTAGTGCTTATGCCGGTCGTTGCATGCATGAGCGCCGGAGGTACCTGTCATTCATGCATGAGCCCCAGAAGTATCCTGTCATTCATGCATCCTATCAAAGCTGTTTGGTATTCAACTTTGGTAGCAAGACGGTACTTCTCGAGTATCAAGCACAAACAGTTATCTTCAATTGAAAATTTCAATCAATATCAGCAATAGATGTGAAAGCTTATTCCAATTGCCTCACCGCTTGTGTTTATTTGCTCCAGCTTTCGAAATGACCCAATTGCCACAAATTCCACGGCGAGGAGGCGAGCCACAGCTTTCAGAAAAAGCGATATTTGCAAAAGTTCTCGCCGATGTTGCAAATAAATGCTCTGTGCAAACCAGTCAGATCGAGGACTTGTACCCGCCCACGGCTCTGCAGTATGGTCTGTTCGTTCTCTCAATGGCTTCAGAGGGTGCATACATCGCTCAGCATGTATTCAGATTGCAAAGCTCCGTCGACAGAGACCAATTAAAGAAGGCTTGGAATACAGTGATCTCGCGCAATGCAATTTTTCGGACCCGGCTTGTAGGATTGGAGAATCGTGCACTGCAGGTTGTATTGAAGGACTGGCTGCCAGCGTGGAAAGACTTCTCGGACCTGACCACTTATCTCGACATTGATAGACAGCAAACCATGGGGTACGGGCAGCCATTATTACGTGTTGCTATGTCCAAGACGCACTTGGTCTGGACCGCTCATCACAGCATCTATGACGGCAGTTCCGTGGAGCTCATGCTAGGAGATATCTCCATAGCCTATGCGGAAGGACATTTGCCTCTCCGCCAACCCTTTCGAAACTTCGTCAAGTACGCTCAGCTCGCCAATGACAGTGCGCAGTCCAGGTCATATTGGAAGTCTTTGTTCACGATCGAAGAAGCGACTCCGTTTCCGGCCCATGACTCTAAATATCGGGCGCGCCCTGATAGTTCCATCGAACATGATATCAGGACACTTCCCGCTGGTCCCTCAGAAGTGACTACTGCAACGTTGGTACAGGCCGCTTGGGCACTCGTATTGTCAAGTCATCTCGGTTCTCCATCTGTGTCTTATGGTACAACTTTGAGCGGACGGAATGCAGACATGGCTGGTATTGATAACGTTATGGGTCCTACTCTCACCACACTCCCGGTAAATTTTCGCATCGATTACGGAACGACTGTGACTCAATATTTGCAGAACATCCAGCAGTATTTTGCAGTCATGATCCCTCATATCCACGTTGGACTTCAAGCGCTCAAAGAGTTGAGCTCGGAGGCTGCCAGCGCTTGTGACTTTCACTGTCTTCTTGCTGTCCATTCGGTGGGCCAGGAGAATACGACGATCTCTCCCTACGAACATTTGCTCACCTACCAGCATCAGCAAAATTCTACAGATTACCTCAGCTACGCTCTCACCTTGCAATGTTACGTAGCCAATACCGGCAGAATGAAAGTTGTCGCTTCATTCGATAATACCGTCATTGAGACTCCGCGGGTGCAGCGCCTCTTGTACCAGCTTGAGCATGTCACCTGTCAGCTTGTATCAGGAGAAGCCGCCAGAAAAACCTTACAGAATATCAATCTTGAGAGTCCTGAGGATCTCAAACACGTTGAGCTATGGAATCAGAACCCCGGTGTCCCTGTTGGCTTCCCTCTTGATGAGATCAATAAAAATGTTTTGATCCGACCCAGCGCAACGGCGATCTGTGCTTGGGATGGGGAAATATCGTATTCTGAACTGGATGAGCTATCCTCCAAGTTGGCTCAGTACTTGATCTCCGAGCACGGTATTGAGCCTGAAGTGATTGTGCCGATTTGTTTCGAGAGGTCTCTCTGGTAAGTTCATTCCTCTTCACGAAGCATTTGTGTACTTCCTGGTAGCCCCTGAGACAGCGCCTTCTCCTTGCGAAACACTTACCCAAGCTCGTATTGAGCACAAAAAGCGACGCCAGACATTGCAGATTACAATGCCCCACTAGCTTTGGAATATTGGAATTCAGTACTGCTTTACTGCTCACTGCGAGCTAAAGCCGTTATTTAATGCGCAGAACTAATTCGTTGGCAGGATGACTGTAGCAGTCGTAGCCGTAATGAAGGCGGGTGCTGCTTTCACTCTGCTTGATCCGGTATATCCTGTGAAGCGTCTCGAGAACATCGTCAAACTCACAGATGCAAAGACAATCTTGGTGTCTAAAGCATCTCGCGCTTTGTTCGCTCAATCCTCCATCGAGTGTGTGGTCCTCGACAAAGGCACCTTCGAGCCTGTTGGATTACCCGCTTCAACCATATCCTCGGTCAACAAATTCCGATCACGATGCTCGGAATGGCTTGCTCCTGAGAATGCTATGTATGTTGTTTTCACCTCTGGGTCTACGGGAGAACCTAAAGGAGTAGTGGTGACCTTTGGATCTTATTATGCTGGTGCAATGGCTCACATCCCTTATTACGAACTTGGTCCCCAGTCGCGGAACCTGACTTCTGTATCACCCGCATTCGACCTCTGTATCCAGGAAATGGTTTCCACTCTAATGGCTGGCGGCTGTCTATGTGTGCCGTCTGATAATGATCGCCTGGGGGACATGGTAAATGTGGTCCAATCTATGCGGGTCAACATAGCATCTTGGACTCCTTCATTTGCTCGACAAATCAACCCTGATGATGTTCCAAGTCTGAAAAGATTGGCCCTAGTCGGAGAGGCAGTTCCCAAAGATCAGCGAGACACCTGGGCCGACAAGGTGTGGTTGCACAATAGCTATGGGCCGGCAGAATGCTCCGTCATCAGTACGATCAACAGGAAGCTCACAAAATCCACCAACCCCGCCAATATCGGCTCTATAATTGTAGGATCCTCATGGGTCGTCGATCCAGATGACCACGATAGGCTCATGCCAATTGGAGCTACTGGTGAGTTGCTCATCGAAGGGCCACTTCTCGGTCGAGGATATCTTAACGCCCCCGAAAAGACCGCCGCAGCCTTTGTGAAGGATGCTCTTCGCACTCTCGGCTCGAAAGCTTCTAATAGGCGCTTCTATAAGACTGGTGACCTAGTTCGATATGACACAGACGGTACCCTGATCTTTGAAGGGCGCAAAGACACACAGATCAAGATTCGCGGTCAAAGAGTTGAGCTTTCGGAAGTTGAGTACCATCTCCGAAAAATATTCCCCATCGCTTCTGGTGTTGCTGTGGAGCTCGACAAACATGACGACGTGGCGGAGTTGGTTGCATTTGTGTTCTGCGACGGACATTGGGATGACAAAACACAAGAGTTGTATGAAATGGCATCGTTTCTGTCTGACTCGGACATCAAGAACATGTCGGACGCCCGAAAGCGTCTCAGACTGGTGTTGCCGCATCATATGGTGCCTACTCGTTGCTTTCTGGTGCAGAAACTTCCGGTGTTACCATCAGGTAAACTCGATCGCAAACAACTGCGGCGGGAGATTCTGAATCCCAGCAAGTCTTATTATCAGCTTCAAGAGTCTGAAATGGGAGAATCTCTCATCGATCCGGGAAATAAGATTGCGCTTCAACTCAGCGAAAAGATTGTAAAACTGTTGGCTACTAGAGAAATCGAGAGCGCCACAGATCTGTATGGAAAAGACATCCATTTGACGGAGCTTGGTCTAGATTCTATACAGCTCATCGCCATTCTGACTTTTATCACAAAAGAATATGGGGTCAACTTGTCTGTTGCAGTCCTATATGACGAAGAACTCACAATCTCAAGACTCGCCAACCTGGTTTCTGACCGCCAGGCGGGACGTTCAGTTGACAGTGAAGAGCAAGCGGTTGACCTGATGGAGGAAAGTCGGGTCTTGTATGATGGTCTCCAAAGCTCTGAGATCTCCAAACAAAATGGAAAGACGGTCTTCTTGACAGGTGGGACGGGCTACCTAGGCTCGCAGATACTACGGCAGTTACTCAACAACCCCTGGGTCAAGAAGGTTGTGATCCACACACGAGCTCAAGATTCTACCAAAGCTCTCGATCGAATTGTCTCAGTCGCCTCAATCGGCCAATGGTGGTCTCCCTCATATTTACCCCGAATTGAATGTTGGGTGGGAGACCTAGCAGCACCCAAGCTTGGTTTGTCACCCACAGAGTGGGCCCACTTGAGTGGGGATTGCCATCACGGTGAACAAATCGACTGTATCATTCACAATGGCGCTACTGTCCAATGGCAGGCGCCTTATTCTTCACTCAAAGCTGCCAACATCGGCTCTACGCTGGAGCTACTATCCGCCGTTCGTCAATCACCCTCCAGGAAGAGCTTTACATACGTTTCTGGGGGAGCAGAAAGAACTACGGATATGGATATTGAGTCCTTCGCCAAGGATTTGCAGAACGCGAGTGGTTATAGTCAATCCAAATTTGTCGCTGAACAAATTACATCGAAGTTTGCTAGTAGTCAGTCAGAACATAACATTTCGATAGTTCGACCGGGCTTTATCATTGGGACGGAGAAAGAGGGCGTTCCAAATACGGACGACTTCGTCTGGAGACTAGTCCAAGCTTGCGTCAGTATTGGCAGTTACCCAGCAGACAATCAGGACTTTTGGATCTCTATTGCAGACGTGGAGGAAGTTGCTTCTCTGGTGATCACCTCGAACAACTTAGCATTTGAGCAGCACATGTCCAAGATTAGAAACGTTGATACCGGGCTCGTGGTACGAGACTTCTGGAATATTGCCAACGAGGAGCTGAATCAGAGTCTTCGGCCCGTCTCCGGAGAGGAATGGGTGCAAATGATTAAGAGCCTGCTTGTAAATGCAGGCGATACCCACCCGTTTCAACCTTTCATGGCAATGCTTCAAGACTCAACATTCAGCCTGGGACTTCCTGCCCCACCTCAAGCTAAAAGCAAAAGCAGAGTATTCAAGGCTTTCCGAAAGAATATCCAGACCTTGCTGGGTATTGGATATCTTTGGACTGAGCAAAACAATCGTCCAAAGCCAGGTACTATTCCCGAGCGCGGTGCTACGTTTAGTAGGTCTGGGGTAAAGATTGCTCAGGTTGTAAGCTGAATAGACGAGGGCCAGGTTAATTAGCGATTAAAAATGAGGTACTATAGCAGGACATACAGGTAGACATTTACTGTATTTATTTAGTAATTGATAGATCATGATAAAAGAACCTCAATGGTAGTGAATTCTTTTGGGAACCGTATTAAAGGCCTCCCAGACTTATAACCTATTAAATATTGAATAATCAAGTGAATTAAACTAGTACAAGTATGTATATTAAAGGTCTAATAAGTAGAGAGTTTGAATGATCTATTCAAGTAATAGATAAGAAGGATCAGCTATTTCCTAGGGAAATAGCAGAGTTTTCATGCCCAGCTCAATTATACAAGCATCCAAATTTCCCCTATTTCTCAACACTTCCAAAACTGTCCCTCTATAATAGTATGCCTTCTAATAGCTTATTATTATAACATAGTTAGCCAAGGATCACTTAATAACTCCCTCGCCGTTTTTCGCTTCTCTGGTTCCCACTGTAACATAGACCTAATAAAGTTGAGAAATAGCAATTTATCCTTTCCATTAAGATGAGCACGAGTTGTATAGTGGCCTCGTCTCGGGTCCTGTCCATTGAAGAGATGTTTACCCTCAAAGATATCCCAGATCTACCGACAAATCAGAAGGAGAGTCCAGAAAATGAATTTTCGCATACAAAAGGGCCACTTACCATGGTGCCGACATTCCAAATATCAGCACTGTAAGTCCATGGGAGATGAAGCATCACTTCTGGACACCGGTAAACATATATTTCTCCATCTACCGCTTTCTTGCGGGGTGAGGGCTGAGTAATCTCAGTCTTCTCAAAAGCAGCAAGAATAGAGGCATCTTCGATAATATGGAGAATGTTATCGGATTTGATGTCTAAGTCAATTTTAATTTAGCAGGAATCTACCATGAAAGCCAGGAGAAAATTTACCTGTATGGATCAACTTCCGATCCGTGTGGAGATAGTCTAACTCTAGTAAAAGACGTCTAAGGTTTACTCGAAACTCGAAGCAAATCTTCCGTGAGCCTATCTCGACCACTCCGTTCGAGAAGTGTTCTTATACTGTCCCAGAGTGGTTCATGTACTAGGCATGGATATTTACCACTATGATGTATCAACTCAAATGAATCAAGAGCAGTGCGTACGTAGCGGTAGCCAAGTCTTCATTTATTCCCTTGGCTGATATGCTTATAAATAGCGATCTCATCGGTATCCTGGCCGTCATTCGTAAATATTTTGACAGCAACGTGACGGTGGGCTCTATTCTAAAATAAGCTTCATCATGTTAGGGATTAGCATCACTAATAGCAAATCCCTTACAAGCCACACTGTTGACGAATTTCCAAACCCCAGCTTTCCAACGATTTGATACCGGAAGGAAAGAACTTCCCCAATTCGCGCTGGGTAATATCGATTAATTCCGAAATTTTCCTCCTCGAGCTTTTCTGATGAATTGGTAAGAGGAAATTTCACCTTCGGGAATTGCCGTGGTGGGGAGGGTGCCCGTTTGGCGGCACCTTTAGCCCACTTCAGGAGTCCATCCATGTATGCGTGATGATCTAATGGATATTTAGATTGAGAACTAATGACTTATCGGAAGTAGTCAAGAAGCTGAATGTAGGAAATTGTCGATATCACATGAACGTTCTAGTCCCAATTAGATAACCGCCATGTATTTAGCTACCAGATACCATTGGAAGCCCAAAACCAGCTGTATTACTTCCATATAAGTGGGGAGTTCGTTACGGCAGGTAGAAGCTTTGGTAAACCTCTAAGTTTACCCACAGAAACAAATCGATGGAGAGAGGAATCGGGCGACATTAGATATAGGTGCAGCAGCTGGCCTGAGCGTGAAAATGCATGCGTCATTTGTCGGCTGTTAACGAACAACTGTTTTTTTACAGGAACTAGAAAGAAGGGTGATCGTCGAGAAAAATCAGCTTTTCCATACCATTCACTGGTTTTGGATTGAGGTTTATAAGATGGTTCATTACAGTATAGTATATGTCTCCCAATATATAATTATAGATAGTCGTTCGTAAAGATGGCTTCGCTATAGAACTATGAAAACAAAAGACATCTTACTATTCTAAACTCTATGAACCTTCTACATTTGAAGCATTCAGTTATGAGAATAGTCGAGTCAATGAAATATTTTAAGCACCCTTTTTTACATCCTACATAGTCATGGGTCACATCGACACACACCATCACTTCGGTGTTGACTTTTATGCCGAGGGTATGTCCAATTACTCGGTCAAAGGTGCTCGTGAAATAATCGCCCTGATAGGGGTCAAATCGGTCGGCACACATCCATCCGGCTATGCAGCAGTGCTCAAATGGTTATTGTAATTTTACCACACTTTCTGCGATGAAAACGATCTCGACGACTATCCTGCGGCCCACTGTTCCAGGAGCAGCTCTCTCCAAGATACCTCTCTCCAAGATACCAAAGGATCCAAAGGCACTTGCTCGCCGTTACAACGAATTCATAGCCAAGTTACAGGATAAATAGCAATAGCAGTAAGGTTTCAAGGTGGCGCTACCATCATTGATCCATCAACGTACTGAAAGCCATCAATATATAGGGCATCCAAATTTCCATCAATCGAGCCAACTGAACAAGCCAAGTATATATTATATAAAACCTCCTATATTTATAGAATTCTCATTTCCTCTCTTTTTTCTCCTATATACATAAAACTTATCAATCTAATAATATATCCGTCTATAGGTCAATTTCGTTTTAAAAAGACCCTTATGACCGCGGATATATTATATAACAGTATAATCTAGCAGAGCCATACAGGCCGACCTTTTGCCTCTTGTCGCGATGTTAAGTACCATTGTCTATTTATTATTTTATGCTGCCATATAGCCTTTATTGAAAGTCCCCTTCGAAAATGTTCATTATAAAATTACAATGTCGCGGAGTTACGGAAGAAAAGTAATATGGAGATCCCTGTATGTTTAGCCCTAGAACTTCTTTATTTTTCCAAGTTACTCTCATCGATTTTCATTAGAAGCAGTCTAAAGCTACGAAAGTCCACCATAGATAGTCAGCAGCCTCGGTACGTTAATCTATTCTCGGTTCGCTCGGCGTTTCTTGGTTCCTGAATAAAGCCGGGAAAATGTTGCTCAGGCCGATTAAACTTTGATCTTTTCCTACCGCGGTAAGACAAGGAGGAAAATCAAAAGAATTCTTATACTCCTCTGCGCGATCAAGGAGTGCATTGGTTGACTGACTTTACTGCCAGCACTATTTCTCCTCCTACAAAACTCACATATCTTTCTCAAAGCAAGCGACCAACAAGGGGCTCATATCTCGCCCCCCGCTATACAATAAGCTCAACCTTCCTCTATATAGCTCTTCATTCGCGCCTAAGCTTCATGACTGTTGAATAAATGCATGGTATAGATTCGGGCCGAAGTTTACGACAACATTCTCCATTGACGAAAACAGCTGCTTCGTGTGCTTCGAGAAACTTGCCGTCGTGTCAAGGTCTCCACTGGTCGTTCAAAGCCTGTCCAGAGTTTCTTGAGGGTGGATGCCGGGGATGGGCTTGAAACAGTTGTGCTTAATGTTACATTGCATGATTCCTTTCCTAGTTCTGACCTCCGTAGGATCTTTGTGGTCTACAAACGTAAACACGAATGTCGACTAATGACAATGTTCAAAAGCTGCACGGGTCTTCGAAATATTGCTTTGTTAGTGACACGGCAATTACTTAAAGGAAGGGAAACCTTCTCTGAAAGGGACTGTGACTTTCTACCAAATTTGAAGGCTCCCAATTTCGCTTTTCCACAACTAAGTTTCGACACTGTCCTATGGGGCATAGCTTGCTGTCTTACCTCTCTGCATATCAAGCTTGGTATTATCGATAGATCAAAGCCTGCATTCACCATGTCCTTCTCACTTTACCTCCTGAACCTTGCGCTTTTGATCCATCTTGGAAGTGCAGCCGCTCTCGTGGCCGACTTTAGTAAAAGCAATGTTGCCCTCTCAGCGGCTAGTTCCTCTGAGAATTCAACGGACTTGACGAATGCCCCTGCTGCCGTCGCTGCCTCTTCTGGCTGGACACTCTTGGGATGTTATACAGACAATGTATCTGCGCGCTCTTTGCCATATGGGGCAACAGTTCAAGGTGGGCCAGCTGCCATGACGAACGAGCTTTGTCAATCTACCTGCCTCGCTGCGGGCTACACACTTGCTGGTACCGAATATTCAGATGAGTGCTGTCAGTACCTTTTCTGTTCATATATAACGACGACTCTCATACTATCACAGATTGTGGCACTTCTCTCCAAAATGGAGGTGCTGTGGCACCTGATGGCAATACGTTGTGTGATATGACTTGCGACGGGAATACTGCGGAGATCTGTGGGGGCCCAAACCGATTAACTCTGTATTCTTACAGCAGTGGAGGTTCTACCCCAACTAGCACGACGACTACAAGCTCGCCGACTGGAACCGGAAACCCTTTGCCAGGGTGGACTTTCTTGGGGTGCTATACAGACAGTACAGCGGCACGGACATTGCCTAATATGGAGCCGGTGTCAGGAGGAATGTCGAATGAAGGATGTCAGAATGCATGCCTATCAGCTGGTTATAGCATCGCGGGTACTGAGTATGCAGGCGAGTGTTGTGAGTTTTTTCCCCTTTATCAAGCAGCGCCTTTTTCTGAACGTTAATAGGGTGTGGCAATACCTTTGCAAATGGAGCTGGACCAGCCCCTGATGGTAGTGCGGGATGCAATATGGCCTGTAGTGGCAATGCTGCCGAGACTTGCGGAGGTTCTAACAGATTAGATGTGTACCAGCACAGTAGTGGAGGCTCCTCCCCGACAACATATACGCTGAAAGCCACTTTCGACTATACCAACTTCTTCAGCCAAATGACCTTCTTTACGGGCGGTGACCCTACCGACGGTTATGTTGACTATCTAACACAGTCCGCGGCCCAAAGTGCTGGTCTCATCAACACGAACAATAACCAAATATACATGGGTGTCGACTACACAACTTTGAATCCATCAGCTGGACGCGCATCTGTTCGTGTAAGCAGCAATGCTGTTTGGACACACGGCCTCTTCATCGCTGACATCGCCCACATGCCTGGTGGTATCTGCGGCACTTGGCCCGCCTTCTGGCTTTTAGGTCCCAATTGGCCCAACAATGGCGAAATCGATATCATCGAGGGCGTTAACCAAGGGAATACGGATTCTATCACGCTACATACTGCTGCCGGATGCTCTATTAATACAAGCGGATCTCTACCCAGCAGCGTCTTGGACTACACAGACTGCAACACAGCTAACGCCAATGACGGTTGTGGTGTCAGCACCACTAACACACAGGGCTATGGCGCAGGTTTCAACTCTATCGGCGGTGGTGTCTATGCTACGCAGTGGACATCGTCGGCAATTGCTGTTTGGTTCTTCCCTCGAAATGCGATTCCTTCTGATATCACGTCCGGTAACCCTAGCCCCAGTGGTTGGGGCACTCCTGTGGTTACTTTCAATGGAGGCTCAGGATGCAATATTGACTCTTTCTTTGCAAATAATCAGATTGTCTTCGACACGACGTTTTGCGGTGATTGGGCAGGCGCAGTTTGGAGCAGTGGGAGCTGTGCAAATTTGGCGAGCTCATGCCAGACTTATGTTGGAGCAAATCCCAGTGCTTTCCAGAACGCCTATTGGACGGTAAACTCCGTGAAAGTTTATCAGTAGTCATATGAGGCATGAGTTAAAAGTTACATGTTCTTCCTAGCCATTTAGTACTTGTTCAAAGCATGTTCTCAATAGCCAATAGCCTGTTTGGAGCTTTGTCTATCTTGCGAGCGGAGCTGTGACTTGTGGACACTTTATAGTGCTCAAATAAAGAGACCTGCTCCTCAGTCGCCATTAGGCAGTGTATGCTACAAAACATCATGTTGCCAAGGCAGCATTCTAAAGATTTCAGTTGGAGATCGTGGTGCCGTCTTCGAGGACGGACTCTCAAATGTTATTGTACGTGTTTCACAGAGACCGAATGTACAAACTATTACAAAGCTTGAACTTGTCATCTTACGGTAAAACGAGTTAAATTGCCACTAAAGAAGCTTGAATAACTACGACGAAAATGGGACTGGTGATGGCTATGATGTATGAGCTGCGCAGGCATGAAGCATAGGATGAGAGAGCTGAGGATAATCTCCCAATAGAAAGGCATACAGAAGAACTTCTAAGGCCTCAAAATGCAAAGTAAAACTAAGCCAGTCAGAAGTGCAACTTGAATACAGCAAAATGAAATCTCGTCGCTGCGTTCTAAATAGCCGGATAAACTACAAGGGTGGGATTTTCAACCATTCTGCCGCATCGGCATAAACTCTAAGTCCCGGAAGCTCAGCCCAAGTCGAAAGATTGCTAGTTGTCCAGGCTCTTGGCTCGACGTCTTCAGCGTCAGAAACTCCGCCACCAGGGTAAATAGTGCAGGGCATTGAATTAATCTCGGTATCTTCTTGTCTCCTCGATTCCGCGGTCAGATATCACAACTGTGAGGCCGGAGGAGGTGGAGGAACGTCTCTGCACCCATGAGTCTTAACGGGCCGAATATTGGCCCGCGCGATGGTTAATAAAGTCTAAATACAAGATATTATAGTACAGAGTCGAGCATCTTCGTAACTAAGGAGCGCTGCAGGTTCGTACAAGTCTGGTCTTCGCTCCTCGAATTTCCCCGCCTTTCACTCAAGCCACAATATATACCCCACATGCCCAAATTGGACCGATGAACGACCGCCAGCCCCAGACTTCCCTTCAGTCAAGCCACAACAGCTGACATGCCCCAGATTGAACCGACAAACGGCCGCTAGCTCCCGAACTTTATTATGACCTGGGGACCGCTGAGATCTGAATGCTTGTTTCCAGGCACGCCTCGTGGACGGGTCGCGGATAATAACAGCTGACAAGTGCCGCCAGGACGTGGTCTGTTTACATGGCAGAGATCACACGCTCCGCGTAGTATCGGGAGACATGCTTGTGCCTTTTTCGCACGGACGGAAATCCTGGACGAGATTTCTCCACGATATCTCTCGAAGCCCGTACACGGCCTGGGCTTTCCTAGCGTTGCAATGCTGCAAGTACGATATGATCACTTGGAGTCTCTTTTATTCCTCTATCATCTCTTTCTATCGGCCCGCAATCTTCGCCGATTTCTGATAAATCTCAAATTGGTGATGTTTTCTTCAAGCTGTTGTATTTCTTACTTCATAGCGTTGAGCTAATCGAACTGTGGCTTGGAAGTCTCTACCGTGTTTCTACTCCCGTAACAGAGAGATGTCTTCAAGTACGTTCTCCCTATTGTTTTGCTTAGTATCATCATGAGCTAAGGTCCTGTCGGGACGCCCTCGGTCGTTCAGCTTTCTGACTTCTGTTTTCCCGCTCTGCTATTCCTCCTTTGTGTCTATTCCACAGACTACGTCTCCACAGTTCACCTCAATTGCAGTCGCATTCGGCATTTGTCACGATGGTTGTTAGGTACGATTTGGGCCGCTTGTCAGAATACAGGAGGGGCAGCTGGGCAGCTGGGCAGCTGAGGCCTCCACCTTCCCTCCTGAGCCCCTCTCAGACTCGGTCGGATTAGAACTGTTAATATATTGTAGCGGCTGTGCCGATGTCCATCATCCTGCTCCGTAGTATAAGTCAACACCCATCCCCCAATTTTCTGTTGGCAGTATCCAATCCTCTTCCGATTTATTTCACTCAAACAAGAGCCACAGAGTTCATCGAGAATGAAGCTCTTCAAAGCGAGCTTACTGTCAGTTTTCGCTTTGGGGGCATGGTGCGAGCATCTCAAAATCCCGCAAGTCGAGAATATTGTTGGCAAGGTCTTGAAAGATTTCGGAGATTATGTGCACTTTGAGGGAAATCATTCTGCGGCTTCAGCTAGTACCAAAAGACAATCGAATGCGTATTGGTATGAAACCATCAATCATCAAGGAATTTCCGCATTTGGTACCAGCGGCTACAAGGTATTTCGGAATGTGAAGGACTATGGGGCAACAGGTAAGCTTCTATCCAGAGGATTTCGGAAAATAGGCACACTCTGACTTCAATTCCCTTTTCAAGGCAACGGCGTCACAGATGATACAGCTGCAATCAATGCTGCCATAAATGACGGCAATCGTTGTGGTCAGGGCTGTGCGTCAAGTACGACGACTCCGGCAGTGGTCTACTTTCCCGCTGGGACGTACCTGATTTCTTCGTCAATTATTGACCAGTACTATACGCAACTGATCGGAAATCCGAACGATGTGCCGACCTTAAAAGCTACATCTGGATTCTCTGGATTCGGCTTGATCGATGGCGATGAATATTATACGGCAGACTTGAACTGGGGGTCTACGAACGTATTCTATAGGCAAGTTCGGAACTTCATCTTTGATATGACGAGTATTCCTGCCACTTCAAAAGCAACTGGAATACACTGGCCTACCGCACAGGCAACAAGTCTGCAGAATATTGTGTTCCAAATGAGTACAGCGTCCGGAACGCAACATGTAGGATTATTCTGTGAGAGTGGTAAGTGAATCACGATTATTTTCGTATGCTGACATAACGGAATCCACAAGTGTTTGCATCTTTATTCTTTAAAATTTTGAAACTTCCCAAACTAATCCAAACCTTTCTAGGCTCCGCGGGGTTTGCAACTGATCTGACTTTCAATGGCGGCCTCATCGGCGCTCAAGTGGGGAATCAACAAGTACGTAACCGTTGGCTCGGTTTATTTCTTCCCCTCTGCCATACGAACCCTAATTTTGATTTCTGAGTCACCTCTCGAAAATCACGAAATCTACCTTGGGGTTATCTTGCCTCATTTATAACGCAATGCTGAGTATGAAATTGCATAGTTCACAATGCGTAACTTGGTTTTCAACAACTGTGTGACCGCTATATCACAATTATGGGACTGGGGATGGGTTTATCAAGGCATAAGTATCAACAATTGTCAGAAAGGTATCGATATATCGGCTGGAGGTAGCAGTGCACAGAGCGTTGGCTCTGTCACGTTGGTCGACAGCTCCATCACTAACACGCCTATCGGAATCATAACTGCTTATAACTCTCCATCTTCATCTCCAGCAACGGCTGGCAGTTTGATAATTGAGAATCTGGCAATCAACAACGTACCAGTCGCCGTACAGCTAACAGGGGGCTCGACAATTCTCGCAGGTTCCACCGGCAGCACGAGTATTGCTGCGTGGGGTGAAGGCCACGAATACAATCCCACAGGACCCAAAAGCTTGTCAGGGCCTTTCACCGGAAATTCCAGACCTGGCTCTCTTCTCAGCGGAGGAAAGTACTACGTCCGGTCTAAGCCCCAGTACAACACTCTCGCCGCATCATCCATCTCTAGCGTACGCAGTGCTGGGGCTACTGGAAACGGTGTTACAGACGATACTACCGCACTACAGAATATCATCAACAGTGCTACCGCCGCGGGAAATGTTGTATTTTTTGACGCGGGAACTTATCGCGTGACCAGCACCCTTCTTATTCCAGCTGGAGCAAAGCTCGTTGGAGAGAGCTATTCAGTGATCAGTAAGTACATTTGGGAGTTTTCATTCAAATGCTAGCCATAAAATTCATCTATTTCTGCCTCGGCTAGAGGGAGCTCTACGGAATTGAACACCATTTGGCGCTTCGTTCCGGCAGCAGTGTCTCTTTCGAACTCTGAACGGGGGCTAACAAAAACTCCTCCAGTGTCAAGCGGTAGCTTCTTCAACAACATAAACAGCCCTCAACCAGTAGTACGTGTCGGCACTGCTGGATCAGCAGGTCAAGTAGAGTGGTCCGATATGATCGTCAGTACACAAGGAGCTCAAGCGGGTGCAACTCTGATTGAATGGAACTTGGCTGCGTCTGGAACACCTTCAGGATTGTGGGACGTACACACCCGAATTGGTGGATTTAAAGGTTCAAATCTTCAGGTTGCTCAGTGCACTAAGAACCCTGGAAGTACGAGTATCAATACTGCGTGTATTGGCGCTTATATGGCCATGCATGTCACACCCTCGGCGTCTGGTCTTTACATGGAGAACAACTGGCTCTGGACTGCTGATCATGATATCGATGATCCAGGGAATACACAACTTACGATTTACGCCGGGCGTGGGCTCTTTATCGAGAGTACCGCTGGAACAATCTGGCTGTGAGTATTGTCTTCATTCCGAATTCGATTTCCATGTGCTGAGCCAGACATTCTTAGCGTTGGAACTGCGGTAGAGCACCACACTCTCTATCAATATCAACTTGCCAATACTCAAAACCTCTTTTTGGGGTTCATTCAGACTGAAACACCGTAAGCATTACTCTATTTGTGGCGGCAAGAACTGCTAATACAATAGGGAAACAGGTACTACCAGCCAAATCCTCCAGCTCCGGCACCATTTACAGCTGTCTCGGCTCTCAATGACCCTACATTCTCTAATTGTGCTGGCCAAGCTTCCAACTGCTATGATGCATGGGGATTACGTATCGTAAACTCCAAGAATGTACTCATTTACGGTGCAGGGCATTATTCATTCTTCAACAACTACGATGGCAGTAAGCTTGAATCCTTCCATTATTTCTCAGCAGCTGATCTGTAAAAAGCGTGCAACGCAGGTGGCGGCCCCGAAAACTGTCAAATCAATATTGTCGACCTAGAAGGCACATTAACCAATGTCAATTTCTACTGCCTCACCACTGTCGGCGCAGTCAACATGATCTCCGAGGCTGGAACCAGCTTGGCAGTCTACAGCGCTAATGTCAATGTTTTTGGAGATACTATCGCATTGTTTCAGCTTGCAGCGGGTAGTGGAGGGTCTGGAACCCCTCCTCCAACCACTACCTCGTCAGTACCGACTACTCTTTCCACATCCACGAAAACCTCATCGCCCACCGGCGGATCTGGTTGGACATTATTAGGCTGTTATACAGATAATGTTGGTGGGAGGACTTTAGTGAATGGTGAGCCGGTTCCTGGTGGTGCGGCTGCAATGACGGTGGAGGCGTGTCAAAGTACCTGTTTGGGACTTGGATATTCTCTTGCTGGTGTTGAGTATGCTGATGAATGCTGTAAGTATCGGAAAAATCGTCTTCTAACCTATGTTTCTAACGGGGGTATAGATTGTGGCAATTCCATTTCAAATGGTGGTGGCCCTGCACCAGACGGAAATGCCTTGTGCAATATGGCTTGCGCTGGCAACGCTGCAGAGACATGCGGAGGTTCCAACCGACTGGATTTATACTCATACGGCAGTGGGACCACGGCTACAACCAGCACGAAAGTGTCAACTTCGGTTTCCGCAACGGCAACCGCCGGTTGGAACTTCCGAGGCTGCTACATTGACAACGTGGGTGGCCGCGCTCTTGCTAATGGCGAACCAGTTCCAGGCGGAGCGTCTTCAATGACGATTGAGGCTTGTCAGACTGTTTGTCATGGGCTTGGATATACACTGGCTGGTGTAGAGTATGCGGATGAGTGCTGTATGTTGTCCCATTTTCTGGATTACCTCTCTGCTTGGATTCCCATCTAAATTTAACTAGATTGCGATAATTCACTTGAAAATGGAGGCGGACCAGCACCAGATGGGAACCTTCAGTGCAACATGAAGTGTGCTGGGAACGCTGCTGAGACATGTGGAGGTCCAAACCGATTGGATCTTTACAGCTATGGGACTGGGAATGGCACATCGTAAGTGGGCAAGTGCGATTCGATTTACTCAGCTGGCTAATATTGCGGCAGAATTCCATAATCGTTCTTTGGGAGCTGTCTTATGTCAAGTTTATCTCAACCATGGTTCGAACGGGTTGAATTATGAAACGATAAATACGGATCCACCATCATTTGGCAGCAGATATACTGTATATAAAACTCATATGAAAATGATTTATATTGAAAATGATTTATATTGGAAACATTGAGCCTATCTTTCATAATGATATCCATCGCGGCAACGAATAGTGTTTCAATTTCAATCCTCATGGTCTTAGCAAACTCTACTACCCATGTATATTTGTTCCTCGATATTGAATTGTAACACACACAAAAAATTACGTCATTGCGTGATAATGGGAAATGTGAGACGGGGCTAATATATGACGAATTCAATTAGTAGAAAGGTTGTCCCGAAACAGAGGCGATGATAAATGAAGACCGTGTTGGCGATCATCTTGTGTTATCAAAGCGACAGATACCAACAAGTCTCTCTTATAGGAGAAGGATTATGAAATTGCACCAAGACCAAATCTCTCATTATAGGGGCATGATGCTTAAAATAAGGCCTTCCTGCTCTTGGTGTTATGTGATCCCTAATCCAAACTGAAGAGAGTCGGCAACTGCCTCCCCTCAGCTATCTAAAAGTTCAAAATCTTTCCTCGCTAGAGGACCACGAGACGTTCTATCAAGGTTCGGATATACCCTAGAGTTCACGGTGGTACGGACACTAAGATGAATTTATATATATGACTTATAACCTCTACCTTCATACCCCAATCGAGTCTTTTCCTCCTACCTTGCTACCTTGACAGACTCCCTCCACTAGCACCCTTTCAAGAGCCTCGATACCAGTGTTCTCACAGAGGAATTTTGTTGGTCGTTGGGCAGAAAAACAACTTCCACTCTAGAGTCTGAGGCAGCTCTCACAATATATAGTGTTTCAAGAATGCGATGGAATAATATCTGTTCCTCGGATATTAGGAATTCGCCGTTAAATCATGTAAAGCAGATTTGAGTGGAAGACTGGCCAGCAAACTAGCGCCGGTAAGAGTTGTACGTACAGTCCTAAATGAATGCTAGACTTCAAAACGGAATATGATTAAATGAAGCCTCCAAAACACATATCATCAATACAATATAACTACCTCTGGTAAAACCAAGGGCCTTTCGTATCACGTGATTCGGAGGCCATGGTCAACCGAGGCTTCGGCTTCAAATATCGAGAGAGTCCGTATTTGATTACTCCCTGGTTTTGATTACGGATCAACTCCTCTTAAATTTTGATATATCAGTCGATATGCTTTATATCCGCCGTGTTTTCCCAAGCCGACGTTACGGTGAGGAGGCTATCTGCCATCTCCGCTGCTGAGAAATCACCTACGATTAAGTACCCCACAATTACATAGTAAGTACATATCGTTCTCCATCTCATCACCGCTCTGTTTGGGAACATTCATTCTTCAGTAACTTCAATAACTTCCAAATAGCAGATCTACCGACGCTTAATCATCGCTCCATCATCTCTTCATCATCGATGACTTGACTCCTCTACTGACAACCATCCACCACACAATTATGTCCCCTCAGCCAGAGCTTCCAGACCCCGCACATCACGACGTAGACTCAATGCTGAGCCGCAAGTTCGGACGAGAAGTCGCCAACTACTTCTCTGGCAGTCCTCTTAATCGAGTTTCTTTTCTGCGCGCAAACCACGACTTCATATCGAAAGCCCTCGCACACCCTTCAACTGCTTTCCTCCTCTTCAACGACCTTGCACCTCTCGCCAAAGACCCCTCGGAACTTGCATATGCCACGCATGAAGATGTTGAACCATTGATTGGGCAGAATCCGTTCGAGAAGACTGAGGAGGAGTTAATCAAGGAGTATAATTCGGACATTACGTTGCCTCTGGTGCTGTTTCTGGGACTGGATGAGAGAAAGAAGGATGGATTTGAGCATGGCATTTACAAAGGGATCCCATACTTCGCAGTCGATGTCACGCCAAAGGGAACAGTAGAGAAAGAAGCTACCGGGGTGATCGAAGCTATGAAGGCAAAAGGTCTGTCATTTGTTGAAGGGCGCTTGCATATGAGCTTGAACGCCCCAGAAGGTACGACCATTCCCCACTCTACATAACGTCTGTACTTACAATTTTAGCTGCTATCTATGCTCAAGCTCGTGCCCTAATTGATTGGAATGCTCGAAATCCTTTCTGCGGAGGATGCGGTCAGCCGACATTATCCATCAACGCAGGCACGAAGCGTGTCTGCCCTCCAACAGATTTTGCTGCATTAACAAATGCGCAAGCTGGCGCGAAGCCTGCAGAGAAACCCAATGTGCGAGCTTCATGCGCTACGCGAAAAGGTATATCTAATCTGAGTTTTCCACGAACAGACCCTACTGTAATCATGGCGGTTGTAAGCCATGACGCCAAGCGCGTGCTCCTCGGGCGCTCAAAGCGATTTCCTCCATTCTGGTACTCTACTTTAGCTGGCTTCTGCGAGCCTGCAGAATCAGTAGAAGAAGCCGTGCGGAGAGAAGTGTGGGAAGAATCGGGAGTGCTGCTTGGAAGAGTGGTGATTCATTCTACACAGCCATGGCCATATCCAGCGAATTTGATGATCGGTGCGATTGGACAGGCCTTACCAGATGGCGAGAAGATCCACCTCGAGCATGATCCAGAACTAGAAGATGCGAAGTGGTTTGATATGGAGGAGGTCAGAGAGGCACTGAGGGTTGGCACAAGTGGGTTAGGAGAAGGACCAGGTTCGGAGTATAAAGAGGGTGGGTTGAGATTACCTCCTAGAACTGCCATTGCGCATCAACTGCTTATGGCTGTTACCGATGGGTTCTTGGGAGAGTCGCCGAAGATTTAAGGCCCGAGTTGTATGTGGCGGCGAAGGCACAATATGGGCGAAGAGATGGTTCTTAGATAGAAGGTATATATTTAGAACTATAGAATATCATGAGCCTATTGAAGGCAGGTGTATCGGATATTGGTACTTGAAGGCCAACCTCACTGCACTTGCCTATCCACCACGCCACCTAACGATACCCAATAGCATACATACGGCTCTACCGACGGATAAAATAAACTAATATTTGACCAGTCCATCATCGTACCTCGCTTCGGTCCGCATACTCAGCTTCACCTTGAAGTCCAGAGCTTCATAAGTACATGTACAGTACATGATGTACAACATCTCGGGACATTTCATAGGTTCTATTGTGCCCCGAGCTATTGCCATACCTTCCTAGTTATTCTATCATTTCAACATCAAGTTGCTAGCACCAGCGCACGCACAACCACCTCTCACGACCGACTCCTTATAATTCCCAGTATGCTCAGGGTAACGTTCAAAATTAGACGTATGAAATACGAGCGGCTTTCTCTCCTTTCCAGTACCCATAACTTCAGGTCCCCTCTTTCTATCATCATGTAAATTGAAAAAGGGCATTTGTCTCCTCGGAATCCAACATCCTCCACGGCGTGGTCGACTTGAAGAGGAGGTATTGGAGGACATAATGTTTCGATCATCGAATGTAGATATAGATGGAATGTTATATTGTAACTTGTTTGATCAAATATTTTAGCCGCTTTATAGGTACTATACCCAGTTATTTTCAGGACTTCAAACGGACTACGAATCTCAGAATCAAGAGGTATGGTTGAATGATTGACACATAGAGCCTCTTGGAATTACGTTCAACTACTGGAGGAGAGAGATGGGTAATATTACGAACGACGGGGGTGCATCTATCAAGCTCCACATAAGCGCAGCTTCCCCGCCACAATCGCCTGGTCCAATCTGTGGTCCACTCCAGCTTCCTCGACCTCAATCTCAACTGTCCCATCACTTGATTCATTTATACACAACAATGGCTCCAACCACGGATCGTGACGGAGACACCGACAACGAATCTCAACCCAGGCCTGACAATCCCTTCATCAAATTTCGCCAATTCGCAGATTCACAAATCAGCTCACTGCTCCAAGGCATCGTCGGACTACCTTCCGCCTTCTCGAAAAACCCGAATAATGGGCGATGGGCAGATTTCGATGAAGATATGAGGCGAAGAGATGATCTTCAGAAACGCCAGAATGGATTGAAGGAATCAGAGGAGAGGAAGCAGAATGAGCGGCGAGGCTGGCCGGGCTGGGGAGAGATAGGTGTGAGGGGCGATGAAATGGGTGATAGCACTGTGAGGGAAATACCGCTTTACTCTCCTGTCAGGAGATCCCTTTTTGACCAGCTGCGATATTCAAAGAAAGGCGATGGTCTAAAGGATGACTGGCCACCTCTCGATGATCAACGTCCTGTCTCATTAGCGCCAATGAGCTTTGATCCATCCAACGCCATGGATCCTCTAGAGCGTATAAAAGCCTTCCAAAGCGGCACTTATCAGGATCTACAAAGCAGTCCAGTGCTTAGATCAGACTATTCTCTACTCCCTTATATCCTCTTCTCGCCTTACTCGCCGGTGAGATTAGAAGCACCATACACGTCTTTCAAGTTTCAACCCGAAAATCACAGCAGGGCATGTGAAGACAAAGGGAAACCTTATGATGGCTTGAAGTATACCGAGGCATTCGTGGATTTGATGTTGACGACTCAAAATCGATCCATGGGTAGTGTACCGTTTCAATCTGCTCGCAACCACCTACCGCCCATAGAGCCCGAAAGAAGACTAATTTACAGCCTATGGGCTCATGGGATTCTCCAGCAAAGTAATACGACAAAAAATCCATTCGTCTTTTCCCTTCAGCGAGCGTTCACTGGTGACGTGACATCTTGGTTGGAGAAGATCGTAACAAATCAAAAGGCTTCCCCGTGGGATCCGCAGACAGAATTGGAGGCATACGAGCGCTTCCTTCGCCGTGCATCAGCATCTCTAGGCGCTACCGATGTTGTCGAGTCTTTTTTCAACGACGCTCAGGACTGGATCAGGGGAACGCTGGAGTCTCTCGATCCTGCTGAATTCAAGCGCCAATTAGAGGAGGTAACAGGCTTCTTAGGACAGAAGACGGAGAACGAAGTTGAAGACGAAAGACGTGTTAAAGCATTGAAGGCTCTAGGATCGCTTTTCAATTTGACTCCGGATCGTGACGAATCTGAGCAACGGAAGCCTGTGGTTGAAAATTTCTTGGAAACAAAGACTGGGAGAGAGTTGGACAACATGAAACGCAAAGGTTCTGCTGAAACAGGAAAGGTTGTATCTACGAATACGACGACAGAGCGTTGGGTTCATGAGGATAAATCGGTGGAGACTAAGGTCGAGGCTTGGAAAAACTTCGCTGATGGGGAAGAGGTTGAAGCTATATGCACAACAACAAAGCATACAACGAATCCCGATGGGTCCGTAGAGACTAGGATCGAAGTCTGGAAACGATTTGCAGACGGGCGTTCCACAACGACAACAAAGAGCTACAGTGAGGACCCTCCGTATGGCGACAATGATGACAATGATTTGGACCATTCAACGCTCGACAAAAGAGCAACTGATAACAAGTCAGGAGATATGAATAATGAAATGAATGAAAAAAAGAAAGGCTGGTTCTGGAATTAAAGCGTTTACTTGGCAGGCACCGCATGACCGACTGAATTCTGGCGCTTTAACGGGATAATAGGTAAGGATACCAGCGCGGAGGATGTTGGGGGTCCCAACTCGGAGTTTGTTTTGGGGGATCGGCGTTTGGAGTTTGGAATCATTGTATAATTCTACTCAAATGAAGCACCGTCTTGGCATTCTGTAGGAAGGCATAAGTGCAATCATGACTGGCTAGCCTACGATAATCATTTACAACATCGTCGCATCATCTTCTATCTCAACTAGGAGCCGGGGAAAAGGCGATGTGCAGATAGAAGGCTTCGTTGTGCTTTTCTATAAAAAATAGGAGGTCGTTGGATTGAACGCCGATGTTGCAAAAGTGAACCTGCAAGCACATCTATCTCATTGTTTCAGAATACTGTAGCTCCAAGCAGAATATGTACCAAGTCGATCTTGATTTGCTCGCCATAGTTCAGTTCTACCATATCGACACAGGGTGTAAGAGGTATGTGTCTATCACTGCATCGGTGCGGACACGGTACAAGAAATGAACAAAAATATTCTCCTTGCACTACAATTTGATGCATTCATGCCATGTCATGTCATGTAATTTCCTCCATTTATCCCCGCCCACAAACGCCATGCAGTCTAACCAATTCGCCACCCATTAATACACCAAAACACACTCTAATCAGCGAGTATCTGCTTCCTCTTGGCCTGATCCCTGTGCATCTTCTTGAAGAAAGCATTACTCTCACCTTTCTTCTTCTTAAGATCCTTGTTCTTGCTCCGATTCTGCTCTACATACGCCATGTCTTGACCACCCGCCAACTCAGCCAAAGTCCCCGCCGTCCGTCTCGCCTTTGCTCTTTTCTTGGCCTTCTTCTTATCCACTAGATGAAATAGATCATCGTTCTGCTCATCTTCCGAGAAGTCTTCGTTGTAGATCATAACGTTCTGGAGAAGTTCGCGGCGTTCGGCTGGAGTATTGAAGGAGAGACCGGGTAATTTTTCGATGCCTTGGAGATGGGTGATAACTTTGAAGGCATAGCCCTGATCGACCAGAAAGGCTTGTCGTTTCGAGGAGTAAAACATCTCTTCAGTGTCTTTCGAGACAAGCGTGTAGAAGAAAGCGTTGAAACCTTCATCATTTCTGCGTTTTGCTCGGAGGATGCGACCAAGACGTTGGGCTTCTTGACGACGTGATCCATAATGGGAGGAGATTTGGATCAGGCATGTGGCTTCGGGAAGATCGAGTGACGTATCACCGATCTTGGAAAGGAAAAGGGTATTGATGTTTTCGTTATGTTGAAAATTCTCTAGAATGCGAAGACGTTCATGATTTCCAGTACTTCCGTAAATGAAGGCTTTGTTCAACTTATGAGCATAGACTTGGAGAGTATACACATCATCAGAGAAGACAATAATCTTGTCTCCACGCTTTTCGTGGTAGTCAATGAGGAACTGGCAAGCTTGGAATTTGCGAGGGTTGAGTGTATATATGAGTTTCCTCTTTCTGCCAGTGGCACGAAGATATTCGGAGTAAAACTCAGTGGTCATAGGGCACCAAACTTCGGCGCATTGGACTCTGGCAATATGACCTTGATCTGCAAGTTCCATCCAGTTTGCCTCGTATAGCTTGGGTCCAATCAAAAAGTTCAGGTCTTCGATCTTGTCATCTTCGCGCAGAAGTGTGGCTGTTAAACCAAGCTTGGAATGTGTCTTGACGAGGGACGTAACCTTTCGAAACATAGCAGCTGGCGCGACATGCACCTCATCCAGAATCATAAGACCCCATTCCCGACTGAAGATAAAGTCCAACATCTTCTGTGTGTCATACCCTCGCCGCCCTGCAGCTGTCATCATCGGATAGGTGGATATGATGATTCCTGCGTTGCCTGTAAAGCGTTCTTTGTTCTCAGCCGTGAAAATTGCAACATCATTTGGACTGATATTGGACCATTTCAAGAACTCCTGTCGCCATTGAACAGCAGACATGGAGCTTGTGGCAAGGATGAAGACACTCTTCTTGATTGTGCATGCAGCTGTGATCCCGACCAAAGTTTTCCCTGCACCACAAGGCAACACGATGATACCGCTCTTTGCTCTGCCGTTACCAAACATCTTACTCAAGCTTTTCTCCTGGTATGGTCGAATCTGCGCACTGGGTCTCAAGTCGATCTCCAAGTTGGCATTTGCTTCATCATTTCGGAAGTCATATTCTTCGAGCACAGGTAGCTCAAGCTCTAGGCATCGTTTCTGGACAGTCTCTATCCCGTGATCAGCAATTTCAAACGAGTGGACAGCATCAGCATCTTCGTCGTCATCGTCCTCTTCATTCAACTTAGCAAAGATATCCTCTTGTGTGATATTTTCAACCTCTAATAGTCTTTTACCGGTATTCGGATCCGTTGCTTGTTGTGCCACTCCTGCTGCTGTCTTGGTTCCTGGAATGACGAGACCGCCTAGCTTGGGAGCTGCAGTCGTAGTGATCTCCTCTGCACCCTGAACCCGTAACGGACCAATGATTTCATCCTTCAACAACTTCTGCAACATCTCTGGATCTGAGCTTTCCAGATAATGCTTGGTGTTCTTCAGAACCAGCTTAACCTTTCCAAAACTCTGCGTACAACTTGTGATGAAGTCGCGGATGTTATCCGGTAGAGGCACTTTTGATAGCCGGTCGAGCACATTTATGATATCCTTCGGATCCAAGCCAACGGACACTGCTGCATACAAACTATGCGGCGTAAGAGCATATTCGTGAAGGAAATTTGGTCTCGAGATAGGTTCAGCGACGGTTGTCAAGAAGTCCTGTGCATGTGTTGCCAAAGGAGAGAAACTCTCTAAGATAATGCGTCCCCTTGTCGGCTCGATCCATAGCGGTCGATTATTGTGATCAGGCTTCAGGCTGAGGTATGAGAAATCATTGTTGCCGAAATGATGGCTTGCAGAATCTCTGCCTTTGATCGTGCCGGTCGTCTTCCTCGCCTTGTACTTGTTGATCGAGAACTTCTCCCTATTCTTTTTCAAAGTCTCCTTCTGCCCTTCACTTTCATAATCATCCGGATCGGTATATTCATCACTGCTGCCGACACTCTGAGGAGCTGAGGGGCCTGGAGTCGATGCTTCCGACGCCTTACCTGCCTTTGTCCCGCTTTGCACACCTGCAAGTTGTTAGTGACGATATCCGGGCCTGTAAAGCAAATGATGGCCCATACTGGATAAAGCCTTTCTCTTGGCCGGCATCTGAGCGGTTTCGACAGATGGGAGACTTAAAGAGAGGTACAGTCATCAGAGGCAAAATCAGTTGTTGAAGCACCAGAAGTACCATCGAGGCTGAGTCATCGATTAGATAGCAGTTCGCTTCTTGTTCGCTATGCAACATAGTCAGGCATCCCATACGATAAAAAGTCAAAGAAGGCACAAAGGGGAACTGCACTTACTCATATTGTTATTGTTGTTAGTTGAAGAGGGATGGAGAAGAACTGGCAAGGATCAAGATATATATATATATATATTGGGGAAGCAGTTTGCTATTGTCTCAATTGGGGCTAGCGCAATGCCGTCGCGTGAATATTTGAGGGGCACGCGAAGTCAAGCTTTGGAGGCTAAAGATCCCAAAAGGAGTGTATCATAAATAATAGCCACTGTTCAACTTCGCTCCCCTTCACAATGTGGTAGGCACCTGGACACCCATTGAAAGCGAACGGTAGCTTACATCGTGCTCAGCAAACACATTCTCAACGCCCAGGTCTCGATCAGATCTCCATGCTGCATGTTCTTCTCTCTCTCTGCCATGGAATGGTCTTCTTACAAAAAATCCAGGTCGGAAATGGTTCGATTGTGCAGAATGTCACCTGGAAACGGAAGACCACCCTCTGCTGCAAAAGACTGAAATGGTACATCCACGCCGCTTATATTCCCCTCCTGTCTCTTTTGTCCGTAGACCTTCCTAACTAACCAATACATAGACATTCGCCTGCAAAAAGTGCAAAAAGGCCTTCCGCAAAGATGCCGTCGAATTTGAAGAAAGTGACGAGTACTGCCCGCATTGCGATAATCACTTTGTCATCGATGCCATGACACCTAAGCCGATGTTGAAGTTTGAGGGGGAGGATGCGAGGGTTGATAGTAGGATGCTCAAGGATGATAGGATCAGAGGGGAGGAACAGAGGACCATTTTTGACGTGAAGGAGGCGCCTGATAAGTTGGGTTGAGTAGTTGGTAGAAGGGAGGATTGGGACGGAGAAGATTGGGAAATGAAGATGAGGATTTGATTCGGTTTAGCGGCATGAACACATCATAGGATGGGGAGTTGTGTTCGAGGTTTCTATGGCGTAGAGGGTGGAAGTCTAGGTTGATTCTTATCTTAATAGACCGCTTTTCGGGAAATACCTCAAACCGACAACCTTTGGAAGATACTTGGGCAGCTCATCCACAAACACCTGCCATTGCTATAATACAAGCTCTATTCCATGATGCAGAGTCAAATGCGATCACAAACCATCTAAACATCCCCTCCTGGTCTGATAGCTGCGGTACCGCTGCCAGGTGTACGACCAGTCTTCTTCTTCGCCGCCTCCTCCGCCTTCTCTGTATCGATCTCCTTCACGTACTTCTCGATATCCTCAACCGGCAACATCTCAAGCAACTTCCCCGGTGCCATGATCGCGATCTCAATATTCTTTGCTCCGGTCTGCACGACCTCCAGTAATGACTTGATGGTCAATTTGATAGTTGTTTCCCGATCCATGTCATCTTTGTGGTTTCGTTCGAGGAATTCGCGGACCGTTTTGCTTGATCTGCCAATAGCGTTTGCCTTCCTGCGAAGGCGTCAGAAACATGCTCCAAACATGATCGTGTCCAACATACCAAGCAGAATAGATACCCGAGGGCTCAGTCTGATACAGTCTTGGCGTCTTGTCATTAGGATCGAAGCCCACAATCAACGTGCTGATACCAAACGGTCTAACACCACCACTCTGCGTGTATCTCTGCTGAACACCAGCCACATACTTTGTGATATACTCGATTGTGACCGGATCCTCTACCGTCAATCGATGGGACTGGGCCTCTAATCTCGCCTTGTCGACCAGGATTCTTGCATCAGCATTCAGACCTGCGAATGCGAGGCAGACGTGTGTATCGACTAGACCGATTTTCGAGGGAGTGATACGGGTATCTTGTAACTTCATCGCAGATCGCTTCTCGCAGCCCAATACGACGATATCGGCGCCTTTTACTCCAACTGCACATGTTCCTGTTCTCCTTAGCTTGGATTCGAGAGGTGTTGATGGGTGGTGTACCTCTCTTGACAGCCTCGAGCGCGTATTCAACTTGGAAGACGTGTCCATCGGGACTAGATATGATGTTAAATGAAGACTGCAGTTTTGGAAAGTGTGGAAATACCTGAAGACTGTGTTCTGTTAGTTAAATGTCAACAGAGCTGGGCAAGCAGAAGTTAGCTTACCTGAGAGAGCTCTGTCGTATCCTGACGCCATTGTGAAGAGCGATTCTAATCGATGCCCGAGATTGGTAAATACCTGAGGATCTTGAGAAAAGGTGAGAGATGGAAGGTTCGTGGTGAAGAGGTGTTGTTGAGCTTGTCGTCTGAGGCAGGCTACATCGTGTACGAATCCACGAGAGCTTCAAGAAGTCACGTGAGTGACCAGCCACGGCTATAAGCAAGGCTGAAGCTCCGATTTGAAGCCGGGGAAGAATTTCATTATTTCGTTCTCCATTCTCGCCATTCTCACGTAGATTCCGAATCATTGCCTCTACGCCTATTGTCAACAATGGCAACCAGATCAAGGTTCGCACTCGCCTTGCGCAGAGCTCGAATTGCTCCAACTACACCTGCAAGACTTTTTCAACCTTCGCCCCAATATCGACATCAAAGTACCGCCAGTACCGACGATGTAAAAGCGACGACTAGCAGTCCTAGGACAATTGCCTTTACGTCCGAAACCTACCCCGAAATAAAGCGAAATCCCAAATTCTCAGAGATCTCTAAAGACCATGTTGAGTTTTTTCAAGAACTTTTAGGCAAGGAAGCAGCAGTGATCGATGGCGTAACGAAAGATGCCACAGACGACCTCGAACCTTTCAATGCCGACTGGATGCGCAAATATCGGGGGCATACAAAACTTGTTCTGAAGCCAGGCTCTACGGAGGAAGTCAGCAAGATTTTGGCGTACTGTAATGATAACATGTTGGCTGTTGTGCCACAGGGAGGGAATTCTGGATTGGTTGGCGGATCTGTGCCGGTTTTCGATGAGATTGTTATCAACATGAGCCGGATGAATCAGATTCGGTCCTTCGACGAGGTCTCTGGGGCTTTGGTGGTCGATGCTGGGTGTATTCTGGAGGTTGTGGACAATTATTTGGGGGAAAGGGGACATATTTTCCCGTTGGATCTTGGAGCGAAAGGATCATGTCATATTGGAGGAAATGTAGCTACAAATGCTGGTGGACTACGACTCCTGAGATATGGAAGTTTGCATGGGAATGTGTTGGGTATTGAAGCTGTGTTGCCAGATGGGACGATTGTGGATGATCTCTCAAAGTTACGGAAGAATAACACTGGATACGACCTCAAGCAACTGTTTATTGGTGCGGAAGGAACAATTGGTATAATTACTGGAGTCTCAGTACTTTGCCCTCAGCGGTCAAAAGCTATTAATGTCGCATTCTTTGGTCTCGAGTCTTATGAGAAGGTACAGAAGGCTTTCCAAGAAGCAAAAGGGCAGCTATCAGAGATTCTCTCGGCCTTCGAGCTTATGGATAGCCGGAGTCAGGACCTTGTCCACAGAGTTACAGGCAACAAGAGGCCACTGGAAGGGGACCACCCATTTTATTGCTTGATCGAGACAAGTGGCTCAAATTCAGAGCACGACAACGAAAAACTCGAGAAGTTCCTCGAGGACGTTATGGAAAACAAAATTGTTGAAGATGGCGTTGTTGCTCAAGATGAGACACAGATTAAGTCTTTATGGAGCTGGAGAGAAGGTATACCTGAGTCTCTAGGTCACTGGGGAGGTGTCTACAAATATGACTTGTCAATACCCATTTCAGAATTGTACGACTTGGTTGAGGAAACGAGAGAGAAGATCAAGGAAGCTGGTCTCATAGGTGATGATGGAAATTACCCTGTCGTTAATGTCGTTGGTTATGGTCATATGGGCGACTCGAATTTGCATCTAAACGTCGCAGTACGACGATATGACAAGAAGGTTGAGAAAGTTCTGGAGCCGTTTGTATATGAGTGGATCGCAAAGCGCAATGGCAGTATCAGTGCTGAACATGGGTTGGGTTTGGCCAAAAAGAACTATATCGGGTACAGCAGGAGTGATACCATGATAGGGTTAATGACGCAGATCAAGAATTTATACGATCCGGTAAGTCTTCCCGGCTGTTCTCCCCAAAAGCCCCTGCTAATCAAGTACAGAACGGTATTATGAATCCATACAAATACATATAGTCTGTTGTTATTCTCCGTAAATAAATAAATATACAATTCTCATTAACACTTGGTAGCCCACATTTCTAGGGCATTCTGGTTCCAAACCTACGAGTATCTGTTAAGTAAAGGCTTTTTGCTAAATGAATACATTCACGGATGTGCTTTGAAGACTAATGGAGCTCACCTCTGCCTTCATCGAGTAGCCTTGAGGGGTACTCTTCGTACGGTCTAGGAATTCAATTCATGAAGATTTACAAATATCTCGGAGAGAAATCTGTCCCAAAATGCCCCAATTCTAGTGCTCCCGCTTCTCTAGACGAGGGGCTCGCTACTGGGGCGTCTATGCAGCAATCTGGGGTCATTCTATCCCCCCCTCCCCCCCCCCCTCCTTTTTCACTGGGGCTCGTCTTCTAGCTGCATAGAGGGAGGCGAACAGGGGGCTTGACACTTCATCGTGCATTTTCCAAAAAAACATCTGAAGCTATTCAGACTGACCACGCATCAACGCCAGCGCAATTGCACAATCCAATCCTCCAACAATGTTTATTTCCATCTGAGATGCACAACATGGCAACGATTCCAACACCCTCTGTCTCAACACCCACCCAGCATCTAGTATTCGACCCGGCCTTGCCCCCACCCCAGAGCTCCCAATCCGTGCCTGATCCAACAAGACGCCACTCCTTACCCCTTCATTTCCTTCCTCCCTCGCTCTGGAGTGCCAATACCTCCAGCGCCAGTCTAATCGAGTCCGAGGAAGCTGCTCGTGGTGAGCATATTCTAGACGAAGCTACCGTCGCCCATCGAATCAGTGCTCTTCGCCAACTCAACGGCGCAACACGCTCTCGACATCACTATGCTAAGTCAACGGGAGCACGAAATAGCACCTTCTCCCAACCTGTGATCGTGCGAACATACTCCGGAGCAGCTCGACCCCGTTCCTCCCAACAGCGCGATACTATAGCAGTGAAGAAAGAGAACGGGATGTCGGCGATGCCAAGGGGAAGCATGGAGCTGAAGCTGCCGCCTGTTGAGGCGTTTAGCTTCAAGGGTATTATGGAGGAGATCCGCCATGGTGTTGCGGAAGATTTGGAACGCATTGCGGAGATTTGTGCGCGGAGTAAATACAGTTTGAGTAATCAGTATGAGGTACATATGCCGCCGCATGGTCGTGGTGAACCGAGTCTGCAGGTGGGAGGTGGGAGTGCGAGTGTGAGTGGACCGACGCTGCAAGCTATTGGGTCTGATGATGAGGGCATACGGCATGTTGAAAGGAAAAGGGGAGGACGAAGAACGAAGTCTGCTGCGTATGGGACATTAGAAACTATCATGTCGTCCTCGAGGTCTTCGGACGAGGATAAAACGAAGAAGAAACCGGCGGCTGTGATAGCAGAGGAGGTTCGAGGAAGGGCTGCCGAAAAAGAGCTCTCCTCTTCGAAGGAGGTCGTTGAAGAAGATGCTATCGAAGCAGAAACTATCCCACAAAGACCAGCGAAGCATATCCGCTCGAAGTCCGCGACGTTTGCTTCAATGATCATCGACAATGCGCAAGGCTTCAAGCAAGATTCGGTATCTCATGTCATGTCACCAACATCACTTGTGAGCGAGCCCGCTCGACCCCAAACTTCAACGGGAGATATCGAGAATACTCCAGCCTTCGATGAACATGGTCCTTTCGCGTCGCCCAGCTTACAGACTTTGATGTCTTCGAAGCCTTCTTTGATTCGAAACGAATCGAGGGCATCCACCCTGCTTCCCAAACCAGAGAAGAACCAATCAATTCTTAGAAGTTTGAGCTCCTGGCTCCCTTGGCCTCGATCTTCTGCGACAATTGGAGGAGGCTTCCAAGCACGACTGCGAAGTGCATCTCATGCTGAAGGCAGCCTGAGAGATCTTCTAAAGTCTACTGACTTTGATAGAAAGGGGAAAGGTGTTGATCGCTCAGGCTGAGGCGACGCCAGCATTCTTTATACGAATGCAATGATTTACTTCGTGCAATACAATATGCGGCAAAAGAGGTTTTGCCAAAGCGCTCGCAAGGTATATTGGCCACACCACGGAACTTCTCAGAACCTATCTGTACTAGCACGATGCATCAAGTTGACTCCAAGATGGCATTTTCTTTTGGAGCTAGCTCGCTAGGTTCATGGCTGTCTACGTAGGACTCCCTCTCATACTGATAGACTCCTTGCTAACTGGTCTGCAGTATGCACTCGTCCCGAAAATACTGTGACCTCACTATCAAGTTCCAAGATCGCAAATTCAAAGTACATCAAGTGGCGATGTGCTCTCGGTCGAAGCCACAAGCTGCAGCTTTGCAGAGGAAGTTCCAGTGCAAGTGATATGGTCCTCCTGATTACTCACGACCATTGGTAATTAGAGGCTGATCTTTCGACTGGAGGTGATTCTCGGCGTGTTTATTCTAGAGGATGATGAACTAATGCCATCGCGAATATGATTAACTTTCTCTAACACACCTCATACGATGGCGTAGGCAAGCGCAAGTTCCGGAGTGGTCGCGACCTCAGCTGCATCTCAGATATCTAGTATCACTTTCGGATATTTGGCGACCCCCGCTCTCACGACTCCTATTCCTATTGTGAGCTCCAATGGTGGTGTGGTTCCATTTTCATGAATGTGAAACGCCAACAGCCGAGAAACACAACCTCTAAATTCTCAAACAAGAAGCACAGAAGATACGAGAGGGTTCTTGAACGCGGTTGGAACAAGGCATCCCCTGTCACCAACCTCAAGCTGCTTTACCAGAGGAGCATAGTTACGGGCCATGCGTTGACAATTTTCGCCATGAAGGTTGTAGGGAAACATGCCTGAGAGTTAATAAATACAGGGGAAGTTTTTGGCCTCCTAGAGGAGGACAACGAGATCTATTTTGATGTATTGAATGCATCGTTGACAGCAGCACCAGAAAATGTATCTGTTCTTGCAGCGTGGTTAGCTATAACGACCAGGAGGAATTGCAGGATAACTCAGGCCTCGTGTAGCTTCCTTGCTCCATCAGGCAACTTGTACTGCGTGAGCTGCGCCAGATATCTCTAAAAGGGACACATGATACGCAAAGTCTATTGCGCATGCCATAGAAATCTTGCTCTTCCATACCCTTTTGTCTTTATGTCAGAAATAATGTTTGTGTATGCTTTCAAGCTAGCGTGATCAATCGACACCAATGCTTCTCTCCTTCCATACTGATCTGGGCTTCCCGAACTCTAACATCAAAACGAATTCATATCCTTAAATGACGCAGACAGCAAAATATGGGAATTGCATCCAGCGTTTCATACACTGAACACGATCCTAATTCATGACTTATGTGATAATAAATAAGGTTTCCTCGCGCTGGGCCTTGAATATAGATTACCTGCCTAAATCTCGGCTCAATAGATGTAGACTGGGTGTTTCGGTGTTGGGCAGAACTGGGTCGAAGAGTCTGGGATTTCGATTCCGCTGTTTTCTATCGGGAGATGCACAATTATAAGGGTGCTGTGAAGTTTCTTGTTTTCGAGATTGCCAAATCTCGATTGGGAGTGGCGTTACGCTATCGAAATGCATCTTGAACAGCGATGTATAGCAGAGCTATAAAGCGGCCTCATGAGTAATTTATTGGGAATCTAGAAGGCCAGGGCATCCAAAAGGCCGAATTCATGAAAACGATAATCTCTAGTTCTATTCGACTCATTCCTCGGCAAGGGGCTCGTTCACGAGTCGCTTAGCGTATCACGTAGTGGCAATTATCGCACGTGACTGGCTCGAAAATTCATTATCATTTTTCGTGTATTCCTTCTATCGTTTCTTGGCATCGAGATTTTAATCACCAGAAACGACAGTCAGAGCAATAGCTATCGCTCCTTAGAAGAGAAGAAAGCCTTCAACCCGATTTGAGGCCAGTAGACTTGGTGGAGGGGAGGGGGAAATCATCCAAGCAACGCAAGTGTTGCAAGAGCGGGGTTTCCATCGGACAAAGCCATCCCAACGTTGGACGAAACATTGTGCAACCAAGGGCCGAGTTCTGCTTGTCTATCATACTTGTCTATATATTAAAGCAATGGTTCCTCCATCTCAGAATCTGAATTTGGATATTACTGCCATTAGCGGTATACTTGGGTGAGTTAATATCTGTTGTATCTGTCTTGTGTGGCGCCACTAACAATATCGTCTTCGTAGTTCAATATCAATCGCCTGCTGGGTTGTAGTTTTCTCGCCACAGATCATCGAGAATTTCAGGAGAGGATCAGCTGACGGGCTGTCGCTCCAATTCATCATCGTCTGGCTTGCTGGAGATGTATTCAATATCCTTGGCGCAGTTCTCCAGAATGTCTTGCCAACCATGGTTGGTCCTCCTCGTCCCTTTCAATCTCAAAGACTAACGAAGTGTCAGATAATTCTCGCTGTCTAGTAAGTAAACTCGCAATTTGCCAACTGCTGCTTCCCGACCTCGAATAATCCTCCTGTACTCCCCCCTCGTGTACTTGGCTTGCAGCCGACATTCTTCCATATTACCAAAACTCTATCTACTCTCAGAGTGCGCGTGAGTAGAAAACTGCTAAACCCATGATCCTCTAGCTATACCCTAGCTGATATAGTCCTTCTTGGTCAATGCTTCTATTATCGTGGCTTCACCTGGAAAGACGAGGTCATCCCACCGGCAAAGCCAAACGCAGTGGGTGAGCCAAATGAACAAACCGGCCTTTTATCACCAAACCATGGTACTTCGGAGAGAGAACGGCGACCCAGCACCTGGTCCGATGTTTCCTACCATCTTTCACCCGTCGTGCCTCTGATAGACGCACCTCGATTATCAGACCCACCCACGCCGAAGCAGAAGCCCTCAACCCGACTCCAAGCAACGCTTCTCAATATTTTCGCTGTCCTCATGGTATGCGTGGCCGGTATTCTTGGCTGGTACGTCAGTAATCGTTCTCAAGGAGGACATCATCAATCCAAGCATCCCAAGTCGGACGAGGATACCCTGGCCTTCTCACTCTGGGGCCAAATATTCGGATATTTCTGCGCGGTACTCTATCTTGGATCCCGTTTTCCCCAAATTCTCTTGAACTACCGGAGAAAAAGTACTGAAGGGGTCTCGATGTTGTTCTTTCTATTCGCATGCATTGGAAATCTTACATATGTTTTGAGTATCTTCGCCTACGAGGCACATTGTTCGGGAAAGCATGGCAGCTGTACGCCGGGCGAGGCTGCATCTATTTACGGGCGTTACATATTAGTCAATGCTTCTTGGTTGCTTGGTTCCATGGGGACTCTGTTTTTGGATATGGGTATCTTCATTCAATTCTTTGTGTACCGGACACAAGAAGATGAGGAGTCAGAGGAAGCAGAATCCGGTGCGACACCCGCTGTGCAAGGGAGAGATGAGCGACCTCTACTTGAAAGAGGCGATTCAGATTTTCCATGAGGACCTTCCATGCAAGTACATGTGAAAGGGCCTCAAAACTTTGCTCCGGGGTCTGTATAAAAAGGCTAGGCGTGTGTAGGATGTAGGGTTCGAAAAGTTGTGTTGTTTTGTACTTGTACAGGTGTTTTTGGCTTCCAGTATTTGCTTCGTTACTTCACCGTCCATTTCGATCAGTCCTTTGCATTGCGATGGTGGTCAGCAAAACATGTGTTCGCATCCATCCGCAGCTTAACACCTGTTCTACCATAGCGTAGCAGTACCCTTCGATGGTCTACTGCCACAATAATATATTATACTTATTTACATACATTCCCAAGTTCTCCCAAGTCAGTCTCAATCCCACTTATGAAACACAAGTTGCAGCCGTGTCTTCTCTAACTCGGATTTTTACCCTGACTCGATTTACAAATTTGACCAACATGGTTCTCGGGATCGAAAAACACTAATGGCGATGCCTCACCTACCCAGGTCAAGACTTCATCGCCAAGCAGTTATCGAAACCTCTGCCCTCCTCACTTTCTGTGAAGACTCGAAAGCATATGTCGTTTCGAAGTCGAAGTCGTACTTCTTAAGTCATGATCTCCAAATTTCATGAATCCTTCATATCCTCGCTTGGCGGAAAACTGTGGTTTGGTAGATTTTAATGCTTTTGCTAGGACTGAAAAATGAAACAAATGCTCTTCCCTGGCCATCTATTTCCAAAGTGCAAGCCTGTTTCTAATTTTTCATTGTGTTATAGACTTTGTACAGCAATGTTTCATGTGCAAATCCAGTAAAGATTCAAGAGAGCATCAGCACCAAAAGTACAGTTCTACTTTGACATTCGCAGCACTAATTACCTCTCTTAAAAACCCCCATCAATCCGTTTAACGGGCAGCTGGGGTAGTTGTCGTAGACGACTGGACTCTAATCAGTACCTAAGAACGGTCCCAGCAATACCGAAGAACTCACGGAAGCCGACTCGGGAATGCACTGGTAAAAATAGGGCGAGCCAGAGTTTACACACACAGAGCCTGCTACACAGCAAGTCGGGCCGGTCCAGTATACCTATATTTGGTAAATGGCAGTCAGTATTGTACACTGAGCAAAGTTAAGAGTAGGTGACGTCGTTTCAGGTGTCATCCACACGGAACATGTCATGAATCCACGCACCGAGCCACATTGACCCCATAAAGCTGCACACGCACCCGGGGTTGGGGTGGGGGTGGGCATGTAATACGGCGTGAGTTTACATGCAAACTGCGGAGTTGCCGATACTATGGCAGTTTCAAGACATTCTGCATTCGGATCACAGCATGCTGTTTCGATGCCTACCGCGACATCATAGCAGTCGACGCTAGAAGCATCATCAGTCGTGCAACGGATCGATAGGTGTACTAGCTGGCCGCCTTACTCTACAGCTGCACAAGTAGCAGCAGTCGTGAGAGATGCCGAACTAGTGATTGTCGAGGATATCGTCGAAGTGCTTGGTGCGACCGAAGTGGTTGATGGGGCTATGCTTGTGCAGGTCGAGAAATAAGGCGAATCGTTGAATTCAACACAGACGAGACCAGCACTGCAGCACAGAGGCCCTGTAAAGCCTATCCCGCCGCATTGATTACTAGAGAAACATATCAGGAAACCCGTCTCTCGCACGAATGGTTCATGCTCACTATTGGCCCGCACAAGAGGGCGATGGTGTCGCAGAGCTGAATGTTGAAGTTGTGGACAAGGTAGAAACTTTAGATGAAGTTTTTGAAGAGGTTGAGCTAGACCGTTTCGCAGCGGCTGCGAGCGAACTGTCAACGAGGCCAAATGTAATAAACAACAGAGAGCCGACACATCGAGAGAACAACATATTGAAATAGACTCTGACGACAACAATGACGAAAACATTGGCATGTCCAGCTTTTAGACTTTCTGATAGAGGGTCTATGCCGCATTCGAATCACCACGAAATCTTAGGCCCCATGATGCCGCCTCTTTCAAAGCATGAGATTCGGCCCTGATCGCCTAAAGTGCATGGTGGGGGGGGGGGGGGGGGGGGGGGTTGACAGGCAGAAGTTTGGATGAAGAGAATAAGCCGACTGGGTCTTGAATCATTTCGTATTCTTTTTTAAGCTTATATTGGGTTGCACTCGGACAGTCACAAATCAGAGTTCCACGCTTACTTCGCGCCTGATTCGACCCGGTTGAATGGATTCACTGCATGATCATTTGAGCCTATGCTCAACGAATGCAGTCACACTACGAATGTGGCCAGTGTATGGCTTTCAAGATAGGAGAGTAAACATAAACAAAAAGAAGAACCTAAAAGGAGGATAGCTAAGGCGCTTGCCAAGGCGGCACTTCGGATGGACGACCGCCATAAGAGACAACACGGTTTCCCAGGTTTCTCAATGAGATTCTCGCCCAATGTGCATTTGTCCTTGCATTGCTTGATGCTGGTACAACAGCATCAATAACAGGAGATACAAGTGGAAGCTTTCCTTGAGCGTAGCCTGCGTAACGCCAACTTGCCTCTCGCCCAGATAGGACCCCAAACTCAGATCGCCGAGTCTGTTCCATGGCCATGCCGGTTCCCTAATGATGAATGGACACCAATTGGCACCGTTACAATTGGGTCACTCCGTGTTAGCAACTCTCGTCAGGGTACCATCGTAGATCGTAGTACCAGCGTATGACAAGGAGTCAGCATTGGGTACTGTAAGTTGATTCATGATATCTTCCGATCAAGAAGAACTGAAATACAATCCCTATACTGAGCACTCCGCTCCCTCTATGCTGTGAGTGACTCTCTTCTCATAGCTCACAGGTGCGACATGGCTCGGTGTCCTGACTATACCCTTTGTTGAATCCAACACGAAAGGTAGCTTCTCACCGAAGTTCCTGAAGTCGGTCGTTGTCGACAACGAATATAAGAATGCCGTCAAAACTAAAAGATAGGACAAACACATGTTCCCGCGACTTTTTGGGCTTGGTAAATATAGTCGGTGGCGATCTTGAATCATCACTTGGTTTCTGTCTATACCCGTAAATCCCGCGCAAAGAGCTCGATTTTCTTGATGATTTCCCAGTATTTGAGTGAGTTTTTCGAGCGAGTTCCTCGATGCTGTTGGAAGACCAACCTCGGAGGGCTCCAAGTATTGAGTCGAAGTCAAAAGAAAATGAATTGTCATTGCCCCAGTGCAAGTCCACTCGGTGCCTGGTGGGGGGCATGTCAGCAGACTTGGATTCATTCTACAACTGGAAACGAAATTGATAAATACGTATAATTGGGAATCTGCAGTGTCGTCTTCTACATTCACCATTCACTTCTATCCATAACTACGGAGTTCAGTATTCTCTAGGTGGGGATCGGGCTGGACCTAATGGGGAAGCTCGCAACTCCTAATTGTCCCGTGCTTACAGTACTTTACTACTTTCTCCTTATCTAAAGTATCGATTTGTCACTGCCTACTTTCCGGACGACACAATAATGTCTTGTTTGCACAGAAATTTATCCGACTGCTGAAAACTCATTCCATAGTTATAGATCTGCTGGCCACAGCTACTTGTCATGAAAGTCTCAAATCTCTCGGCCGCACTCTTGTGGTGGACTTCTTTCGTCAGTGCAGTCTTCACAAATAATCGGAAAACGAACCAGGTGAATCTCAACATCCCTGTGACGCAAATTGAGCCACGACGCCTGCTAGAATTTCCGAGCGGGAACACACGATGGGTGACTGAGACTGAAAAGTGGGAATTAAAAGGAGTCAGTATTCCCACCTCGTCCAAACAAAGTCCTGACACGGTCCAGAATGGCCAATTCTTCATGGACATCACCGAGAATCGTGATTTGGGGAACTACCGCAGCCAGATCAAGAAAACCCCCCATTATCCAACAGATGTCTTCCGAAAGAGCCAGGTCAACCTGCTTCTGCAAGATCTTGATAAAACCAACATGCAAGCGCATCTTGAATACTTGACGTCCTTTCACAATCGCTATTATATGTCTCCTTACGGTGAGGCGTCCTACCATTGGCTACTCAGCACAATCATGACAACCATTGCATCAACGGGAGCTCATGAATACGGCATCAAAGCTGAGCCTTTCATTCATCCTTGGGGACAAAATAGCATTGTGGTAAAAATCCCCGGCAAGTCGAACTCAACGATCGTCGTGGGAGCACATCAGGACAGTGTCAATCATGCGGACCGCATCAATGGCAGAGCACCAGGCGCTGATGATGATGGGAGCGGTACAGTCACCATTCTTGAGGTTTTACGCGTGCTGTTGTCCTCAAAAGACTTGGTGGAGGGTAATGCTGAAAATCCTATCGAATTCCATTGGTATTCGGGTGAGGAAGCCGGCGAACTTGGTAGCCAGGCTCTATGGACGGATTATGCAAAGAGTGGGAGGGACATCAAGGCCATGCTTCAGCAGGATATGACCGGCTTTTACAACGCAACACTCAAAAAGGAGAAGGAATTCGGTTTTATGATGGATTTTGGTGCGTTAATTTCTCATGCTGATGGCCATATATACTGATTCAACTCAGCTGACAAACCGTTGGCGGAGTATTTGAAGATCATCATTGAGGAGGTAAGATTGCTACCTGAGGATTATAAGGATATTGAGTTGATTAAAATCATAGTATACCACTATAGGTTGGGTTGAGACTGGCTGTGGACTAAAATGGTACGATTGATATATAGTGCCTTTTCTCGGAAATTGCTAACTCCTCAATCACTTAGTGGCTCAGACCACATGGCTGCAATTAAAGCTGGATACCCCGCTGTTTTCATCATCGAAGCAGCTTTTGAAAATACTGATCAACATCTGCATAACGAGGATGATTTGATTGAATATCTTGATTTTGATCACATGATCGATCATGCTCAGCTGACATTGGGATATCTGTACGAGTTGGCTTTTGCCAAGTTCTAGATCATGAATTGATACTCCAGCTTCTTTTATTGGAATGAAACTTCTGTTGGGTTTATTCACCCGAAACAACGGGTCTATCTCGATGTCGGTTGTGTCGGTGACATGCTAGTTGGGGCTGGCGTGCCCGAAGAACCAAGTTCGAGGTTGCGAGAAGCTGGTATTGAATCAATGAGTATTTTCAGACCTGCTGTTCCTGGATATTTGAGTGGATATAGTAGGTGCTCACACTTCCCCAAGTTCGCAACTATTTCAATAGCGCGTGATTTCCAAAATGCCCCCTGAGATCTAGATAGGTGTTTCTTTAATATTTTGTGACTTCGCAGTATAGCAAATAAGAGTTTTAATATGTATTTGAAAACCATTCAACGTATGATCATATCAGAATTAATTGAAATATTTGATTTCACTAGTCGAGCATTCGACCTCTACGCCGTTTGTTTCTCGATGATCTGCCTGACTTGATCTGCCAACGTCTCCGTCTTCGGATCACCAACAAGCGCATTATCCCTCGGCTGACTGTAGAGTGTTCCACCTTCTGTCCAGATTCTTCGCAGTGTCAGCGGAGTCGCATATGGTGCACCCGACTCCCAAGCCTGCTTTTCGAGCTTCTTCAGATCTTCCAGTGACGTATACGATACGGTCCACTTCGCTCCAGTCTGCTTCTCGAACTCGGCGAGAATCTCATTTGGCGTCGCAGTGAAGGAGTTGACAATGAGTATCTTGTCCTCTGACTCTACGGGATGTTGTATGGATGCTACGACGAGCTTTCCCACGCTATAAAGATTTGTCAGTATCATCCAAAGCTGGATAGTGGAAGGATATTCACTCAGCCATCGCCGTCAGAGCCACCTTTTCATTCCCCGTGCCTAAAAGGACGGCCTTCTTGGCTTTCACATCGAAGGTTCCAATCTCATCCTTGCCTGACTTTCCAATAAACAGATCACTGTATGGGCCAGTGACGAGATAGGTAAAATGTAGCTTGTCTTTCGCGATCGTCCTAGTGAATTTTCGCACTTGCAACTTGAGCTGATGAGGCTTCTCGTTTGGCGAAGCGGCATTGTGTTCAATGTCTGTACCGTATTCAGATGGGAAAAAGTGGGTTACATTTGGGGTCTCTGAAGCCCATTTGATCCTGAGCATTCCGTTAGTCACGACAAGAGAGCGACCAGAATGTCAACGGCGCCGGATGAGTGGATGAGGAGGGTCACTTTAGGTTTCAAGAACTAGGATTTATTTCTTACAGATCAATCTGAGCCAAAATGACACCTCTGCCAACACACGAGACCACTGTATCGATTCCTGCGGGAGCGTTAGTCTTATCCCTCAACCAAGAGCTGCATTCCGTGAATTTACCTTCATAAGCCTTTTTCACGTCTGCTTCTACCGTCAGATCTCCCTGCAAGACATCCACCCCTTGCTCCTTGAGAGCCTTGACTTCTTCCGCCTTGTTGTTGATGGTATTGGAAGAAGTGAGGACAGCAACCCGATCAAAGCTCGACTTTGCGGCTATAATCTGGGCAGTAATGGGTTTGCCTATTATCCCCGTAGCACCTATCAACAATATTTTTGGGGCCATGGTAGAAGGTATTCAGAATATGTATAAAGGTAAGAGTTTGAGAGTCCAGCAAAGTTGAAAGACTCCAAATCCGGATAGACGGGAGGAAGTCTCACATCTGAAGTAGTCGGAAGATTGAACCCCTAGCACGTGCTTGAAGGGAAAAGTGGGGGATTCGTCACTTGCTACCATCATCATCCAACACATCCACCAAATTCATCATCCGTGTCATATTTCCTCCAATGGAGTTTCGTGTCAATCGAAGTATCACCAATGTAATAGTTTGGGGCGTGAAAAACTGTCAGAGTTCCTTACCCATTGCTATAACTTTATGCGAGCGATAGCTTGCCTGGAGGAGTACGATTAAAGCATGCTTCAGGTCACCTCCAGGTCACCGCTATGATCGAAATATAAGACTCCCAAAGGATAGGGGAACACAGTACGAATATTAGCGGCCGTCTCGTCCTCCTGGTCGTGATTGTCATTTTATTTAGCTCCATAGCCAGCTTATTGAGTCTGTCTGATAATCTGGGCGCTTGAGAGGCACCATGAAATGGCATTTTATAATATACTCCACTCATTCAGCTCTTTTGTGCACGCTTGTTCATGGTTTTGGCGCCGGGATACTTTAGAGAGGTCAGGTTCAGAGATCTTGAATGTCAAATGGCGCAGAGGAATATTACAATTGTTATCTTTTATCCAGTTTGTCTAGCAACTTTTGAAAGCAAGGGACCACACACGAGGTCTTAACTATTGAGCCCGGCCGCGATCCTATCATGAATAGCCTGATCATTCGACCATTTCCTCCTTGGCAAAAGTACAAAGACCAAGCTCCTTGCCGTAGGATGCCCCCAAACCCTCCTCCGCACAAACAATAAGTAAGTGGCTGGAGAAGGTGTCCAACATTCTGCCAGAAGACTGGCACATCTTGGCGATGAGGGAACTGTAGTCGTGTCATGATCGTGTCTACTCTGAATCAGTTTTTGATTTATTAGTCCTTGATACGTCATTTTGTTCAATGCGGTGTACCAGCTGTCCAACCGACCGGCTCAAAAGCACCCACCCTAAACTTAACCCACCCACCGTCTTGCACTTCTGAATAGCCTCACCCACGGCCCAAACTCACCCCACTGCTCCTGCATGTCAGCGGGAATGTAGCTCCCTACATCCGCCATAATTGTGCGTTCAGGATGTGGCATCATTGCTAGGACTCTGCCATCCAAACTTCTCACGCCAGCAATACCTTCCGGACTGCCGTTTGGATTGAATGGATATCGAGTTGTGACACTTCCTCTGTTATCGGTGTAGCGAATTGGAATCAGACCTTCAGTATTCATAGCTTCCAGATTCTGAGGATGGCGGAATGAAGCTCTTCCCTCGCCGTGGGAGACCACAATTGGAAATGCGGAGCCGTTCATGCCGTGTAGAAATACAGAAGGGGTTTTGGCATTATCATGGATCCGGACCATAGAGACGCGACCTTCAAATTGTTCTGACTTGTTTTCCAAGAACAAAGGCCAGTGTGAGGCTCCAGGAATTAGTTCCGCGATACGAGTCAGCATCTGACAGCCGTTACAGACACCAAGAGCAAAGGTATCGGGTCGCTCGAAGAATTTCTTGAATTCAGGGCGAGCGATATCCTCGTGCATCAAGATCGATTTTGCCCAGCCTTGACCGGCACCTAAGACATCACCATATGAGAAGCCGCCGCATGCTGCAATACCGACGAATGTAGCAAGAGAGAGGCGACCTTTGATGATGTCAGACATGTGGACGTCGATAGGATCAAAACCTGCCGCTTTGAAAGCGAATGCCATCTCCGCGTGGCCGTTTACGCCTTGTTCCCTGAGGATAGCGACACGTGGCGCTTTTGCAAAGACGGAGGTGAAAGATGTTGTCAGGGGGAGAATGGTGTCTTTGGGTTCGAAGGTGAGCTTGTATTGTAGGCCTGGATCAAGATCGTCGTGAATATTTTCGAATTCAGCGGTGGCGCATTCGACGTTATCACGCAACCGTTGCATTTGGTAGGAGGTTGTTGTCCATTGCCGCTGCAGCTCCGCACGATCCATGTTTAACATAGATGTTTGACCATAGCGGATAGTTAACCTTTGCTTGGATGAAGCGGGGATACGACCGATCTTGCGAAGCATACCCTTGGGAGGCCCACAAGTTGCGAAGCAGCGATTGAAGTTGATTTCATCGGATTTTCGGACTTGAAAGATTGCACCGAGTTCCTCGTTGAAAAGAGCTTCGAGGATATGGGATGTCGAGGAGCTTTTAGTGATGTTGTCAATCATTAGCTCAGCTCCACAGCGGCCAGCAAACATCATCTCGACGACGGTTGTAAGGAGACCGCCGTCAGAGATATCGTGATACGCAAGCACGATTCCGGATTCGTGTAGTTGGGTAATGGCATCGAAATAATCAACTATCATATCAGGATCTCGAACATCTGGAGCTTCATCGCCCAGCTGGCCAAATGATTGTGCAAGTGCTGAGCCACCGAGCGCTTTGTGGCCTTGTGCGAGATCTACATACATCAACACTGTCTCGCCAACATCCTCGAGTCTTCGAAGGGCAGGCGTCCAGGTACTTCGAACATTGGCGACTGGTGCGAAAGCAGAAATCACAACGGTCATTGGTGCTGTCACACTCTTTGCGTCTCCACTCTCCTGGTCTTTCCAAGAGGCCTTCATCGATGTCGAATCTTTGCCAACGGGAATACTGATACCAAGCTGAGGGCACAATTCCATTCCGATGGCATGGACGGCTTCATACAGGGCTGCGCCTTCACCAGGATGATTGACTGCCGCCATCCAGTTCGCCGACAGGCGTATGCGGGGCAGGTCGCCAAGGATATGAGCAGCGGCGATGTTCATCAAACTTTCTGCGACCGCCATTCTTGCGGAAGCTGCTGGAGATATCAAAGCTAAAGTTGGCTTCTCGCCCATGGCCATTGCTTCTCCAGTTTTGATTTTGTCGCCGATATTTAACGTAGTGACCGTGACGGCTACATCTGCTACTGGTGTTTGCCATGGGCCGACCATTTGATCACGGACTGTCATACCTCCAACAGTGCGATCTCCAATGGTGATCAGGAACGACTTCGACCCAACCGCTGGGATCTTCAACACTCGCTCAAGGGCTTTCCGAAGTAGGTCGTGTTCTGGTATTTGAGGAAAGCTTTCTTGTAAAGCCTTGTGGCCGTTAAACGGTGTAAGCTTTGGTTTCCTCGACTTGACTATTCGATCCAACTTTCTATCTTTTGGAAACAATGTCGACATGGGCAAGTCGATTGGCCTAGGGTATTCTTTCGATTCTCTGTCCGTCAAGACAAGTCTGGCCCCGCCACTCTCTTCTCTAGAGCCTACTCTGCCAACGTCGGAGAAACCACACCGTTCCCGCACTTTACAAGGTTAGGAGAGCACCATATCTCTACCAAGATGTTTTTCTTACCTGCAATCTTCTCGAAAATCTCCATCCATTCCTTATTAACAATCATCACGTATCTTTCCTGTGCTTCACAGCACCAAATTTGCAGTGGACTCATGCTATAATCTGCATTTTCCACATTTCTGAGCTCGAATTGACCACCATAGCCCGCATCTTTGACCAGTTCTGGGAGTGCGTTTGACAGTCCGCCAGCTCCGACGTCATGAATGAATGCGATCGGATTGTTATCTCCCAAAGCTACACAATTGTTAATCACCATTTGAGCGCGGCGCTCCATCTCGGGATTTCCTCTTTGCACGCTGTCGAAGTCCAGCTCGACTGAGCCCTCACCAGACGAATTACTAGATGCTGCACCACCACCAAGTCCGATCAGCATCGCCGGTCCGCCCAGTACGATGATATGTGCTCCTTCCTTGACATCTCTTCCATTCTTGATCGCATGTTGAGGACGGACGGTGCCCACACCTCCAGCGATCACTGCAACGGGTCAGTAAGCAGAACTTCAGACATGTAGTAGATGTAGTAGAGGTCTTGATATGATGAGACAATCTCTTCTAAATCGAACTCGCTGCATGAAATGAAAATGTGGATGATGATCCAAAATTTACTTACTGATTGGCTTGTGGTAACCTCTCATCTCATGGCCATCGCTCCCAGCATCAGTATCTGCGAGCAAAGTTCGGAAACACCCCGTCAAGCACGGCCGTCCAAACTCATTATTGAACCTCGCACTACCAATCGGGGCTTCCAGCATAATATCCAAACTACTGGCATAGTGCGCTGGCTTACCCATGTCAATCTCCCAGGGCTCTTTGTGATCAGGAATCAGCAGATCCGAGACCCAGAATCCACAAAGTCCAGCTTTGGGCGTTGATCCTCGTCCTACGGCACCCTCATCTCTGATTTCACCACCCGAACCTGTGGCAGCACCAGGAAAGGGAGAAATGGCAGTTGGGTGGTTGTGGGTTTCGACCTTGGCAAGGAAGTGCACTCTCTCTTTGGTTTGTCTCCAGCTGCCAGTTGACCAATCTGGAGCCCAAAAGCTAGCCATTTCACCCTGCAAGACAGCAGCATTGTCACTGTATGCAGAAACAGTGAAGCGAGGATTTTGCTTGTGTGTATTTTGGATCATCTCGAACAGGCTGTGTCCCATACCCAGACCGTCAATCGTCCAATTCGCATTGAACTGCTTGTGACGACAATGTTCAGAGTTGACTTGAGCAAACATGAACAATTCGATATCATAGGGTTGGCGTCCCAGCTGGGTATACGCTTGAATAAGATACTCCATCTCGAGTTGATCCAGAGCCAGGCCCCGATTCTTGTTATAGGCTTTCAAAACTTCAATTGGAGTGGAACCTTCCGTGGTTAGATTGATAACTTCCAAAGGATATGGTTGACCTTCAGCGAACATTTGGTCTAAATCTGGCTCTGAGGTGCTGATATTCTCGGTCATGCGGTCATAGAGAACATCTTTGAATGGGAGGCTTTTGTCCTCAAAAGTCTCGGCAAAGTCAACCAGAACGACACGCCCTCTCTCGATTCGATGTATCTGGTTGTCAAGACCGCATACTTCTGCAATACTGGTTGCTTTGGAACTCCATGGTGAGACATTCCGTGGGGTGATATAGTAAACACGAGACCAGCTGCCTGGTTTCTTCTCTAGAATGGAGACTGCTGGGGAGTCCAAAACGCCCGGGAGCAATTGCTTTAATTTTTCCTCTGCATTCTATGAAATGTCAGCCCTGCCACAAGAGTACATCACCAGGGCTTTCAAGCGTCCTTGAGTAGCATTTGAACCACGGAGAAGTAGGATCGATGCCAATATTCCTCCCCTCTCCATGATTCGGTATGGGAAGGGCTACTCACATTATCATTCCTCTGTTCGGATGGTTTAAGATGAACAAAATGCATCCAAACTCCTCGAACCTCATTCACAGCAAAGCCAAGCTTGTTGATCCGGTCAGTGAGCTTTTGTGCTTCAGAAGATGTGACGCAGACATCTCCAGGCAGAGTGAGGTTAGCCATATGGACGCTCGAGAGACCAAATGGCCCAGGTATAGCAAGGATCGTGTTGTTGTCTGAGGGACACAGATGATGTTGGACTCAACGACGATGGAGGGGTCAAGCCCCAGATTGAAATAATTTCTTGCCCCCCACTAAAGACCGGATCGGAGGCAAGATTTCTCCGATAATCTCTTGGCAGTCCAAATTTAGGATCCACTCCACTCACATCCAGTCCGAGCAGCGCATCCAAATTCAATCTTATTCTCCTATCCTTCAGCAATTTCTGCCACTGTCATTCTCTTTACCATTACTTTCTCATTGTCTTTGTTTACATCCCACAACACTTCATGGCCGTGCTATAATACGATACATTATCACCTAATACCATCTCTCGAAAACCCCCATGCCCGACTTTTCCGACAAGATGGGAATCGTGTCCTTCATAACCTCGACAGTCGCCCCCATATTCATCATCATCTCTCCCATAACGAGCTATGCCGATCAGACATATTCCATACATCGGACAAAATCCAGCGCGGGCTTTTCGCTGGATATCCCGTTGATTATGCTAGTTGCGAGTTTGCTTCGGTATGCCTCAATCCAACTATTCCACAGCCTTGATTTGCAGACTCAGAATGCTAATTGATGGTCGCACAGAGTGTTTTATTACCCAGGCGCACTGTTTGATACCTCGCTCCTCATTCAATCCTTCATAATGATTGCGATTCAACTCGTGCTGCTCAAAGTAGCCCTCGATCACCGGCCTGGACCCTCCTCGAAAGGAGGTGAAGCTTCCACACCATTTGCCAGCAATCATGACAGTTGGGGTATACAACGACCATATAACTTCTGGCAATGGCGGTCGCCGAAACCGTACGTCCCTGCATGTTGTCCTGCTATGTATCCGAGCCTTAGCAGGGTTTCAACGTGATATCGAAATGCTGACTCTCCTGATTTTCAGATACTGGCATTTTCTTCTCTACCTCTTCGTAACCCTCGTCGCGTTGGAATTCCTCTTGTCATCCTTCCCAGGTCTTTATGCCACCTACAGCATGTTGATCGGCTACCTGGGCCTGTCAATCGAAGCGACCCTTCCACTCCCCCAGATTCTCGCGAACTATCGCTCACGATCCTGCAAAGGGTTCCGCGTCTCTGTCCTCGCCTCCTGGCTCGCAGGTGATTTCATGAAAATGTTCTGGTTTTTTACTGCTACGAGCGAGATTCCATGGGCTTTCAAATTGTGTGGTATCTTTCAGATGGGGTGCGATATGTTCTTGGGATTTCAGTATTTAATATTTGGGGATGGACCGGGAGCGGTAATAAAGGGGCATGTGGATATGGCAGGTTTGGGAATGGGACCAAGGGCTACGAGTAGAGTGCGTACATCGGTGACTGAGAAGGATGGGAGGCTGGGTTAGGCTTATGTTGCGAATGTAATATTATTGTATAAAGGATTGAGATATGCATCTACGAATGCAGATAGCTAATACGAGTCTATGCAGACGTATTCAATATCTCCTCCAAATCCCACGTCGCTGCAAGCCCCTGAGCAAGTGGATTTTTGAGGAGATAAGTTTGATCCCAATGTATGTCAAAGGTGGTAACTGCATTGCTTCGCTGAGCAAGTCTAGCCTCTCTTTTTCCTCCAAGCTCAAGCGCGATTGCCTGGCGTCTGATCAACTGTTTGCAGCACTAGAGTCGCTGTTCTCTTCAATATGGCTGTTGTCTGTATCCTGCTTAGCCATCGGCAAGTGCTGCTCACTACCCTTTCTCAAGTCAGCGGAACTGACTGACCAGACAACAAAACAGTGACTTCATTTTCATTGTCGACTGCTTTGGTGTTTGATTGGGGTATTCGATAGCTTCACTCCACCAAAATCCAAGTCAGAGCGTCTCCAACCGTGACCCTGGCGAATCTCGCAGAACTGCTTTATCATTTCTGTTCTCTCTTGTTAAGCCTTCCACTTCCTTTTCCCGCCTATCGTCGCCTCCAACCTTGCCCACAGCGTCGCTCCACCCGCCACAAATAACAGAACGCCAACCGTTACCGCCGCGTTCCTATAAATCCCTGGGCTCGTCAGTGACAACGCCTGTGGAATCAACAAGCTTGTCAACGGCGTCCCCAGCAGCGCTCCAATGCCGCGGATGAGAGACAAAGCTCCATTGACGCTCGTGAAGTGCTGGACACCGAACAGCTCAATTAACGATGCAGGGAAGAGCGAGATATAAGCGCTTGCAAATGCTCCATACAGAATGGTGAAGATGATGAACAGAGCATCAGCTCCTGAATTGCAGCTAATGTGATGGCAGAATGTGCTTGGGAGCCAGAAGGAGAGCACGGCTATGGCGCTCATGAATGTCGTCGCGGAGAGGGCATTGAGACGACCGAACTTGTCTGCTGCCCAACCGATTAAGATCCGAGAGACGAAGTTCGATGCATTGCTGATTGTTATGAAGTTTGCAGCCGTATTGACGCTGTAGCCTCGAGACTGAGCATAGGCTGCATACAAGAAGAGAGGAGTCGAATATCCAGCTGATTGTAGGAAATTCCCAAGGGCTTGGGCAGCGAATTTCTTGGTTTTGGCAACCTGCCAATCCACCACTGGGACTTTGAGCCACCAGCCTCTCTTTTTACTCCAGCCTTGAGTCTCGACATGAACCCTTGCAGCAAAAGACGGTTCCCATTTCAGCCAAAAGCCCGCAAGGACCACGAAAAATGCTGCAATACACCCAGAAATTCGCAACGCATTTCGAAATCCAAAATTTTCAATCAAAGCTCGTAAAATAGGAGGCCACACCATCCCACCGACCCCTGTCCCGGCCATAATGACGCCCATAGCCAAACCCCGCCTCTTCTCATACCAAGCCGGCGCAACAGATGTCATAGTAACATACGACATGCTCGTCCCGACACCAGCAAGAAGGCCTTGCGTAAGAGCGAACTGCCATAGATACTCACTGAAAGACGCCAAGATAAAAGCGACACCAAAGACAAGACCACCGGCCGATATCACAGCCTGAGGAGAGTAGCGTTTTGCCCAGAGCATGGCGAATGGTCCGCACATTGTCATCAGCGCGATGGCAAGGATCCCGACTAGAGAGATGAGAGATGTGGATACTCCTGTGAAGGGGTTGCCAGGCTCTTTGGACATGGATTCGTAGAGGGCTTGATAGACGCCGAAAGCAAAAATGATGGAGCACGTCATTGAAGTCACTATGAATCCTGCTACTACCACGAGGATCCGCTGACTGGAGGTGAAAACAGATGAGTAAAAAACTTCAGTTTTGGGAATCCAACGTACTATTTGAAAGCATCTGACTGACTGTCACTGTCATCTGCATCTCGAGAAGAGTGGGGGCTCTGGAGCTCCAACTCATTTCTGTCTTCTTGGTCGACCATACTTGGTTAATTTTACAGTGGAAACAGGCACGACTGAGTGATTCATGAGTATGAATATGGAAGAAGTCGAATAGCTGCAGTCTGAAGTACTGTAACGGGTGGGTAAGCGCTACCCGTGAATTGCCGCAGTTTTCTTCCGAGACGAGGGGAAATCAGGGGTATGTAAACACAGACATCACGTGGATCTCCGTCACTGACGTTACGAGCAAAGTCAGATCAAGAGATCTTTTGATGCAGCTATGATCTTGAGTGATTAGTTTGGCCAATTTCATATCGTTTCCTTGGGTCTCAATTCTCTCTTTTTCGTCCCACATATGAGGCATGGGTGAGAGGAGTTCCCCGCTGTTGCTCAATGGACAGCGTAGCAGATAGGATCTTCAAGTGGAGAATTTTCGCTTTTTGAGGATTGAGATATTTCATGTTACACTTATCGAAAGGAGAATGAATAAATAAAACCTCACCCTCTAGAGAGATAGGACATTGGCTGCTCTGTATCGTATCGAGGTCCATCGTAGAATACCTAAGCGGAGATGTCAGCGTCAGCGGCCAATAAGCTGGTCTTGAAATAAGAAAGTCTCAGCAATGATTCCAAAAGCTGCTTAAATTTGAAGAATTGAACTCTTGCACGATTTCATCGGTATTTTCCTCTTCCTAAGATTTCCAAAACTCCAATTTATTGAAATTTATTGCCGTGGCGTTGGGGAATTGCTTCGAACTTGACGTCTCTATATGAGTATACACGAGAAAGCCTCATGGCTTCAGAAGGACAAGTTCCCCATAAGAAGCATGCGTCGATGCCAACTCAAAAGCCTCCTCCCACTTGTCAAGCGGATAAGCACCAACAACATGAACCCCATCTTTTTTCTGCAAACCAAGGACCCCAATCTCCACCATCTTAACAAGCAATGCAATATCATCACGACTGTACATCCACTTCCCATGAAGCTTCAAATCCTTCCGCATGAGAAGTCTCATCGGGATCCCGATATCCTCCAGGAACCCACCCATATATGATATCCTCCCTCCATGCCTCAAGCTCAGGATCGCACTCTTGAAATGCGTCGATCCAACCGCTTCCCTAGGGGAGATATCAAAGTACGCATCCGCCTCTCCAAATCTCTTCAACGCAGCAACCTCCTCCTCTTGATTCCCCGTAATGGGGACAATCTCCACCCGTTTACTCAACCCCTTCAACTTCTCCAGCACCCCAACATTCCTCCCCATCGCCACTACCCTCGCACCCATTGCAAGCGCAACCATAACAGCCGCACCCCCAAACTGCCCCGTCGCAGGCGCAATAATAACAGTCTCTCCCGCCTCGAGCCGGATGGCCCTCAACCCCCCAAACGGGACCAACAAGCCCGATATATGCGCCAACCTATCCACCTCATATCCCAAGCCGCCATCCGCTGGGCTCCCACAGAGCAGTGCCTCATTAAGCGGGAAGCAATTTTCCAACGGCGCCTTCACGTATTGCGCATAGGTGGAATCGCGCCATTCGCCATGCATCAGCTTCCTGCTCCCCTCGGTGCCACCCTCCGCTATGCCAGATAGGAAGATAGCAGAGGGATCGTCACGGCCCCGGATCACGGAGTCGATGAAGACGAGCTGGCCTGCCTTGAGCAGAACGCTGTCTGGCCCTACGGCTGCGATGCGTCCTAGGGCACTGGTGCCGGTCACTAGGGGGGTCGGGTAGGCGTACTGGCGTTGGCCGTTGTAGATACGGGACATGTAGGAGACGACGTTTGCGTAGAGGACCGAGACAACTGCGCTGCCGGGGGTGGGGAGCGGTGTTGGGATAGTCTCAACCTGAAGGGGTGAGGCGTAGACATTTTGGACGAGGGCGAGGTGAGTTTTGGGGAGTGATGGGGACGTCATTGTGGTTCTGTGTTGACTTTGACGAGGGGCGTGATATTTGACTGGTGTTGACAAGGGAAAGCAGATGAGCGTTTCGAAACCCAACAAGCTTTACTTGTTGAAAATTTAAAGCTGCAGAGATGGAGCTTGTGAGATACCGTCAATAGGACTCCATGAGCTCCTTATATATCGAATCCATTCGGAGATTGCGAACATAAACAGCGGCATCAATCTCAAGTCGGTGCAATTCCTTCCCGTTGTCCGACGAGTACGTGTCTGGTTAAGGCGCAAATACAATCTTTAAAATACACTCTCGTATGTTCTTCCAATGAGAGAGGGAATTCTGGGAGTATATTGCGGAGATAATCAATCTGGTTGTCCGACCTCTCGTGGCTGGCCCAAAGAGGGAAGAAGTTCTCTATCCCCGATTACCCCAACTTAGCCACCCCGCATCGTGGCAACTCCGAAGAGCTTCATCAAGACTTCATCAAATGTGGGTAAACTTATGGGTTTACCAGACCCCTGCCTGCCGTATCAAGCTCCCTCAATGGAGGAGCAATACAGCTGGTTTGTGGGGTTCGATGGTGTCTGTATTCTTAAGTCTAAGGGAAGGTTCTGCTAGCTAAATACATTGACGGCTCGCCTAATTGGGGCTAGTGTGTGGGTCATGTGATACCAACATCAAATTATGTCGCAAAATCCAGAAAGGGTTACAAATGAAGAATAAAGCCAAAGCCGAAATTAATCATAAGCAAAAAGCAGTTTGCAGTCTCATTGTTCGAACGCAACGGTGAAGAAAAGTATAGGGCCGCCCCTCAGCTATTATGACTGAATGAAAGGGATAAGGAGCAATTCAAATTACTCGGATAGATATATGCCTTATGCATCCAAGGCTTTCACTACCTATCCTAGACGATAATATTCAATCTCTTGAAAAGGTAAGCAATACTCAGGTCGAATAAGGTTACCATCGAGCTTTGAGAGCAGATTGGCCAACTAGTCTCGGAGCGAATCAAATGTTTTTTGAGGCTCTAGGAAAAGCCCTCGATGGAGCGCCTCACGCCCGGCTATTCTAGCGGCTAGCTGCGTGGTAAGATATTGAAATGGGTTCTAACATACAGCTGGGGTATGAACTGGACATAGTGGCTGTCGAAGACTTACAGTATGCAAAGCGATTGGAGCAGGCTTCAAAGGTGGCTGTTGGGTAATCAAGATCCCAAGCGCACGAGATGGAAGCAAACAATCACTCCGAGGGAAGGGGGGTTGAAGGTGAAGTGTCAGAAGGTGAGACTAGCCAAAGTCACTGCTTTTATTCATATAGATTTACAACCTTTTTGTTGATAAATACGATAAAATAACTCAAAATTCCGTTGTTTTGAGGCAAAATAAGAGGATGAGGAGTACAACGTCTCTACAATGCTCGTCGCCGTATCTCAGTTAAAATGCTTCTATCAGATTCATCAGTCGTTCGATTTGAAGATCTAAAACGGCTTTGAGAATATTAGGAACTCCTGATCCATGGAGCATTTGGGTAAGAGCAATTATTCCTAAAAGAATTGAAGGGGTTATGGGAGAGGGCTGGGTAAGAAGAGAGAGGCTCGCTTCGTGAAAGTAAAATGGGTGGATGGAGTAAATAATGGAAGGGGGAAGGGTGGACGGAGTAAAGGGTGGGTAGAAGTAAAGAATGGACCGAGGGCAGACGGAGGAAGATTTGGGTCGCACGGTTCGAGGCGAATATCGTGGCTGGGAAGACCTCTCGCTTAGCCATGCGTGAATGTTGATGCGTCAAGTGTGAATGACAAGATACACAGCTAGAACTATCAACAGCAACAGCTTGTCCAAAATGGTAGATTCAACCATCCAAAATGTCACAATTGAAAAGGGTGCTTTACTATGGAGTATTCAAGACTCAAAGCAGCTCTTTTGGTCAAGATTTGGCTATGTCCAAGTACAACATGCGAAGCAAACAATCTCTCGCATCTCGAGCGCCTTCACACCCATCTACGAGTATAGATCGTTTCCAAACACATCCAACTCTCACAAACCCTGCTTTCTCTGAAATTCCCTCGCCGTCCGCTTAGCTCGACTTTCACTTTGCTCCCTCTCTAGCGAAAGTACTTAATCTCATCTTCCTTCGCTTCTCCTCTTCTTCTTCATCCTCTACAACACAACTTTCTCGCAATCTCCAGAACTTCCACATAGCAACCTCAAGCTTCGCAGACTACCTCATTCAGCTCTCCGATCAACACCTTCAAGTAGTATGTATCAAGTCATTTCTTTTTTTTTTTCTTTTTCCCCCCACGTCTCCCTTCCCTCCCCCCTCCTTCTTTACCACGTCTCTTCCCATACTGACTCCTCCCCATAGCTCGATCACCACGAAGTTCAACTTCACATTACCACTCAACAATACCAACAACTCCCACCAAGTAAGTCATTCGATTATCAACGTCTCTCCGCTTCTTCACACAATCTAATCCCCTGTTCAACCCCATGCCTGCTTTTCTTCTTCATCATCGATGAAGAGGAATTCTTCTTTTCAAGTCTGAAATTCACTTCATGTCTTGATATTATTGCGCGCACCTTCTTTCGCGCAGAATATCAAAATTTCCCTGAACTTCCTGATCAACTCCAGCTCTATCTTCTCTTTTCGCTGTCATCAACACAGACCTAACTTTCACCTCCCAACTCCTTAACAGCTTTTTTCACACTCACTTCACTTTTTGAGTACAAAACACTTCTCCATAGCGCACACTTCTCTTCCCTTCCCTTCCGTTCCATGTTGCATCTCAGCCTCACATTTTCATTTCGCCAACTACCTATAGCTTCAACTCCATTTCACATTATTTGAAACACTTCGGCTTCAGTTCAAGCCATTACACCTCATACAATTTCAATTCAATAAACGTCTAACATCTTCCTTACACAGGCGCCCTACGACAATACCGCAACCATGCCTAACTGGAAGAGTTACGAATCATCCGTCCGCCTTCTCTCGGCCATTATCGCCGCTCATCCAGGTCTTAAGCTAAACTATGATGGTAAGTTACACATTTTGTTGCTTCGATCGCGTTCCACCTTTTCACGTCATATCTATTTGTCGGTCTTCAGCTTTGCATTGCGTCATATAATTTCGCATTCTGCTTTTATGATCCTGATAACCTCCGTTGGGCAGAGATCTCGAAATATCTTGGTGATGGTGCCACTTATAAGCAAGTTTGGTACCACATGAATCGTATCAACAAGCTTGCAAAGACACTCAGAGACGCGGTCGACAACGGCCGAGATCCAATGACCGTTGAGCTCAACGGCGCGGCCCATGGTGGCAAGTCTACGCCGTCAGGTAACCAGTCGATTTACTATTTCATTCTGTCGTGTTCGCAGCCAAGCACAAATACATCTATATCCAGATTCCACTGACTCTAGAGAAGCCATCAGTGCGCGCTTTGGTGGTGATTGTACCACAAGTGCTATTGAGAATAGATTTCGGCGTATCAAGTCTGATGCAAAGCTGATCAATCATGCTTTGGTCCACGGCACCGATCCTATCTTGCTGCCTATTGGAGGTGATGATGGCGCCCGACCGCTGAAGGGAAATAATGGCAGTACTGGTCCGGAAGATTTCATTTTGGCTATTTTTGCACAGTACCTTATGTTTGCTGATCTTCTGTTCTGGCGGCGATTCAATGAATGGGCTGATTGCTCCTATGGATATTGTCAAACACTACGGCAGTGATCTTTCCAAGGAGGGCCTCGAGACTCGTTACGCCAGATTCATTCGGCCAGATTTTGAGCTTCTTGCTGAGGCTGTCAAATCAGGCGTCGATGCGAAGAGTGTTCCCTTGAGTTGCGATGGCAAGATCCTCGGCCTTCCCTTATGTTTTTCTCGCACAGCACTTTTCATTGCGTCGTTGCGTACCACAATTTTTACTTTTTGCTCCGTATTGTTTGCTGCCAGTCTAGCCAGGAAGAGCATACGCTAAGATTACAGAAATTGCCAAGTTTTGTGGCGAAGGAGTCAAGCCAAAGTCCATCATCAACTATTACCAAAGCTACATCAAAGCTGAGGTCAAAATGATCAAGGACACAGTCGAGAATGGACATAATCTACTGTTCCCTGGTGAAACTGGTCAGATTGACAGCCTCTTGGCACCTTGAGCATTACACGTTTTCATTTCGTCAAGTTATTTACTTCGATTTGCTCAAACGTAAACGTCTGCTAAGTTCTTAGAAATTGCCAAGTTCTATGGTGATGGCGCAAACAAAAAGGCCATTCAAAATGTCATCTTCAAGCATTACAGACCCGAGATCTTAATGATTAAAGCTGAGGTTGAGAATGGACGAGAGCCATCAGAGCCTGGCGTCAAGGGCCAGGCTGGCAGCTTCTTTCATTTTACTCGCTACACGTTTCCCTTCGTGACGTCTGGACACTTTCAAGATTACTTGCTACAACCCCAACGGAAATTGCCAGATGTTATGGCTGTGGTGTGACGAAGAGTGCTATTGCGCATCGATTCCGGGGCCCTATCAAGGACGAGACTGATCTTATCAAGGCATCCTTGGCCAGCACCGGCCAAGGACCACCTGATCTCATCCAAGATGGAGCGAGGCAGGGTCAGGATTACGTTTTCGTCTTCCTTTCAGCACAGCACGGTTTCATTTTGTCATCGCTGCTCGGCTCCTCGAGCATTCATTGATGCTACTATCAAGTGACCGATTGGTTTCATTCAATCCTTTTCACAGGCACTTTAGGTCCTTTTCGAGGTTGGTATTGATGGCTTCTAGAAATCCAAAAGTATATGGGCGAAGACGTCACCGTTCCTGCTCTCAAATGGCAGTTTTCGGTTTCTATCCGTCCAGATGTGAAACGACTTCAAGAAGCCAGAGCTGCCGGTATCGACTGTCAGACCATTGCCTTGGCCGGTCCCGGTAACGGTAGTTCCAAGAAGGGAGGGACAAGTCAGATCATTCTCCTGTTTCATTCTTGTTTTGCTCAGCACGTTTCTTCGACCGAACGATAACACTTTCTAGCCATCCAAACCAATTTCGGAAGTGACACGACTGCGGGAGCACTGCGAGTTGCTGTCTTCCGAGAAATCACGCCGAAAGTCAAGCTTATCAATGCTACTGTTGCAGCTGGCGGAGATCCAAAGGACCTCAACCTAGTTGGTGATTTAAAAAGCAATGGTCGGATTTCTACTTTCGTCTTTTTCTTTACACATATCCTGACATGTCGCACAAACTTCGATTAATTCTCTTACAGATGTTCATCGCTACTTCGGAAGCGATGTCTCAACCAATGCTCTACAAATTGCCATGAGTCGTCATATCAATCCGAAAATCAAGGCCCTTCGCGAACATGTTGCGGCTGGCGGAGATGCCAAAACCTTCGTCCTAGATAGCGATTTCGCTACCAAGGGTAGAATGTTTCGAGCTTTGTTCTTTCGCACCGCACGTTCTTCATGGACTTGCCAGATACGACATTGACTTCTTTCCATCTTGGCCACCAATATGGGCAGCGATGTTACAGTGGATCAGCTTAAGTGGCAATTCTGACGTTACAAAGCGAGTGCGAAATTGCAGCAAGCTGCTGTCTCTGCAATTCGAGACCCAAAAAGTGTCAACGTCAAGGGCAAGGCTCAAGCGTCAAGTTCGGGTGGTCAGGAAATTTGTTTTCCATATTCTGTTTCATTTCGTCCACCACACGAACCACGAATCAGCAGCTAACATTCCAGGGATGTCCAAATACTTTGGGAAAGATTCCACACCCGGGGGCATCGAGTTCCAGTTTCGCACACTAAAGCAAAATGCCAAGCGACAGAAAGCTTGTGCCGATTCTGGTGGAGACCCCCAGAAGTTGGGAGTTGGAAGCGCTGGTGGTCAGGACTTAAGTACTTGCTTTAGCTCTTTCCTCTTCCCCAGCAGAAACAACATACCTGCAAGCATAGTGTTGCGAATGTTAGTCAACAAAGCGTACAGTGATGGCACGATTGCTTGCGGATGATTTTTCAGCCTATATGCTTCAGCATCGATTTCAACTCAAAAGAAGGACGCTGCGGAGATGCCTAAGACAGATGGAAAGAACACGATGCCGTCTTGGAATTCATTTTGTTCTGCATTTTTTGAAGCTTTTGAGCAACGGCCTAAGCACTCTGTTAACGGATTCATAGATATTGCTCTTTACCTCAATGATGGAACGACTGGGACTGCTCTTGAGCATCGCTTTCGTCCGATCAAAAAGGACGCTGGTGTGATGAAAGCCGGTACTTGGCGTCTACAGCTCACAGTCAAGCTGACTGGAGACTGAAATCCCTCTCAAATCCATACCTTCAGACCATGATTTTCTTTCTTTATTTCCTTCTGTCAACCCCGTCATCAACCAAACAGAACATTCAAAAGAACGTTAGCTAATTTTTTTAGCAATTGCAGGTTCATTCCAGCAAGGTGCATCAGGTAAAGCTATATCAACTCGATTCGAGCGGATGAGAAAAGAACCATGTTGGGACTTAACAATTAACACTTCTACAGGTGACGGATCCAAATCCACCCCCCGCAAGCGCGCTGCCAGGGGCACAAAGGCGACTCCATCCAAGAAGATGAAGACTGAAATGTGTTCTGGCGATGATTCCGATACTGGCGATATTTTCACCCCATCCAAGAAATCGACTATGAACAAGGTCCAAACCGGTCGCATCGCTAAATCTACTCAACGCGGCAAGTCCACCACGTCTTACGCTGAGGACGAGGACGAAGATGACGATGAGATGGCTGTTAAGCACGAGGTTGAAGAGGTCCAATTTGACACTCAGGATAACGAGAGGGGTTACAAGCACGCCGAAAACGACCATGGGTAAGCCTCATGCTCTTTATATCTATATGAAATATACCCTAACTTCTTCTCTAGTTACGAGCAGGAGGAGAGCGACTACGTCGAAGTCAACGACGCAGCCTTCTTCGACCCTGACGAGGCCTAAACACCCTCCATATGAAACCTTACCAACCTCTCTACACCCCCGGATTTTCCAGCCGCTCTTCATGACACGCACTCCCAGACGACGCTTTTCCTAGCGTTCTTTACTTTAACGCGATGGTTTTTTATTCTTGCGATGTACATTCTTGCACTACATTACACATACCTCACCTCACGTCTCGCCTCGGTTCCTGGTGGGTTTTCCGTCTGGATCGACACCGCATCGGCACTGCTCTCTCGCATGGCATGCATCGCCTTAAGAGTCTCCCCTTCTCTAAGAGTAGAGGATTGAATATCTGGGCTTTGGTTCCTTGCGATTTGAGCTCGAGCTGGAACGTGTGGCTATTACTTCTCTTCTCGCACCTTGTCATACCTTCTGCGCTGAGCTTTACTGTTACGAATTCGCTATCTCCGACTGGGCAATTACCCTTACACTCTGCGACGATCGACGAAAGGGAGATGTCTTGGTGAGAAGCATCTTGCTGGATGACGGACGGACAGATGGTGTGCTTGGCTTGGCTTTGATCTCTTGCTTCTAGTTCGAGGTTGGCGGGTTGGGCTGGGTAGTTGCTGGTCTACTCGTTAGGCGGGTTTACTAAGGATGGATGGATTGATGGCGTTCAATCTCGCCGGTACTGGTGATAAAGGTGCTTTCCCGTTCTAGGGCAAAAGGCACCAAAAGTTCTGCGATGATACAGGACAGCGTAATAAAAGAGGTTTCCTCATTGTGGTTTGATATGATTGTGATTTTTCTGGTGATGTTTCTGGTACGTTCCCCCTTGGTTCGTGGGACTTGATTCTGCTTTTTCCCCTAGCTTTTGATTGCGTTAGGATTTGAGAATGTGAGAATTGGGGCATTGGGGCATTGGTTCAATCACACTTCCGGAGCAAAGAACTCCATTGCTGCACACCACGAAAGAACTCCATTGCTATGCCATGAAAGTCGTCATATCTTAACCCACTGACTAGCTAAGTAACAATTCCCACAGCCCCTCCTTATCCACATACCCATGATGAATTACATTTACAAGCCATACGTCTTCCCTAACCTTCTCAATCAACTCCACACTCAACTTCCCCCTTTCCTCTCTTCCCCTCGCAGCATAAACATTTGCCCACTCTTCCCAAATCCCGTATGCCTCCTCCGCCCAAGCTCGGAAACTGACCTCCTCAATAATAGTCGGCGTAATGATTTCTTTCCCCGGAAATGCACCCCACGTAACTGCATTGGTGCCTTCGCCCCCAGTCCCATACTTTATCGTATCGCTCGAGATGAAGTCCCCCTTCGCATTCGAGGCGTAGAAAGTTACTTCGCTGGCGTATTCTTCCGATATGAGTTTCGCTTTGAGAGCAGTCCAATCGGTAGATGGGAGGAAAAGCTCTACAAAAGCTTTCTGGAACACAAAACCGTTTCTAGGGCCCCAACCAAAGACCTGGTCGTCAGATCGTAGTCCGTTGACTGCTGGCTGGGAAGCAACTGTCCACCAGCCTTTCTCATTCAATTTCATAAGTTGCGCTTGGATCGTATTCGTTTCTTCGTTGAGACCTTCTTCTGACCAAGGGATCGCTGATATCTCGCCTTTGATGTGCTTGAGAAATAGCTCGGTGATAGAGGACACAGATGTTGGGTAGCCCCAGAGTCTGATGGCTTGGTTCACGGACATATGTAAGGACACGCCATAGCCGTCAATCTCGCCATAGGCTGGTGATCGAGCGTCGCCCCAGCGACCGTTAGGGAAGTCATCCCATGTTGCTTCACGGCCTGTTACACACCAAGTTAATTAATCAAAGACAGATAGAGATGAAGATGCACCGAATGAAAAGTTGGAAATACCAAGAGCGCCCTCTCCTTCGGAGATGGCTAATGTGTTCGCCCTCGAGTTGATGGGCTCAGCAGGAACACCAGCCTCCTTCGCCGTAGCCTCGAAATCCGGGTGTTCCGTGTTTGGTGCAGTGATGATTATTCTGTTATGAGGATCACTTGCCACCGAACTCAATCTGCGTCCACTCCTCTTATGACTAGTGCTATCCAGGCCATTCGGCAGAGGATCCAGAATCGCAGTTTCGTCCTCTATAGGAAGAGGTGGAATAAGATTCGTTCGTTCCAAAATAAAGGCTACCGCTTTCTCTAAATTCAGGGTGTAGAAATGAAAACCCCTCCTCCCTCCCTGAGGCGCAGGAATAGGTGATTCTTTGATGTGCTCCACAATCTCACTAACGACATCAACACCAATTGCCTTAACCTTCTCATCATCCCCCCTAACGCTATCCAAACGTCCCATGATATCACTCGGAATCCTCGCATGGCTGAGCTTCGTCGTCCGTTTCACCATCTGGTAGCTCTGAATAGGCATCATGCCGGGTATTATAGGCAGCGTCTTGAACGCACCACTCTCATGGGTCCTCAAGCGCTTCTCAAAAGCATCGTAGCTCTCCACATCGAAGAACAGTTGTGTCATAATGAAATCCGCACCAGCCTGTACTTTCTCCACTAGATACACCAGATCGTGCTCTAGGGACTGTCCCGCAGGATCCGCTTCATCGGCATGGCCCTCTGGGTACGCTGCTACGCCAATGCAGAAGTAATCCCCGTATGTCTTCTTGATATATCGTACCAAATCAATCGCCCACTCGAATTCCACTGCCTTCCCGTTTGTATCCAGCCCATATTCCTCGCTCCTGGGGGGGTCGCCTCTCAGCGCAAGTATGTTCCTGATTCCTAGACTCCTCGCATCTTCCAACGCCCGATCTACAAGCTCCTTCGACATATTCGTGCATGTCAAATGCAAACACGTTGTGAGGCCGAGTTCTCGCTGGCACAATTCTGCTAATTCGAGGGACTTCGTCGCTGTTGAGCCGCCAGCTCCCCAGGTCACAGTTACAAAGAGAGGTCGTAGAGCGCGGGACATGCGATCGAGGCGGGCGCGGAGGTTGGAGGAGCCCATGGTGGTTTTAGGGGGGAAGAATTCGAGCGAGAAGTAAGTGCTGCCTTCTGGCAGAGCGTTAATTTTGGTGGTAATTTTCTCCATTTTGGAGGTTTGAGGTTTGAGATTGACTTTGCAGAGATGGCATCAAAATAGAGTGGGATGTTGAGAGAGATTGTTGCGAGAGAAGTGAGTTTTGCAGAGGCAAGGCTGGATTTGAAGCCTGATAGTGGGGTCGCACGTCACTTCGCCCATGTGCGCAGGTCTGACAAGTCAGACTGGTCACGTGTGAGGGGGTCCTCTGGACTCATCTGGAGAGAATGGTTATATTGATTTTGAAGTGTTGCATGATTCTTGACGGGAAACTTCACGTTATTTCCTGCGAATATAATAAGTCTTCGCTGCAGTGTATATCAACCATAACAGAGACAAAGGGTGCATGAAGTGGAGCGCGGAATATTTGTGGACAAGACTAATTCATCAAAACGTATATCGTAAGATCCAAAACTATCCAAAGCTCTATCTAGGTACCCTGTCTATAACTAAATCCTAACAAGCCCAATTAATTCCCATGTCAACCAACTCTCCTTCCATGTTAACACTATTCTCATCGAGGTGAGGCAGATCCTTCTCATCCTTAATTCCCCAGAAAGCCTTCACACCAGCAGCAAATTTCTTAGAACACTCGTCGACACTCTCCTCTGATTCGGCCGCAAAACAAAGACGGAAGTACTGGAACCCTTCTTTCTCCAGGATCTCGGGCGTGGGAGAAAACATTGCTCCTGGCGCAGTAAGGACCAAGTATGGGGCCTGAGCAAGCGATATCCACAAGCTTTGCGCCAGTTCTGGACCCGAAACCTTGCTCGCGAGAGGATGGACATCGAAGTGCACTTGAACCCAGACGAACATTCCTCCACGGGGCCAATCAAACGAATACATATTCGTCTTCGAGATAACAGCCCAGTCACTCTCGGCTTGCTTGATGGGCGTCTGCTGTTTAAGCAAATAGCGCCCTTCTTCAAGATAGGTGCACATTCTGTTCATACGTCGCTCGTATGTACCACGAAGACCCTCTAGCCAACGCACCCAGCCGTCGACTTTCCAGCCTGAGAAAGTGACCTGCTCAGCTCTGCTCTTCTTAGCGAACTCAGCAGCAGCAGGTTGAGGACCCATGACTAAACCTGCGATCATGGATTGCACGAAACCGCTGGGTTGCTGAGTGGTGGACTCTGTGATACGCAGGATACGCTCAATGATCGCTGGCTGTGCTGTGATCCAGCCCAAACGACAACCGGGAGCGCAGGTCTTGGAGAATGTGTCGAGGCGAACGACTCGTCCTTCATCATCGATATTTAGATATGAAGGGACCAGAGAGTCGAGGAAGGGGAATCCTGTCGAATTCTCGAATGTGTGAATGGGAGCCGCCGCTGGGAGAGGAGTACCACGGGCTTGAGATTCGCGACCGACGGCAGATGGAAATTGCAGGTACCAGTATGGATCGTCTTCGATAATCATGACATCGTATTTGCAACAGAGAGCGTAAATATCTTTTCGGCGCTGGACAGAGAGCGTACCGCTCGTTGGGTTTTGACCAATGCTGGAGTAGACGTCAGTAAATTGACACGTCTGCAGATCGCAAGTACTCACGTCACAGTATACATCAAATGTGGTCTCTTTCCCTTACTCTCGTCCCAATTCTCCAATATATCCTCCAAACCGCCAGGGCCGGTCGGGAGCATACCCTCCAAATCGATATTCACAGGTACAACCTGTAGCCCTCTCGGTCTAGCGGACTGAACTGCGTTCATGTACGCAAACTTCTCAACCAGTATGCCCTCTCTTTCTCTCACCCAATCACGCTCCGCACTCCAGACATTACTTAGAGCCTCAAGTGATTTTCCGAATCCATCTGTGCTTCCACATGTAAGGATGATTTCTGCACCACCTTGGTATGGGATGTTCGGGTGCATATTCTGGCGGGCGAATGTGCGGAGGAAGCTGTAAAGTGGAGGGTAACCTTGTGCGGTTCCATATTGTAACGCAGTTGTTAAATCGATTTTCTGAAGAGGATTTGCGATACTGGAGGAATGTGGGACGGTTAAATGAGCAGAGGCGCTGGTGTTTGGCTTCTTGATGGATGTTGCGGCGAAGGAAGAGGAGAGGTCATTGGGAGCATTGGGGGTCGGCTTGAAGCGCTCTGGCTGTGCGATTTGGGCCTCGAGGGTTTCGTAAGGAAACAAAGTAGCATTGGGGAGTCCTGCAGAGAGCATTCAGCTTAATGTTGACTTCAACATCGATTGTGGAACAAAAGACTTACCACCAGCCAAGTTTCCAATCCCTGGGATTTGAAAATATCTGTAGAACTGCTTGATACTACTTTCACTCCTCGCAGCAGTTACACGAGAGAAATGATAGCTGAAGTCTTTCGCCACAGGCTTATCTCCAGATGGCTGAGCGGCAGTGGAATGCGAGACATATTCAAAACTCGCCATGGTCGCGAGAGATTCCAGCAGACGGTATTATGACTTCAGTGGATTGAAGAATATGAAATTGTAATATAAAAATAGGAATATGAATGGATAAGAGATGAATACAGACTGGAACCTCAAGAGTCAAAAGTGGGTGAACTGGATAAGATTGTAGGTTGCAAGGTAAATAACGATCTTACCAACCAAACAGGCCGACTGGGCCAATCGGCTTGAGCCCCTGAAGAAGCGATAATGACGATTACGGACACGGAAACGGAGTACTTATTGTATGAACCGAAGGGCGTAAGGCGTGACAAGCATCCACAATAGGCAACTCGATTGCGTCCATTGCGGATATCCTGCGAAGAGCTTTGTGGTGTTTGATAAGATGGGCAGATATGAAGATATACTCGAGATTGAACCAGGGCATTTTAGTACGACGTCGGCGTGGATAAATCCGGGGAAGTCCCCACATTGCCACACGATACACAACATTCCCGCAGTAGCACAAGCACGGCAGAAAAACGCTTCTGCAGTCTCGTGCGATCATGGATTGAGTTGTCTTATGCTGTTGAAACTCGACGATGCTCCTCGCTCATATCGGCTCTGTAAGACGAGGAGACGAGATCTCGAGCTCTATAGACAACGACGGAGGTTGAAAGTGATACCGAGATGTCCATATGAGGACCAACACCTGTTGGGACGGATGTGGTTTTTCATTCGCTCTCAGAAATGCCTGCCCTTTTGATTTCTAGCAAGGCTCTTCAAAATGGTGTCAGATATATACCCTTCAAAGTTAAGCTTTACTACTCTGCTTCTTCCTTTGCGCTCAATCTAAATTCCTCGATATCCTCGGAAGAACCTTCCCAGAGGCTGATTGAGGTATATCATCGATGAATCCAATTTCATTCACCTACTTGTATTTTGTTTGATAGGCCTTTACGCGCTTCATTACGTCGTCTTTCATTGCGCCCGATCTCTCTACTGTTAATCTCCTTGGACTTCGCGACGTACGCATTCGGTGTTCCCCTGCTACTGTCCTTCTTAACGAGAGTTTCTTTGGTCGCTCTTTTATTCATGTATCATATCGCTTTATTTAGGCTTTGGCCCAAGTCTCACCAGACGAGTCGTATGTCAATCTCTTCCCCATTTCAGAGACATTTCTCACTCCCGCTGCGGGAAGAATAGACTCCAAGCTCCCAGGCCAGAAATCCGAATGCGACATGGAATACATGACGATACCCTCTGTTAAATTTGACCTTGGTTGGCGTTCTACAGGAAGACATCGAACCCACTGGAATGCCAGTGACAGAATGAGCTCGAAGCCCTTTCTTCGAGGAGGCCTACCAACCCGTTGGTGCAGTGCGTTTTGGTGGGGAAGTGCTTTATGTGGATACTGGGTCAAATCAAACGACTATCGAACCGAAGTTATATATCAAGAAGAGGTTGACAGTTTGGTTTAGTTGTGGCGGGGAATATGAAGATGTTGTTGAGGCTTAATCTCATTGCTATGGGTATTATAAGGCCATAGATCGAGCCTGGTATTTTGAAAGGCCTTCCTCAAGTCTTGTAGGACTTGCATGATGGGAAGATTGAGAGTCGGATGGCTTTGATACGTTGACATAGTTGAACATCAACAATATCCTTTTCTTGCAGACTAGGCTTGAGAGATCTGGAAAAAAATCAAACTAAACTATAATTTCTGGAGTTTCACAAAGGCTGCAAGTACCAGATATATCCTTTTGATGTTCTTTTGCTACACGTACAACAGCCAGCTGCTAGTCGTTGCTGCTTTTCGTCAGGAATGAAATCCCATCCCATTACTGGGTGAGTTCAACTTGTAAGAGTGTATATCTGAGTTACGGGGTAAAGTCTCCTCTCATAATCACTTGCTTCGCAAAGTAACCAGCAATACCAACTTCTTTATCATTTAGGAACAAGACCACAGGAAGTTCGGCAGTCTTTAGCAGGCCTCGGTAATTACCAAATGGGGTTAAGGCTAAACGAAGCTCGAGTGATACTGATGAGGGGGCATGCAGTCTTGCGAATGGTCATAACTTCGACACTGGCAGATGATCTTTTTAACATCCACCAGCTGCTTCTGAAAGATTTCAACTCCAGCAATTCAACCTTTATTCCTGCAGTATTGTTGGAAAAATGGGCGATCCCGTGTTCCGCCGGCCAACTCGATCCCTAAAAGGCAAAGTCGCAATTGTCACAGGCGCTGGAGCGATTGGTGATGGCATTGGCAATGCACGTGCTACCGCCATTCTACTAGCTGAAGACGGTTGTAGTGTTGTGTGTGTTGATATGAATGTATCTCTTGCACGGCGGACGGTAGAGATGATTGCGGCGGAAGGCAAAGGCGTGGGGATTGCAGTGCAAGCCGACGTCACCTCTGCAGCGGATTGTCAAAGAATAGTCCAGACAGCCGTGGAGACATACGGTAGATTGGATATCCTCTTCAACTGTGTAGGTGTTCATGGAGCACCTGGAACGGCGCTTGATGTCGAAATGGAGCAATGGGCTAAGAGTCTCGAAATCAATGTCTCTTCGATGGTGCTCATGTCAAAATATGCCATACCTGAGATGATGAAGAACGACCGTGGGATGGGATATGCAGGGAGTATTATCAATATGGCCAGTGTTGCTGGTTTGGTGGGTGGAACGCCACATCTTCTATATCCGACGAGCAAAGGTGCCGTTGTGAACATGACCAGAGCGATGGCAGCACATCATGCTCCAGGCGGTATCAGAGTCAATTGCGTTTGTCCTGGAATGGTCTATACGCCGATGATGTATGGCAACGGAATGAGCGAAGAGGCACGCGAGGCCAGGAAGAACAGAAATTTGTTGAAGACAGAGGGTAATGGATGGGATGTCGGAGCCGCTGTACGCTTCCTCGCGGGAGATGAAGCCAGATGGATGACAGGAGTTGTTCTTCCCGTTGATGCGGGTGCCACTGCTGCAATAGGCACGGATATGCCCAAGACTGCAAGTGTAAATGGCTAGCTAGAGGACTTCACAAAAATCAAACTATGTCTGATTGTGCCAAGGCGACTGGGAGATTGAAAAGAGAAATGAAATACCTCTATATCACAGCTTCCGTCGAATTAGCTGAGATGGCTTCATAATCCAGTATGTAGATAATATTCTTAATAATTTATATCATGTAATTGCTTGTTGCGATATAACTCGCGGTTGGTGGTGCATGATCGTGCCTGTTCTTACGGATTCCAAGATCCCAGACCAGATGCCGGGTGGAATCTCGAAGAGAGGAAGTGGTTCTGATATATTGTTCGATATGGTGTAACCTTGAGCACGTCAATAAACTGTTATCGGAGAATAGGTGTTGGGAGTATCTGTCAAGGAATAGTGTGCTTTTCGCACGATGGCGATGTCGTCGACTTCGTCAATTATGCTTCCAATAGAACGCAAAGCACCACCTGGTACTTGCTTTCAGTTTGAGTTAAAACAGAAGTAGAGTAGACTGCCCCACTGAAGAGAGAATCGTTGGTTGCTCTACGGTGCTGACGTCGGCATTGTGCCGGCTACTGTCTACGCGACTTTCCCAGCCTTCATAAAGCTTTCTATCTCTCGTTAAAGCATACTGCTTTGTAGAGATGGCAGATTACATCCGCTATGAAGGCAATTCACCTGACGAGACAGCTTACATGGCTTCGCATGTACAACTTCAGTTGGCATATGGGTTCAAATAGTATGTGGAGTTGGAGGTGAATAGTGGGTATGATACAGATCTCGCAGAAGTATTTGCGTAGCTGCTTCATCAATGAGTATGAACGACTTCGGGGACAGATAATATGTGTCATCATTTCGTGGGTACAATAGGGAATGCCGGTCATCGGTAGCCTAAAGTCCCACCTTCAAAGCCAGACTCTAGCATTTCTCCTAATACGTCCCAACTTCGGGCAGCATCTCCACCTGCAGCTCGCGCGACACCCCTCAAACCACTCGCAACGAAGCGACACAGTCGATCAAAATCGGCTTTCATCTTGTTCAGCTTCTCCACATACAATTCATTCCCTCCGTTGTCATACGTCGAGGATAGAATAGTAAGATCGACATCAATTTCATTCTCCTCGTCCTCACTGTCAGTGCTATCAGCCTCAACTTTGCGCGGTTTTGAAGGAGTCTTTTTTTGTGGTGTATGAAGGCCCAGAGATGCCATTGAGAGATCCATCATCTCTTGCTGTTGCTCCATCGTTTCCTTGTTAGCTGCCACGTTAGCTGCGTGAGCATCTTCTAGTTTGATGGACATATCAAGGATCTTCAATATTGTTTTGTGGATCAATTCAAGCTTGATGCCAAGCAAGGCTTGGTCGATTACGGACTTCACGAATTTTGCATGGACTTCAATCATGGCATCGACATCGCCCGAATCTTTCAATTGCTCGCGCATTTTGAGAGAGTTGGGTTCCACGACGAGAGATGTGAGATAGTAGTACAAGATTTGTGTGAACCAGGTGAGTCGTTGACGGAGGGAATAATAGAGAGCACGCTCATCCGAGCTACTGGTGTGCGTGACGAGATCGTCGATCAAGCGTTGACGTGACAATATGTGTGAGCTTCGCCGGATTTGGAGGAGGAAGGTAAACACTCGTTGGTAGGATAAAATCGTGGTCGGTGTGAGGATGATCTGGATTGGCCACGAAAGGTTGTACTTAAACTCGATAGCAGCTAAGGTTTTGACAGATCTTCTGCATTTGGAAGCATCTCTTACTTTTCGAGGGAGGGTTAAAAGATGTGTTCGGAGGCGATCGGGTGACACTGAGTGCAGTGAGCCAAATGTGCTTTGAGCGAGCTCGGTGACTGTGAAGCGGTCATTCCATGATACATCTAAAGTGTCTAGTTTGTCGAAAATGGAATTGGTGAACGTTGCAGCTGTTGCACCATTGGACATGAAGTATATGGCTGAGATTGCGTCGAGTGAAGTATGTAGGCCACAAGAGTCGAACAATGTGGCCCGAAGCCTGGATGAGGCATAGTGGTGTTTGCTTTGTACCCAGGCATCAAATGCAACATCGAAGAGCTCAGGAAATGAAGCGAGTTGAAACCGTGAGGGATCGCATACTGTTTCAAAGTCTAGAATAGGTTCCTGCGTATTCATAGACTGTAGAGAAGTAACTCTGTTCAGGTGCTTCAGAACAACAACGCTCTTCCCAGTGGTGAATATTTTATTGGCTGCTGCCCGCAAGAATCTGGGAGCATGCAGAATACCGGCTTGAGTCTGGCGTATTTTGTATCGAGATTGCCAAATGGACACTGGTGCAGTGTCTGCTGAAATTTCCGAGACGAAAAATACATTGTCCTCAGTCTTTAACTCTCCGTCTTCCATCCACAGTCTTAGAGGTCGAAGATATGTCTGAAAACAGTCAAAGAAAATCCTGCCAATAAAATCATACATTGGTCCGTCTCCAGCCATCTGGGAGGTGCATGTTTCATCATATAACAGCTCCAAGTAACGAAACGCATAGGGATATCGCTCTTGTTCTAACCGTTGGATAATCTTTGATAGCCGGGAAAGAGTGCGCAGAGAGGGTTCAATTTCTTCTTGAACCCTGAGAAGACTAACAACCACATTATCTTCGATAGCTACAAACCGCTGCTGAATAGTACATAGAAGGATATCCAGCGCAGTGAGACGCTCAGATATAGAATTCTGGAAGATCTGAATAAGAGGAATTGACTGGGGACGATTGATCCAGGAACGAAGAGTCGCAACCGATGACCCATTCTCGGCGAAAGCCTGCAATAACTTGTGGAAAGCATCTGAGGACGCGTGCTTCAGTGCATAGCCTTTCCTTGGTACGGTGCTCTTCTTGTCTGACCCATACTCGAACAGCGCCGTCGGTAGTCCTGAGAGCATGAAGGCAACTTCTCGAATAGCCTGAAGTTCCGTAATGGGTTTCTTGACCGTTTCCAGTTGAACACCACCAATATTTGGTGTCTTCTTCCAAAATTGAGCCTGTCGCAACTTCTCCAGTCCCTCCTTGTCTACAGTATCCACAGTGTATTCTTCCGGTCTTCGAATGAAGTCTTCAACTGTACTCGACTGAGCAGTGTCATCCGTTCCAGACAGTTCGGATGGAGAATCATCGAACCCATCTTCGCCCCCCGAGCTCTCTGCTGCAAAGTCAACATTGTTCCAAATGTTATCTCTCAACAGAGGATCTTCAGTGACCAAATCCCTCCATCGCAAAGGTGGTCCGGTATTTGGCTCCGGCTTTCTAAGAAAATCGAGGTCTTCGAGCTTGGAATTCGAGACAGGTTTGACCGACAACTCGAGAAGTAGATGTAGCACCTCCGCTCCCCACTTGATCTTCTTCGTTCCCAACGTATCCAAACGGTCTCTCAGCGCATCTGCCAACAAATCTTCATTGTAGATTCGGAGCTTTTCCTCCAAGCCATCAAGGCGACTGGTGACATCAAACTGGTTCGTTCGAGGGTAGTTGTGATGCCGTAGACTTCGAAGAGCAGTCTCTCTGTAGATGCTGAATCTGGAGGGGTCCGACTAGAATGCATCAGTCGATGGAAAATAAGTGATACAAGATATATACCTTGACAGTGGTTGACGTGAGCGATGTTATGAGCTCATCGGTCAACCCCCCCAGCTTCATGACATGAGCCATCGTGAGAATAAAGCGCTTGCATATCAAGAAGATTCACCTATCGGTGCAACTGACGCGCTTCAACGCGATGGCTTGGCGAGGAGCCCCCTTTTTTACGGTGGGCGAGAAAAACAGAAGTGCAAAAGCCGGGGTGACGTTCGAAACAGAAATTAAAGGAGATGGCCTGCAAATCCAACTTTCTGGTGAACACTGCACACGACAACCAACATGGCGATAGCACGACCAATTCGAGTACTTGGGCTGGCGGCGGTTGGACTATGGATATTTTTCATATACCAGGTCTTCGGACCCACGAAGTATCCCAAGGGTCCTGGAGACACGTTAAAGAACATGGACAGAGATCCCAATCTAGATCGTATGCGCGCAACCCTTTATGATCTACCATTGGATGTACTGACAGATTCTTTAGCTACTGGAGAACCTGAAGGAGTGCTATGGAGAGCGACAGATGGATATGGACTTGGCGCTGAAGGGACAGGTCGAATAAATGCGACTCTCCTGTCTCTTGTCCGAAACAACGAAGTTGATGGAATGGTTCAAGCCATGCGAGATCTCGAACGAACCTGGAACTCGAAATTCAACTATCCGTGGACGTTCTTCAATGATGTCCCTTTCGACGAAGAATTCAAGAGACGGACACAGGCAGAAACGAAAGCAGAGTGCAAATATGGTGAGGTCAATTTGGCTCTTGGGAGTCGCTCAACTGACAATAGATTCAGAGTTGATACCGAAGGAGCACTGGGATATTCCTTCTTGGATCGACAATGAGCTTTTCGAAGAATCTGCCAAGATCCTACAAGAGAATGATATCCAATACGGAGCCATGAAGTCCTATCACCAAATGTGCCGATGGAACAGCGGTCTTTTCTACAAACATCCCGCGCTGGCGAACACACAATACTACTGGCGAGTAGAGCCCAAAGTCCATTTCTTCTGCGACGTGGATTACGACGTCTTCCGATATATGGCGGACCATAACAAGACCTATGGTTTCACGATTAATCTGTACGACGCACCAGAATCGATCCCTACGTTATGGCCCGAGACCACGAAGTTCATTGCACAGCATCCTGAGTACTTACACGACAATAATGCCATGTTATGGCTAGCGGATAGCGAGCGCAGACCTGAACATAACATCAAGGCGAATGGGTACTCGACGTGCCATTTCTGGAGCAATTTTGAGATTGCGGATATGAGTTTCTGGCGCAGTCAAGCGTATGAAGATTACTTCAACCATCTGGATCGTGCGGGAGGGTTTTTCTATGAGAGATGGGGCGATGCTCCTGTTCACAGTATTGCTTTGGGGTTGTTTGAGGACTCGAGCAAGCTTCATTGGTTGGTAGTCTTCGTCGTCTGTTGAAAGCAGAGCTAACATGATGATTTCCAGGTTCCGAGACATTGGTTACCAACATATCCCATACTTCAACTGTCCCAACTCCCCGAAATGTAAAGGATGTCAGACCGGGCGGTTCACTGATGGCGAGGCATGGTTGCATAAGGAGGACTGCAGACCGAACTGGTTCAAGTACGTGGGCATGGGGTAATGGAAAAGGACCTGCATAATCGCATTGTTATTTGGTTGTTGTACGAGGGCGGAGTGAGACAAGCATTGGAAGGGCGTTCCGGGTCGGGAATTCGACGAAATGCAGTACTGTAATATTTGGCTTGGCCCTTTGGAATGACGAGGAATGTGATGAGTAGGGGTGTGGTCTCCATGTTGGCGGTTTCTTTTCGAGAAATCCAGTGAGGCGTCTGGGAACGATTGGTCTGTCTACGGAGGTATACTCGGTTTGCTTCAGGAGAGCAGTGGACAGAGCGCAGAAGATGCAATGCTGACATATGTAAATAAAAGGAATAACACATCGTTTGAGTATCACATCAAGTGCCTCTCCTCTGAACGCTCTCGCCCCAGAGATTACGCCCGTAAACTTTTGCGCTAGGACCGACGTCGTTTATCCATACGAAGATACGCGGTGCTTCGTGACATCGCGCTCTGCACGCGGAATCACACCGCATAGCGCATTTCAAAGCATGCCTAGACGGGGAAGCCACTTAAACGCGGGGTTATCTAATTCACCAACCATCTTGAACTCATGATTTCTAAGACGTGGGCAGGGGAGCGTCGTCAGGTGTGCCAGTTGGCCGAGGTTACGGACATCTGAGTGGGGAAATATCTTTAGGATTGAGAACTTGATATAGGAACTCAGGATAGTCAGACATCTTGGTAGAAGTGATAACCAGTGTATTTAATATCAAGTCCGTGGATTTTCGGATTGCTTATTTCCTGGTTGCAATCTGGTTGAGATATAAGGGCACTTTCATATTATCACCCACGGTTTCACCCTTATCTAACACATCCAAGAATAACCAGGCAGGAAATATGGATTCCTTCGAAGTGGCTATCGAGAAAGCGTGCAAAGATAGACTTATCCCTGGCGCAATCCTCATTGCTAGTACCGCTGATGGTATGTCCTCGTCTCGATCATACTCTTCGCTCACTCTTATAAAGGCAAATTTCGCTACGAGAAAACATTCGGAGTCAGCTCCCTCAAGGATGATTCGCCGATGAAGAAAGATGCGACGGTAGGCTCACTATTCACATAATATATATATGTCTCAGAGCTATGGAGATGTCTCAAGCCGTTTGACAGACAAAGGCGTCAAGGAGACCTCCAAACTGCCGGCTGTATCTGAGCTGCGATGCAAAATCTACTCAGCTGATAAGACTGATTTGCTACTCAGATGTGGCTAGCTTCTTGTACCAAGCTGATGACCACTGTTGCCGCCCTCCAATGCGTTGAGAAGGGACAGTTGAACCTTGATGAAGACGTTACGGGCATTCTTCCTGAGTTGAAGGGACGGGAGATTCTGAAGGGTTTCGAAAACGGCACAGAGAAGCCGATACTCGTTCCTAGTGAAAAGATTATCACCCTCAGGTAAGTCTCCTTCATGCATTGGACGTAGAGAAGATACTAACCTATCGTAGGCAGCTGCTCACCCACCAATCTGGGATGAGCTACGATTTCTTCAGTAAGTTCTATTTCCCAAGTGTATCGAACAGCGCTCATGGAGTAAGACCCAATCTTGATGCAGTTCCAAAAGGCTCGAGGAGTAGATCCGACCTTTGGTGGGCCCCGCCCTCTCGTCGAGGCACTCAACTATCCACTCCTTTTCGAGCCCGGTGAGTCCTGGGAATACAGCATAGGCATCGACTGGGCCGGAGAGATGGTGATGCGGGTCACTAAGCTGTCGCTCGAAGCTTACATGCAGAAGTACATCTGGGGCCCCCTAGGAGCCAAAGATATTACTTTCTACCCGACGCAGTCACCCAGTGTCATGGAAAAACTTGCACATATGAGCGAACGTGATTGTGGGATCACTACATTCGGCATGGCTGAGGACCCTAACGCCAAGGTGATACAGTAAGTATTCTCCGGCTCAATCATCCTCTTCCAGACTCCCTAGAGGGGTACGGCACAGCACCATCGTCTTACAACCCGACTACACGATCACCTCTTTCACGTCTTGTTGTCCATCTCAATGAAGCAATATTAACCCCAAGGTCTACGACAGCACTGAAACAACAATCTGGGATATTGATACTGTACCTTGCCACGGTGGCGCAGGGGGTTATGGAAGCCCGGTTGAGTATCAGAAGATTCTACATTCGATTTGTGCGGATGATGGGAAGCTTTTGAAGTCAGAGACTGTTGCCGAGATGTTCTCTCCTCAACTAAGTGCGCCGGCACGGGAGAAGAAGAATGAGCTGGTTTTGAACCCCGAGCTAAATCAAGCTTATGGAGGAGTCCCTCAGGGAGTGAAAGTTGACTGGGGTATCGGTGGCATGATGAAGTCCGTATTGTGCCCTCCTCTCAAGCCGCACTTCTGACAGTTCTCAACCAGTCTGGATGCATTCCCTGGACGTAGCGCAGGTAGTATCGCGTGGGGTGGTTATCCAGTGGGTTTCCTTTCCAAATGTTTAAGTAAAATCTGACTCTCTATAGAACCTTTATTGGATGATTGATAGAGTTGCCGGTGTAAGCGCGATGATAGCGACCCAGATTATCCCTCCAGGGGATCTGATCGTCGTCAACCTGATGAAGGCGTGGAATGAGGCTTTGTATAAGGATCTCGGGATCAATTCGAAAGATAAATTGTGAAGGGGTGCTGTTTTACCTAGGATATGCTCAAGTGGCAAGTGTCTTCAGCTAGCCTGGCTATGTACGAAATTGAAGCAGAAAATAACGGCCTGTTGGGATACGGAATGGCTTCAAATGTCTGACATTTTTTCATATCTTTTCAGATGAATAATTGGTACGGGTCGCACGTCCAATTCTATTATTCCGTGAGCTCGAGCTTGAGCTTTCGAGATATTCATGAGTAGATAGCAAGTATGATGCATATCTCATCTCTCATAAAGTACGCATGCAAGTCTTCATTGTTCCTTTCTCCCGAGTTTTCTTCCTGCCATTGGAAAGGGGGTGACTGGCCGCTGCTTGGTCGAGGTATCCAAAACAGGAATGCACGATCCGGCCATGAATGCAGTCTTCATTTTCTTCAATCATAGACCTTTTCCAATCCTTCAGCTCCGTAATACCTACATTTCTCTCCAAAGATCGTTCATCGCTATACCTTTAACCCAAGCAATTTGCTATATTCAGTCCCTCACAATACTCATCCCAAAGAAGCTCTCAAACATCGGCTCAAATGGATAGGCCACGTTCTCTGCGCAGCACAGTAATGGCGCTTCATTTTGCTAAAATGCCTACGATGCTCATTCGAACGGACGACACACTCTTTTCCAAGGTTGATCCCCTGAAAACTGGCTTCAGAATGATCTTCGACACCTTACCGCCGCATGCGCGTGGCCATGTGGTAAGTTGTATTCTCCCTCTAAGCCTCTCGAGCAAACATATCATAGTTCTTGATTCACTCCACAATACAATTCTGACCACCATATTCTGAACGCAGGTTGCAGGAATTGGAGAGTTTATCGGCACAATAGTCTTCATCTTCATGGCGTTTGCATCGGCTCAAGTTGGAATGATCTCGTCGAACAACACCAAGAAAGGCAATATCGACAATTCCATTTCCTCAGTTACTCCACAGGAGCTGCTTTATATTTCACTTGGTATAGGATTTGCGTTGGCTGTTACAGCATGGACGTTCTTCCGCATCAGCGGAGGTCTCTTCAATCCGGTGGTCAGTTCTCGTACTTCAGGCCCCTCAAGCAGATACCATACTTACCATCTTTCTATCCGCCAGGTCTCCATCGGGATGGGATTGATTGGCGCTCTTACCTGGGCTCGAGTTGCGATACTCTGCGTCGTTCAAACAGTCGGTACAATTGTCGCGGCCTATATGGTGCATGCACTGTTTCCAGGAGGTCTCAATGTCGGCACCACTCTGCATCCCCATGTCAGTCTCGCCCAAGGAACCATCATCGAGATGCTCCTGACAGCGCAGTTGGTCTTCACCATCTTCATGTTGGCAGCCGAGAAACACGATGCGACCTTCATTGCTCCAATTGGTATCGGACTTTCTCTATTCATCGCGGAAATGATTGGTCAGTTAATTTTCGCAGCTTGTCCGATTCGAAAACTGACCAATATTCAGGCGTCTTCTGGACTGGCGGCTCCTTCAACCCAATTCGATCTCTTGCCCCAGCTATAGTTACGCAAACCTTCCCATCGCACCATTGGATTTATTGGGTTGGGCCGATGGCAGGATCATTTCTTGCGGTGTTGCTCTACAAACTCATTAAGGCTTTGGAATACGAGACCGCACAAGATGACCACGAAGACAAGCAATATATCCTTCCAACATCGGCAAGGCGTGATCCGGAGGGCTCATCTGGGGGTGGGGCTTCAACTAACAACGTCAGATCAGAAGCGTCTGCTAGGCCACCTGTCCAAAGAAATCACTCAACCCTACAGGTTCCAACCTATTCGAAAACTCAAGTCGTACAAGATAAGGAATCTGAGAAGTCTGGCCTTCCAACTTGTACTGGCGATTAGTGCTGAGACTGTGAATAGGGGGCAAACCCATCTGGCCTCGACATTCGTTCACAGTGCAGGACGTAGTGTTGACGTCAATATGTTCAAAGTTCCGCTGCTTCTGAAGACAGGCATCCAATGCATCGCAGCTGGCTATTCGGAGGAGCTGCAGGAAACTACGAATAATATCCACATTACTGCTCTGGCGACGGATCAGAACCGATCTAAAATGAGCCCTCTTGTCCGAAACTATTCTGGGTATGTTGCTGGCCAGTATTCGACAACGCTGCAGAACGACGACATGGACTTCCGGTGTAGGGGGCTTGGAATGAGCACTGGAGCGAGCTCCAAGGCACAGCCAGTTGTCAGAACAGATGCTGCCTACAGCTCGCTTTACTACTCGGCTCAATCGAGGATCAATATAGAGTCTGTGGTAACTCGGCAACCAAGGACTCGAGCTCCGACTGATGAAATATCGGAACAGCCGAAAAGGTTACCTAAGACGTTTAAAGTTCGAAATGAGTGAAGCTCGGAGGCTGTGAAGCTAAGGCTGTGTAAAAGTATTCTGACAAGGCAATGATAGGAATTGAATTCTTTGCCGATGAAGTTTTGAGATGCTGTGGAATTGGTAATTTTCCTTCCAGTCGGGTTTCTACCGAGCACCTCAAGCGAGGACTTTTAGATAAGTCAATAAAACCTGACTACCGAACTACTAGTAATACACAGGTCATCCTCGTTTAATCTTCAATCAAAATCTTACATCATTTCTTTTCCCCTGCTTGCCCCACATCACGCTAAGCACGGTAGTTGGAGATATTACTTGTCCGTTGTACGGATACGATATATACGAGAGGAACAAGAAAACGTAAGCGGGCAAGGGGTGTTAGTTAGCCTCAAAGACTCAAAGAGTACATAACCACTTCCTCACTTCTCTCCGTTGCTGTTCGTCGTGTACTTTTCCATTTCAAGTTCAAATATCTACAAACTATCCAAGATGAACGCACCAGCAAACACGAAGACATTTCGACCCAAGCAAGCTCTTTCCCCGAGCCCACAACTCTACGCTGAGCTTGTCGGAGATGGCATGGACAACCTTGCCCACGCAACTCTGTCACAGATTCTCCCTATCGCTACAGGTTCTATAATCCATGACAATGGGTGCGGTACTGGCGGGGTGTCCGCTAGCATCATGTCTTCCATCTCTTCCCCATCCTCAGTCACGATAAAAGCAACAGACGTCAACGAAGGCGTCCTGTCTATCTACCGTCAACGAGCAACAGACAATGACTGGCCCGCCTCAGCCGTGGCATTGGATAGTCAGAGCCTTTCTTCTTTTGAAGACAACACCTTTGATTGCTCAATTGCTAGCGCGCTATTGATCTTCCTCCCAAACGACGAGGTCGCCATAGATGCTGTGAAGGAGATGCATCGCACGCTCAAGAAGGGCGGGACGATGATTGTGAATTCCTGGGCGTATGTCCCCAATCTAGGACCGATCCAGACAGCGTCGGAACTCACGAGGCCCAAAGGGACTCCGCTGCCCAGGCAAGGTAAAGAGAAGTGGCTGTCAGCCGATTTCGTAGCGGAGATTGTCGAGAAGGGGGGGTTTGAAAAGGAGAAGATCCGGACGATGAAGACGGATGTGTTTTGTACCACGGCCGAGCTGACGCATTTTGCGACGATGGCTTGGAGCTTTATTGGCGGCACCGGAGAAAGTGGGTGGTTGGAGAGTGATGAGGAAAACTGGGACAGGGCTGTGGAGATTGTTGTCGAGGAGCTGAAGAAGACGGATGGGTTTGAGATGTTGGATGGTGGAAGGGGACGGATAAAGTTTGTTGCTAATGTCGCTGTTGCTACGAAATAGAATCCAGTCAAGGTCTAGCCTCGTAAATAATGTCCATCCGCGCTATGTTTGAGTGGTTGAAGACGTGGATAAGGATAACTTCTTGACCTATGTACGGAACTGGATTTCTTGCTCCTAGAAATGGGTTAGGTGTTCAACCTTCGACTTAGAGATTATGGAGAATGTTGGGTCGGGCTTGGGCTTCACTATCGCGGTAGGCTAAAATAGGTGGGACATTAAGGACGTCCTGGTGTCAGTTCTAGGCTTTGGGCCAAGTATATAAGTGAACTCAGTATTCTGAGTAATATCTAAGATTGGAAGAAAAGGAAGAATAGGGAAATCTATGAAGACAGGAAGTTTTATATAATATAGGCTTACCTTGTTCCATAGGTATCTGGGGATTAGTCGCCTGCAGATTTGCCCTTTTTAGCCTTCTTGCCCCATTTTTATAGATTTATCCTGCCTTCAGTCTCTCTTGTTTGGCAACATCTTTGCTTTGAAGTAATGTCAGTGGCTACCCATTTGAGCTTTGCAGATCCTAGTGGCGCTTGAAGTATATTTTATATTTATTATCGATTAATTGATTGCTGATGGATGGATAGATGGGCACGAGAATGCGGCTCTTCTCCACCCCTGGCTGGCACTGTGGAGTACTTACAGTATGTAGATAGCACGCCATCAACGCTATCGGTAATGCTTCAAACATTGAGAGAGTTTTAACAACATGAGTCCTCAAGATCTCTCCAGCGGCCAGAGAAGAGATGAGTCTCTCCTTTTCATGCATCTAGGTCCCACCAAGTCGAAAATAGAGTCTGAGATACCCATTTTATGATACGCCGCGAGAATGAGCTCTCAAGGGTACAGTACTACAACATGACGGAAAGATCCAAAAGTTATATAAAATCTGACAGGGAATCAGATCTCAGTCCTTGAGTTCCGAGCGTTCACACCTTATTCCCAAAACTTCCGCTTTCTCCTCAGCTCGACTCAACATAAAAGCAGACAAACCGCTCTCCGACGAGGATCCGGTAGAGTCCAGCTCTGATGAGGATGGACTCCAGAAGACCGAGCGCAAGTTGACGAGAGTATGGTATCACTCAGTGCCGTTCCAGATCGTCGTTGCAAGTGGCGTCTCGTTCACAGCCTCAGGAATGTGGGATGCATTGGGAGGTCTTGGAGCAGGAGGTGCTGCTGAGCCTGTTAGTAACCCTCTATTCTTACTCACTTACTTTACAGTCCCCAACGTATCGCTCGCTGAAAAATGGTATAGTATGCGGTATCAGCTGCAAATGCTCTCGTCTACGGGCTCTTCTCCATCGTCTGTGTAGCTGCAGGTGCAATCAATAATCGCATCTCTCTGCCATATGGCCTCGCGCTCGGCGCAATAGGGTATCCTCTCTACGGCGCGGGTCTCTACACAAACAACGTACAGCCCACGACGTGGTTCCTGCTCTTTAGTTCCGCTCTTTGCGGAATCTCAGCAGGGTTTTTCTGGGCTGCTGAAGCTGCAATCATGATCGGGTATCCCTCACCGACAGAAAGGGCGTTCTATCTGGCTATCTGGCAGGTGGCAAAAGCCTCTGGCCCAATTATTGGAGGTGCGATAAACCTTGGGTTAAATGCTGGGAGAGATAGAGCTGGGAGTGTTGGAAGTGCGACATATATCGTCTTCATTGCCATCATGTGCCTCGGACTTCCCATCGCTCTTTGCCTCAGCCCAGCAAATAAGGTCTGGCACAAAGATGGCTCAAAGGTTATCATTCGTAATGAGCCGACTTGGTCCGCTGAGTTCAAAGCTGTGTGGAAACAACTCAGCTCGCGAAGGATCCTGCTCCTGCTACCGGCTTTCTCCACCAGCTACTTTTATGGTGGATATAATAGCACGTTCCTAACGGAGTACTTTACTGTTCGGTCGCGAGCGTTTTCTTCCTTTTTTACGAACTTCTCCGGAATTTCCAGCTCTTTCCTCATTGCTGCGCTCCTAGACCGACAGTCCATCAGTATCACGACCCGCGCGAAGGTCGCTTTCTCGTGTGTAATTACGGTACTGGTTGGGACTTGGATCTGGGCCGCCATCCTTTTGAAGGAGCTCCAAGATGCTGCGGAGCCACCCGTGTTCGACTGGTTCACAGCCGGTTTCGCAAAGTCGTATGCGCTGGTTTTCTCCTGGGGTTTTGGCGGTCCAGCTTTCCAACAGTTCTTATACTGGCTTGTTGGCCAATATGCGACTGACATATCGTCGCTTTCGCGTGTCACTGGTATTCTGAGAGGATTTGAAGCTCTTGGTCAGACTGTTGCTTGGGCGTAAGCCGAACTCTTCCTCAGACTAAACTCGGTGAGTGGAAACTGACTTCTTGCAGAATGCAGACAGCGCCAAATGCCAATGGTTTCACCAGCGTTGGTGTGAATTTTGGGATGACGGTACTGTGCATTTTCCCTACATGGATTGTGCTCTCTGAGCTTGAGCAGAATCACGAGGTACAAGATTACTTAGAGACGACGGACGAGGAGCCAGATGAGTAGGGTTCGAGGTTGTTCTAGAAGGATGATGAGTCGCCGAATTTAAAGGAGAGCCCCTCATGAAACAACGGAGATCTAGACAAGCGTGTCCAAAGCTCGGTACTATTACGATAGACTATATGCTGCCAAGGAACAAACGGAGAGTGGAATCTCCAAGGCGCCTTTTGAGGAAAGAGGATGGAGAACGAAGGTCGATTATACAATTTCCATTGCTCTTGAAGCCGCCAACTCTTCCTATGAGATCGACCACATGCCAACTTTCGAGACCCAATGACGGGTTTTGGAACGCAAATACATAAAACCTAAAGGCATCAATAACGTCCAGCATCTTGCCTGGGCGGATGCTGCGTCCCTATATACGGCTGAGGAGGTGGGAAATAACCGCCAATATCTCCCTGTGATGCCTCTCTTGCATGCGCGGGACCGCCCAAGAACCTGTCACCCTCAGCCGATGTTTCATCCGAAGTGGATCGCTGGTATTCCGTGACCCCAGCCCCTTTCTCTGGAGGTACTGTCATCATCGCCTCCGTTGCAATGGGATATGGGCCGGATAAATCTATCGCCTTCCCTCCCATTTGTCTGTTCCAATCTTTGCTTCCGAGTTCCATTGCTCTATGTTCGGGGTAGAGGAACGTAGTGAAGATCCTTCCTGGAGAGACTTGCTGTAGATGGCGTCTCATTCTCCCGATTCCGGCGCCATGGAACAGGACCGTAAGTAATGCGAACAGTGAGATAAGAATCAGTAGCAGTGCTACAAGGAAGGCTGGTATTGCGAATGGCCAGTTGTATTTGATGCGAGATACAGTCGGAGTCACAGCGAGAGGAACGAGATTGCGCTGCGCGGTATTTCCGGGTCCAAGAACACCCTTGGTGCCAACGACTGCAGATGCCGCGTTGTCTGTCCAGATGAGGCTTGGGATGAGAGAAGCGGTCTCGGGGGATATGGTAAGATTCTGCCAGCGAGCCCACATGGCCATGTTCACGTTGCCACTGTAGTCTACTGAAGGCGAGGAGATCGAAAAGGAAGAGCCAACAGAATAGGCAGTGGACATCGCACCGGCGTAGAAGTCACTTCCGGGAAGGTTTTGAGTGCCCATGGTAGCAGTCCCAAGAGTGGTTGTATCGTCATCGTATCCGAATAGATAGAGCGATGGCTGGCGGACAGTCGAGACATTTGGATGATCCTCATAATCATCTGAAACGAGTCCCCAAATCAGACTTATCTCGTTCTCGTAATACCCATTGCCCGTATCTTCGACTCCCCAGAGTGGCATGGAATTCTTGTCTTCGTAGGATTTGTCGGTGATATTTGTTACATCCAAGCTGGTCAGAAGACCCTCAGTCCCATTGTAATTGAAAGACACTGTCTTTACAGTAGCCTTGACGGCGGTTGCACAGGTGTAAAGCTTTTGGGACCACGTACTTCCACTGTCAAACGTGAGAGGATCGCCGGCATCTTGACGTTGAGGGGTACCATGCATGAGGCCACAGGAAACATATATGTTCGTTATGTTCGCAAAGTCACCATTCCCTGCACCGCTGCATAAGAGCACTGGTTGCTTCCATCAGAACAATATCTGCAGACTAGGGTCGAGAGTATGCTTACTGATATCAGAAAAATTGGAGCTAGTAATGCTGAATGGATTCGGAGGCGGTTCTGAATCGGCTGGGGATGATGAGTTAGCGATACCAACGGTGCTTAATCCCGCAAGGCTGTCTAATCCGAGATAGTCGCCAAAGGTTTGCGTGATGGTAAGAGAATCATAGCCAACGGTGCTGTCAGATTCCGGCGAAGTGACTGGAAATGATTTCCCCAACTGGGAGTTGAGGTATGCAAAGGAATGTGTCCCCAAGGTATCGTTATGGTCGCTAGTAACGTTGTAATAGAGTGCAGTATACACGTTATTCAACCAGGCCGCTTTGTACGCTCTTGCTCTCAGATCCGGATTCTGCTGTGGGTCCGTCATGTTAGGCTCGGGATATGTGTGGTTCAGATTGATGAAACCGCCGCGATCGGTCAGAAAAACATCGGTGATGAGAGTGGTATAGTTAGGGGTGATTGCAATGCTGAAATCAATGGTGAGATTGGTATCGACGCAAATGCTCTCGGGCTCAACGAAGAGTAGGTCCTCTTGCCATGTCACACCGTAATGGAAACCTTGTGGGACGGTATGATTCCGGAAACCAATCCCTCCACGTACTGTGTCGACGATTAAACCCTCTACTGGCTCTGTCTTGTTGTTCAAGATGAGGCTGTCCATGTTTCGAAAAGAGCTGAGCAGATACGTAGTGTCATTGTTGAAAGTGTCGTCAGAAGTGGTGAAGTATCGTCGCCATTGTATGTCGAAATAATTTGAGATGGTCGTCTTGTTATCTACTCCACTGGAGTATATATTAGTGACAACCTGTGGGATATTCCGATCGTAACTGAGGGGATATGAATAATTGAACCCTACACGAGCAGAGAATCAGTGATTAATACCACTTCCAAGATTTGCGATCACTGCCTCAAGTTCTGGCTTCGACAAAAGAGAAAAGGGGAGGAATATTAGGAGGGGAAACTTCGAGCTCGATGGCAACTTACAATTTCCATCCGACGTGAGGACAGCGACCGTATCCGAAAAAGGGCATGGTATGGGCCCAGCTGATTCACAAACACGGTTGAACGAGAGGTTACTCCTGGGCGGTGTGCCGTACCCAAATGGAGAAGCTGTCAGAAGCTGGAGTCAGCATCGCTCAAACAAGGGTTGGAGAGCCGCGCCTGTATTCTTATGGCATTGTTGTGAAGACGCGACGCTTCGAGTAAGCAAATATAAGAAGCGATTGGGGTTCAAATAATGTAATTCTTACTATCTTTTAGATATTGAAATGGAGTTTGGATATTCTTTGCTGGAAGTAACCTCTGGTGAAGACCTAGTGGTGTAACAACTCCGCTGTTCAACTTCGGCATTAGTAGTTGCTTTACATACTGGGACGAAGTGTTCCTGTAATCTCTCCTTGGTCTTACTAGCTAGACTGAAGACCTAGGTGGAGGGTCGCCTATGGAAGGGGATAAATCACTCGGGAAAAGACTCACGCTATTGCTATCAAAATGCCCATGACAGAGTACAATCTTGTCATGAAAAGGATGTCTTTTCTCACTCCCCGGTTCAGGGAACTATCAGTGCGAAGCAGCGTCGACCAGTTTGATCGCTGTAGAGCTCGAGCAGCTACGGTCCTGCCCTATGTTAGAAAATTGGTGAATCTGTGGGGAGAATGCCCACCATGTTGCCGCAGTGCTCCGGTCTTTCAGGAGGCCTGATATCACAAACGTAAGAGTATTCGGAGTCCATAAGTGCGCTATTACAACTATGAGCCTTTCATCACAGTCTACACAGAGTTGCTGGAAGCTCACCGACGAACACCACGAAAGCGATCTATGAGCTCGATGTCAGTATCATTTGGTCGATGTAGTAAAACAGCAAGTCATAAGAGAATACTTACAAGTCCAGCGACATATCCTACCGTTAGTTCAACCATGATCGCAAAAGGAAATCCTGTCGATACGGCGACTTGTCACGACTTTCACCTCGTCCAAACGATAAAAAGTCTCAAGGAGGGCCTCGAAGGAGCCTAAGATGGCTTTATGCATCGAATGAGTAGCTCCTATACGCAGCCATCAAGCCTCTTAATTTAGAGCCACATCTACCGTCTGAAGAAATCCTCAGAGATTGATCATTGGGCTCGTGACCTGGCAACGGCTTCAAATTGCCCCGCCGCTGACCGCAATTGGGCCCCTCAAGCTGAAGCTGTAATCAACCTGCACCCTGAACAGAACCCTGAAAGGCGTAAATCCCCAGGTTTACCTTGAAACCTCTACTGGTCCTGAGTTACTGTGGCGCACTTGAAGCCTAATAACTGGAGGACGAGACGGGACGTTAAGGCTTGGCTGGAACTTGTAAAAGTAACAATGCGCGAGACCAGTTGTTGTTGGTCCACGAGTGCCAGAAATAGAAACAAGAAACTATCTTGGCACAAATAGGCGGGATATAAATTAAGCATAATAAAACATCAAAGTTTCCAAGGATGCTTGGCAGCTGATCTAAACCGTCTTGGCCCCCGAGCAGTAATCTCAACCGCGATTTCAATGGGAGTGGACAGAAAAGGACCTCGAGGGCGGTCGCAGAAGTCGCACAAGGAAGTAGGGGTCCGTAGCATGGGCTGAATGTAATATAACGGAGCTTTTCTCCACGGCTCGTTGATGGCTTCCTGAGATCGAGTCAAAGAACTACTTGTATCTTTGTGCATTTCTCCTGAGATTTCAGCATAATGCATTCCAAAATAGCTCTTCTCGTCGTGGTCTTTGCTAGACTGTCCCGTCAATTCAGTCAGCTAGATCATATCAACAGCTTGAAGGCTCGCCATGCTTTGATGCAAGCCCGAGAAGATCTCTCATACTGCTTCTCGCCAACATCGATCTGCTCAGAATCAAATAACCTCTTCGATGATTGCAGCTCATTTGAAGGCCAATCCGACGAGACTCAGTGGTATCAATGTATCTGCGGAAATGGCTATGTCACTTCAGACACCGAGTAGGCTTTCCTCCTAGAGAAGTACATATATGGTAACAACCTTACTGACCTACATTTCAACCTAGGTGTGATTGGTGTCAGGAGGCATACGGTCTCGAATACATCGACAATCAGGAATTGAACACTTCGATGTGTTCCCAGTACAACGGAGGAACTATCGCACCACTTCCCCAAAGCGTCGTCGCAGCAGTCTCGTCTTTCAACGCAACATATACTGGGGTGATCTCTGGAGGAGGATCAGGTGCAACCGCAACTGATTCGGGCGCAGCGGCTTCAACAACCGACAGCGGCTCGTCAGCAGAGGCTCCAACCAAAAGTCCTTCTGAGCAAACTATCTCATCAACCCCTCGAAGCACTAAACCCAGCTCCGTCTTTGGTGTCACTCCGTCTGCAACCATTACACAGACTCTCGACGGAGGTTCGTTTGATACCTTCACGGCAGCTCCGACGTCGACGGAGGGTAGTGGCGCTGGGGAGACCTCATCACCTTCGACAACATTGCATGCTGGATCCGGGACTGGTGGGGCACATGGCTGGAACACAGGTGTTGCTGTAATGTTTTCTATGTTCGCATGTGGTGTCTCGGTTCTGTTTTTGCTTTGACCTCGAATGGATTAGTAGACTCCTTGGGGAGGAGGATGAAGGGAAGACTCAACTTTGTCTCATTTCTATAGCTTTCAAAGTGCAAATCGTACATTTATCTATACATTAATTTTCTTTGCGGAAGTATCAGTCAAAGTTCAGTATGAGAAGCTGAAGCTTCCCAGCAAGCTCTCTTCGGCGTGAACCGCACTGATGGGTTGCAATAGGTCGTAAATCATTCAGAGCATAGCAAAGTGATACTGCGTAGTTGGTACAGTTTCTTTGATACGGGATCGTCCGCAATAGCAACAATTGGAGCGAATGAGGTCGCAGAACAGCATTGCAGACGTACTTGCCAAGCTGCCCAAGAGATCATTCAAAAGTTGAGAATTGCGGATGCAAGACAACACATGGCACAACTAGAACATATACCGCCAATAGCACCAACAATCCACCGCTGTTGTCACCAGTATAATCGTTATGGACTGCGAATATTCCACAATAAGGGAAACCGTCGGTTCGTTTGCGATATTTCATTGAACGACAACAAAGATACCAAGCCCCACGAATTCGATGATCAAAGGACCAGTACATTTCCTGAATTCCAAGTATAAGTTATACCTCCTGTAGTCAATCCATCCCGGAGTAAGGTGGTTGATGCTATGAAGACCGACATGCCAATGTAATCAATCCTAACCATCTTCGATCAAAGTTAGGATATTTCTCAGTGAAATTGGAGAGCCTAATGGACCAGACATTTCTGCAACACGTATCAGGATATTGATTCAAAAGACCCACCACCACGATGTAAACTCACCGATTGCAACTCCGACCGGGACCTGCATTGGAGTCAGATCTGGCGAACGAGAGTTCTTCGAAGCACTCACTCCAATGTTCGCGCTCAATGCCCAAGCAATTGCATCTATCAAGATCAGCAAGCCAGAAATTACGGCAGATTGGTAAACGGTGGAGAGGATATACTCATCGCGAGAAAATTTGGGCATTCCTTCACCGTTGTGATGTCACTAATGATTACCGTAGCCAGAGTAACAGTGTTCAGATGGGTGATGTTCAGCCAAGCAGCCAATAACTTTGAAGCCGTTACTTTTTTGACGGACATGATATAAACAGTGCTGTTCTAATTCTTTGCGTGTTAAAACCCCCGAAAAGATTAGATACTGGTCATCGGCTGCTCGTTCATGAGTTTCTGCATCAGGTACCTCAAAGTCCCGTCTGGATTCATCAACTGGGCTTCAGGACTGACAAAGCCATCCGCTACTTCTCTCATACACCCAAAGAAAGAATACTCATAGACCCAAGGACACTGATCACACCAGTTTGCTACTTCAGCAGTGAAGGAGAACACTTCTTTCTTGTCCCTCGAAATGCAAGCAATTTCTGAAATCACCACGGGATATGCAGGGAATTTGTTGTGCCTGTTTGCTGTTATTAGGATCCATGAGTGCAAGAGAAGAACCTCACATCTTCTCGATGTACCCAATAGCGGCTTTTCCATCTGGTCCATAGTAATGGACACCCAAGTAATCAGGTAGCTCCCCCATATCTTCCACTCTCCTCATGAAGTCGTCAAGCCAGGCTTCTCCGCCAGGATCAGAGGCACATCCAGGACCGATAATTTGCTTGCCCTTCTCCTTCCTCAGAGGCACCATCTTCTCCGCCCACATCTCGGCTGCCTTCTCTGGGGAGATCCCAGCTCGTTCTGGCTCGTTGAAGTAATGGAGAATCGCATGGTCGTTAGTTGATATCATTCCCCATTCATTTGCGTCTACCAGCTGATCCATACTTCGAACAGTGGGTCGGAAAGGAAGTCGATTCTTCAATTCCGGAGGAACCCATGCGTTCCAGTTTGAGCACGAGGATAGAGGTCCATCGAAGTTGACTCTTTCCATTGCTTCTGGGACATGAGCTGTGTTTGTCCAGTCCCATAGAAGACAACGCTTCCTGATGACCATGATGGATATAGATGTGATCCTAGGATGATTGGATCGTATGTTTGTGGCGATCGGGGTGACGAGTATACTATCGAATAGGAGAGTACTGTACAGTGCTTGGATCGTAGGAGGAGATTAGATATTTGTGTGGAGATACTGGTGTGGAGATACTTACTTGTCTGGGAGTTTTCTAAAGATCAATCAATCCCCAACAGATTACTCGGATCTTACTAAGAAATACCTGTTTTGTTCCTGTACCTCTAGTAGCTCGGTTCGGATGTCATCAATTACGTCCAGAACCAGACCAGACTAGTAGAGTGACGCTGATTCGATGTTTTCTCGCTTCGCACGTTGACAAAACAAAAAACACCTCCACCTTTTTTCCTATCTCACCTCTCATACCCATGCAAGATGGCGAAGAAGATGGCGAAAGGTAAGGACCACGACGACTTCATTGCCGTCACAGACAGTTCGCACAGAATAGGTGCAGATGGAGAAGATCTGACGCCTGCGCCATCCTCCAACTCCCCAGGTACAAGCCCCTCCACTGGACACACTCACAGACATGCTCGCCCATCATCGCAACGTCGTAGCGACGGAGGCTTTAACGATACTCTAGATCCTCTGCGCGCCCTTCCAGAACTACGCTCAACCCCTTGGTACACGGGAAAGGAGCTGCCAACGGAGAGGTCCACCGAGAGCTCCAGAGTACAGACTCGAGGCGCGTGTCTGCTGGCGTCCAGAGGTAACGTCAATGATCCGCCCTGCAATCACTGCAGATCTGGAGTCGGCCGGTTCTCTGTGTGCGTATCTCTGGATGACTGGTTCCATGGTGCATGCGCGACTTGTCAATTGGCTACCAGAGGAAATCTATGCAGTTTGCGAACAAACAAGGACTCTAGTATGCTCACCAGCTGCCCTCTCTCTCCACTTGCGTCTGCTAACTTGGCGCAGCTGTTAAATCTGATAGTGAACAACAAGAGTCTCCAGCTGCTGAGACATTTGCGGCCAGTGAAGATACTCCAGCTTACCGACAACCACGCAAGTCTACAACTCAGCCTATAACTCAACCTACAACTCAATCTGCAACTCAGTCTGCAACTCAGTCTACAACTCAGTCGCAAAGCAAATCAGCACAGCGAATAACCATGGATGCCCTCTCTAGACAAACACATGGCTCAGCGCGTCCTGATGATGAATACAAATCCCAGTTTGGTCTGAAGAGGAAGAGGGAGTCCCTGCAAGGAACTTCTGTCTACAGGCCCTATGTCTCCCCTTATGCTCCTCTCGATCCGCCAAACCGAGTCGCGTCCAGCCTACCGAATACTCCAATCACCGCCTCCACGCCGAATATGATAATCCCAGCCAACATCGCTCGCGACCACGCTGCTTATAACAACTACATTCGGGAGAGAGAGATTCAACAGACTGGTGCGGCCCCACAACCATCTCGACAAGCAGCAGGCACTTCAGGGTTCAAGGCTGTGAATGGCAACGGATACAGAAACTCACCTGCACTTATTGAGAGCAGCAGAGAAGTTGACAGGGATCGAACCGAATCTATGTCCCCAAGTGCTCAACTGCTTATTCCACCTGCTCGATCCGCCTCACCACCACGCGCAGTTATCAATACCATTGAATCGGCCCCTCGCATGACAATGACAACTCGAGGCTCACGCAAGAAGGTGGCTACCAACGGCTTGGCTACCCGACCAAACTCCTCACGAGCACTCGACTATCGCGACGCTCCCCTGATCGACACTCTTCCCCGACGAAAACAAAAGCAGATATATGGCTTGATTGGTGGTCTTCAAAGTGGAATTAAGGATTGCCAGCAGCAGGCTGAGAGCATGCAGAAACAACTAGACCTTCTACAATCTGCCCTGGGAATCGATGTGGAGGATGAGAAAGACATGTCTATGGCCAAATGAAGGAGCGTAACGTTGGGATTGATACCAAAGGATGGCGTGCATGATTTGAAGCGTTGCATTTCCAAGCGCACTGGATGGGTGGGGGTTATCTCTGGGCCACGCAAGGCTGGTAGAAAACATGGCGCATGAGGCGTCATCGTTGCTTTCGCGGCTCACATGCCGCTGCTCATGTGTCATAATCGTTGCTTTAACAAAAAATACAATATTAATCTTCTCAACGCGGCCTCGCCGCCGGTCCCAGAACAAGGTGAGTGTATCCAGACACCGGTAAGACATACTGGCAAGGCTGTCTGATATCCTACCAATCAGTAGACGCAAAGAGGAATAGCTCTACTGTTCAAGAAGCGCGGTCGACATCACCTGCTGGCTGGGTACATCGATGGGCCTTTCATACGAGACTTGCTTAGAACCTGGGACAAGCTCTATCTGCACCAAGAACACCTCCTAGTACTCCGTATTCCCCAAAAGCATACTGAGCACCATCTCACCGGGCTTCTTATGAGAAACACAGACACCCGCCTTTACTCGGTATGGGCCCATCATGTCGATTGTACCCTACCGCTGCCCTGCCCTGTTTTGGAGCATCTCCAGAACTCATCCGCTCACCAAATGCGATACTGGATCTCATTGGCCAGCCTTACTGCGAGGCAGAATACTCAGGCTCAGAGCGCTAATAATCTGCAAGGGGCGGAACATACGCGATAGGATTCTCCAGCTGAACCATCCAACCCCCGCAGAAGCCAACGGAGAAGGATCATGGACATCCACCAGGCTCATCCGTTGTGAATATCGGAGAATAGGCATGAGCTCCAGTGGACCAATCAGATCGGTGCCATGAACCAACAAGCTGATAAGGCTGAATGGGCCACGGAGAGGTTGACGAATCTGTTGCTGAGGTGAGAAGCTGAGCGATATGAGCCCACTACTATGGACAGTTTTAGTAGCCGTATCTACCCATGATGATTCGCATACTCAAACTGCCCTCCATTCTCGAATGAGAATGGAACTCTGCGCAATCCAGTAAGGCTACCGAGCTGGAGGGTATAAGTCACAAGCCCTCCCACGGCCTACCTTGTCTCCTACTACTTATTATACTTTGCTATCTTGAAACAAACTCGTGTAACGAACTTGTGTATTAACTGTTTAGTTGTTATCTCCCAAGCTTGAGTTCATTATGTTGTTCACAGACTATGTTCCCGCCGTCTTGTCGGCAGCCTCATCTTTGGTTCAAGGCTGGCAACGACCTCTTACGCAGGCTAAGCCAGTCGATTACTATTCGCGCAATCTCAAGACTATCACAGAGATCTATAACCTCACGGTTTGGCCTAGTATATACCCTAATCCCCTGCATTACACCTCCGTAGGGGCTGACAAGGCCTAGACAACCTTCCAGTAATAACCCAAGGCTCGTCTGCGGTTCCTGCTGGTCTCTTCGCCGAAAACGCAACTGGCAGAGTATCCCCACTTGGCAATTTCACCGGTTTCGAAGACAGCATTGAATACTTCTTTGCACTCGCGCTCGTCCCTTCTCCACCTGCATACTCGGTGTTCACCAAAGCTACCGTGGTGGAGTTTAGTAGTGGTTGCCCTGAGGTGGCGGCTAGTGTTGCTTGGTTGGAGACTGGGGTCGACAATGTAAATCTAACGAATAATGGGCAGTATCTGAGTACTTTGAAGGAGGTATGTTCTTCGTTCCTCTCTTTTCAGCTATAGCAACGAAAGCGTTGAAATTGCGACTTACGGAAATGCAGGTTGCATTTTGGAGGTTCGATGCTAATGGCGCTGTCACTTCATATGATGCCTACATTCCAAATCTTGCTGATTGGAACTTCCTTGCGGAAGGCCAGCAAAATATCACGAATCCTTTCGTGCAGGCGGCTACTATTGAGGGACTGTGCCCTGTCATCCAGCAGCGATGTACGGGTGCTAACCAGCAATATACTGAGTGCGTATCTTGAAATCCTTCTCTGAAGAAGAGGTTTCAAGCAGGCACCCCGCTGATAATCGCAACAGTGTAGCGCAATGCGTCTCAACACTTTCCGGCAAGTCGTTTGGAAACTACGATGAAGTTTGGGCGGACAATGTCGTTTGCAGAACGGTTCACATTATCCTAGCTCTCGTGAGACCTGATGTGAGACGCCTTTCGATGCATGATTTAGGGATTCGGAATACTGATATGAAGATAGGTCCATTGCCCACATGTTGGACCAACTGGAGGTATGAAGTGCGTTGATGAGCCGTACAACGATGGCTATTTCGATGATGCCGACTTATTTGGCATGCCACTTGGGACGACATTCATCTGCCCTGAGAAAAAAGATTGCCACAAAGGATGGTAAGTTTCTAGGAGTTCAAATAAGACTCAGTATATAATTTGGCATGAAAATGAGATGGTGGGTCGTTGAAGGTATGCGAAACTGCTTTGGAATCATAGAATGTGTTTTACAAGGAGTTTTCCAATTTGAGATTTGATATGCCCGACCATATATGTTCGTTCTGCTGAAACTTTGATGACAAAGACATTCTGGAAGTCCAGAACGATCGGGATTAGCTATTCTTCTTCTTCTCTACATCAGCCCATAGCTGAGAGCATTGACCTTGTCTGAGTGGCTTCACGGGGGATCGGCAGGAACAAGCCATCCGCCTAATAGTATACAGAGCTGTTCCGCGACCTAGAGCAGCGGTTTTCACAACCCCAAGGTCAGTCTCTTTCCCTGAAAGTTCCGTGAATCACAAAACTACAATAATAGCGAGAAATTTTTACCTCTTGCATTTCATTTTAAATACACCTGGAGTTCTAACATGATCATTGCACTTCCCCCGTCCTGCGATGCAGCGAGGAGGACATTCACTTCGTAAACTTCAACCAATCAGATCAATCATACATCTCACTGTCAACACCGGCCTCAGGGGCAACATGCCTGTCAAGCCTTTAGCCCTACGAGTGTAGAAGCATTCGTTGGCCAAAATAACGGCTGGCTTCAGCGCTTGTGCTCCGCCGCATAATTAAGCCCCTCTCTCGATCCTGGGGACCCAAGATTAGAAGGCTATTTTCATTCTTATGTACCTACCCTACTCCGTCTCCTCTCCTGCGTAAAAGATCTCCTCATATTTCCTTCTAGGCAACATCTTTAATCGAGTCTCTTTTTCCTTAGTTACGCAATTCGTATTTTCATCCTATCGTTTTGTTGATCTGTTCCCGTGTCTGAAGTAGGGACTCGTAGCTATGGCGAACTTCGATGCAGGTTCCTGGTATCAAATAAATCGCCGTGGAAAAGAGGCAATGGCTGGTACAGCGCTTTACGACCAAGGGGAAGGAGCTGTATTTTTCACCACCGCTAACACGTCCGACCCCGAGCAACAATGGCAGTTTTTCCCATACAACTCAACGTATTATGTTTTGCGCACCAAGGCTTCCGGGCAATTTGGCTACATGGGCGCGATGGAAGGAACGAATCAATCGACGCCAGGTTATACTACACCTGCAGTAAGTGTTCATTTCTCCGCTTAAATACTTATCTCTCAAAGTATGAATCTAATGGGCAGCTCATTAGATGCTCAACGTAACACTATCCGACGACTCCATGTTCTGGACCATCAATCCCTGGGGTGATGGCACTTTCTACCTTACGAACGCTGCAAATGGAACCGATTGGCATCTCAATGTCAAACCCAACAGTCTTCTCTCAATGAGCTCCAATATCACAGCGCCCCAAACGGGGCAGAGCTTCTCCTTCACCAAAGAAGGCTCAATTAGTCGACCCATATTTTCGTCAGTTAGCTTACCTTTGTCAATAAGTACATCGACCGGCACACCCGCATCTACGACCTTGAAAGCGAAGAAGACATCAAGTAGCAGTCTCTCAACTGGAGCGAAAGCAGGAATTGGTGCTGGTGCCGCGGTACTTGCGTTAATCCTGCTCGCGGCTCTAGGATTCTGGTCCCTGCGTCGACGAAAGCGACGTTTGCAATCGCCGCCCTTCTTCCCTCTCACCTCACTTTTTTACAAGGATCGAAAAGTCGAAGTGGTGCCCTCCGAAGCATCGCAGGAGCTTGCCACATTCTTAGACGGGCAGGGAAACAGAGTGGTTGGTGGGAAGCCACAAGAATTGGACGCAGAACCTGCAGTACCTGCTGCGAGATTTGAGATGGAAGCTGGGACGGAGAGGGCGCAGAAGGCCAGATCTGTGAGCCCGCATAGACCGGTTGTTGATAATGAGCAGAAGGCCGTTATGCCGCAGGGTTTCTTCAGGGAGGCTTTAGTACATGAGATCGATGCTGCGCAGAACCCCGTGGAGAGATCTGGGTTGCCTAGTGATGGCGAGGAAAGCCACCGGTGAGGGCAGTGAAATGTGGGATTTCGCATCGCGCTGTGATGAGAAGAGATGCCACCACAACAAGTCAATGGAGTGTCAACGGTGCCGCCAGGAGCGTGGGAGTGCTGGATTTTGCGTCTTGCGCATCGCAGCCGCCGACGAGTGAAAGATCCATGCAATACACTGGTGCGTCTGGAGAGGGAAACTTCGAAATGCATTAGAACAAGAGATAGACTACTTTCGAGAACAACAACAGACCGACGGCCTACAGGCTGGGACGAGATGCGGAAATGTATATAATATGATAGTGGGGCAGCAATCTCACAAGACCTAAAACCTTACCCTTAATATTCCACCGTCCAACATACACGATATGCGGCCTTTCTTGCCAATACAGCCTGACACTGACAAACAACATTCACGAATCCAAGCGTCCGCGTTGGGAATTAGCAGTCTTGTTTCGAAGACAACATCAGTGCCCGTTGCGGGGGGGTGGGGCGATGACAGAACAAGTTGTTCTGTCCACCGGTCCTCTGCCTTGATAGACCCTGGGATCTCCCACTTGACATAATTCTCCACGGTGTCCTTGCCTCAGTGGTGAGGAGCGCATAGTTGCGCGTGACGCAAGAGGTAGTTCTCTTTTAGACTCGCATGTGCAGTTGAGTAACTGCTAGAAGTACTGTGCTGTACTTTACTGCAGTGCGATTTTTGTTAAGGTGGGGACTAGGATGATGACGAACAATCTCTATCGTGGAATGCTCAGCGATCTAGACTGAACTAAGCAATCTGTCAATGTGTCACACTATCACTGCAATGAGCCGGGATTTACATCAAGTGGTTGTGTATTCTCATCAGTGATGCTGATGATTGTAAAATGCGACAAGCGCCGATAAGTGCTGCAAAACCCATATGCTCAGACTGATTGTCACTCCATCCAATGCCTGAACGCCAGTCCCTCTATATACAGATTTGTGTAGTCGGTTGCACATACCTCCACTCGTCAGTCGTCATCATCTCCCTCCTCCACTTATCATCCTCCACAGCTTCGGATGCTGCCCATCAGCTCAAGTCGACCTCGTGCTGCCGAGGCTTGACATGCTGTCCCGGTTGTCCAGCGCCGCATGTGTGTTGATACCGTTCACGTCGGGACCTCTTCTTCGCGACGACTTAGCAGCGGCTTCCATTTGCTTCTTGGTGTGTTGGTGCATCGAGCGTGCGTAGGTGGCCATGTCGCTTGGAGAGTCGGGATCGTAGTATTGAGAAGTGGAGGAGAGTTGGGAAGATTGCCTGTTGTATGAGGATGACGAAGACATTTTGATGACAGGATGATTTGAGGAGTTGTGAAAGAAGAGGGGTTATAGCAGAGGACTTGGAAGAGAGATTTTGCCTCTGTTGAAAGGAGATTCGTTTCCTCGAAGGGACCTGCACAACCAGTGCGCAGAAGATGTGAATAGCTTGGAAGATTGATCGTGTGATGAAGATTATATCCGGAGAGATTCAGTGTTCTATATACTCTCTGCTCCCAATCCATACGTAGCAAACATGATGCCTCAGTTGACAGACGCTATCGGAACCCTTGATATGCCCTCTGTACCTCTACCGGCAACGATCATCCAGCACCATGACGCTAGCCTCTCGATCAAGAGCACCCATGTCCCTTTGCGTCACGATCAGCCAGTCATGTTCAGGTCTGCCCGGGATATGAGAGAAAGCGTGAGCTTACTGCCGTAGTTATGATGAAGGAGGATCAGCAATATCAAGGGTAGACCGCATCGCGTTGGACTACTAGGATCCCAACCCGAACCCCAACCCCCAACCTCCATCTGCCTGTTTACAATACAGACAACATGTGTGCTGCTTCCAGGCCTTGGATTTAGAAACTATGTTGGGAACGATGCCGACCCCAGACTTGAGGCATCATACAGTATCGTATCCCGCTCCACAGACAACTCGGGCAATATCGTCATTAAAGTTAAAGTTCTGTTGGTTCGCTATGCCATCCCGCCCCTTTCTATTCGGGGAACGTGAGCAGCGAGTCTACAACTTCTTGAAACTGCTGCTTCAAAAGGCCGGTATGGAACAGGAATTGAAGAGCCACAACTCAGTATCCAGGACCAAATGCTACTTGAAACAGTTCAAAATCCAATGTTAGAACTTTAGTAGAGAAGTCTTCAACATGATATCACAAGGTCTCATGTTTACCATTTCTACCATTTCCTATACTCCCCGACTCAGGGTCCTCGAACCGGCCAATGAGATCCAGGCACACAGACGACGTACGCCAAGAGTTGGCGTCCGATGACGTTCAATGACGGGAGGAGACCCTGCGTCCACGGCGCTAGTGGTAAGCGAGCCCAGCCGGCAAGGTACAAGAACGCCACTCTGGACGTTGAAAGGAGAATGCGGGAATGCAGAGATGCGGCGAAGATCCTTCCTTCATCATCCTCCGTGTCATTACGAGTTGGATGAAGTATGGGGTTTGGATGGAGTCTGGATTGAGTTTGGATTTTGAGTTTGGATATTGGTGTTTGAAATTTGGATTGTGATTGTGACGTTGGAGTCTGCAGTTGAGGAGTTAGAGTTTGCAATTCGAGTTTGGAGTCTGGAGGTTGACGGCTGAAGCTACAGACGCGACTCTATATGCCGGGTACACCAGTGTGAAACCCTTTGCGGCGGAAGGGCTGCAGAGCATTCTGTTCATCTCGCCTTCGACAACTGATGATGATATTTCTAGCGGCGCGATCGTCAGTAGACGTAACTAGCTGCTCTAGCTTCTCTTGCATTGCTTTGTTTATCCGAATGCACCATTCTACAGTAATCTCTAGGTATAACGAACGGTCCTTGCGACTTTTTCGTGTTCGTTGTAAACAGAGATTACAGTATCAATCCGGAAGCAGTTGAAGCTCCCCAATGACGTTTAGCCCCTCTCCTATAGAGACCATTCCATAGAGTCTTCGAGTCCTATGTTCCAGATCAGTAGAGTGTCTTCGAAGCCAACGGATGCCCACCAGCGGCATCACTTCCTATCTTGTTATTCTCACGTTTCATCGAAATGTACTGTCGAATCTGCGGCTGAGCTTCCCAAGCGATTAGATGTGTCCATCATTCAGCCAGCCGTTGAGTCGAACTTGGCAGTTTTACCAAGTAAGGACCACTAGGTGAAAAATCCTCAGAACGAATGAGGCAAGCCCTCAACAAATCGATCGAGAGATCGAGAGGATCGAGTTCCGCCTCCACTTCACTCAGCCCGGCATGTGAGTGAGGTAAGTCGCCACTGAATGAGGTCACTCGACTGCCAAGGGTCGTTGGGTTGTGCAACGCTGACATTAGTTTTGTTTGGAGAAAAGCGAGAACAAGCAATGACTGTCTGGACCTTGAATCATAGGGCGACCTTCCATCCCAACGTTTCATCCGTGGAGAAAGTGTACGTGATGATGCTTTTCCAACCTGGCTAGCCACCTTGAGAGCAGGTGAACGTCAGAAAACACCCCTGCCTGCTTCCATCGCTATATACAAATGAAAACATAAACTTGATCTACAGGTAAACTGTGAGGCCCTAACGTTTTGGTTGGCGATGAGGATACTCAGGAATCTCGATCGACCACGCGAAGCTGCACTGTATGAGCGCCAGACTTACTACAAAAGGAAGTCAACAAACTTTGATATTTCTGACGGCCCAGGAATTCCCGAGATTGGGCAAAGATAATTCATGTGAAATGCATCTTTGCCTCTTATCAGCTAATGAAGTCATGGTCCTTTTGCCTTTGGGTTCTGATTTGCCCAACTCTGTAATTATTGAGCTGGTCGCAGCACAGTTTGGTGTTTTGACCCTAGCTTCCCCGATACAGGGTTCATGAGTGCACGCTCCTGAGTTGTTCACCACCTTTTAATCGCAAAGGTTGGCTTTAAGACTGCATCTTTCACATCTCATAAGAGTGTCCCAGGCAGCATTTTCCCAGAAGCTTCGACTATCGAATTTCGCACACTCGACTTGAATTACGCATGAATTTCATCTCCTTTCCACATTGACCACATTGAACAGTTCCATTGGGAGCCAACCGAGATCCCAGCGAGCTATGCCTCTGAAGACCTGGGTATATTTGCATACAATTTAGCGCAGTTGAATGTTGATCAGCATAATCACAGAAAAACTAAAACTCAGTCTCTACCAGATCAGATCCCCTAGTGGTGATATAGACAAGTTGAATAACAAACTTTACATCGATAGAAATGACACTGGGATAGATAGCCTTCAGGAAGTATCACTTTCCATAGACACGTGACCTCAAACAAGGCTGAAAGGGATCGTCGGATCGACGTGGGCGCCAACCTAAACCTCATGTTGGAATTTCATTCGTAGAATACTCACGGTTTATACAGTTCTTCAATGCCTCATCTTTGGGGCAGAGTACCTGGCACAAAGCTGCCCGAATGTCACTGACATCATCGCCAGCCTCACATCGACAACATCCGTTCCGAAGCAAACACAACCTGAAAAGTGTATAGAACCCCTCAGGACATACAATATTCTCTATCCCCCTTTCAGCCCCGTTCTTTGTTACGGGAATAACACACTCACCCGCCTACTCGGTAGACCCGCTCTCCTTCCTCGTCGGTTTCGCTGCGCGGCACTCTGGCATGCTCGCGACCCCAACAAGAAGTTATGTCAAATTCTCTTAGGAGATCCTTCGTTCTGTACTTTGGCGAGCACCGCTCTGCTCTCAAGGTGTTTTGAGGGTACTTTGCTCCTGTGACATACTCATGGGGTACTCAGGGCTCCAACTGTTGCCTCGTTAGGGAATGCTAATTCCAAGGTCTATAGCTAGGATGTCCACCGCAGCCATACTTTATTAGAGCCTTCTTCTTTCTCCAAAAGGTTTTCTAGTTATTTTGGCTGTATCGATTGTGCAAGATGGATCCGAAGATGACTGAGAAGGGGAAGAGAGAGATGGAGACTATGGTATGGTAAATTGTGTCGTTTATGTTGTGAAACTTGTGTATTGCCAGTGAGTTCAGTTCAACCCCTAGTTCTGTTTTGAAGTAGAGCAAAATGTGACTGACAGTCGGGTAACAGCTTGGATAATCTTTCAAAACTCGTCGGTGCTCAAGATAATCAATGTATTCGTCCTCAACAAAACGTCTCCTAGACCTACTATATACCCCTTCGCCAACCCCGGATGAACACCTCCTCTATATCCTCGATCCTTACGCATGTTGTTTCAAAGACTTTCGCTGGCATTGTAGTCTTTGATCTTTCGCACAATCGGTCTGTTGCATAACTTTGATCATCAAGGTCCAATACCATCGTCAAGGTCTCGACAAGTGTAAGATTTGGCGATGCAGCTAGTCTCAGTGACTGGATCTTTGGAAGCTGCCTGACTTATGACTTGGCCGCTTTGGCTATTGGGCAGAGAGGCGTGGACCAGACGGGATAGGGCGAAATTTTAGGACTGTATGCAGTGGGTGGGTACAGTCGGAATCGTAGGATTGAGAAACTAAGTTGGGTAGGTGAGTTTTTCAAGAGCGTGCCGCGATTGAAGTACTGATAACTGTTCCAGGCTACCTTATGTCAAATGGTGGAACTGCTGATTATCAAGCTATAGCAACGGAAGGCGAATTGTGACATTGATTCGTCAGAGTCTCGCATTGGGCTCGTCGTTACGAATAGTGTCGGTGAATGAAGCTGGCGTTCCTAAGTCATGTTCCCGTTCCGAATATAAAGCCAAGATAGCGAGACCAATTATGAAAGGCAGCAGCGCATGGACAGCCACCCTTATTTCCTCCGTGGTTACGGTACGGCACCTTCTTCGATATTCAAGATTGCCTAGTGTAACCAGGTCGTCACCAAAGGCAAAGAACTGGTGAAGCATGCCATCACCTTCTTGGAAGTCTGAGGAATCCGAACCTTGATCGTCTGCAACGCTCCAACTGGGGGAGCTTTCCCCGTCGATTGCAGCTGTTAGAGACTGGTCAATGTCTGATCTTTGGGGAAGGAAGTGATCGGCAACACGGTGGCTCTCCGAAACGGCGTGGGAGGCTGCTAGTGTGTTGACAGCATACCGTGGAGAAAGCCTCAAGTCAATTTGACTCATTTGAGATTCTCTAGAGGACACTTCTACTCGAGAATCATGACGCATGAGGTTACTGAGTGGTTGCTCTGATGGGTATGTCGCCGTTGACTAGATTAAAGTTAGCCTCAAGATCAATTTCAGTTGAATCCTCTTCTACGTCCAAGATGGGCATGAGACAGCTCTGATACCCTTCGCCTGACGAGAGCATCATCCAGTCAGCTACAAGGCGTTAAGTAGAGAGGTAATGCAGGGTGTCTTTTCGGGTAGCCACGCAAGGCTGTGGATGGCGGCGATAATCGTGTATTGCGTAGCCCACAGAATAAGTCTCACGTCGCTCCTCATTCGGACCACGAATGTAAGGGGAACCCGTTCTGAAGGAAGTCTTCCCAATGCTATGCTGTTGGCATGGTACTATTCTTGAGGAGGGACTTTTAACATACTGGTACGCCTGCACGAAACCTCGTCTCCAGCTTTGGAGACACACCCATGATAGGTTGCTGCCAATCGTATCGATGGCATACGTGTCACCGGAGCTTATTTCAACTATTCAGCAACTTTCCGTATACCAATTTCCTCGCATTTCCGCAGGTCTTCCTTTCTTAACTTGTTTGCAACTTTGAGAATGCTATCTTAGATGCGACTCAAATCTAACAGGCGAGTTACCATACTGCATAGCTTCTTCAATTTTCAAAACATCTCATCCGTCTGATCGTTCGGTCAATATTCACCGGTCATTAAACCATCATGAAAGATCCGCCCGACCAAGTGACTCTAACCCACGATGCTTCCTCTTCTCTTTAAAATTCATCTCATGCACGTCCTCTTCGCTCTTCGGAATGATCACGACAAAAAAGCTAATCTATAATCCGATTAGTAGCTTACAAAATAGAAACTGCAAGGAAGAATACCCTTCCAAATTATAGTTTTTTGATGAATTTGTACAGAGTATAAGGGCGGCTAGGCGGGTGTTATCGCGCCTCCTCGACGTCGACCTCTGTAGCTGAGCGCCTCAAACCTCGCTTGTCTCTCATGTAAGCTTCAGGCATATACAATATATACCTACCGTGGAAGTTCAGCTACTTGGTGAAAAGATACTTTGGCTTGAAGCTTTGGCGCAAATGCAAAATTGACTTGGTCACTTATATCCAAGTGAATGGCCATCGACCTCGAACGTCGGTATTGACGAGGCGAAACATTTCAATGTCAAGACAGACAGTATATTTGATTACAAGGCAGCATCCTCGTCCTCCCAATTCTTGTCATTCGACGTCCTCCAGAAGCAAAGTACACATAGTCACAAGATATTGGAGCTGATGCAAATAGCCGAGAGAAAGGGGGCGGGGTAATGTGGGGTTGGCTAAGCAGCCAAGCTCTTCCTCCACTATCTTCCTTTTGCAAGTTTCCACGAGCGGTTAGATAACGTGAGGACAATTCTTATAAAGCAAAGGAAAGACACCCGGACCTGCTTCAGAGCGTTCGTCGAAGGAATAATGATATTTAGATCATCTTACGCAGACATTAATAGTATGTGATCGAATAGCCCCGGCGCGAGGTTTTGCTGATGGCTCCCAAGTACCAGATCAGATCCCGGCGTGGGACTGGCTTTTCTCACCGGATTCAAACACTTTTAGATCTCGTTCGGATGCAGTCAAGGGCTTCACTAATACCGATACGAAGGAGAGACTCACTCACTCACAAATCAGAGACTATTCAACGCTTCTTTCCACTGCCCTAGTCAGCGGACACGGCTTACGAGCCGGAGATGTCGTCTCGATATGCTCTCCAAACTCGGTTTGGTTTCCAGTGGGCATGTTTGGGGTGATGCGAGCCGGAGGCGTATCGGCGTTGTCATCCCCAGGATACACGGTCGATGAAATGGTTCATGTGCTGAAGACGGTGGGCTGTAGGTTTGTGATGACATCTGTGTCCGCACTTGAGGTCGTTAGGATAGCTGCAAAGAGACTGAGAATCGAGGAGAATTGTATTTTCGTCCTCGATGGCCGCCAGGATGGATTCAAGTCGCTTCAGGATCTGTTCGATGAAGGGAGTCGGCATGGGGAGGGGACACAGATTCAGCCGTTCAAGTTCCCTGCCGGTAAGAGGAACAGCGAAGTCTGCGCCGTGCTATGTTTCAGCAGTGGAACTACTGGACTACCCAAAGCAGTATGTTGAAAGAGCCCATTTGCCATGCTTATGCGTGGGACAGCTAAGTGACCGGGCGTCCAGGTCATGGTCTCACATCAAAATATCATAGCGCAAAGTCTCCAATTACTACCAACCACATCTGACGACCATCGGACGATTTTGGGACTGCTTCCATTTTATCACAGTAGGAGATTCGGTATCATCAGCCCTAGGTCTACTAACGATTTCTAGTTACGGGAGTGGTAAAAATGCTCATTCTCTCAATCGTCATCAACGCCGAAGTAGTAATCCTCCCCAAGTTCACAATGAAAGGATTGCTAGATACCATCACCAAGTATCAGATTGCCGAAGTGCAAATGGTTCCTCCCATTATCATACGCATGGTCCGTGATCCCCTGGTAGACCAGTATGATCTGTCATGTATCAAGAGGTTCGCTTCCGGAGCGGCTCCGATCAGTGCGGAGGTCCTTCAGTTGCTCGAACAGAAGTTTCCGGGTCGGGGCTTCAAGCAAGGCTACGGAATGACGGAGTCCACTGGGTGTATCACTACGCATCCATTGCACAAGCATGCTTTCAAATACGCAAGGACGGGTGGAAGTCTCGTAGCAAACACTTGTGTGAAAGTTGTGAATGAAGAAGGGAGAGAAGTTAGCGTAGACGAGAAAGGAGAGGTAACATGAACCAGCCACTTTCTGACCCCTGAACATTGATGCAGATTCATTGACCTGTTTAGATTCTGGCCAAAGGCCCACAGATCGTCATCGGCTACTTCAACAATCCCAAAGCGACGGCGGACGCATTCGATGCGGAGGGATTCCTTCGGACGGGAGATGAGGGATCCATCAACAGCGAAGGCCTCATCATCATTCACGACCGGATCAAAGAAATGATCAAAGTGAAAGGTGTTCAAGTTGCACCTGCCGAGCTCGAGGACCTTCTTCTAGGCCACCCAAGTGTGGAAGACTGTGCAATCATAGGTGTTCCAGACGACTATTCCGGCGAGCGACCATTTGGTTTCGTCGTTCTCAAGCCTGATATTGCAAGCACTGAAGAGGCTGAACAGGCCATTATGGAGTATGTAAGGGAGAAGAAGATTAGAAGTAAATGGTTGATTGGAGTCCAGATCATAGATCAGATACCAAAGAGTGCAAGTGGGAAGATCTTGAGACGAGTCTTGAGAGCCAATTTCAAGTCTAGCTCTACTGGACTTAGACCGAAGTTGTAAATTAGATTCTCCCTCAGAGGTTGAAGCTCAAGGACTGAGGAGTGTGGAGCTATTGAAAAACCTGCATTGTTTGTATCCTGTAACTCTTCAAAATTCTGCGAACGAGTGAGTTCAAGCGCCATGAGACGCAGTGTGATTCGACAAGTACGAATCATCCTCTCTCCCCCAAACCCTCATCACAGCAAGATCTCGTATCCACGATCACCAGTTGCAGACAGCTGAGCTGTCCTGAATCCCACCGACGGCCCAATCCGGCCGTGGAAGCGAGTTCAGGTGGTGTTCAGCAAGCCTTGTAATGCAGGGAGGAAAAGGAAGCGTTCTTCCGGGTACTCTATCGAGACAGAGACTCATGATCGATCCAGTGATCTGTCTAGATCCAATACTTTGCTTAATGCAACGTAACCGTGCCTGCACCAGCTGAAAACCGATCTGTGAAGCCAGAGAGGTATTCTCGGTGAGCCTGGGAATGTCCGTTTAATGCCGTTTGCTGTACATCATATCTGGTCTGTCGATGTGGTAAACACGAAGGTATTGCGTAGTATTTTGGAGGGTGCGTTGAACTTCGGGGTGAATCCTCTTACTCATAGTATCCTTTACAGGAACTCCTGAGTTTCTTCTCTTTAAACATTCACCGCTCTGTTCTCGCCGCTTCGTGTATCAAGTGAGATACATCTCGTCTAGTCCAGAGAATCGTATCGCGCTCTCGGCCGTCACAGGGAATACAACAGCTAGATGTACCTGGTGTTTCTTGAAAACACACGCTTCATACCATCTTCTCAATCGGTTCTTCACTTTCTCCAATAGGTATTAGATTAGTAGCGCTCTGAGTACTTGTACGCAAATCTGGAACGTTTCCATCGGGTTTCGCATCTCTGAAGTCTTGCGAACGCCCATCTGCTCAATGTTGAAACCAGGAACCTCTGAAAATATCACCAGTAGCCCCCGCGATCCGATGCAGAGAAAATATGTTATTTGACACAACTCAGTCGTTGACCAGACCTCCTGGAGAAAGCAGAAAGACTCGTACTTCGTGCCGAACAGATCATAAGGGCGATTTTAATCAGGTAGTCATGCTCTTAGCATCAGAAGAAATTGGAGTCGATACCAAGGGTCGCTTTGGAAAGCTCTGAGAAGTAAAAACACTTGCGACTAATCCACAAAACAAGCTAGCACATTGAGAAGTCGAGGAACATACTGGGAAGGAATACCTCTAGCATTGACTTAACATTCAGGTCGAATGATAAACAGCCTCGTGGTAGTTGAGGGTAATGAAAATAGATAGTGCGGGATAAATCCTAATCGCAAAAAGGAGAACGGGTTACGATCTCATATGTCTATGGGTTCGCCTAGACTGGAGCTGCTACATTTGGAGCAGGCACCTCCACGGTTGAAAACGGAGAATGAAAGATCTTTTCTTTTTGTACTCACTGTGTACTCTATACTGACTTTAACTTATAACACTTAAATATACAGATACTGAACTGGTTTGAGAGGGCAGTGTTGGAATAGCAGGTGCGACTGCTTTTTGCAGCAAGTCTACTTGATAGAATTGTTGCTGGGATTGACAACAACGAAGACAATCAGGCAATTGAATAGGATAGTAAAAAAAGAAAAACAAGCAGATTGAATCATAATTTGCCCAAAAGACCCAAGCATCAAACCTCAAAGATAGCAGTGGCGAGACAGCGGCGGAAGGCAGTAGCAAGTGTACGACCACTGACTAACAGAACCCAGCAAAGAACATCCCTTACCTCGGTCTGAGGGCTACTCAATAGCACAGTATTGCGAGAATAGCATGTACCGTATCGAGTCGCGACTGGATCGTGGCTTCCGCATCAACTTGAGCTGCTGACCCAGCGCTCGTCCCAGAATTCCAAGCCCTTATTTACCAGTGCCTGCTCAGTTCCCGTACGTGCGAGGATGGTGTTGGAAGCCTCGATGTCTACTGGCTCGTCGCTCTTCACCCTCTGAATCTCATTAGTCCTAGTTCCGGACCGAAACGTCGCTGTTAGGTGGCATCTGCAGAGACCGGGGAAATTGTCAGCGTATCTGGCCGAGTTGAGGATGGATACGAACTCCATAAGGCTCGGCTCACCTATCCGGGCCGTTTCTTGATATCTATTATCGGTGGGCTGGGCGTTGGAGCGGATAAATGAAAAGTAATGGTGTTGTGTAATCGGAGGTCGAGGGAACTGACTGGATGAAGGGCTGAGGTTTCGAAAGTGGCGTGGAGACTAAGTAGCTGACTGGCAGGAAACCGACTTCTATGGAGCCAGCCCTTTTAACCTTCGGATAGAGCACCGGACGATATGATTCGATACCGATTGAAAAAGCGGCTACCTCTGCCCACCTCGAGCTGTGCAGTGTGGTTTGGAATGGTGTTGGAACTGCCGTTGGCCAATCCACGTACTCGTCTCTCCGTACGTGTGCCGTACAGGCTGCAGATGGTGCATCGCTGGCCTGGCTAGTGACTTCTGGGAGAAAGGCGTGCTGGATCCAGGCGTATCGAATCTCGGCGTAATTAATTAGAGCGACACTGCTTGCTTCCTCGAGCCTCTTCCTGCAAAGGGAAGTTGTTGCGCATGTCCAGTAGAGTAATGGAGAAGCTGGCTTGATCAATCGCCAAATACTCAGTCGGACGGCTGGTATGCATTTGAGTTTCGACTTGGCGTCCTGCTACGCCGCTCTGAGGCCAAGAGCTGCCATCATTCCATGCGGTCAAGTGGCTCGCATGGGCAGAACGTGCTACTGTAGAGGGGGCGTGGCATGGGCACCATGCTTGATCTCGGGAATTCAGGATGGATTCCGTACGTCTTCCCGAAGTCTCCACATTCTCCAGCAAGGCGAAATCCTTCGTCTGAACTCACGAACGCCTGTCGGGAAATCGAGGCAAGATTTGGCATAGCAAGATGGTGAAGGGACGTCGGTGACATGCTCCGTACATTAGAGAGCGAGGCGCGCGGCTGGCCATCGTCTACGGATGTAGGATGAAGACAAATCAGGAAGTCGGAAATAGATAAACGATCTGAACCGTAGGCTTGGGCCGTCCTTTGAGTTCTACTACTGTACATAAATATGTCGAGAAGGATGCGCTGGGAAGCAGGTTCGTGTATGCACAAAGTCAGTAATCCAACATCGGGCTCAGTTATTCTTGTCCGGCTCCTTACGGTTCAATCTCCGCGGTATGTAGCAATAATAGTAATCAAAGCACATACTCGAGCTCAGAGATACCTGATTAATTTGAAACCTGTTGGGTATCACGATCACTTTTCTGTTGCCCGCAGCGCCGGACATGGCTTTGTATCATCACAGAGTTGAGTAGAGTTTCTTCCTGAGGCTTGAGCGCTCGAGAAACGTGAAGGTTGACAAGGTTCGAAGTTACTTTCGTGACCTTCGTAATGCTTTGGCCAATTACGGCATTTCCGTCTGACCCCTCACTCAGTACGTCCGTACGTACTTTTTAGTGCAGTGCTTTGCAGCCGTGTCGGGTCGGGTACGCAACGCGAGGAGATCAACGATCTTCCTTCTTCTTTCGGGAATAATAAACGAATGTTTCGAAGCTTCTGCCGTAGCCTGTCGCCTTTTGCCTGTAGCTCCTGACGACCAAAACCATATCCCGTACCCGTCGCTTGGCTCCATGGGAGTTAAATGAGTGGGAGGGAGGTTAAACGAGTTAAGATCTGACTATAGGAGTTACTATACTCGTTCATACTCCGTACAATATAGTAGCCGTTTGAAAATCCCCCGTCATTGAACTTGATATAGGACGTAGTTAGCCATCGATGGCCTGTACCTCCGTACGGCACTCCGTCGAAGGGGGTAAAGCATTTACCCAGCCTCTGGTGTTATTGATGTAAATCGCAACGTGGAGCCTATTCTTAGTATCGTGCGCATGACAAGGGATGGAGGAGCCTTTGGGGAATTATTGCCTCGCTTACCTTCGTATGTCGTATATAAGCCAATATGAATGCGTTCCAGCAAAGGGATCAAATACTTCCACATTCTCCGTAGTACATGCTGTGCAGTGTGTGGACGTACATGGTGGTATATTCGGTACGAAGTAGATACCCTCTCTCGGTCCCGATCCCGGAAATTGTCACTGCCTGCATGCCTCTGGCTGGCCTCTGCACTGGGCGCTGAAGGCACGGCCGCCCCATGCTGTCCCAGGTTGGCTTGGGCCTCGATACTTGTCTCACAGACGGACAAGATCCGGAGTAAGATGAATGCCGGTCCCACGGAATTTGTCGCAAGCTGTCTGTAAGCTGTTGTACGTATGAGGAAGGAAGGTATCGGAGCGAATGTTGAGGGTTCTTTTCCTATACTAGCGCTGAGGTTTTAGAAAGAGTCCACCAGCAGCTGAGAAACTCTCGTTCCGAGAGTGGACAGATGATAGTGGACAGATGACAGATGACAGATGACAAGGCGGCTCCAAATCAATGATTCATGACGGTACAGCACGTCCATCATCGCGACTTCGTCCACGCGGAGGCAGGGTTGGTAGTCTTACTACCGTAAGGACTGTTTACTGCTAGCAGTAGCCTGTGCCTTTGTCTTACGGTACATAACCCGGGGTCCCTTTCGGCACACTTTCACCGGCGGCACCTTATCGTTGCTCATCGTGGCACCCTTGGAAGACCTGGGATCACCTGGGATCACCCAGGTGAAATCCCCCCCCCAAAAAGTCTGCAGTGCTACTGCTCATCCGTCCAGACGGCGCTTGTTCCTGCAGCACTGTGGCACAGTCGGGATTCCAGAAGCACAGGGTCTCACGAAGTCTGGAGGGTCCTTGTCCGGTAATGTGATCTCATACGAACGGCATATAGATCTCGGATAATGCGGTAAGACGAGGACCAGGCGAGCACGAGAGCTGGTCGAGGATTACCGCGCCTATCAAATAAATCCCCCCAGCCGATGAATGCCTCCGTCCTGTCAGCCTTGGATTCCTCGCATTCCTTGGATTTGTGATGATACAGTATCATGATAGGGTCGGGAGCAGAACCAGATCTTTCCTCATCCGGTTGAGCTTGCGAGCTGGGCATGACCCGTCTGCGGTACTGTACATATATGCAAGTGGTTCCAAATCCAGCCGTTGTTGTCTGGAGACGGGTTGTTGTGTATGGCGTGGAACTTTGGAAGGCTCCTTCCATCTTTGATAGAGTAGTAGAGGAGGAGAGTATCACGATGCTGTTGGCAAGCTCTGGAGAGCATCATCTTCTTTTGTCTCACACGCTCGCTTGTCTTAGCTATTACTCCGGGCCAACAATTCCAGTTGTTCGTCCACACACAACCTCTTGACTTCGAGCCAGGTGAGAGTTGAGGAACTTTCAACCTCCCGAAGATATTCTCAATTACTTGCGCCAACGCCGGCTAATGCTCCGAGTAAATACCTACGGATGACATCCTCCTCTGATCGGCTCAGCACGTATGTAAATCTTGCGCAAAAGAAGGTTGTAGTAGCGAGGAACGACGTCGGAGGCTTTCAATCTCGCTTCGAGCGCTTCAAATACCTCTGCTTGCCATGTGCTCTCGAGGTTTAGAGTTCGAGCTCTTCCTGATTGAAAAGTGATCCTCCCGGAGCTAAAGCCTCTGATTTCTCGCTGGAATCTTTGGGTGCGCTGTCAGAAATGTAGGATCGGCACTTTTGACGGTTCACACGTGTCGGGGTCCTCAAGTGGCTTGGTCTGTTCGGAGAAGATCCAGATCCAGTCTGGTGGGATCAACACTTGCATGGTCTCTAGTGAGGGTCCGGCGAAACGTTACCAGAGAACAGGTGAGACGGCTCTTGATCTGTGGAGCCAAGGATGCTGACTCGGAAGGGGAGCTAATCTCGGCTGGGATGATAATTCACGAACATCTTCCGTAAAGGAGCGTAGCTGAGCAAGAGTTGATTTGATCAGTCCCTCCGTGCGGCGGTGAAGATATGCGTATATTGCCCCCTTTGGATAAGCGGATTCGCTTCCAAACCTGGGGCGAAAGAGTACGATTAAGGGGCTAAAGTAGACTATGCTGCTGGAGGCCGAGCCAACAATTCTTCCAACAATCAAAAGCAACGGATCCCAGGAAACACGTTTCGACAAGCATCATCGACTCCATTTTGGAACTTCCCTGTAACCTGTAACCTGTAACCTCTAACCTTTAACCTGTAAGCAGGCGATTCGCGTTATTCCCCTACTTGGGCTACGGTACTTGGCCTCAGAAGCTTTCAGATTTGAATTGAACAGGTTTCCCCCGTCTTGCAAGATCAACCCTCGAAGTAAACATCAGACGCTTCCCGGCAGTCTGCTCTGGTACTTAGTAAGGCCTGTTGGTCACTTGGCGCTGACGGGGTTTGGATGGTGGTGCAGGAAATCCCTGGATCAGCAAGTAGCGTACTCCGTATATTTACACTCTCGGATTTCGAATCTGCTTCTGGAAAGTGCTGGCCAGACTGATGGGCAACACCGATAGGCAAAACCCTTTGCAAGTGCATGCTATCGATATGTTTACGGAATACTCTCCTTTCGGTTAACTGTTACCGAGCACGCCTCTCACGGTCTGTGGGCTCATTACCCATTCATCATCCCATCCACAGTTCCACAGTTCCACTGCTCGGGCGTTGAGCAGAGCACAAGTTCCCAGGAGAGACGGCTTACAGTTCTTCTCCGTACCATGCTCACCATGCTCTCCCCCCTCCCAGAGCTTGGTGCAGGTTCTGCCACCGATGAGAGCCAATTTCATTTTACACAAAGCATTTACGGTGGTAAGCCCCCGCTATGTACTGCCAGCTTCCGATCACTTCTGCCATCATCTTACCCCACAGCTTGGAGTCCACTAGAACTGGGGTATCCCAGCTAAACGATGGTCTTGTCCTCGCAGTGCCGGTACGAGTCGGAGTTTGGTTGCAAGAGCGGCTGTTGGAATGCAGGACGGTCAACACCGCCGCTATCAGTCTCTCTCTCTCTCTTTCTCTCTACTTGACCCAATCATGACCGTGGATATGTTGGATATCTCCTTCTGCTTAATATACATTCTGTCAAAGTCAGCACTTTGATTACGTCTGCTGGCTCTCCTGTCCCACTTGCACGACCATCCAGATACCCTTTATACTTTACGCCTCGCAGCTATCTTTCCTCTCTTACATACCTCTGTACTTTATCTTTGCCAGGTGCCAACTAGTAGTGTGCCTCCCAACCGGGACCCATTTCCTCATTAGCCAATACCGTACAATCCCCAAACATACCCTTGCTCAGCATCCCTCCCACTTATTACCTCGTACTACGGGGCCGTCGTGCATGAACCAGCCCAAGATCCTTGGAGCCATCCGTTGTGACGGCAACATTTTACTCCCAGCTGTCTGCTTAGACCACCATCGAACCGTGCAAGAGGTGCCGTTTCCAGAAGAATGGGTTTGGCCGAACTAACGGTCACAGCATGAGCCACACCTTCCATTCTTCCACTACCGACATACTTTATCTATACACCTACATGTACCAGTCTATCGAATCTATCATTTGTGGACGTCTCCTTCCGCATCGCCCTCCAGTCCGTATGCGAACCTCTTAGGAACACTCCACGACCCAACCCTCTCAGAGTCGACGTGCATACCGGTACAGACGGCACTTCGCTACGACTGCCGCCCTGGAAACAGAACACTGGCACTGTTGAGAACCAGCTGAATTCAACCGGCCGTCAATGTTATTTCAGCCTTCCTGAAATAGTCCACAGAGAGCTTAACTGTGCCTCTCGGCGACCTGCTCCCGACGAGGCGCCAATATCTTTTTATATGCGAGAGCGGTCCATCAACCTGGATACGGCCCATCACCTTTCGAACATGACCCAGATATACACTCGGCCCTTTATTTCGCACATGCATGAGCGTTCCTCTTCATACAACCAGGAGACTGCCAGCGAGCCCTATTCCTTTCGAGATTCCCAAACGACAGACATAACGTCGGGACAATATCGACCTCACGAAAGAAGTATTTGGGAGCCTCATTCACCCATGTCTGAACACAATAGGATACCCTCCGAAACCCCACTTCCCAAGGTTGGAGATGTGTATCCAAAGAAACCAGAATTAAGACAACATCCACAAAGAGAACAGCTTCCACCGCTCAGTAGCCTGTTTGGATCTCCCTCGTCAAGTCAGATTAGACCAGCTCATTCTTCCTATCCTGATCGTCACAGTCCTGTGTTTCCAGCGGTATCTCCTGATGCACGCCATCCCGAAACACCTCTTCACTCAGAGAGGGCTTATGAGACTTCTTACTTCCAAAGACCTGGCCCATCGCGCCAGTATTCCTACGACTCAAAGCCGGAGCCTGCTGAGAGACTTGGGTTTCCGGCTACCCCGCGTTCTACGCCAGCTGGAGCAAGACCTGAATCCCCTCGGTACGAATCTCAGTATGGACAGACGGAGCTGCCAAGAACCCAACACCCTTCTGGATGGTCACCTCGCTCTGTAGCGTCTGCTCCAGAGTACTTCGCACGGGATACATCCTCCTCCTTCAGACCCCTCTCGGAACACCGTCCTCATCAATCGCAAATTTATAGGCCAGAACAGGAACCCAGACCTGCCCATCACGATCAAGCACACGGCACTCCCGTGTCATCCAAATACCTCCCTACGCCTGCTAGCACGGTAACGGGTGAGGCTTCGGCGACCAAGGATGGACTTGGCCCAAAGATTTGGACTGGAACTCAGTTCCTGCCTCGATTTGTTCGACAAGCCGAAGTACCGGGTGAGGGGATGTGTTACTTCTACGATGATGGAACCCATTGCAAGACAGTGATTGACGGAGAGATTGTGAATGCCCACTGGGGCGTTACGAAAGCTGGGAAGCCGAGAAAGAGGTTGGCAATCGCTTGCATTACTTGCCGAGAGAAGAAGATCAAGTGCGACCCCGACTATCCTCGCTGTGTCCAATGCGAGAAGTTTGGGCGGATTTGCAAGTTCAAGAATGCGTGAGTTTTCAGCACCAACCTAGAAAGAGTTTCGCTAAATGGAGAACAGTCCTCGAGGTGGTCAAGGTTCACCCGATACTCCTCCTGCCGACCCTGAAGACCTTATTCCACGACCTGCATCTTCAAGGACTGATAATGAATCATTCAAGCTCGACCGTCGTGAGAATAGCATGTCTGTCTCCCCCCGGCAGACACTACGCCGAGCAACACCGGAATCGGAAACTCACCCAGCAAAGCGTCACCGAACAGGCTACACTGATTTCACTCCGGTTGCCTCAGAGGCCTCCCCTCAAGTCTCTGTCCTGGAACCAACATCCCCTTCAAAAGCTTGGCTAGATACTGTGAACAGTCCGATTGAGCACAGCGTTCTCCGAGATTGGCAGGTAAACCCTTACACGACGCACCCCGCCCTGGTTGCTGAGCTCGTGGCTATCTACTTCAAACATGTCCCAGAGACTGCTTACTGCATGTTTCCTCAGGGACCATTTACGGCTTGGGTTTTGACGGCTGGCGAGAAGTCACTCGATGATTTGATGCTCATCTACACTATTCTCGCGTTCGGCACGTTGTTCTCTTCGAAGGCGGAACACAGGGCATTGGGAATTCAATACGCTTCCATTTCTCGGTACGCTTGCGATAACCGCCACTTCAGTCTTCAGCTGGTGCAGGCACGACTGATTCTTGCGCTCTACTACTTCGCAATCAACCGGCCTGACGATTCTTGGGATTCTTGTGGAGGAGCTGTCAGAGTGGCCAGTGGACTGAGGCTAAACGTTGAGTTTGAGAAGAGCGGAGACTCCTACCTCAAGAGTTTCCCATACGGCCTTAACCGTGCTGGGTATGCTGAATCTAGAAGACGAACGTTCTGGTGCTGCTATCTCATGGATCGCTTCAATGGTTTCTGCTCCGGTCACTTCAGCATCATCCAGCCGGAAGATGTGTTTCTGCGACTCCCTTGCGATGCCAAAAGCTTCGAATCGCAGCGGGAGGTTCAAAATCCATACTTCGACCCAAGCTCAGTACAAATCCAGGACAGCAACTGGACGATCTGTTCCATGGCATATCTTATCAACATCTGTACGATCTGGGGAGAAGTAATGGCGAACATCTATCGCACCACACAACGACCCGTCCCTGCTACCACTAATTCCGCTTTTACGACCTTTTACGAGACGGCCACGCAGCGTCTGCGCGCATGGAAGGACTCACTCCCAACCTACTATCAATTTTCGACCGACGGCTTACAGAAGGCCGCGGAGCATGGTATGTTAGGGACGTTCATGATCATGCACACAGTGTATCATACCACGACGATGAAGTTGAACCGATATATGCAACACTCCACTCTGAGCACCGCACAAACCGCCCATCACATCTCCGTGGCGCAACAGCATGCCGAGGCACTCTTGGTGATCATGGACACCCTCACAGCTCGCCGCACCTCCTTACCCAATCCCGCCATCCCAGGCGAGCTGAGTTCGTCCACGAGCAAGATCCTGTCTCCCTATATCGGATACGCGATCGTGTCCGCAGTCGACATCCTCACAGCTCGGGTTCCAACGGGGGCGCTGCCCGCTCGACTGAACTCGTTCAACGGGGCACTGTCGACCCTCGCAGAGCTCGCGTCCTTCTGGCAGGGTACGAAGACCCAGCAAGCGCTTGTTCAACAGCGGATCATAGACCTGGCTCAAGTCGCAAGACAAGAGGACGAGCAAGGCAGCGCAGGAGCGATCGGATTCCAAGCGCGCAATGTTACATGGGCAGCGAAAGAGGCGCGAGATAGAGCGTTCGATGTGCGAGAGCCGATGGAGAAGATGTTCTCGCGAGATTACGATTGTGTTTACGCTTAACGACTTGTTTGGAACATTTAGATGACACGGCTGTGTGGGATCGGTATATATGGCGTTGTTCTAGGGGATAGAACGCTTGGGATCTTGTACAATACTACGGGGTCGGTATATAGGCCTTGGCCACGTCTTACATACATAGCAGAATAGCTGCATAATGCTATTGCAAAATCTACAAAAGTTAAACATCTCGGGGTCACATGCATGCAGCTTCTTCGTCTCATCCTCAGAATCTGCCGGCTCACCTGAGGCTCACTGTGACATTCCTAACCCCGTGTACATACTGCATCTACCTCCCTCAGCACCTGACAGCCGTCACGTGCCATAAGCCGGCATTTTCACTCGGAAAATTCAAGGGGTAAACGGGGGCACACAGCCACGGAGCACAGAGTACTTCCAGTACACACATACATACACACATACTGTACAGTCCAGTAGCAGATAAACGAGGGAGCCAGGATTGGCAGTGGAGGTACGAGATTTAGTGCCTGTAAAGTCCTCCGCCTTGTACATACCAGAGCTCTCGGCACCGAAGATAGATAGATACCTTCGTACAGATATTCGTATCCCCTACTCCCAAGCGTCAAGGTCTCGCAACTACCGCCGCCGGGACGGGCTAACACGAAGCTACCTTCCCTTCTCTCCAGGCCCGCCGAGAAAAGCAAACTAGACAAAGCAGACTAGGTGAAGTAAACTAAACAAACTAAACAAACTAAACAAACACCCGGTCCCATCCCTCGCTTATTCGGTTCACATTGGGAGTTGCGCAGAGTGGGGGAGTTCTCGGGGGGCCGCTCGAAGGGGAAATGCGCGGCGCTGGCTAGCCGAGGGGGCGAGGAGGGTCAGGTGATCAGGGGTTCCGGCTGAGTGGTACAGGAAGTGGAAGATGCGCCGACGAGAGACAGGGCTGAACTCTATTTGGGGAGGGCGAGGGCCGGTTTGGGGATAAAGTGCCGTGGGTGTCGAGGGGGGTTTTACGTAAATGTCGGTAAATGCTGGTGCGTGTCGGTGGATGTTACTCTGTAAATGCTGGTAATTGCGAGTCTGTAAATACCCGTAAATATGCGAGGTTTCGGCGCGATTGCCGCTTGTTCTCGGTATCTGACACGCCGATCGGAGATACGATTTTCCAGGCCAGAGACAGAACTCTGGATTCCCCTATCACCTATCACCTCGGCGAACCTCGATATCTGAGCTCCCAATCGGTGTCTGCATTTCGGTCCGGGTCAGCGTGCAATATCATTGGCAAAGGCGAGTCCAACGAGAGAGGTCATGTAAAGAGGATGTGAAAGCAGCCAGCGCAGCATGGCATTCCCGTCAGAACCTCTAACGCAGCTTCACGGCTCGATCGGTGAGTTTCCTTCATAGTCTTCCGCCAGCAAAGTTTATATCCTCCCAAATACCGCATCCGGCCACGGGGACGAACTCCCAAGCTAACATCATACACCAGGCCCAGTCCACGCCCTCACCTACTCCACCTCGCCCTCAACTTATATCCTCACCGGCTCCGCAGACCGCTCCATCCGCCTCTACAACCCCTTACGCCCCGCCGCCCCCCCCTCGACGAACCCCCTCGCGCCTCCAAAACCAACACAGCTCATCCAAACCTACGCCGCGCACGGCTACGAGGTCCTCGACATCAGCGTCGCCCAAGACAACGCCTCCTTCGCGTCCGTGGGCGGCGACCGCTCCGTCTTCCTGTGGGATGTAGCCACCGCGAAAACCACCCGTCGCTTCGGCGGGAACAATGGACACACAGCGCGCATCAACGCGGTGAGGTTTGCTGGGCAGGGCGACGGCGTGCTGGTCAGTGGCAGTTTCGATTCCAGCGCGAGGATCTGGGATGTGAAGAGCCACAGTGCGAAGCCTGTTATGGTGCTTGAGGAGGCGAGGGATTCGGTGAGCTGTGTGCTTGCGGGGCAGGGCGCGGGGAGGGGGGGGGAGTTTGAGATCGTCACGGGGAGTGTGGATGGAAGGGTTAGGTATTATGATTTGAGGATGGGGCGCTTGGATACGGATGTTGTGGGCGCGAGTGTGACGAGTTTGCAGAGGACGAGGGATGGGAAGGGGGTTCTGGTTGGTGGGTTGGATTCGAGTGTCAGGTTGATGGATAGGGATGGTGGGGGCTTGTTGAAGACTTATAGAGCGGAGGGTTACAAGAATGAGGAGTTCAGGGTCCGAAGCGAGCTCGGGGCTAATGACAGATGGGTGCTTTGCGGGAACGAGGATGTCAAAGGAGATAATGGAGAGGTGTTCGTTTGGGATACCTTGAGCGGAAACGTTGTCGAGAGGATCAGCATCCGTGGATCGAAGAGTGACGGCAAGAAGAAGATAGGCAGCGATGGTAGAGAACAGGAGCGGAGGAACGTCATCAGCTGTCTGGCGTGGAAAGAGAGTGGGAGGGGTGACCAGTGGTGCTGCGCTGGGACCGATGGAGTGGTCACAGTGTTTGGACCGCCAACATGAAGGCAGTGAGGGCAGCGTAAAGCTTTCATGCTACATCAGTTGACGGCCATATTGGAAGGGGAGCAGGACCCTAGCTCGATGCCCATCAAGGCAGAGCATCCAGCCAAGATCTTGCACTCGGTACGAAAGAATCAGCATCGAGCATGCCCGCTTGGTCAATATGGCCGACGAAATTACTGAAAGGTAATATATATACTGAAAAGTAAGCCCCTATGTATCCGAGCGACTCAATAGAAGAGCCTTGGGCGATTCATACATCAAGAATAATTTAAAATCCTCATCATATCTGAATCGTAACCTTTTATCCCCCTTCACATCTCCACTATATTAGCAATCCCCCCCCCCCCCCCCCCCCCCCCCCCCCCACCCCACACCACACCCCCCCCCCCCACCAGCACGTAAAACTCTCCTAAAAGTATATCTCGTCCCTTACCTCACCACGCATCCCTTCCCCTTCTCCGTCATCAGCACTCAAATCCCATCCTCATTGCCGGATTAAATCACCAGCCAGCCAGTTATTCCCATATACCGTGTGAAGTAAAGCAAAAGCAAAAGTAAAAGTAAAAGCAAACAAAACCCAGGCGCGTTTCGACGAATTTCTTCGAAACCACGAAGAATGGAGGGCTTCGAAATCGCTGGGTTGGATGCTTCTTGCATTTTGTGCCATGGATGGAGATGGATATAGCGTAGGTTATGGATTACGAGTCTAGCTGTGGTAGTTGGGTTTGAGGGGTATATTGGAGATTAGGGGTATTCACGGTGATGTATGTGCTACGATGTGAGTAAGCGGTAGTCACGAGATCTCCCAGCGGCTTTATTCAATAAGAACACGGTTCGGACGACATGTGTGGTCTGTATGATTATTCATCGAATCGTTAATTGTATTTTTCTCCATACGTAGCTAGCCGAAATAATCTTCTTGTTCTTCCCTGTGACCCAGCATCCGACTCGCCATTAGTTGGTCAGTCTTCAGTATCAAGTCGGGTATTCGGAAGGGTTTGGGCACGATGTCGTCCTAGCCGAGTTAATACTATCAGAAAGATACAACAGCATGTGGACTTACCATGCCAGCTTTATTCGCGCTGTCGATCTGCTCACTGCGAGCATTCGCCGTGACGGCGATGATTGGAACGTGGCGGTTGAGCTTGCCTTCCCTCTCCAGATCTCGGATCTTTCGAGTGCAGGTCAATCCATCCATGATGGGCATTTCAAGATCCATCAGGATGACTGACAACTCGTTTCGATTCTCGGTACCGGAGCCGTCATCATTCCAGAGTGTGGTTGTGCGAAGGAAGTCGAGAGCTTCCATGCCGTGATTCGCTACGTGCACTGTGCAACCTGTATTTCGCAACTGTTTGCTGAGGACTTTTTGGTTGATCAGGTTATCCTCTACGAGGAGTATGTGGTAGTTGCGCTTCGTCCTTGGGGTTCCCATTGGTGTTTCGGGCATAGGTGTGGGCAAGGCTGATCCGCAGGCTGCTGATATTTCTGTGGCTGATAATGCTCTTGATGTTATGTAGGCAGGCCTGGCAAGAGCGTCTCCTTGGGCTTTTGTTACCCGACGACCTTTGATGTAAAATGCGAAGGTACCTTGATCAAGATTAGGCATGTATAATTACGCGAAATATCAGAAACTTACTCCCTTCACCAGCCTTCGAAGTAACTCCAATTTCACCACCTTGAAGCTCTGTCAATTCTCGTGAGATGAACAGGCCTAATCCCGACCCTCCATATTGCACCTGCGGCAATGTGAGATTGGTCATTGAGGGTCGAATATAGGGTACGTACATGCGTTCGCGGTGATGCCTGGCTAAATCTATTAAACAGCCGAATTTTCTCATCTGTGCTCAGCCCTCTACCTGTATCTCGAACTGCAAAGTACAGATATAAATGTTTACCAGTTCCCCATTCTGGTGCAAGAGTCAAGTCTTGAATGGAATCGGAATCTTTCGATGGGAACCATTCAACGTTGGGGTGCGCATTTTTTGGTGGCCGGGACTCAGATGCCCCAAGTGTAACGGAAATTTGTTTCTTGCTTTCAGATCGTGTAAATTTAATAGCCTGATGGTGGTCAGCCAATTGTCTGAAACCAAATGAGGACATTACATTTGTGAGGAGATTGATAAGTATCTGTGTTAGTCGAACAGGATCGCAACAGACCAAGCCGATCTTAGCCTCTTGATAGGATTGTTCCACTTCCAACGAGACCTGAATATCATGAGCGACAAACTCGTTCTCAAACATTTTCAGAGTTCTTCGCAAAGTGGTCTCAACCTGCACTTGGACAGGAGTTACCTGAAGCATAGTCGAATTCAACTTGGAGAGCGTCAACACGTCGTCAATGATTCGTTTCTGGTGCTGAGCACAGAGGACAATTGTTTGAGCAGCATCGAGATTAGTTTCTACCAAAGCATCTGTTAGACATCCTGTTCTATCTTTCGTAGCCTGGAAATTGAGGATAGCTTCTGCGATTCCATCAGCGCACAGCAGCAAGGCGCTCAGTGGATTCCGCATTTCGTGCCTGGCTTCGGTATTAGTGGTGATTGGTCGAAGACCATTTATATAATATGACTTACGATGTCATATCAATGAAAGCTTCCTGCTGTCGTTTTGCTTCTTCGGCTTGGAGGCGGCTCTCCGTTTGTACAGATTCGGCCCACTTAAAATGGCTGACATCGGTCGTGCAGCCAAGCACTTTGATCAATTTACCACTGTCGTCCAGCTGCGGAAGAGCGAGGAAAAGAATCCAGGTAGTATTCTGAATCGCCTCATTGTGTACATGTCCGACCCAAGGCTTCTTAAGCCGTAGCTCGGAGCTCACTTCTTGTTTTGCCACAGTCAACTTGTGCCAAAGTTTGCGGAAAACATCGTGGTCCTGCGATTCAATGCAATCAAGGAATGACATTGGACAATGTTCCACAGGATTTCTAGAATGTCCTGTCATTTCGTACCCTATATAGGTTAGAAAGTTTCAAATTGAGCGTTATCAAAAGGGTGCCAATCTAATTCTTGTCCGAATTGTGTCTCGAACTTACACTGAGAATTTGCCCATGTGATCGTCCCTTCTGAACCAAAAGTGAACACGCCTTTTAAAGTGAGCAGAGTATCCAGGAGAAATATACGGTGCTCTCTTACCACATGGAGAAAGCTCTGCCATTTGTTGAAAGCTCCTCTCATGCTGGGCAGCTTCCTCTGTCCGCAGGGCAAGCGTCTCAACCAAGTTGGCTCGTCCGACAGCGTCCTCTTCTGCTTGCTTTTGCAAAGTAATGTCCGTTCTTCTTGCGTCAACATCAAGCTCTCAATGGATTCAAACGACTTACATGCATCCCATGATACTCTTCAAGCGTCCGTTTTCGTAGAATTCCTGGTCGCAAGACGCCAGGATCCATTTCTGCTTCGGAGTGCCTGATTCGTCGTACCATGGATTCCTGAGGCGAAGCTCAAAGAATCGTTTTCCTTTCTCCGTGGTCAAAATCTTCCATTCTTTATCCATCAAATCATGATCCAACTCCGAAAGAACGTTCATAAAGGACCTGATAACTCAAGTCAAAACATACACATAATTATGTCGAGCTACCATTACTTACATTTCGCCTTCGAGGCCTCGCGGGTGCCCGGTTATTTCGTACCCTGTGAGAATTCAGAACGAGCTAGAGTGGATAAGTAGGCCATGCTTACACATATCATTGGCATACTCAATACTCCCCTCGGGCGACAAGGAGTACATCCCCACGGGGCTCAATTCGGTTAGGACCTTATATCGTGACTCGGTGTCTGCAAGTTTCTGTGAGAGCTTTGCTTCCCCAGGGAGTCTGATTTCAAGATCTGGCCTATCTTCTGAAGGAGAAGGATCTGGGGTGGATGAGGCAGGCTTCGAAGTGGCCCGACCTATCTTGGGAGTCCCGTGGCTCTCGCGTCGTTGATTTGGCACTTGTGAAGCGCTGACAACTCGCCAACGATTTCTTAGGGTCGAACAAGTCCAAAACATATTCCGGAAGGTATGGCGTGGGAGAAATCCATCATTAGAGTCCTCGATCCGAGTTGCCCAAATCTTAAACCCCAAATGAGCCTCGAGTCCTCCTTGGTCCGAAATGGACTCTATCGAGGCGTTTGACGGGGGAGACTGTGCCGGGTAGAATGTCTCAGTGTCGAAGATGTTTCGCAAGTCGTCAAAAAACCGTAGAGACTTGTTGCAAAACACAACATTCATCCGGCGCGTGACTTGGGTTTCTGAGGACCACAAGTCAATGATAAAAGTTGGTCTGCTGTCTTGTTCCAGCAGTTCGATGATTCCAATGTCCTCCAAGGCATTGGAAATCTTTTTAGTTCCCTCAACTTCATCATTCTCTGTCCAGTATTAGCAGCTTGCCAGGACATGAGAGGGGGTATCGTCGGCAACCTTCTGTGCCAGCCGTTGATGTCTTTGGTATACTTCGAAACTCCCTATAGCCACTTCTGGCCCTCTTAGCATGGCGCTCCATATCAGTAGGTACTCCACACCAGCGTGAAAGCCAACTTTCTGACTGAGCGGTCGCTGCAGATCTTTTCCTCAGGGACTCTTCAGGGGTCAAGCAGCCAAGTCGAGTGCAGTTGCAGTTCTGGCGCGACGGTCACAGCTAGGCATTACTCTTGGCTGAGAAGTTGAAGAGCCGAAATCCAGCTTGCATGGAAGAAAGCAGATCTTTCATGGAGACTGTCGTCGTGAGGTCGAGATTCTCCATTTTGACGTTCTTGTTACACCAGGAACGCCTCTTGTCCCGGGAAAGCACAACTCGTCGCCGCAGTAAGCCACCGGGACACCGATCCAGCCAAATGGCCAATCATTCATGATCTCACAGGGCTAGATCTCGACAATCATGCTGTGGGGGTGCGGCCTTTTCCGTCGGGTGCCTTCCCCCCCCCCATCCTTCCCCATCCGAAGCTTGTGACCAGACGAAGAAACGGATATCAAGAGCCGGATATCAATAGCCTCGTAGAGCAACTCGATAGCCCGTTGTTGTTCAAGGCCGTACCTACATAAGCGACTAGAATTCAAACGTAGCAAGTGTATAGCTCTCGTCTCTCCAGGTGAACTGACCAAAGGGTTCGCAACTGTCTTCGGACTCCGCCTTGTTTGCCCTTCAACTATCTATCATGTTTGCTTTGTGTAGCCCTCTGGTGCAGTGATTGGCAAGATGCTATTACCAAAACAATCTAGCTGCCAGGATGAGACAGGGAACAGGCGTCATCTTCCCGCTCCCCTCTTCAGATGAGATGCCATCAGGTGATTTGTCTCTTGGTCGCACGATCCATTGTATCTTGGGGAGATGTCGATACTCAAAGTGTTCTCAATGTTAAATGCAACAGGCAGCGCTAAGCAACGCTTTACCGACGGCGACAGGCCAGAAAACTCACTACGGCACGTGATCAGCGCTATTTTAACTCAACAAGTCAGTCCGAAGTGTGGATTGTTGAATTTCCGATCGACTTCGGGCTGGCTGTACTTATTTCCCAAGGACTCCTTTCCATTGGTTGCGAAAAGATCCACTACTAAATTCCACTCTGGGCTATTATCCACGTGACATCGATAAAGCAACGCTGGGAAAGCTAGACGGCACTGCTAGCTACATATGGCCTTATTGAAGTTTGATTTAGGTTCTATTTCGATTTTAATGAATGCCCAATGTCAATCTTAAGCATCATCTACATTGTGATTCGACACAGAGTGATACACGTGCGATCAATACGATCTGCAGACGAAGCATTGAAAGTCTTGGAAAGTCCGAATATGAGTAAAGCTAGCTGTTCGAAGGATTCATGAAAAGCAAACGTGTATTGCAATAACAAGCTTGCTATAAATCAAAATTCTTGAACCTAGAAGGCCATCCCCACCAAGAACCTAGGTCGGTGTTTCTCCTTGCTTCAAACACCCACTGCGCCAAGAGAACCGGCATACATGCGAAAACAATCATCGCTAATGTTAAGAAAGTAAAGCTGAATCCTAAACGGTTGAATAGTGGCTGTACGACGCCAACAGCTAAAGCACCGCATGAAAAGCGGATCAAGTTCATAACTGCGATCACGGATGATGCGGACCCGGGATATGTGTCGGTGACCAAGACTCCGTTTAGGAATAGGATGGCGGTAGCAGCGAAGGCTATGAAGAATTGTAAGACAAGCGGCACGGCAATGGAGTGAGCGGAGAGAGAGAAGCCATAGCTAGCGGTGGCTGCGATGAACATCGCGGCTATCCACCAGAGGCTTCTTAGTCGTGCTCGGTAGATGGGGAATTTGGGAGAAGACCTGGCGGTCACGGTGGTGTTTGGATCGATGTTGTACTGGGCTCTGTAGCGGAGTGCGATGACGTCGTAGTCTCGACTCATGATGTAACTAGTGAGGTAGAAGCTCAAAATACTACCGGTGCCACTTGGAAGGAATGCTAGTCCGACGAGAAGAGTTGACGAGTGGAGGCGAGGTTCGAAGAGAAGCGTGGTTGTAACGATTACTGCTGTCCAGACAGCATAAACGACGCTGCCGAAAAAGATGGACGCGATAATGCTCTTTTGTTGGAGGCAAGAGAAAGGTTCTACTAGGGCAGCGAGCGATGGACGGCGACTGAGAGCATCTGGCGAGGGCTTGAATGGGGTGTGCCGTGATTTGCACCATACAGGGCGATAGATGAGGCCTAATTTGATTGTCCCATTTCCGGCGATACTTCGAAGAGTTTCGGGAAGTAATAGAGTTATTGAAACCATTATAACGATTGACAAGATGAATAGCACCCAGAATATTGATCGGAAGCCGAAGAAATGCGTTAAAATGCCTCCAATGACGGGGCTGGTGAAGTGGCTGCAAATAAGCACTTCAATTATTAGTATCGATAATTAGAGTGAGAGAGTCTGATCAGTCTCACCTGCGCTAAAGATCCCCATTAGGCTTCCTCTCTCTTGAGCTTTTGAAATATCTCCGATAACTGACGCGCCTATCAACTAGTCAGACGCATATTACTATATTAGCAAACGAAGAGGTCCTGGCTTACCGATTGCTGCTAGTGCAGCACTTCCACCTCCTTGAACGGTACGAAGTATCATTAGAGTGTGGAAGTGCTTCGTATAGGCCAGTGATATACTGGTACCTGAGAAAAGAATCAAGGTGCCGATAAGGACCGGTCGACGTCCGACGCTCTCGAATGGCATCCGAAGGAGAGGCGTGATGCCTTGAATAATCATGAAAGCGGTAATAGTTAGTAAAACCATTTCATTTGAAACCTGGAAGTTCTTCAGATATCATTAGTACAAGTGCCAGTATATGAGGCGTTGACAACTTACTGTTGCGATGGTATTGATAGCGGGAAAGTAAATAATACTAGACAGGGGAGATAGACTCCCAGCTAACGAGACGAGGACGACGACCATTAGTTTCTTTTTATAAGTAAAAGAATGATATGGAATCTGCGGTAAGAGCTTGTCAACTTGAGACAATTGCTTCTTATGATGCTGCGACCCTGGCTGCGTCCAAAGGTTGGCCCGAGGCGATTGTTCGCCGATCTGCAATTCACTAGCAACAGGAGATTCTAGTCCTGGGTCGGAATTCTCATACTGGTCTGGTGGCTTCTCGTTATTGATTTGGAAGACTTGAGCTGGTGGGCTCGGGAAAGACTGATACAGATCAGGACTTGATATGATTCGACCTTGCACAGAATGTGGTCTGCTAGGGACCTCCTTTCCTTTGATCACGCATGGATCCGGACCATCTAAGGTCTTTTCTTGGACGTTATCAATATGATGAATCGGTTTCGTGATGTCTTCGTGAGCATGATCCTGTTCGGAGTGCCGGGAATGGACCGACGGCAGAGAAGCCCGAATGGCATTATTGCTCTCGAGATGGTCTTGAAGGCGAATATGCGAACTCCCTCGGATGCCCACGAGGCTTTTCAGATCGACAAAGACCTTGATACTTCTGCTTGTTGAGGAGTTTCGGGATAGCTTGGATGAATAGCTACTGCTTCGGGGACCAATGCGACTTGTGCTAATAGAGGTGGGATCTTCTATGGAATGATGCGAAGACGACGGCGTATTTGAAAGATTCATTTCTGAGGGGATTCTTTGATCAAAGTCGGTATGCAACCAAAACCGAAGTCGAGCGATGACTTCTAGGCTGGCAAGACGAAGCCGGAGAAGTAGCTCCAGATAGTTGAATGGTTATACCCATTGATAAATGTGGTCATTATCGCCCACATGGTCTGATGTTTGAAGAAACTTATGTGGTCTCGAAGCAACCAGCTCCTCTTAGGGCGATACAGGAACCACTTGATCTGCACAAGGATTCAGAGTCCCCAGCTGTTTCCCCAGGAGATGCGGCGAGACGATGATAAGCTTCTCTTGTCATTGCATGATTGTGAATCGAAATTTGTAAGCGTATCATGAGATCATTGATACCATATAAGCGTGCAGAAAACCTAAAGATAGATAAACGGGCAGCACCACTTGGTACATTTCTCTTGGTTTCGAGTCAAGGGGGATGGCTGCAACGAGGTCGATCGCATCATCTAGTCAGCGGGCACCGAGTCCAAGCAGTACGGACAATATAGTCATTTTCTCATCCATTCAAGTCCTCATTGCTTCCGAAATTCGAGGTGGTAGTCTCAAAATTCTCAATACACGCTCTTGTGAGATTGATGCTTCTCAGCAGTCGATCGAACAGAGAATCCAAGAAATCGAAAGGTTCCAAGAACACCAGATGCCGAGCAGCTACTATAACATCCGAGCACAGTCTCAGATCCCACAATCACATTTGGAAAATGACGCCCTGGCATCAATGCATCTGGAAACAAGGAAACATCGAAGCCGATCCAATCACACCCCGCACGGGCAGACTGGATCCTCAGGTTCAAAGGCATACATGACAGCACCATCTCGAGACACGGGTCCACGGATATGTCGCACTTGATCTATTCTTAGTCCTGATAACGAGGAGATCTTATCGTCTGGATGACGAAACCGTTAAAGAGCGGAGGAGGTTTGGCAGGGCGGAAGGGGTTGCTAGCGTATGAGGCAAAATCTACGCGAGAGCTGAAACCTCCTCTCTTCAGGGGCAATACTCTACTATGAAGTAATCTCTGGGTACGAAGTATAATGAACCTTTTTCAAAGACTAATAGGGTGACAACATACCAAAACCCCTCTTATTATGATGACGCTTTTGGTATAACGAACTGTTCTTGCGGCTTTTTGGGTTCGTTACAAGCAGATATCAAGCTCAAGAGATTTCTGTAGTATATTTCTCTCTTCACCACCCTCCATCTAAAGCCTATGCCGCAAGAGAATCGATCAACTCCAGCATCACACCCCAACCCGCACCGGATTCCCAGGGACTTTGCTCGGACATCACATCCAGTTTAGAGGAAGTGTTAATCACGTGATATAGACATCAGTCGCGATGGCGAGTAGAGGAGACCATAGCAAGCGACGTAACTCTTCTTCATGACTACTCTAGTGGATTTACACAAGGTATGGTGGACAGTCTTCATCATTGATTTCATCAAGAGTTTCCCCACTATGCGGGGTCCGAGTTAGTCTGTTTATGGTTTCGCTTTTGCTTTTCCGACTATTCTATAGTTACTAGTATACAGGTACCCTGTTATATACGTGCACTAAAGACAGAGAATTATGACGAGCTTCTGTGCTCTCGTTCATCTTGACATGATAGATGTGCTTTTTCTATGATAAGAAACACCGTGACGATCCAGGGAATCCAAGGAAAGACGAGACCTCCCAGAGAGGGAAAAGGAAAGAAACAGAGGAGGACAAGAAGGAAGAAACCGAAAGGCAAGAACTGGAAAAGAACAGGAAGAAAAGTACAGTTCCATCCCATCGCTTCGCTCGATCTCAAGCATAAACCCTCTCTACCTCCCCCAACGGCCATCTCATGAAATCAACCCACTCTGGCCCCAAAACTCCAGCAATAGCTCTTACCTCCCTCTGCCCCGCCTCACCAATCCACCAGATCTCCCTAAATCTCGCAAGATACGCAAAATAGTGCGCCAGAATCACCAGTGCCCTCGGTCTGCGTTCCTCCACCATATCGAAGAACCGTCTCGGCACATGGCCGGGGAAAGCTAGACACCTTCTCAAGATCTCCGGTGGGCCCTCAATCCCAGCATCGAGAGCCACTTGGATGGAGCCGATGAAGGAAAGTGCTTGGCAATAGGAGTTTTCGATTTCGGGGTTCCAGGGCTCGGGCGAGACGTTGAGAGGGGAGGTGAGGAGATGGAGGAGATGAGCCCTGTTAGCGGGTGCAAATAGGGCGCCGAAATCGGTGAGGTTAGGGGCTTTCTGAACGATAAAGCGATGGGCGATGGAGTTTGGATCGTTGACGATCCATTTCCATGTCTCGCGGTGGATGGTGGTGGTTCCTTGGTTCATGCTCATCCATTGACTAGGTGGCTCGTATCTATTAGGTGGTATAGACCGTTCTTGGAGGATAGCGAAGGAACCAAGGCGGATGAGAGCAGCGGTGAGGCAAACGACGTCTGCATTGGAGTGGTTGAGGGCGTTTACGTCGACCCGGTGTGCTGTTATGGTTAAGCTGTAGTAGTGTAGGTAGAGTTCTCTTGCTTCAGGGCTGGTAGGCTCGGCTTTCATGAGGTGGAGGGCGGATAGGAAGAAGATGCAGTATAGAAGAGCATCGTTTTCGAGAGCTAGGGTGGGGAGTATGGTGGTGTTAATATCTCGGACTGAGGGATCGGCGGAGAGAGGGAAGGTGAGGCAGGTATTGAGTGTCCATTGGTGCATAAGTCTCAGTTCCAGGAGACGTCGTTTTTTGGACTCGGCCGGGGCGCTGGTTGTGAAGTCCAGATGACTGATTCGACTGGGTACGCTGCGGCTTGAAGAGGGAGATGAAACCTCTGATTCGTCCGTGTGCTTGTCCGCTGGCTTGGCTGGATGATCGTAGAAGCACGTGACGCTGTGCCTTAAGCAACCGCCACAGATAGGTTTGCCTTCATCGCACTGTAGATTTGTTAGGAGAATCCTCTCGCATGCAAAGAGCTAAGTTTGGAGATCCATTTGGCAATCAAGACGAGTTTCCCGCTTCGAACCCCCGGTCATTTGAAGACCATGGAAGCCGCACCGTACGGCCGAAGCGTCTGCGGTCTGACAGGTCGTCGGACTGTCGCTCATCATATAAGAAGAGGCTGGGTAATCACAACTCCCGGAGTACAAGTTTACTTGTTGGGATCGGTATGCCAAAATCCAGCGATCCAGCAATGCAGAAATCCGGCGATCCAGCAATCCAACAATCTTACCACGATGCTGAGGGCATCAACAATATGGGTGCCGCCTTTCCATTCCAACCTGAGCGAACGATCGCAGAACGAAACGAAAGGGGCATTTGATATCTCATGAAAGCGCAAATGAGGAAGAAAAAGGAGGGTTACTTTAACTCGTCGAGCCCTGCACCGCTGACACCCTGTCTTGGATTTCTTGTGGGAGAGGCGTGGGACCCCCTTTTGTTTCTTCTCACTCGGTTGCTCGTTTGGCGGGGGAGGCGACCACTAAGAAAGAGAGTCAGCGAATTTCTTCATTCTCCATTGGCCGTTCTCCGAAGATGGGCTGGCGGAAAGCGTGTTCCAGGACCAATGAGTTCAGAATACGCTTGGATAGGAGTTCTCCACGGCAGCAACGTACGCCTACGAACATATCGTCGGTGATTCTAATCCTGGCAAAGCTTGCCTCGGCAGCACTAGTTGAATCTGTTCCTGCATCTTTCGAATCCTGCTGATTCTCCTTACATATATCCATTGCACGTACGGGCGTATCAAGATGGAAAGGAGAGGCCGACGAGAGGCTGTGAGGCTGGTGTTGTGAGGCTGATGTGGTGAGGCTGAGGCGTTGGCCGGGGCAAGTAGGAGGAAGACGACAGCGGGGTACTGTACAGTATGGACCGGACTGTTCTCGCTATCGCTATCGCTCTGTGGTGTGGCTGAGTGCCCTGAGATGTGGCTGGTGCGATGCGTAAGATGGAGGATGGAATACCCCTCATTCCGCTTTGGGCTCGCTATCGGGTTGAGAAAGGTACAGCGGGTAAATCACCCGAGCTATTCTTGGCTAGAGTGGGGGATGACCCTTTATATGACGACGTATGAATAGCCTCGCTGCTTTATCCTGAAACATTGAAGACATCAAAGAACCAACACAACCACCACAGCCAATGCCCGCTCCCGCACCAACACTTCACTCCCGTTACACCTTTCAACCATCACGGCCGTAAGTGACTTGCAACCAAGACACATCACATTCATTCCCCCTTAAATACAAAAGTGCCTTGCTCAGCCTCCTACAATCCTGCATCTTCTTAATTAATCTATTTCGTGGGTTCGAGCACTCTTGAACCTGCCACTCGCCTGCACACACATACCTCTCCAGACCAGCCATCGCAAGAATGTACAACAACAACAACAACGGATTCAATCGAGGAGGGGGACGAGGAGGGGGCCTATTTGGCGTCAGTCCCTTGAGCTTGGTCGCAAAAGGTGTCGCTTCTGGCATTGGTCTGGCCTCTGAGGGTATCCACGCCCACAAAGAGAAGAAAGCGGCCAAAAAGGCTGCGGTAGAGGAAGCTCGTTACTCATCTACACAATCTCTCCCGCAAGGCCCAGAGCACGCCAGTTATGATGGCCGACCGACCAATGGCTCACGACAACCATCAGACACAAGCTCGCATAGAAACACAGGTGCAGGAGCCAACGACGACGCTCCTCCAGCCTACGCCTACGAAGACGACCAAAAGCACCAAGCCAGACCCGAAAAGCAGAGATCACACTCATCCCACAACAGCGAGAAGGGTGCCCATGATGGAGAGCGCGAGCTGGAAGAAGGTGACGAGGAGCAGTGGGAACTTGACGATGCGCAGGAGCGATTCGTTGAACAGCACGAACAAATGGGCCTGAAGAAACGAAAGTTCGAAAAGGATCCCAAAACGACCTCAATGAACTTCATCAACGATTATCCGCTGCCACAGGGCTATCGTCCACATGGCCGGTTGACCTTGCCGGTGGTCATTCCACAACGGAGACCAAAAGATCGCACTCGAGGATTTCTGCGAGCATATGCTCCAGAGTTGATAGAGAATGATATCAACGAGACGATGTTCATCGATTTTATCGAGACGTTTGAGTTGGCTTCGACAGCATCTCCCTGGATCAATGCTATCAACTTGGCGGGACTCGCGCTGCTGCCATTGCATCTTGCTCCTGGTATTGGACAGGCAGCCAGTTTGGCTCTCTATCTCACAGTGTCGGTTTTGAAGAATATGGATAGTCGGAAAAGGTAGGCTTCATCCTCTCTGCATGTATACGTTTGCTAATTTCACCTTTCCTCCAGATGCCACACTGTGCTTGATATAATGAATGAACAAGTTTTCCAACCCCGAGGTCTTTATTGCATGGTCATGACCTGGAGCCCAGAGACAGACGCCGAAGAAGTCGGTGTCAATATCAACGAAACCATCCACAAAAACATGACCCCTCCACAAGGTATTGCAAAAGTGGTTCGCAACTTCAGTCCCTCGATGGGTAGAACGAACGGCGTTGCTTTCACAGAAACTGCACCTCTCGTTTTCCCCGCTCTCGATAGATTGGACGACAGTGCCAGCGGAGAAGCCAAGACTACAAAAGAAAAGATGAAGTCCGCAATGGGCTTCTCGGGCGAGTACTTTGATCGTCGTGCTCAAGCAAAATTCGTATGCTCTCTTATCCTGGCTCTGAGCGTTATCTTACTGACTATCTACTCGTAGGCTGCAGAATCACCAGAGAGTCAATTAGTCGTTGGACCGAAGCCCACCTTCACATCCCGCTATTCAGACCCCAACAATCCCACAAACAGCGGCGACCTCCTGGCTCTGCTGACAGCTGGGAAGCTCAGCCTGACAGGCCAAGGAACGGCTGCTGGTCCAGGCTACTCTGGCCCAGCTGGTGGAGTTCCTCGTGGTCTGGGAGGATTTGGAGGTGGTTATGATCGCATGGGTATGGGAGGCGGCTATGGACGTCCTGGCCCTGACCGCTGGGGAGGTGGTTACGACCGATTCGGAGGTGGAGGCGGCGGACGTCCAGGCTTTGATCGCTATGGAGGAGGATATGACCGATTCGGAGGTGGCTATGGGCGTATGGGAGGTCTTGGTGGCATGGGTGGTGGTCCATTGGGTTTGCTCGGTATGCTGGCTGGTAGCTCGATGGGAAACCGCCAGGGAGGGGGGATGGCTAGTCAGCAGCAACAGCAGCAAATGATGATGAACCAGCAACAGAACCCAAATCAGATGGGTTACAACCAACAATATCCAAACCAGTACGATGATGGGTATAACCAGCAATACCCGAATCAATACCCGAATCAATATCCGAATCAATATCCGAATCAGATGCGAAGAGATATCCCGGGCGACAACCAACCTGGGGCAGGAACCAGAGGTCTGGGTCACACGGCCGACAATTCGTATCCCCAACAGATGCCAAACCAGCAGTATCCTCCGGGAATGCAGAACCAGCAATACCCTCAGGGAATGCCGAATCAACAATATCCCCAGGGAATGCAGAACCAACAATACCCCCAACAAATGGGTCTTGGTGGTCTCCCAAATCCAACCATGCTCTTAGCAAACGGCGTCAAGAGAATTCTCCGTCATGTAAGATCCCCTCCCCAACTCATGTCTGCCTTCCTTATTTCCAAGAGTATAAACTAACAGAAAACAGCACGTCCTCTACCTCCTGATCGTGAATATGCCCACGGAAGAGGAAATGGCCGAGGCGACAAACTTCATGGATCAGATGCGGCAAGGGCAGAAGTAAATTGGGGACTTCTGGGCACCTCGAAAATTGGGATCATTTTATTGAGCGAGCGATTATGAAATGGAATGGAGACTGGGACTGTACGGGGATAGCATTGGGATGGATTGCCTCTTTGCAAGCACTGGCTTTTCGCGTAGATAGATAGACTCGGGACTTTTCCCTAGAAAATGTCATGATTTTAACCTTCCTCCAGGTGTTGCAGATCGTAAAACTTCAATTTCGTCCCATGTAGCAAGCTTTCGTCTGATGTAGCTATCTTCGTCCCATATCTAGCTAGCTAGCTCATAATGATAGCATAGTCTGCACCTTCAAAGTTTTGTTGCACGTCGCAAAAACTTACACGAAAACGCGTAATACGTCTCGAACATCTTCATCAAGTCTATCTCCTCATGACTGCGTTTTGAAGCCATCTTTCGTGGGGTTCGTGATATTGATGGCGATTAAGCTATTCCTAGAGACAATATATAGTAAAGATAGGCTTAGCTCGCGATGTTGAGCTTGCTGAAAAACTGCGACATGCAACAAAAGTATATTTATGATAGGGTTTGAAATGAAGCTATTCCCAGATGCAATCTACAGCAAAAATAGGCTCGGCTCGAGATGCTGAAACTCGTTTCAAAAGTGCGACGTGCAACAAAAGTATATTTATGATAGGGTTGGAAATGAAGCTATTCCCAGATGCGAGCTATAGCAAAAATAGATCCGGCTCAAGATGCTGAACTTGTTGAAAAACTGCGACATACAACAAAAGATATAAGTGAGATTCGTGATATTGAATATATGAAGCTATTCCTAGATGCGATTTACAGTAAAAATAGGCTCGGCTCGCGATGCTGAAACTTGTTGAAAAACCGCGACGTATAACAAACATATTGCTGAGGCTTAGGCTGAAGTAGATGAGGCTATTCCCAGATGCGATCTACCGCAAAAATAGACGAGACTCGCGATGCTGTCTAAATTTGCGACGTGCAACAAAGTCTAGGTAAAGGTTCGTAATGATATATGAAGCTCTTCCCAGAAAAATAGTCTCGGCTCGAGTTGCTGAAAAGTATTTTCAAATCGCGACGTACAGCAAAGATGTTGCTGAGGTTTATGCTAAAGAAGATGAGGCTGTTCCCAGATTATAATATATAGTGAAAATATATATACTGAACGTATTTCCAGATAGCAATGTGTAACCAAAGTGTAAATGAGGTTCATACTAGAGCAGATGAAGCTATTCCCAGATCGCGATATATAGTAAAAATACATGTACTGAACGTATTCCAAAATCGCGACATATAACAAAAGTCTAGATCAGGTTCATACTATTAAAGAGATGATTGAAGCTATTCCCAGATCGCAATATACAGCAAAAGTGCAGATGAGGCCCGTGCTCAAGGAGATGAAGCTGTTTCCAAGTGCGACGTGCAACAAACGTATATTTGAGGCTATCCTGCTAACGAGACGAGAATATTGAAGCTATTCCCAGATTCCAATATACACCAAAATTGCAGATGAGGCCCGTGCTGAAGGAGATGAGGCCGTTTTCAAGTGCGACGTGCAACAAAACTTAGGTGACGTGGTTTGGGGGATTCGTTTGCTTCAACCTTCACTCACTTATTTCAACGTTCACTTGCTTCTTCGCTCACTTGCTTCTTGGCTCGCTAGACAAGTGTAAATCTTTTCTGCAGTCTCGGTAGTGTAAATGTTATTGAGCCATCCAGGTTGAGAAGATATAAGTCAAGTCTTATGATTGTCGACTTGGAAATGGCATGGGAGTTTGGGATGATTGAAGGTGTGAGAATGGCAAATGATTTTCGAGTTTGCTGTTTATATGAGGGCATTTGATATGATTTAGCTAGTAAACGTTGTAAAAGCAGCACAACCATGATATTCTCAGAGACTGAGCATGCAAATATGTATAAAACATCGATTCAAAGCACTTAAGCATCGCTTTTGACATTCAGACGCCAAAGTCTCATTTCTCTCCCACCAGACCATCCGAAACTCCAACCCCGGGTCCATTCTCTGCGGGCAGGTCTGTATTTGACACTTCTCCACCTCAACAGCAGGTCAAGTATCGAACTGCCATTTTTGTAAGCCACCCCGGTGACCTTCTTTCTTCGGTGCTGCCCTTCGCACGGCTGGGTTTTCCTTCACGCTCATTGCGTACTTTTGGGCATCAGCCGCACACTGTATACGTTAGCATGAGTTGATTCACCAAATTCCACGACGGCTCTTCCCATCCACCTTTTTCATCCTTAGAAGATCCAACAGTCCGCTTCAGCGAGGAGACGAGACGTGGGAAGGTCCTATAACAAGATGGTGGCCAAGACGATTTGAAAGCGAGGAATAGAATTGGTCGAAGGAATATAATACGGACCGTCTTCTTATGTACTTTCCAACCAGCCTTCGCACAATCTCGAGAGCAGTAGAGCGCGGTGTGGCATTTTGAGCACAGTTTCAGTCCTTTCTCTGCCGTTTGATCTTCACTCTCGGCGTCGGGGTTTGGCGGGGGCGCGAGAGTTTTGCAGTGTGCGCACTGCTTGGGCTCTGGCTGTGAAGGCTCAGGGCTTGATGATGTGGAGGGATCTGTGGGTGTTAGATTTGGTCAGGTGAGGTGGAGTTGATTGGGGATGGTCAGGTGATGTGATGAGTTGAATTGAGGAAGGGTAAGTACCGGTTGTAAGATCTGAAGACATTGGGCCACTAGTTTGTGGCGAAGTGGCGGTCGAAGACGAAGAGGCTTGTTGTTCCATTGTGCGATAAGTGTTGTTGTGGTTTTGTTACACGTTGCTTTAGAAAAGATATTGAAGCTGACGAGAAATTTTTGATGTCACGTGCGGTACTGGAGTAAACAAATCTTCAAGTTTGGAGAACGAGGAGATCTGGAGTAAATGGAAAAGCGTATTGACTTTATAGTAAAAGGAGTATCACGGATCATTGACGCACGGAAGTAGTTATATGTAAATACTGGCTCTGCGCAATCACTCTGGAAAGTTCCGGATTCACGGAGATGGTGTGAATCACTGATTGGAATGGGAGGACGGACGTTGTCACGTTTTCAGGGCAAAGATGATCTTTGATGGGCGCTTGAGCTTGAAAAATTCGAGAAGTTGGTTAGCTTATGAAAGCAGCTTCACTGATAGTGAAACTGGCTGCAATGAGCTCTTTCACGCAATGGTTACTATATAAAGCTTCCTGCCTTGGTCATACCTCACCAACTGTAGCCCTAGATCTTGAGTAATAGGATTGAGAGCATTGTAACAATTTGCCAAATCGATCAGACCAGCATGTTCGGCATGGTATGAAATGCTGAGAAAGTGGGCATAACTGAAATCATCCGTGGCTAATTTTGGGACTTCCTTTGAGGTGCGGAGCCTCTTGGTACGTATTATAGAATTGCCTTTCCATGAGACGCTTCCTCGCCGGTATACCGAGGCTTGTGGAGTAGCTGATGAGTCGAGGGATTTTAGTGAAAGTTATTGCAGCTTTAAGAAAGGACTTCCTTAACGCTGAACAATGAGGTCGAAGTTCTATTTTCTCTGGATGGAGCTGCAAATTGAGTGAAGGAGGTTGAAAGACGGCAGAGGATCCACAAACAATCAGGGGAGGGGGGATACCCTTCCAGTCCAGTACGTGTGCAGGGACCACCCTCATTCCAACAATCAATATCATCCTCCCTCACATACCGCAAATGCTATCAACGTTCAGATTCCAGCTATAAACTCTCATAGCCGAGCGGATCAACAATGGCGCAAATCAAACAGCCTATTTCCGTGTTTGGAACGGAAAGCGTCAGCCGCGACAGCAGGTGCGACCCAAGTTGTCTTGAGCCGAACAGAAGTCTTGGCGCGATGAGACAGAGTAACGATACAGGTGTCTACTTTTCTAGAGGAAGGCGAAAATAACCAGATATCGATTATGATATGAACTTCTGAATTATCTACAGAGACGCAATGGTAAAAAGCTTTATGATCTTCTCGGGACATCTGTCTAACTCTTGACACTACAGGCTCGTCTCCGTCGATCGACTGCTCGAGGGATCCTCACGAGCATTGGACTTGTTGCGTTCATATACTTCATCTTCGAGAGATTCTTCTCTCCTCCACAAATCACATACAACTACGTGCCCAAGCCAATTCGACCAGAGCGCTACCCGGCCTCCTCCACCATCCAGCTCCCAAAAGGCCGGCCGACACGATTACCCAAGATCCAACACGAGCCCGTGATTGAGAGGCCCGCCGCGAAGGCACTGCGCCTGGCCAGGTTACAAGATGTACGGACCACATTCAAACATGCCTGGAACGGATATAAAGAGCAGGCATGGGCTAAGGATGAGTTAAGACCGGTAAAGGGAGGCTACAAGAGTCCCTTCTGCGGCTGGGCCGCTACACTGGTGGATTCTTTAGATACTCTGTGGATCATGGAGTTGTACGACGAGTTTGAGCTGGCTATGGGAGTAGTGGAGAATTTGGATTTTACGAATACGGAGGACTGTCAGATCAATCTGTTCGAGACCACGATTCGTCACTTGGGAGGATTGCTCTCTGCGTTTGACATTAGTGGCGGCAAGCGCAGTATCTTGATTCATAAAGCAGTGGAGTTAGGTGAGGTGCTGTTCACGGCTTTTGATACCCCGAACCGTATGCCGATTCCTCACTTCAAATGGTCCGCGTAAGTTGTCATAGCCACCTCGTAGAAGAGGAGAGACTGACGATGGTAGAACGGATCCAGACGCACACGACCATATGCCCAGCAATTCTGTCGTACTCGCTGTGCTAGGCTCTCTGCAGCTCGAATTTACGCGTCTTGCTCAAATTACAGGAAACCAGAAATACTTCGATGGTGTGCAGCGAGTAATGAATGAGTTGGAGAAGTGGCAGATGGAGACTAGCCTACCGGGCATGTGGCCGGCCATGGTGAACTCCCGACGCTTCAATACAAGCATCGCTGTCGGGTCGCCGTTCGAAAATACCAACGAGTTGTTCACTTTGGGTGCTTTGGCGGATTCTACTTATGAGTATCTTCCTAAGGTATGTCAGAAGTTTGATTCCAGATCATGCTTTACTGACTGTCTAGCAATATATGATGCTTGGTGGCCAGGCAAAGCAATATCGTACAATGTATGAAAAGTTCGTTGAAGTCGCCCAGAAGCACCTCTTCTTCCGCCCTATGACGATCAAAGAAGAAGATATTCTCATTTCCGGGTCCGTCAACAAATTTCCAGAAGGCAAGCCAATTCTCAGTCCCGAGCTGCAGCATCTCACTTGCTTCACTGGAGGCATGCTGGCAATTGCTGGCAAGATCTTCAATCGACCGGACGACTTTGAAGATGGGAGACGATTGGCGGATGGCTGTGTCTGGGCTTACAGAAATACCATTACTGGGATCATGCCGGAGACTTTTACTGCGGTGCCATGCCCCAACAGGACCGCCTGCCCATGGGATCAAAAAGCATTCTATGCTGCGATCGATCCGAATGCGGACGAGGAGACGATTCGGGAGCGTATTAACATGTACAAACTTTCCCCAGGATTCGCTCATGTTCAAGATAAGCGATATCTTCTTCGGCCAGAAGCAATAGAATCGGTCTTTATTCTCTGGCGAATCACGAATGATCAATACTGGCCTGATAGTGGTTGGGACATGTTTACAGCTATCAAAGCACACACCACAACCGACTTGGCGCACTCGGCCATTGATGATGTTACGATACCTGGACCGATGAAAGTTGATGAGATGGAGAGCTTCTGGCTGGCTGAGACTCTGAAGTACTTTTACTTGTTGTACAGCGAGCCGAGTGTGATAAATTTGGATAACTATGTTCTGTGAGTCGCCCTGATTTTGCTAGTCTTGGCATGTGCTAATGAAATATACCTAGGAATACGGAGGCGCATCCTTTGAAACGTCCACGGTAGATGACGCATTTGCATAGGGGTATGGTTCCATTGGGGGTCTTATCAGCAGTTAGCATAAAACATGGGCCAGGCGTTCAGGTAAAGGAGGCCATAAAGGTCATTGCATGGACTCTACAATATATATATTTTTAAGTCATATACCCAGGCTCTTGCTCTTTTCTTATGTTTCCCACATATACATATACACGGTCCCCCAGGTAGGATTGCTCAGTGTAACCTCTTCCATCTTCCGCTCAAACGCACGCGTCCTTCTCACTTAGGCAAGCTAAACCTTTGCATCCATCGTGGAAATGGATAGAGAGTTATTCCCCATGCAATCATTACATGTTCAGTGACAGAATCCCCAGCATCTATAGCCTTGTAAAGTACCACCAAACCATGACAGGAGCCACAAGTGCAGTGGGCCTTTAGAACACTCTCTGTATACTCAGATGTGGACTTCAAGATCGGGAGAAGAAGACTTGGCTTCTCCACACTCGGGGACAGTCGAGCTAACCCCGGCTTACCTGTCCAGCCGGTATATCCTTTGACTCTCCTAGTAGTCATTGATAAAACGCTGAGATCTCGATCGTATTGCAATCCAGAATCACGAGCTCTCTGAGGCTGGCGGACTGATTTCGGACATTAAGTCATCCAAGCGCACTATTTCCGGACCTTTTCGAGAGACATTCCTAGAAATCGCCCTTGAATTAGATAATGTAAACCCTATACTATCTCATTAACAGCGAGATCCCGAAGTTCAGAGGATGCACGCCCTTGGTCATGCGCCGCACAGTTCGATAGAGCAGGAGAGATCTCTGGGGTTATCTCTTTGCATCATAGTTCGTCGTTGGGTAGAAGTGAGTACTGCATATAGGAGCGGGTCATTTGATACTAAGACTGGCTACAGTTCATCCGTATGAGAAGTTCAGACGTATGAGCTTGGGGGTGTTTCGAGGTTACAGTGAATTTTGAAGAAACTGTTAGAAGTCAATTAGTCTTGTCTGAATGTCAGGAGCTCTACGAGACACAGGCTGGTGGAAATTCTCAAGGCCCGCGTGATACCTGGTATTGAGATTGTCGCCTGGCTGACTCAGGGATGAGGTTCTAGACTCGACAAGTAAGGTTTGGAATCTTCCTTCTTCTTAAGAGGGAAGCTTTTAATATTACGACGGAGGTGGAAAGCACTATCATGTCTTGGTCTCGGTCCAGCGACTTGGAACACTAGGTGGCAAAGGACTGTCAAATTTGTCCACTGAAATGGCTCTTGAGACTTGCAAAGAGACAAACAAACCCAGCACCAAAATGGGGAACAGCTTCGGGTTGAGGGATAAAATTACTCGTTCGTATGTATCCGCTCATCTCTTACTTATCATCTACGAGCATGCTTCATCCCCATCATGTTCGCTTAAAGTTCAAATCCAGACTCCCCATCCACCATAACGCCATGATGCATCCAGCCTGTCATTCTTTTGATGCCTTTTCCTTTGCCTGTAATAAAGCCACATTCAACGCGTGATTATTCTTGGCTACAACTCTCGAGCCAATCAACGTGCCCAAGAACTCCTCGATTGCCAATGTCTCTTCAACATTGCCAGTCGCACCATTCGTCAACTCAAGACCGGACGCCTCACTTGCAAGGCTCTCTACAGCTTTCACTACTGCGCTGATGATCATGATGACCTCGGCATCATTGGGTCCTCTCTCATTCTCCGCCTTCCGGATAACATATTCGTACGCCTTGAGATTGGGTAAAATAAGTGAGCGGACACCATCTGCGCCTCCAATTGCTAGTATCCCATTAATGGCTCCATAGTGTTCTGTCAAGGCGCGTGAGGGGTCGAGGAATAACTTGAGGCATGTGCGTGCTAATCGTGGACGTAATTGTAAGCTTGAAGAACCGTATTTGGAGGCCATTTGACCAATAAGGGACGCTGCTAGATCACGAAGTCTGTATTGATCCTCCAGATTATCTGAGCCTTCAGGACCAAGATGACGGCCAATCATGCAAGTGAGGACTGGTGGGACGAGTGCAGCGACGTACGGGTCGACAAAGAGGGTTTTATTGGTAATCATAGCGGCTGTGAGACACATCATTTGGTATAAGACGAAAGTGTCATTAAGTGAATGAGTGACTTTCTCTGCGACAAATTGGACGAAATAGGGGACGAGTTGGTGTAGACCTGGATCTGAGCGTACACTTTCCAGGGCCGATTCTCGCAAAATAACAACTTCTTGATCTGGATCCTGGTCGAGGATTGCGGACTTAATTTTGTCAAAGAAGAGGATGAGTTCTTTAGAGACGACATGCTTGACCAGAGGCTTGAAGGCTGCATTGTCGTTCCCTGCTAGGGCTGCAAGACTTGGGTTTGCGCCTGGCCCCTTCGGAACGAGTTCTGTTGCTCGAGCTTCTGCTGTGGTTGGGTTTTGGGGTATTGAGGGCTGGACACCTTCGACTGCGAGCCAGTGTGCTACATTTCGTCAGAACAACAATGCATGACTCACTCCTTTGCTTCTTACCGGTGAATGAAATGTCCCTCGGAACCTTTGGTAAAGGCGCATTTATAAGCTTTTCAAAATCCACTTCCTCATCTTCAATGTAAAAGAGCGGTTGTCCAGGGCCTAATGATGCTTCTCCGAATCGCAGAGGTCTTGTAGATTCATACCCGAAGAGAGGTTCAACGTCGAGCACTTTTAGAGCTTGCGAAATATCCTGCGTTCCCAAGACAGTCCGCTTTCCTTGATGCATGAAGCGCATCGACTCGATGATGACCTGACCGATTCTGTATTCAACATCTTGTGATAACACCCGGACCGCGTCGTCATTCAGTGATGATATGCCGACCGACTCTGCGACGTCACGGACGTTGTCCGGATTCCACATCAGCTTCGATTCGTTCGCCATAGTGAACGAGGGCTAAAGATGGTTCCTCAATTACGGAAAGTCGCAGTATAGAAATATCTCCTGGCTGTATATGCTGAGACCCGACGAGACCTGAAGAGAAGGTCTTTGGCGTTAGCTCGGCATCGAGGAGAGCAGCGAGTTAATGAATCAAAGATCGCTCGTGCTTGTGCACGATAGCGGGATGCCGGTTAGGTTCTATTGAAAGGCGATACAATTGCAGGGAAGCGGACTTGTATGCGATCAACAAGTGGTACTGCAGTCGATCCAGAGTTTGCTTTGATGGTGGAGGTCGTCTCGTTATTGGGCTCGGTGAGGTTGTTGAATGTGTGCAAAATCGCAAGGCTGAAAGTTGGCGCCAAATGCGGAATGATTCCCGTTCAGCGCGTTCCCCAAAACGCGTGCGCATCACCCCATACTTTACAATGAATCTTTTCTGCATCACCGTCAATTGAAGGCCTAGAGACAGCCATTTCTATAAAATGTCGGTCTCCGAAGAATATATCTGGAAAGACCCTGCAACAGCAGGAACACGAGGCGCATTCATCGTTGTCGAGGGGCTGGACCGTGCTGGGAAGACTACACAGGTAAAAAGGCTATGCGACAATCTGTATGCCTCTGGACGGAATGTCAAGACTTTGCGATTTCCTGGTCAGTGCAAATGGAAGGTTTGAATAATGGGACCATTGCTGAAGGGGCAATCAGATCGGACGTCTCCAATTGGGAAGATGATAGACAGCTACCTGCAAAGCAAAACGGAGATGGATGATCATGCTATACATCTTCTATTTTCTGCGAATCGTTGGGAGAAAGCGTATGCAGCTCTCCTTTCGTCTCTGCCTCTTGATTAATACCCCATCGCTAATTTATTCTAGGAACCACATAAGAGAAGCCATTGAGAAAGGCTACACAATCGTCTGTGATCGCTACTACTACTCCGGCATAGTATACAGCGCTGCGAAGAACAACCCGGCCCTCAATCTACAATGGGCTCGACAATGCGACGTTGGGCTACCTCGGCCCGATAAAGTTATTTTCCTGGATTTAGAACCAGAACAAGCAGAGAAACGCGGTGGTTTTGGGGATGAGAAGTACGAGAAGAAGGAGATGCAGAAGGAGGTTCGATGGGAGTTTTTGAGGTTAAGGCATACGCCGGGAGAAAGCTCGGATATGGTTGTTGTTAATGCCGGACCCTCGATCGAGGAAGTTGCGAAGAAGATCTGGGAAGAGATCCAACCGACACTGAATATGATACAGGAGGGGATGCTGAATCAGTTGGGGACGGTGAAGGCGTGGCGTGACGAGGATGTGGAATGGCTCGAATCGAAGGTCGTCACGGAGAAAGGTCACATTTATCCTGACGAGCAGTGAGTTGAGGAATTTAGATATGCTTGGGATACTGATATGTTTCAAAGAGGAGATACCCTAGACAAAACTCATGACTTTGGCGTTAAGACCAATGTAAGACAAAACGCCGCCCATTCAATGTTGAAGATCTGCCCTCTGGAAACGCCTAAATGCAGCAAAAGCCCGCCCAGCCATCTCTACCGTCTGTTCAAACCAACTAGACTGAAAAACTCGTTTCTAGTCTTCTCTCTCTTCTCTATGCATCCAAGCACGCAGCTTGTGATTGTGGTTGCACTTGTTTTCTCCACTCCCCGCATCACCATGCATAGATGGCTCGATTCCATTACTACAGCCACTCCTTGGGGCTTGAGAATATCCATAACTGCGTGTGCGACGTCTTTCGTCAAGCGTTCTTGGATTTGGAGGCGTCTGGAGAACATATCTGCTATCCGAGGGAGTTTCGATATACCAATGACGTCTCGATCTGGGATGTATCCAATGTGCATCTGCAATTATCAACCTACAGCACATGGGCATAGGACAACCTCAACTTACCTTCCCAGTAAATGGAACCATATGGTGCTCGCAGAGACTAAACACCTCAATGTCCTTCACAATGACTAACTCATTATGACCCTCGTGGAAGATAGCATCGTTCACAATATCCCGCACATTCTGCTGGTACCCCTTTGTAAAGAACAGCATAGCCTTCGCATATCGTTCTGGTGTGCCAAGTAAGCCCTCTCGATCGGGATCTTCGCCAATACACTCGAGGATCGTGCGTACAGCTCCTGATAGCTTATTAAGTCTGGCAGTAGCTTGTTCTGGAGATTCCTCCAGACGCTCTCGAGTTCCTCTACCTGGATTGTAATAAGCAATTGTATGCCATGGGAATATAAGGTACCTACTAGGACGACTCAACCCATCAAAATCAATGACGGGACTAGGACTCCTCGTCCCAGAAGCCGCAGCTTCGAGTCTGGCAGGAGAGGCCTCATCTCTTGGGTCCCTTGCTGGTTTACTGACACTCAGTCTCCTCCTTGTGACAGAGCCATTGGCCTTGGAACTCCTCGATCTTCTCTTCCGTTTCTTGTTTTCCTCAACCCCACCATTTACTGTTGTTCCATTGGGCGGGACTTGGCCGGGAGAAACTGCACTTGGTTCGACGTTCATGTTGGATCCTTTGCTCGTCGACGGTATATTGGTGAATTCTACCATTATTTGAGGAGTGAGACGGCAATTGGGTGAACAATGAGGGAGTCTGACCCGTCTGACAGTAATCGTAAAATTTCCCCAGACTTTGACCTGCATGGTGTCGCCGACCTCCGATTCAAAAGCCGCTAAGGCTCTATACATCCCGCTAAGCCAGAACAGTATTAGTGAGGCTCAGGATCATCGTATCAGCCTTGTAGGAGACACCTCAATAGGATATGAAATTAACAGTATACTTATTGTGAATCAATTCATCACTACGACAATATTACGAGCTCCATATCTGCTTAGCCGTTCTTACTGTTTACAAATAAATTGCTTTTGGTCGCTTGCCTGTCGCAACTCGCTTCCATGGCTTCTCCTCCATATAACCACAACCTTTACTTATCCCAAAGCTCCCCTCCATATCCTTCCAACGCCCAACTACCTCAATCATCGAAACGGCGGCAACCAGATATGCCTTCTTCGGCGCCCTCAATCAAACGCCGCAAGGCATCCATGCTCTCCACAACATCCGCATCCAGCCACCCTCTTCGTCAGACCTCCTTTCCCCCGCCTGAAAGCGCGACCATCGGCACGCCCCGCTACTCACGATCACCCTCAATCGATACGACATCTCTAGCCTCAGCCAGTATCGTAGGAGGTGCAAAGAAGAAGCGTGGTCGGAAGTCGAAGGCAAAGTTGGGAGATGATGAGAGCGTCGTTGGAGGCAAGGCGAAGTCTGCTGTTTCAGGCGCTTCTGGCAGTAGAAAGAGAAAACAAAGCGTTGTAAGTGCAGATGAGGAAGAAGAAGGTGGTGAAGAGATGGCGGTAGAGATGGTGGCGCGGACGCAGGAGGAACGACAAAAGGAGATTGAGCATCGTGCTATGCTGGTGAGGGCACTAGATGAGGATCAGATGAAGAGATATGAGGCTTGGAGATCTGTGAAGTTGCCGGATGCTACGGTTCGACGCGTAAGTTTGCTACTCGATTACGTGGGAGACGAGCTGACATATTGCAGATTGTAAACCAAACACTCTCTCAATCCGCCCCTGCGAGCGTCATTCTAGCCGTTAAGTCAGTTGCGAAGATCTTTGCCGGTGAAATGATTGAGGGTGCGAGACGGGTTCAAGAAGAGTGGGTTGGGGCCGATGATCTGTTAAAGGAGAGCATCAAGAGAAACTTGCAGAAACTGCCCACGCCGCCAGAAGATATCAGTGAGGAGTTTATGCAGGAAAGGAAAGATCTGCCACGTGGTCCTTTAGAGCCAGATCATTTGAGAGAGGCTCTCCGGAGATACAGAGCCAAGGCGGAAGGGGGCATGGTTGGTCAATTGGGACTTTGGCAGCATCAGGCTTCTAGTGGGGTAGAGAGATTTGCTACTAAAGTTCAGGGCAAGCGACTTTTCAAATGAGACAAGGTCCTAGGAAGGCATATATACTGGGGCATTATAGGAAATATGGACATACCACAGTGGCATAAACTTTCAATCTACACATTGGAGTACCTTCCTTCTACATATAGCACATTATGTTGTTCGAGCTTTGATATCGTTGCAGCATGTAGTTGTTGATCTGCCAAGTCGTGCGGAATCGAAGAATGGGAGATTGGCTCGAACATACAAATCCACAACATTGTTGACAGTTAAACAAAAGACAATTAAACTCTTGTACAACAGGCTCTTTGTTTATGGGCACAATCAAAAAGCGCATCCAATATCCTTGATTTGAAACGTCAATGGACGATGAGATGCGACCCATTATCTCGAACTTTCCAGCCCCAGTGGGTAAATAACTCCATTCACGCAGGACTATCTCCAAGCTGTGTCTCTACTTTAGTTGACTGGTTCACTATATTGACTGCAGCCTGGGAGCGAGGCGTGATGATGGCTTTAAAGTCCATCGGAGGTGGCCTGGAAACAGATTAGGCTTGATGTGCTGTCTGAAAGATTTGGAGCAGTAGCTATTGAACTCACGAAGCCAGGAAAGCGCCCCAATCCATAGGGTCTAAACTTGGCAGAACCTTCTCCCCTCGTTCATCTAAAGGAGCGGCAATGTCAAAAGCCCATACGATACTTGAAATTACTGGTTGGCGATGCTGTCAGCCAACGATCATGTTTGACGGTATTAGGAGTTCGACACTTACAAAGGAACAAAGTCTGCTCTGCGAAGTGTTGCCCGAGGCATTTACGACTCCCGCTGTGAGTAGACAAATTAGATGTTGTTCGAAACATTTAGGCCATCAGGAAGGACTGAGCTCACAAGCCAAAGCCAGCATGAGGCAAATTATTCAGTTTTCCTTTTTCGTCTAGAAATCTTTCAGGCTTGTACTCCTTGTGGTCTGGATACAGATTCTCGTCTTCATGAATATGTTGCGACAGTGCGAAAATAGTGGCACCCTTGGGAAGGAAGTAGCCTTCGTAATAATCGTCTTTTACCACAGCATGCGGAATCGCAACTGGTGCAATAGTGCGCCAACGAAAAGCTTCTCGGATCATGGCAGTGATGTAGGGAATTCTCTCAAGATCACTGAAGTCCGGCAGGCGTTCTCTTCCAACCTCTCTGTCGATCACCTCCTGAGCTTTTTTGAGAACATGGGGAAAGTACAGAAAGATAATCATACTGCGGAATAGATTACAGGTCAGTCAACCACACGTGCATGATTTTAGAAGGATTTTCGACTTACAAAATGACTGTGGTACCTGTCAATGTATCTGTCCCTGCATCAACCATTGCTGCGCTGATTGTTGTGCCCTCGGTCTCGGTGATGTGATGCATTTGATTTTCGAGTAGAGATTGGACGAGACAGTAATTCCCGTTTCCATCCTCCTCAATCCGTGTTTTGGTACCATTCCAAAGCTCAAGATACAACTCGTCTACCTCTTTTCGCCAATGAAGCCCCAGTCTCTTCCAAGCCATTCCTGGTAACCATACTGGGAGATGCTTCAAAAATGGCAAATAGTCGACCAAAAATCGGCCTTGGATCTGTGCAGTGAATTGGTGATCTGTAGCCTCGTTTATTCGAGAAACGAGAGGATTGTCAAGATTTTGTATCGATCCGTGGGCAAACGTGGTGTTCAACATTACGTTCACGGTAAAGCACTTGAATATACTGACAAACCGTTCGGGATGCTGGATGAGCCGCTGGAGCAAGAGATCTCTTTCTGGTATTTCCACGCTATGAGCCCAGGCTTTCAACGCATTCGCGCGTAGACGCTCGCCAAGAATCTTTCGATGCTTTCGGTGAGTATCATGCTTTGTTCGAGAGGTTCCGATGTACCATCCGTTCTGAGTGACAAGCTGTTGAGCCACCACCAATTCTGGACGGTCTCCGTAGTTGGTCATTCGCTTCTGTAACAGGTTTTGCGCGTGTTCCATAGTTCCAAGAAGGATTACTGGCTTTCCCATAACTGTATACATGACAATGTCCCCTGGAGAAAGAACAATTACTACTGCAAGTTTCGTATATCCGTTGATGAGGAAACTTGCCGTACTGCCTGGCCCATTTTCCATATGTGATCCAGGGTCTTTCATTGTCGATATCTAGCAGACTCCCAATAAACGGAATCCCATTGGGACCCGGAGGAAAGTGCTGCTTTGGCTTCGAGTAGTTATACCATAGCCACAACAACACTGACACCAAAAAGGGTGCAACAATGAATATGCTGTCACGCATTGTTACTGGCGTATTATTGCTGATCGATCTCTTAGGGAGAACTACAATCGCCCTCGAAATAATTGAGAAGAGCTTTGGGCTCTGAGAAGCTGTCCCTTGGATTAAAGCCCTCAAAATACCGTCTTCGGATTCTTCTAATCTCACTTCGGAAACCACAATCGTTCCAAGATTGATGAGTGAGAAACTGGCAGACCATTATCGAGATTTCGAGCTAGCCGAGATAGTGTATCATACTCAATGCCTTATCCGTGGGATGGTTTGGGATGGGGCATTGGTGACCCCATCTTTGGAAGCATATCGGTGGACACATCAACGCTCGGATAAGTACAGTAATCATCGGGCTCGCTTGAGTGCCCCTGGATTTAGTAAGATATCGGATGCAGATCGTTACTTACAGTACCCCGCGTTCTCAGTCAGAGTTCTGGATTCCGGGTCTCCTTTTTGTAAGAAAAACCTTTTCCTTACTTCTTATTCTCACAAGGCGACAAAATGTCAGGACCTCGGTATCCTGCTATCCCTCCAGAGAAGTTGACCCCGGCTCAGCGTGTGTTCCACGATGAGATGATGGAAAAAGTCCAGAATGGATTTGGCTCCAGGTAATCGATGCTCACGGCTACCTATGAGAAACGAAGCTGATTGATCTTATAGCTTCACCCTGCAAGGGAAAGATGGCGGGCTACTGGGCCCTCTCTCTATCATGATGCACACTCCCGAGTATTCAACGCACACGATTCGTCTGAACAAGGAGGTATTGGCACTTCCCGCGCTCGAACCAGGAGTGACTGAGGTTGCCATACTGGCTACCCAAGGACACTACACTGGGTCTTTTGGTGGAGGTTTCCTCACCTACTCGCATTCAAGGATTGTCGCCAACAAGGGCCTGTTGACGGAAGAGCAAGTAAGAAAGATTACCATGGGTGAGAAACCCGTGGATCTTGACGAGAAAGAGGGAGTTGCCTTTGATTTGGCTATGCGACTGGTCAAGGGCGGAAAGCCTCTGGAACAGGACCTCTGGGAGAAAGCGAATGCAATCTTGGGAAAAGAACAGACGCTGCATGTCATACAGCTCGTGGCCTACTACAGTCTTCATGGGGTCACGCTGAATGCTGGGATTATCGGTGCACCAGATGGAGAGCGTATATGGAGTTCCTGAGCGGAGAATGTGCTTACTTCAAATCTGTATCATCAGAACTACTTGTACTCATTGAAGCTGCTCCAAGAAGCAGCGTCATTGTTTGCCGAAGGTGCAGAGTTCCAACACCAGAGCGGGACTTGTACGCCATAACTTCCATATGTGCTTTCTTTAGAAAGCTCATCCCAAGCCAAAATGCCACCTTATCCAACGCCACCACTCTGTCTCCGGCCTCAGACTATCTGCTCGACGATACCAAATACCAACGATATCACAAACATTGACCGCTGCCAAATGTCGGGATCGGATCTGTTCCGGATCGGGTATTCTCCAAGGGGTCCTCGTACCCACTCTCGGAGGGTGGGGCAGATAAGCTTCAGGGCACTCCACCCAAATGCTACCCTGTGGCAGAAAGGTGGCTGGAAGCTTTATTGTGACAGGAACAAATATCCAACAATGCTCCTCCTCTTAGAAACTACCTATATGTAGCATGTGGCACGTCTTTGGAGATTTTGATTTCAGGACGGACCTCGACAGTACTGTACAAATATATATTTTGTAGTGACGAATCACCTTCGTCATTTGAGATGTTGAGTTATCAGTGGCCCTTCCGTGGAAGGAAGCTCATCCAAACACTGAACTATGCGAACTCTTTTGCCTTTATGCTCTATGGATGGGATGCGGGTGTGTGACTGCCTTCCTACTGAGATCCCCTTAACGAGTTTGACTAATAGCTTCATTTTCTTATCTGTAGGGGTTATGGGTGGTGTCCTCGCAAACCCTCATTTTTTGAAGACAATTGGTAACCCGACAGACACGAGATGGTTAACTTTCATATCCGCCAGCATCCTGCTTGGGGACGTCGTTGGTCTTTCAATCATCGCACCTCTGAGTTGGAGACTAGGAAGACGGAGAACCGTGATATTGTGCTGTTGGATCGCTATCATAGGAGTCATCATTCAGACTACAACTTATTCGTGAGTTATTACCTGGTTCTCCTCTGGCTTTCAGGGAAGACCGTACTAATCCTACTTCACCAAAAGTCCAATTCAAAGTGTTCTCGGAAGACTCATTCTGGGTTTCGCAAATGGACGTATGTATTTTCTCTTACCGTCTCATTTTTTAGCTTCTGAGCACTAACACACACCAGCCCTCGCTGCTACGACTCCAATTTATCTACAAGAATCCAGTGTAACAGGTAGCAAGAGAACAGTCGACACGATGATTATGGTACTTTGGGGTATCGGAGGGATTTCAGCAGCAACGTGGTTCGATTATGCTATGCTCAAAGCCCCCGATCACAGCGCTTGGCGAGTGGCTCTAGCTATGCAAGCTCTTTTCCTCGTTATAAGTCTTATTCTGGTCTATGGCTGCCCTGATTCTCCAAGGTACGTTACTTCCTCGGATCCTTTGATTTAGATACTGAATGTTCCCTCACTCATTGATCAACACAACTGATTTCCTCGTAGATGGCTTCTTGCGCGTGGCCGCGAAGCAGAGGGCGACGACGCGCTTCAACGCTTGATAGATGCCGATGATAATGACGAACGCTTTATCCAAATCAAAGAAGATATCCTGACCTCCATCAAGCTCGAAAGAGAGCAGACCAAGCGCCTAACGCTGAAAGTAATGTTTACTGGTGACGGCAGCCCAACTAAAAATGTGCAACGCATCTGGTAAGATTTCTACTTGTTACCTTTCCCACGCTCTTTCGTCAGTTTGCTAACTACATTTTCAACATCAGGACCAGTATTCTCATTAATATTGCTGGTCCCTTGTTCGGAACACAATTGATTACGTTCTACGGGCAAGCTCTCCTCAAAGGCGTCGGAATATCAGGCGACGATGTCACACTGGCCCTAGCTTCCATCAACACCGGCATTCCAATTGGGATGGCGATAAGTTTTGCAGTTTTACCTTTAGTTGGTAGAAGACCAATGCTTTGTTGGTCCGCCACTGTAAGCTGCCTCTGTTCCCATGCTTTCGAAAATAGTTACTGATTCGTTGATTTTTAAGGCACTCACGGTGCTCATGTGCATCTACACCGGTCTTGCGAATATTAAAAACCCGTCGTCTGGCGTTCAGTGGGGTTCCGTCGTGGTCCTCATTATATTCAACATCGTCAACGGCATGAGTTGGATCTGGCTCGGTACATACTATCGACATTCTTTTGAAAATAGAGCAAAGCTGACATTTCTTCTAGCCTTCCTCTACGCTGTCGAAATACTCCCGCTTCAATACAGATCCCAAGTTCAATCTGGTTCCAATCTAGTTTTCTGGTTCCTGGCCTTTTTAATTGTCTACTTCGGTGGACAGCAAGCGAGCAAGAGCAGGGCGGATGGAGGCCCTCTGATCTACATCACGTTCGCTATCGGCGGAGCTATCATTACAACCTTGACGTGGATTTTTGTTAAAGAAAGTAAGTTTGAACCTATCTGATTCCCAAAGAGGAATCCTCTGAAAACATACTAACCTTGGCTCTTCAAAAATAGCTAAGAATCTTACACTTGAAGAAATTGATTTGCTGTGGGCGGATGAGGATTTCAAAGAAGCTCACAGGGATCTGCATATCGTTCATGTCACTCCCAATATCGACGAAAAGGAGAGCGGCAGCGTGGCCTGATATTTTAAGGAGATTTGCAACGTTCAATATTAAGGCGCACTTCATATGTTTATAATAATCCTGATTATTCAAACCATGGTTTGAGGTCTCTGCGAAGCGTTTCGTGTTTGCTTTTCCGGTACTATGAATTGTGTCTTGACGAACTAATAAAAGAACAAAGAGGAAGTATCTTTGAATATAATTCGAGTTCGAGAATGAGCAAAGCCAGTTTTACCTTGCCATTAGTCTTGAAATCTCTTCTTTATGCATGTTACGATACATGCTTGACTAGCTTCCACAGGAAAAGCATCCCAATCCGCTGTAATTTCGCAAAGACGATGTAACAATTCCTCCCTGGGCCGTAGAGAATCACCAATAATATGCCAACGGGCGTCTCCGTTGCCTACGTTTCTACGTAAATCATCGAAACTGAGGTCGATCTCATGCAGCATTCGCTCTAAATATCTTGCCGCGATCCTTGAGAATAATACTGAATGTCGCTGGCATCCGATGCGTGGACCGGTGCATCCGGCTTCATTTACATTTACTACTAATGGACAAGATAAAAGCGGGGAGTTGGCGTAACGTAGGGAGTGAATGTGCATAATTTATCGGCCAATTAATTAGTCAATCACTTTCAGCATTAAATGAGTACTAGCATGGGTTGGTTTTTCACAATGTCGGTGGGACCTGTATTGTACATAAAACTCCCTCTAACCCCGCATTATCCTTGCCAATATACCTTCACCTAAGTCTGCCCATTATTAGATATCAAATATGTAGACAAATTTAGCCAAACCATTCCTGCTTGTGTTGAGATGGAATTGCCGGACAACACCTATACACATACTATCCCGATATCTTAAAGTTTTTTCTGTAGAATCCCCTCCTATAATGTCCATGGGAGAACAGAGGCTAGAGAGGAGCGAAGGTAGTGTGAATGGGAAAGGGAAGGACGGAGGTGACGACGAAACGAGTCTTAGTTTCCCGCCATTCTGGTAAGCATGTTCGTTGGACAACTCAATGGAAATTTCTAACGAACAGAAGCGCGACATGTGAGAAGCAAATTATCACCTCTAATGCCAGCCAGCTTTTCTGCTCCGAAGCGTGAGCTTGACCATTTCCTGAAAACTCCCACGGCTCTAACGGTATCAGATGTCGAATGTACGATTCGCAGCTGGAAGCAAATGGGACAACCAAGGTACGGCTGGACTGGAAAAGATCTCATGGGAAAGTAGCTGCTGTAAATCGTAATCGTTAGTTACCGAATATGATTTGTCTTCTGTCTCAATAGTCTGGAAGCCAAATGTTATCAAGCACGATGGGGATAGTGTGCTGTTGCTGAGCCTGCCATTTTCGCCATTTGCAAGCAACGCTATACAATATCACTGGTTTTTCTAATACTCTTGAAGTCCAATCTTTTTGTTTTGCCAATGATTTCCATGTTTTGTGCTTAAGTTGAAACGAATGCCTGCGAAAGCCGTTTGGCATTAACTTTTCAGCGCCTTGATTATTTCGCTCCTTCTTTGATAATAGGTACGGATGAACAGGGAGCCTTTCTTTGTACCCAAGACCTTCCCTCTAATTCTAAAATATTTCGACACTAGAGTTCCTATGCAACTTTGATGATTGTGGAAGCCGTTATTCCCTTACCTGTTCATTTCTTCTACCATTAGGTCCCAGAAGAAGATTGACAAAATTGTACGTCCCGGAATTCCTGGGCAACAGAAACCCACTTAATAACATACAAACCCCAGTAAATATTATTAGATATTTGTACATATAAACTCCATACAAACCGACCCTCACAATATTCTATAACAACCCCGCGCCAATCGGTTCAATCAATATATTGTCCACCTCTTGCAATAATACGAGGATCGCAAAGGTAACAACAACAGGGTCCTTCATTGGCGACTCGTCCCATTCCGATTTTCGTATATGAAAATTCGTAGGCTAACAATCCGACCATAATACTAAGGTGACAGGCATAGCCGTGAGAGAGCATATTGTGGTAAGGTTGCTGGTAGGTACCCCTCTATCTGACAGATATCCACATAGAAATTGTCCCAGAACAAAAGCGATAGGCATGACTAGCACTATCAAAGGTCCTTACGTAGAGGTGAGGCCGATGTCCGCAGAATAAAAGGGAGGATAAACTGACGAGAAGAAGATTCTGAGGTCTTGAAGGAGGGTTGAGGTACAGTACAATAAGTATAGAACAGTAGTTTCTTCAGGTAGGACCAAGTCGCCAATTTGTTGGTAAATGGCTTAGGCGACCTTTCGAACCAAAAATCAAGGACCCGACAGTACAACTATGGCAATGGCGGTAGATCTTAGAGCAGTTTGGTGGCCCTATTTCAATGGTGTATTCACGATGAGAGACATAAAGGCTCCTGCGAAGCCTGCCATACTGGTGATGATTCCAACTGCGATTTCCCTGCCAGCAATCCCTCACTCGTCCACCATACTTACAATAATGCAAACCTTGAGCAACAGTCTTGATAAGTGCTGTTTGGGAAGCACGCCCTTGGAGCCGGTGGTAGGTCATACAACCCCCAAAGTATAGCTTCAAAGACAAAAGCGGATATCAAAACAGTCATGCTATTTCTACTACCCATCGGTTTCATTTCTTCTATCACTACTTTACCTGCGGGATCGTTGGAACCCAGTACTTGGTCATCTCTGGTCTGTGCCAGTGGGTGGGGTGGTACGAGTGGAAAGTTCAAACTGGTCGATGTAAGTTTGCGCGATTTTTGTCACTAATAATAACAGATTAATAGAGAGGACCATCCTGAAAATAATGAGAAGATGCGAAGAAAAGTTTTCAATTCAATCAATCCTTAAGTGGGTGATTTCTACATCTTTGGTATATTACTAGAAGCAGTGCTTTTAGTGGTATAACAGCAAATACTGTATTGGATATAGTATGATTGGTTGTTTCCCTATATAATATATCATAATTCTTTAATTAGAATCTTTGTATATTGCTAATAAATGGAGAAATACGTAGGCAGAATCTAGGCAGGAGACATGGCTTATACACTACGACCTTGTAAAAATTTCCGAAGTAACTAGTCGAGCTCGTCTCGTATCTGCTCGAGAGGCACAGCGACGGAAAGAACCGAGTCTAATGCAAGTCTAGGTTCTTGGATGACCCCCAAGTTTATAGTGATGTCCAAATGCGGACAGATTTGTAAATCGCACAATGCTCAACACGCAGAGCAAGTGGCGGTATCACGTCGCTGTACTAGACCCGATAGCGGGTGCATGTGTTTATCTATAATCTACCAGAAAAATAGTACGGCAGGCAGTGATTTTGGACAGACTAAGAGCTTAGCTACACTGAGGAACGAAGTTTGTTCGCGAGACTGCCATATTCGCTTATCCAGGCTGATGGGGAACCGCGGACTGATTGATGGATTGAGATGGAATCTGGCATACAAAATATCAAATCGTTCACGATCATGCTTATGTTCGGCGGATGATGATGTACTGGCTAGCTCGATAGTCGGTTTCCACCGACGTAGTATGCCTCCTGCACCCAAGATTGATTCCGTTATGTCCGATCCATTAGATAATCATGCCAAGACTGGATTGTTTTCCCCTTTCGGCCTAGGAACGTACTTGAAGTGGGAATATCATGAGTCTTCACTTAGAAGGGCAGTTAGTGTTGGCTGATACTCTCAGAAATAGATGATTCTCAGCTTATACAGTAGTAGTATGTAACGGATATTGTTCAGGGCTCCTTTGTGGGTCAAAGTTATATCTTAGGTTGTATGACGCATTGACAAGTGTATACAGTATAGCTTGAGAAGGCTTAGGGAATTCTCCGCAGAGTGGCAAGGCCTAGAAGTTATGGAGGTGGAGATAATTTCTTCGATCTTTAAGTCCGGCTTCAGACATAGACACAAGAAATTTGTAGAAAGAAGTGATTGACTATAAAGAGGATAACTACTCCTCATACAGTCCATTAACTTCGACTCTTCTCGCAAGCAATCCAACCAGTAAACGTCAAAATGCCTGCACTCATTGGAAAAGAAATCGGCCCAATTGGGTTCGGACTCATGGGTGTGTCCTCTGTCCTTCACTCCCCTTTCCTGTGATTCTCTCAAGAAGACAAATGATTAACAAGTTTCACAGGGTTCACCTGGCGTCCCCAACAGACACCCCATTCCGAAGCAATCAAAGCAATGAAACGTGCTCTTGAATCTGGTGCCAATTTCTGGAACGGCGGCGTCTTCTACGGTCCACCGAGCTCCAACTCACTGCAACTAGTCCACGCCTACTTCAGCCAATACCCAGAAGACGCATCGAGGGTCGTGCTCTCAATCAAAGGTGCTCTCGATATATCCACCATGACCCCTGACGGCTCCAAGGCTAGCTTGATAAAGGAGATTGACGAGGCGCTGAAAGTCCTCGGTGGGGTGAAATCGATTGATATTTTCCAATGCGCACGTGTTGATCCAAAGACGCCTATCGAGGAAACAATGGAGACTCTGAAGGGGCTTGTGAAGGAGGGGAAGATTGGGGGCATTGGGCTGAGCGAGGTTGGAGCGAGTACTATTCGTCGGGCGGCGAAAATTACGCCCATCGCTGCGGTCGAGATCGAATTCTCGTTGTTCAGCACAGATATATTGACCAACGGTGTCGCAGAGACTTGTGCGGAGCTGGGGATACCCATCACGGCTTATAGCCCTCTCGGACGGGGATACTTGACGGGACAGATCAAGAAGTTTGAGGATGTGACCGAGTTTCATAAGATGGGACCGCGATACCACGAGGAGAATTTCGGTAAAAACATGGAGTTGGTTCGGACGATTCAGAAGGTTGCTGAGAAGAAGGGTGTTACGACTGCGCAGCTGGCTCTTGGATGGGTGAGCTCGTTTTCAGGGAGGCAGGGCTGTCCTGCCGTGGTTGTGCCGCTGCCGGGTGCGACGACGGTGGGGAGGGTGGAAGAGAACTCCAAGGTTGTGAAATTGACGGAAGGGGAGTTGAAGGAGATTGAGAGTATATTGAAGACTATGCCCGTTGAGGGGGAGAGGGTGCCGAAGTTCTTGGAGCATTTGGCTTGGGCGTGATGGATATGCATGGACTGGTGCGAAGGATCTTGGATTCTTACCTGCTTACTCTGGCATTTGTGACATAAAATCGTCAGCACAGAAATCGTTTCTTCGACATGCAAAATGTCAATCAAATGCTTCGCCACTCAACTCGTCAAACCCGTGAAGATCTGTCAAGTTATAATCACGTGACATGTCCGAGACGATATGGGATGAGGAGGGTACTCGGTCCAGCAACGATGGGGTTATTAATTCAAACTAGAGGTTATCGCTGAGCGAAGAGCGCCTACAATCAGCGATGATGGCTGGGCTTCTCAGACATCTGAACCCCTGACGTGACGAATACGAAGTATAAAGGTCTTTGAGCTTACGTATCAAACCGACTTGGTGAGAATGACGATGGATGAGAAGATCGAAAAGTACGCGGTTGAATCTTCCAGGCGAACTCTTGATGATCCTTGAAGAAAAAGCCTCAGCAAGGAGGGACCTCGGTCAATTGACCACTGAACATGCGCTGCGGAGGGACCGATGTCAGGCTCAAGAGTCCCGTTCCCAGAGGCTTGTGGAAAAGTTGGTGAAAGCTGCACTTGACTGATGACTTCAGTGTAACAACTCTATATAACTGTCGACGAAGGAAAGAAGCAGAACGAACGCATCCAAGTCGCAACACGTTGTTTTTGAATTCTCACGTCAGCAGCTCCTCTGTGGGTATCAGGCGGGGCTGTTGTGAGAGGGAAGAACTCACTCACATGGGGCCGCTGAGACTGCAGGAGCTGAGATTTCGCCAATTCTCAGGGGCGCCATCGCAACGCCATCGTACATCAGGAACAAAACTCCACCCGCAAACAAAGCAACTAACGATATCTTCCCCGCCAAGATGGTTAATCACAGACGGACGATTGGCCGATACGAGACAGTCAGTTGCTTTTTACAGCCACTAATTTACATAGGGTGCGGGCATCAGGTGGGCACATGTATTTCGTACATTCATGCGCGTTCTTCCTTCACTGAAACCCAGCCTCACTCAGACCGCCATGTTGCGCCCTACTTCGTACAGCTACACTGGAATGCAGGCGGCGTTGAAGTGAGTGCTTAAAGAAGACTTCATCCCCAGCAGTGCGTCCCTTTGATTTCTTGCATTCCATCCCAGTTGGTCAGTTATCAAGAGACAGACTACCTGGTAACTCGGCTGCGTCTTGCCCAGGAAAATATTTGCTACTTCCTTTTCTCTTCAGCCGTTGAGTTTGAGGTTTTCAGACTCATTTATTTCCCTCTCTTCTCAGCCGTTCGCGTCCTCAGACACCAGAATCTCCGTGATCCATTCCAGCAGCATCAGAGAAACCGCTGGAGTTCGGAGTTCATGATAAGTTGAGCGATTTCCCGGCGTTCAATTTCACGACATCCCCTGACTACCCGTCAAATCAACCGCCCGTCATGGCGACGAATAAAGCGGTCGATACCTCAAGCACCGAATCAAATGCCTGGCGCAAAGAGATCGAAAAATCTCTTGAATCAGTCAAGACGCTCGTCAGCAAATCTCTTGGCCCGATTCCAAACTCTCCATATGTCCCAGGCAATGATGACAACACTAAGCTTTCTGGCTTCCTCTCTCAGCTGCACAATATGGGATTCAAAGATATCGGAAGTCTCCTTTCGCTCCTCAACTCGGAAGTAAAAGGTGTTCAAGATGACAATAAATTCCTGCTGGAGAATCTCGTCGGTCTTCTCAGCAGACTCGATACGACCTCTCAACTTTCGCATCAGCTCACTGGAGCCTTCATCAACAATCTTTGGAATGCCATTCCTCATCCTCCACAGACCAGCCTGGGTGCGCAGTACAAGTATCGCGAGGCTGATGGATCCCACAATAATATCAGAAGCCCACAACTTGGAGCAGCAAATACACCCTATGCACGTGCGGCGAAGCCATCAATTTTGCAAAACATTGCTCTCCCGGATCCTGGCCAGATTTTTGATAGCCTGATGGTCCGAGGAGACGACTTCGAAGCCCATCCGAACAAGATCTCCAGCATGCTGTTTTATCTGGCTACAATCATCATCCATGATATTTTCCGAACTGTGAGTCTCTTGGTGCCTGTGAGTACCGAATGCTACTGATCAAACAGTCTCATGAAGATTTCAATATTTCCACGACCAGCAGTTATCTTGATCTTGCCCCACTGTACGGAAGCACACAGCAAGAGCAAAATACTGTTCGAACGTTCAAGGATGGATTGCTCAAGCCTGATTGCTTTTCGGAGAAGAGAATTCTCGGGTTTCCTCCTGGAGTTGGTGTTTTTGTTATCATGTTTAATCGATTCCACAACTACGTTGTCACTCAGCTTGCGCTGTAAGTGTTCAATCCATGTCGCCGCGAAGCCATACTGATGTTCTGCAGGATTAATGAGAATGGCCGTTTCGCCAAGCCCGATAACAAGGCTTCCAAGGAGGCTTGGGCCAAATACGACAATGATTTGTTTCAGACCGGGCGATTAATTACTTGTGGTTTGTACATCAACTGTGTTCTGAAGGACTATGTGAGAACAATTTTGAGCTTGAACCGAACTGGGACCACGTGGGACTTGGATCCTAGAACCGAGGAAGGCAAGACGCTGTTCAATGCCCCTGCAGGCGAAGCAACCGGTAACCAAGTATCTGCTGAGTTCAACTTGAGTTTGTTCCCAAGTTCTCGTGAAATTGATCACTACTGACGGAAGGCAGTCTATAGATGGCACTCAGCAATTTCGCAGCGAGATGATAAATGGACTCAAGAGGAGTATGCAAGATTGTTCCCGGGGAAGAAACCCGAGGAGGTAAGCATGAAGGAACTTCTCAAGACACTAGGTGTGATGCAAGCGAAGTTTCCCGAAGACCCTCTACAACGACCTTTTGCCAATTTGAAGCGCCAAGCCGACGGTAGCTTCAACGACGACGATCTAGTTGAGATTCTCACTGCATCCGTAGAAGACGTGGCTGGCTCATTCGGTGCGAACAGAGTTCCAAAGATTCTGCGCTCTGTCGAAATTCTTGGAATCATTCAAGCACGTTCTTGGAACATAGCTTCGTTAAATGAATTCCGAGAGTTCGCTGGGTTGACGAGGCATGCAACGTTTGAGGATATCAACCCTGACAAGGCTGTTCAAGAGAAGCTCAAGAATTTATACGAAAGTCCCGATTGCGTTGAACTGTACCCGGGTCTCGTTGCGGAGAAAGCCAAACCTCCTATGAGTCCTGGCTCAGGCCTTTGCGTCAACTATACAACTTCATACGCTATCCTGTCTGATGCCGTCAGTCTTGTACGAGGAGATCGCTTCTACACATTGGACTACACTCCGAAGAACTTGACGAATTGGGGGTAATTACATTTTATTTAATTTATCCATGGAATCAATTTTGACTTGCCACAGTTTCAACCAAGTCCAGTACGATACCACCGTCGACGATGGAGCTGTTCTTTATAAGGTCATTCTTCGAGCATTTCCCAAACATTTCAAAGGCAACTCCATCTACGCACATTTCCCGTTTGTGATCCCTTCGGAGAACCTCACGATCCTGAAATCGCTTGGCCGCGCAGACAAGTACTCCTGGGACAAGCCCGCTCGAGTTCCTGAGCTCATCATCATCAAATCATATGCCGGGGCGAAAAAGATCCTAGAAGACAAGGCCAATTGGAAACTTACTTGGGGCGAAGCGATTACATTCCTGACAAGTCAACAGAAGGAAGTTAATGGCGTCGACTACTGCCTCGCAGGCGACAAGCTTCCGAATGATGCGTCCCGAAAGTTAATCATGAAAGGGCTCTATCCCAATCAGTGGCAACAAGAAATCAAGAACTTCTATGAGACGACGACGACAAAGCTTCTAAATATGTACAGCTACAAGGTTCCAGGAACAAAGAGTCGCCAAGTCGACATCGTTCGAGATGTTGCAAATCTTGTCAACGCCAGATTCGCCGCATCCGTTTTCAGCTTGCCCATCAAAACTGAAGATTCGCCGAAAGGGATTTACACCGAGCAAGAACTGTACCAAGTCCTCGCTATCTGTTTCATCTGCATTTCTTTCAATGAAGACGTTACAAAGAGTTTCCAAATCAGAGAAGCTGCCCATATGCTTGCTCAGCCGTTGGGAGAATTGGTTCTGTTGAATACGGAGGCCATATCTGCCACAGGTTTCATTGCTGATGTGATTGCAAAGTTACACAAGTCAAGTCCGTTAACTGCCTATGGGGTCCACATGATTCAGCGATTGCTGGATACCAACATGTCGGTGAAGGATGTCGTTTGGAGCCAACTGTGAGTCCTTTTGCGAAAGCTGTCTAGCATGAGCGTCTGCTAACAAATTCTAGGCTTCCGACTGCCGCCGTTATGACAGCTAATCAATCCCAAGTCTTCAGTCAAGCCCTCGACTATTATCTCCAGGATGGTGCTCCGTTTGATAAGTACAGAAATGAGCTATATCAACTCTCACAGAAGAATACCAAAGAGGCGGACGAAAAGATCACGAAATAGTCAGCTTATTCTCATTCTTCTCAGCCGCATTTGCTAACACAAGCAGCTTCATGGAAGGCGCCCGTCTCCGTGCAATCGCTGGTGTCTACCGTGACTACCTCCCCTCGTCCACCACCACACCAATAACGATAGTCGACACATCCTCCACCAACCCTTCAGCATCCGACAATGTTACCGTCCCTGTTGGCCAGCGCGTTCTCGTCGACCTAGTCCTTGCCTCCCAAGACCCGGTTGCCTACCCGAACCCTACCGAAGTCGATCTCAACCGTTCCCTCGACTCTTACATCCATTATGGATGGGGACCTCATCAGTGCGCTGGTATGGATGCCTCGATTGTAACAATGACTACTATGTTCAAGGTCGTGTTTGGATTGAAGGGATTGAGACGTGCGACTACGAGCTGGGGTGAGAGTCCGGGTGAGCTAAAGAAGATTCCGGCGCCAGGTGGGAGAACGGTCTACATGACTCCGGATCAGAGTAGTTTCTTCCCTTTCCCAACTACGATGAAGGTTGTCTGGGACGAGAATTAGACGCTAATTAAGTGAGATATATCACACATTTTGAAGAGATTGCTGAGAGCTGGATATGGCATTCGTTTTGCTATTGGAATATATTGTTACTATTCCGTGAATACCGGATGTATGGTACGCATAAGAATTCCTTTGCCTAACTGATATCCACGAGTAGTAGTATTGATCAAGGTGGAAATAGCCTCAAGCGAGGAAGGAGGAGGCCCACCTATCACATCACCCCACCCTTGCCTTATCAAGAGAATCAGCCCTACAGATACAGTACATCCACCAAATTCCCAGACATCCCCTTCTCTTCTTATACAACTTACCTTTCTCCCCGCCGTGAATCGATAATTTTCTATCTCCAATCCTCCAACTCGATCGAAGCCCGCCTATCAGTAGCCATCCCCAGCCATCATGGGCAGCATCACCTCCCCCATCCCAACCCACGGCACCTTCCGCTACATAACTCAAGGACTCAAACCAACCGAGAGCCCCCATCTCTACCACCTCCCCGAAATGGCCGAATTCAGTGACATTCGCTCCCTCCCCCTTCGCGACATCCGCCCTTCCCTTGCCCTCCCAGACTCACCCTACACGCTCAGCCAGCAGGGTTTCATAGCGCGTCGCTCTCCAACAGCTCTCTCGTCAGCTCCATTCAAACACTCTGATTGGAATGACGAGAGGATTCTGAAGGATGTCTACATTGCCGAGATCGAAGCCCTGCTTCTTGAGATCACGGGGGCTAGAAGGGTTCTTACTGATCAGGTGGTTATGAGGAATAGTATTCATTCCGAGGTCGATGGGTTGGCGAGGAGGGAGAGCGAAGAGGAGGGGGAGGGAAATGCGTTCCCGATGATGGTTGGCATGAAGAAGGGATCTGGGGGCTCGCCGGCGCCGAAAGTCCATTTGTAGGTATTGATTGAGAAGCCAAGAGTCCCCAAAACATGCATCTGGCGGACCAGTATCTCCTGAGAGAGCTCATCGGATGATGAAATCCCATGGAGCGAGTGCTGACTCTCTCGCCATCTAGAGATTACGCCCCTGCAGGCGCCAGGACGCATTTGAGGAAGTACCACGAGAAGACAGCTGCGTTCGCGGCGGAGATCATCGAAGCTGAAGACAAACTGCTCTCCTCTGGGATCTCAGCGGAGCAGATGAAAGACTTTTACGACGGTCCAAGGTGGGCTATGTTTAGCGTCTGGAGACCGCTGAAGACAGTGCAGAGGGATCCATTGGCGCTCTCTGACTGTCGCACGTTTCCGAGAGATGACTATGTGGATTTCAATGTCCTATTCCCTACGGGTGTCAGTAGGGTAGAGGGTGAGGAGGAGTGTCATAGGGAACAAGTGTTCTTGGCGTATGGGAGCGAGGGGCATGAGTGGCATTGGATCTCGAATCAGACGCCTGATGAGGTGTTGGTTATTCAGCTGTTTGATAGTGAGGCGGAGAGGGAGGGGAGGGGGGTTGCGGGTGGTGTTATGCACTCTAGTGTGGAGCTTGAGGGGACGGAAGATGAGGAGGCGAGGGAGAGTGTTGAGGTTAGATGTACTGTTATTTGGTAGTTAGACTAAATTGGAGAAGTACAATCTAGAGATTAAATCGTTATTGACTGCTGAGATGTTACATCTCATGGGTGCTGTGCTCTCACTGAGGAAGCCTGGAGCTTTGTTACGCAAACCTCCAGGCAGGCGACTCGGAAAGGGACTGGATAAGAAATAGTGTCGTATTTCGCAGTCTCTAATTATCAAATTATAATTTCGTGAAATCAAATTACAGATGAACTAATACTCGCTCTAAACAGTAGACAATCTCCGCCCTTCTTCAGTCTCCTCAAAAGTATGCATCTTCGGACCAGGATACCTTCGTGCTCCATGCACAAACCACCAAACTGTCGTCAGGAAGGTGACTCCGGCAAGAATGACGCTATTGTAGTTCATCGTAGCAGTCTCAACAGGAAGGGCGTAGGGGAAGCAGAATATGACGTTGAAGAAAATAATGGAGATGACGGCAACCGTATTAATGGGATATCCCCATTTGCCCATCCCTGAGAATCGATTAGAATGTATTGTATCAAAAGATCCGAGAGGACTCACAGAATGGACCAATGGGTAGGTTCTTGCGTCCAGAAAACAAGTGTCCTCCAATTGCTAGCGCATACGAGGTTGTGCTGAGAATGACAAAAGATCCTACAAGATCGGAGAAAGCTGCTTTGCTACCTAGAGTAATGGCGCCAAAAGCAGTAGTCATGAGACCGGTGAACAATGTCGCAGGAATAGGACAACTGAGTTTCTCGTCGACCTTGGAAAAGAACCCTGAGAATGGCGTCGCATTGTCTCGTGCTAGTGCCCACCACGTTCGCCCAACGGTAAGGAAGGTTCCGATCAGGCAGGGTGCCAAAGAGAGGAAGATGATGAACAAGAGGCCAAACGTGGCTCCTCTGCTTCCGGTGGCTTGGGCGTAGACTTCAGCGAGGGGAAAGGAACCATTGCTATTCAGCACTGCGTCAAGGTCGGTGATTCCGTAGAAAAGAGTTATGGCAAACGTAAAAGCACCTGTGTGGATGTCAGCAATGGCCTGAAATTGTATGAAAAGTTCAACACACAAATTGCTCCCAGGGAGATTTGTGCCGCAATTGCCTTGGGAAGATCCTTTCTAGGATTAGGTACCTGTAGAATCTCAGGGTCAGTAAAGCTTCATATAAAAATCTCAAGGTGATCGAGATGGTCTCAATACCAAAGGCTTGCAGAAGGAAACCGCCCACACGACTTTTGAGACATCCGAGGAAGAAAGGATACCGAGTGCCAGACTTACTTCTTCAGACATATGTGTAACAGCATCCGGGGTTCCAATCGCGAAAGCGCCGTTCAGAACACCAGACAAGAAAGCAAATCCACTGGGCCAGCCCGTATTATTCGCCCAATCTTTCCAGACGAACGCATTTGATGCGTGTTGTTTTGGCATTGCAGCAATAACAATGATTGTAGCTAGCCCTCCTACAAGCACGACAAACAACCCAAATTGTTGGAGATATGGTAGGTATTTATTGAAGAAAATCGTGGCAGCGATACATATCCATGTGATCAAGAGCAGGGTGACGAAGATATGCCATGATTGGATAACGTAGTTCGGGTGGTAGAGGGAGTACATTTGGATGACTAATTCGGACATGATGTATACGATTGAGGCAAGATCGAACAGCCATCCGAAGAAGTTGATGAAGCCTGCGAAGAAGCCGAGAGGGCGACCATATTTGGGCCCCGGGGTCAGGGAAGCCCAATGATACACCCCGCCAGAGGAGGGAAGCGCTGATACCAACTATAATTTTGTAAGTTGATACTTCTGTGTCTCAATTAGGAATGTAAGACTCACCTCAGCAAGTGATGCACCAATGAAGCTCTATAACATCAGGGAGTCAGCAATTTCCCAAGTGGACAGAAACGAACTGTGTATGTGGAAAAAGATCGGCGACAAATCGAGTACATGATGGGGGGATAGAGGAGAAGTAATTGGGATCTGGAGGTGCAAATTTGTGTGAAATCATGTTCCGTACGTAATAGAAGCAAGCAACCAGAAACTCGTAGAGTACACCAGGAGGACCTCCATTATCTACAGACCAATGTTAGAATCGACATATTCTGAAAGAACTGAAAAAACCCACAAATTGCAACATTCAACGAGGTCCCAATTGCAACCCAAGCATTGTCGACTGTCAAGGCCATGCCACAAATACTCAGAATCCCATATTGTCGATCCAATTGATCGCGATGCCCCGACGCGTTGATCAATTGATGTGATAGATGCTGTGTAGTCCCTTCTGCGGTATCTTCCTGCAATGGGGTCTTCTTTTCCTCAGACGACTCTGGTTCGTGATAGTCGGCCATAGCATATGCTCTTCCAGCCAAGTCGGATATAATATTCTGGCCTTTTCAATTGCTTGAAAGCAGTCGTTGTTGAAGTTTTAAGTGAAATAGATTTGACCAGAATTCGATACTTCGCTGGGTAGGAGGAGGTGCAAATAAGTAATCGCGTCTCTCAGCACAGAGGAAAATTGATAAAAAAGCAACGTAAAAACACACTGAAAGCTTGTCCAATTTGTATTTGTACTCCCAATTTGAAATCATCCATGCAGCTTGGTGCAGCTTTCACACAGATTGCAAAAGCATTGCCAGAGCGTTGCATAATAGACAAGGTCATGGTGAAATGATAAGGTCGAATGATAAGAGATAAGAGCTTCAAGCTGAGCTGTCACACTGGACGGGGATGTTATTGACCCGGCCAGGGTACTGACATCTCTGCCGTCCCGAGCTGATTGCCGGTCGTGCAAGGATGAAACGTGGAGGAGACTTGTTTGCGAAGCTCATTGGGTTGGCCTTGAGATTCTTCTCATCTAGACATGTTGCGCTGGAGTACGAGTATGAGATGCCGCTAGAGGGTAATTACTTTTAGTTCAGCCTTGAAATGAGGTAGTTTTGTGTCATGTGATCTTCACGTGGGACTGAGACTCTCCAGAGCTCGCTTATTGCCGAGCCCAGAACGCAACAAGACTCACTGGAATTGGCCGTTCGATGCAGTTTCTTTCGGTAACTCGGTATTGTGTGGTGATGTTGCTGCTTCTCATCCCAATACTACGCCTGATCTTGAGGATCGCCAACATTTAGATGGATGGTTCATTTTGCGAGAGGGTCGATAGGGGAAAGTGATCAGATGGACAATGTAAAGATTGGATTTTGGGAACTCTAGAGTTTCAAGGATCCCAAGAAATAAAACGAATCGGAGAGTCACGCTCAACGGCCACGGCCATCCACCTGGTGTTCTGCAACACCAGATATTTAACTCTCAATATCCAAGAATTCAATGATATGTACAAATGTAAGTGTGCTATTTACAGCGACTTTGAGATCCGAAAAGTATCTTCCCAAAAAAGTCTTTCTTGGATATCTACAAACCTCAGGAGGACTAAGCGTTTGAAAAAGTGCCTAGGCCGAAATATCAGAGGCATTGAGAGTAGTAGGGATTGCTGTAAGTGCAAGTGTAGCCTGCTGCACAGACAGTTGGTCCAGTGTAGCCCGTTCCGCCACACTGACCCCATTCAGGCACGGTGCCACCAGGAGGGGATGTCGAAGTGGTCTTGGCGGATGTGGTGGTCTTCAGGGTGGTAGCAGACGACGTCTTGGAGCTGGATGTGGATACTGTTCCAGTAAATGTGCTGTTGATGGCGCCAACCTTAATGTTAGAGTAGATGACATACGCACTGGCATCAGTGGACTCGACGGTTGCTGGGACGCCAGATGAGGTGGAACAGGTACCGCGGGCGTATCCCGGGCCAGAGCCGGTCGTGGGGTAGGTGCTGTCGAGCCAGAGCATGTTTGCATAGTAATCATCCCATAAGCTCATGACGAGGACCATTCCATCGTTCATGGCTGCTGTCATCGAAGTGAAGCCTCCTTTTTGGTCCCAGGAGTTCGTATTGTTGAAAACAGTCTTGGTCGCATCGCAGTAAGTCTCAGTAATAGAATTACCAGAAATCCCTGGGATGGTGGACTGAGAGTTGGGAATGACTACGCCGTTCTGAACATAGAAACGCTTAATTTCGTTCATGGCTCCCGAAGCAGTTCCGGTTGTGGTGAGAAACTGAGTAACAACCGTGAATACGCTATTCGTATTCACAGTCTCGCCGGGACCGTAAAATGTGGTATCGCCTTGGCGGTAAGAGTTGAAATCGCATCCATCGGGATCACAACTTCCACCGTACCGATCGGTTGAGTATGTTCCACCACACGCATTACCATCACATCTTTGAAATTGATGTTAGCCTCGTCCAACTCAGAGTGAAATGGAGTTTAGTCACGTACACTGTCAGTGTATTCGTGCTACACGAGTGGGGAGTATAGGCGGCAGAAATCGAGTTAGCTTCCCAAATATCCATTTCAGCACAGCAAGCACCGTTGTTACCGACACCGGTATTCGCATTGTTAGTTGAGGGGACCCAGCCCTCAACATTGGCCTAAAAATATACCCTTAGGAATAACTTCTTCAAGGATCAGTTTTAACTTGCCTCGCCTCCGATGAATTTAAGATCTCGAGGACATTGAGAATCACAGTACCCAGTACCGTATTGCGCACCAGCCTTGTTGTTGGGCGCAGTGGAGATCCCACCATCCGCAGGCATATCAGACAGGTAAAGCGCTCCATTCAATCCGCAAGGGAGGTGAGAAACGTCGACATCAAAGGTGAATTCCTTGTTGAGCAGATTGAACTTTTCATAATGAGTATTATCAGCCATCAGGTAGAGACGCGCTCCGACATTGGTCTGGGATGAAGTTGTGACAAAATCGATCTTGAGGGAATTTCCGCTCGTCGTCACCCCATACGTCCCGCTGTAGTTCGCTCCATCAAGGGCACAGTTCTTGGCGCAAGTAACGTCATCAGGGCAAAGAGTTGAGTCCCAAGTATTGCCAGTATAACAATTGGTCGAACCACTAGTTGAATGGGTCCATCGCCAATTAGAGTCGAGAGTGATTGTGCCTGCAGTTGTTGTGCAGGCACCAGGTGCAGTACAAGTCTGCCAGGTAAGGGGGGGGTGAACCTCAGTTTGAAGCGTACCGATCTGCTGGGCACGAGCTGCACGAAAGAAGATACTGGCAAGGGCGATTTTGGAATACATTTTGGATCCTCAATGGAACTTTATTTGGGAGAGAAGTATAAATGTACCGAGGATTCTTTGATTGTAGATAAAGGAGATTACATACCTTCTTATGTAGAAGCAAGAATCGCCACGCGGTATCAAGTTTACATGAATCTATGAGACGGTATACTCAAGTACAAAATGAAGGCTCGTCAGGACCGCCGGCTCGACGGTGCCAGCTGCCTTGAGTCTTGGGACGCAGTCAACACTGGTCGGCGGCAGAGGCTCCGAAAAGAACAAAATTGGAAGTAGATGGCAGCAATAGAGGTATCACGCCTCAATACTACCTAATAGAATGTGCAGGAGGTACCGCGGTGCTTCGTAATAGATTGAGAGCACGGAGCACTCGAAATACTTCCATTGTGTATCTCTATGCGTTGAAATATGAAAACGAGCTTCATTCGGGACCGTCGACCGACGGCTCAAGTAAGTATTCAACCAGCTTCTCTTGTCAGAGAACACAAGAAGATTATTTAATTTACTTCGCCCTCCTTGGTCCTTTTATGGCATGTTTGTGTGTAGTGCCAAGTCATGTGGAAACATAATGAGCCGAAAACCCAATCAAAATCTCAACTCCTGTCTCTCCGCTGACTGCGGGAAAATTGCCTGACAGCCACCAAGTGACAGAATTAGGAAATTGTCTCCAACTTGCAGATGGGTGGTGCAACTAAAAGCCAACACATCCTAACTCCTCACTTGGGGGAAGTGGTCATTTCCAGGGCAGACCGTTTCCCACCGCCGCAGTCTGCAATCGATAACGATGAACTCGATCTTGATAGTAGTGCAGGAGATATAGTAGTACGATAGATCAGCAATACCTGTCAGCTGTAACATGCGAGGAGGAGTACCCCTAGGACGAAGACATTGCAAAAGATAGCTTGAGCTAGGTCCTTACACGTTCGGCTAAGGTTCTGTGTTAAGGCGTGCTTAAAAGCTTGTCTGTAAACTACTGGTAGTTATCTCTAATTTTCCCGGATTATGGTGGTCTGATAATTGGACACAGCCACGAATCGAAACGCGGGGTTGGGCGAGGCGCGCAACATGAGGAGTATGTTTTGAGGAGAGGTATGCAGGGATCCGGACGGGTAAACCGAAACGTGGGGAAATACTCCAAGCCACAAGGAATATGATTCGAGGAATAAGAAATAAAACGGTGAAACTGGATGCCGCCTACCGTCATGAGACGTGGAATTTGACAGCAATAGCAGCAATCACAAATTAACTCGGATATTTCGGTCGCAGTTGCATGGAGGGAGAGCGACTAGTCTCATGATCATGCCTCCAGCATATTGCCATAGTCTAGACCAAATAGCCAAAGAGACGATATGTGTAGCAATTCGCTCGGCAATAAGAATGAGGATCGAACGTGAACCTCGCTAGAATCGACATACTACTTGCTCCGGGGGTTTCCGCCCAAGTTCCCCTGTATCGTCCTCAGTCCCGACATATTGGGGCGTGATACACTGCGGATCTTACTATACCTCCAGCAGATACTTTGCGAGAGACAAACAATGCAACCGAGTCTGAAGCGGGGCCAATGAAATGCCTTTTGGGCAAGCAAGGTCCTGGCATTGTTGAGGTGTGAAGGCTCTCCGGTGCTGATGGATGGAGCTGAGCAGAGCTAGATGAGAGTTGCCTTGTCTGAGGTTTCTTGCTAGCCAGAGGTGATATACCATGATCCACGGATAATTGAAAGTTCCAGTTCAAAGGGGGACTCTCCATGCCAATCAAAGCTCCACGTTAAGTGGACGGCCGAACATGTCGAGGTGCATAGTGGCCTGGGACCACGTAGTACGGCCCTCATATCTCAAGGATGGCTTCCGAAGTTGTCGATATGATGCCTCGAAAGCTCAGGGAGCTGGAAATCAGAATATTGAACATGAAGGACGTTGGTTGTTGGTTGTTGTTGTTGAAAGCTGGCCAGAGCCAAGTACAGTAGGGCCTTGGCAATAGCTATTTCACGCTACACGGCACGTGACGATGGCTTTGCTGAAACTCTTCTCTATCGCCCCCCCCCTCTCCCCCCAAGAAACGATGTTCTGTGCAATATGATTCCGTCAAAGTTTTTTCGGCATCCTCGATACTATAGGTTGTTGGGCGGATCTTTTTTGTGTTAGAGTCTCAATAGAAAATTTCGTATTTGAAACCTCTTCCACGACTTCGGCCAAGATGCGCTCTGGCAAAATACTTGACGACCGTTTCAGGAATTAGGGGTATCAGATTACGGAAATCACCAAGATTTCGGACGACTTCGATGCATTTGGATTCATGGTCTTTCCTAAGTACGAACCAAAATATTCAAAAACTTGGATAGAACTATCACGGTCCTCCAAATCCTTCCAACGTCTCCTGAAAACACGGCATTTCCATCCCTCTGTCAGGCTACGTATTCACAGAACTCTTTTCAGCATCCTTTCCTGGATATGGCTGCGAGGAATTCGTTCTTCACGCAAACAGTTCGGAATACGCATTCAATGCCAGTTGTCCACCCAAATGGGCATACAGAACGGTGCTTCCCGCCGGAATATCTCCGTTTTTCACCATCGCCATCATTCCCGCCAAACTTTTGCCCTCATAAACAGGGTCAGTTATGAAACCCTCAGTCTCTGCCCCGAACTTCATTGCATCCTTCGTCAACTGCCCCGGAATGCCATAGCAGCCATCATGGAACCTCTCATCCAGCTCGACATCCTTCTCCGTGATATCTGCTTCCTCGAGCCCGATTTTCACCCCTGTGAACTTCGCAATTCTCAGTACCTGGTCTCTGGTTTCTTGCGGCTTGGCCGATGCGTCAATGCCAATCACTCTTCTTTTCTTCCCTCCAAGCTTCTCGGCCAGCTTAAATCCCGCAATCATGCCAGCGAAGGTACTACCTGTCACGGCACACACGATTATCGTGTCGAAAAAGACACCTAGTGCTTTCTCTTGATCCTGGACCTCAAATGCCCAACGCGCAAAACCCAGACCTCCAAGTGGGTGATCAGATGCTCCTGCGGGGATATAATACGGCTTTCCACCTTCTGCGATCACCTCATTAGTAAGGTTGGCGAGAGTTTCCTTGTGTCCGATGCCGAACTCTGAGGGGTCGAGACGAGGTGCAGCTCCCATCATTCGGGAGAGTTGAATATTGCCGACCTTAGAATAGCCAGGATCTTTCCAGTCTACCCAATGCTCTTGTACCAGTTTTGCCTGAGCAATCAGACGTCAGTGTGATGAAAGCGGAAGAGCTCGTAGCTATCACCGATAACATCTTACCTTCAGTCCCAACTTCGCAGCGACACCAGCCACCTGACGTGTGTGGTTTGACTGCACTCCTCCAATACTAATCAGAGTATCACATCCTTGAGCTAGTGCTTCCGGCACGAGATATCTAGACTTACAATCAACAGCCGTTGAGATTGAAATCCAAGAGTGGGGGTGGGATCAGGACTCAAGTTTTCTTGTTTTGTTGCCTCCAAACGCAATACCAGAATTACAATCTTCTCGTTTAGCCCAGATCTCGACTTTTCCTCCCAAAGCATGCGAGATGCGAGGAAGGTGATGAACGGGTGAGGGTCCGAAGAGGAAGTCACTTTTTGGGATGCTTGCGAATGGCTCAGGGAGGGGAACCGTTGCAGTCATTTTGATGCTGTCGGATGGTGATTTTGCTGAAAGTAGTTGTGTTGATATGTTGACTTGTTATCTGACGTGACGTTGTAAGAGTATGAACCCGAATACTTTGACGGTTCGGTTCTGATAGCAAGCCGTTGTGGAGTTGCGCCGCGGAAAGGGGAAAACTCGCCTCGCGCAATACTGTACTCCGTTCTCGGAAAGTATTTGTGTTTCCGATTTTCAATTGAAACTGAACCTCCCTAATCAAGAGGAGTTCCGCTTCCCCTATCTGTGCCAATTTATCTCTATCAAATAAATAAATTGCTGTTGTCACGCGGCGGTACTCTTTGCTGCATTAAGTCTTGTTCTTGTACCCACTGTGAAATGAACATTTCAACCCTGAAAAGCGACAAAGGACCTCAACGGTATCTTTCATTGACTGTGCTGGCACAATCAATAGGTGAAACTCGATTACTGGAGCTCAAAATTTATGCAGGATCACTCGACAAGTACTCATCAACACTCTTGGAGCCAAAATAGTCCGTAAAAGGCAGAAATTTCCGGACCATCCCTTCTTCGTGCGCCTCAAGTTGATCAACATCCTAGTTTGCTGCGATATAACGACCTTGTAGAAAGTCTACTCGAGACGAAGCGAGATACAGATTCATAGCAGCAGAAAGTCAACTGCAGTATAGCTTCAACTGGGGAACATGAGTCACTACGATTTGAATTTCTTACCGTCTTCTATCGCTGCATGTCGACAAGTTGAAAAGGCTATCTTTACAATTCCCGGATGAACAGGAAATGCCCTGATATTGGGTTACTATAGGGAAAATTAGAAGGTAATTGGAAATTGCTGGCCTCGATGGATTGAACAACGCACCTGTTTGGAGATACTGCGCCAACTTAATACCTGCTGTTTGGAAATTGCATAAGATGACCTCTGTGGAACTTCATGGAAAGCCATTTGAGAGGCTACATTGATGACGGTCCCTGGAAGCTCTTTCATTTCGGCATTGTTGCGTTGAGTGATCTGATGAAGCCATCGCACAGCCCTTCGAGAACTTTGCAAGGGAGGACCAGCAATCCATCCCCCTTTGGAGACATGACCAGTGATTATTTCGGTTTTAGAAATTCACATCAAGTACTGCAAAGGCCAAGAGGCTCAGGTCGAACATTCTTTCATTTTGCTAACCTATCTTAAATACCTATGCAGCAAAAGCCAACAGCTTAATCGTTCGCAGAGCTCTCCGCGATGCTCCAAATGCAAATGCGAGAATAATACAAGCACAAAACTATAACATTACAAAACCAGGCCCCCTCAGCGTTGCAATGTTCCTTCAGGGATACTCCTCGTCGCCAGAGCTTTTCAGCAAAACTCCTCAAGAACCAATACCCTGACAACCAACAACGCCACACACTGAAAGCCATGCGGAGCAAAATCGAGAAATATGCCAGTCCCTAAAGAACGCCACAAGTAACCCTATCCACTCGCGTGGTATGTGCGAATGTAAGAGGACCTCACCTCAAAAGAGATCAAGGACCATCAAAAAGCAACCCCATCTCATCATCATCCCACTTTGTACTCTCTCTATCGCGTTCTCTACTCTCCTTCATTTTCGTACTTCCTTCGTCATCCTCAGTTTCACCATTCGTCAATTCGTTGAACAACTGCGCAACATCCTGACTGCCGCCGGGCCCTGCTGCCGCACCGAAAGAATCTCTCATGGGGCTATCCACATTTCCTAGCACAGCGCTATCAATACCACCGAAACCACGCTCGTTGAACATCCCTGAGCCCTGGCGAGGACTGACAGGTCCACCAAAGCTGGGACTCTGCATGCCGCCGTTGTGCATAAACGCGTGGGGTGTAAAAGCTTCTCGAGCTCCCTCGCGAGCGCTGGCATTCAACCCAAAGGGACCATGACGTTCATCTTGTGCCCCCCAAAGAGGATGTGCGTGGTTAGTACTTTCGTGCAGACCTGAAAGCACTGGGCCCGGGTGATGGTTGTTGAGAGCTGCGGATGCTGGGAAGGAGTTTGAAGTTGGGGTGCCAGAGTCAGACCGGCCGGGTGCGGGTTGGAGAGGTTGTGGACGTTGGGAAGGTTCACTGGATTTGCGCTTGAACTGATGGGGCTTCGTTCGAAGATTTTGCGGCAGAGCTTCGGGGTCATCGACACCATGCTGTGCCATCAACTTTTGTAGTTTTGTAGGTCGTGGCTTTCTCGTGGACTTGGAGGCCTCAAGAATTGGCGGCGCTTCTGGCGCAACTGGTGACCATTTATGAAGCTCTTGTCGGAAGAAGTTCGTCTCGTATGCCAACAAGATTTCTGCGCCCTCTATCTTCCGTAGATAGAATCGTTGGGTCTCGGCTTCATCTGCAGTGGCCATTACCGGATTACAGAATGGCGCAATGTGTGATCGGAATTCCTGAGCATTATTGATGATCTTTTCGAGTATTTGTTCTTCATCTGGTTGGAAAGGAAGGCCTGGAATTTCGTCTTGCCATTGTTGGAGGTCTTCTAGCTTCGGTCGAGCAGCATCTCGAGGGATCCGTACTCGCCAGTCGCAGATGGGACAAGTGTACTTGTCATCATCCTTGACCTTTCCCCGAGCAATCTTGAGACACTTTCCGTGATACCTAACCACCGTCAGTATCATTCTTGCCATGATGATTTGGAGAGAGAGAGAGAGAGATATATAGTCAATAACCAGGACTACTTACCACTCATGGCAGAGCTCGCACTCGATCATCATCCCAGCTTCTACACGGCGGCAAATACAGAATACTTCCCGGAACCGAGGGTCCTCCCAGCTGTGGAGCTTATCAGGAGGTGCTGGACTGACCTCTCTTGATGCTGGCTCAGCTGGAAGCCGTGGCTTGTCGGAATTGATATCAAAGCAGTCGAGATTGCGCTCTAGAACATATTCCATATGAGATTTCAAGATATGCAATGGCGCATTTGCCTTGCCAAACAGTTTTTTTCCTTTTCGCATCCAGTCCTCGTGTCGTTTCTGTTCCTTCTCGAGATCCAAAGTACCATTTGGCTTACTGTTGAGTTCGGTGAGATGCTCCATGGTTTCGCGAACTTCGGAGTACTTTGGTCGCTTTGTGAAATCCTCGCTCCTGCTGCGCTCGAATAACGAAACGATTTGTTTGTGAGCTTCGCGTTGCTTGTTCAAAATCAGGTCGACAGCAGCCAGAGTATCTGGGGAGACGGGAAGATTTGCACCTTGGGCTTGACTCGACAATGCTTCCAGTTGAGGATAGTGGACAAGCTCAGCACTGATAAGTTCCTTTGCCTTACTTTCCCATGCAATACCTAACTCACGTTGGTCCCTATAGAAGATCATAAATTCGTTGTAGTGGGGTATCTCGAGTTTGATGCCATCTTCAATAAGCTCGCTCACGTCTTTCAGGGACAAGCCTTGCTGACGACTGTCTCTGGCTCGATCGTTCCATTTCATCTGCTGGACGATCTTGTCAAGTCTGTCTATCTGCGGCATGTCCACGTTGAAGCCTCGGCCAGTTTCTAGAAGTTCTTCAAACTCCTGAGTCTGCTTCATGACTTGATTGGCGCATGCAATGTCGGCCTCTTTCTGGAATTTATTGATGGCATCGGATCGCTCGCGAAGTTGTGTGATCTCGGGGCAATCGAATCCAATGTCTTCCGCTTGCTTTAGCAGCTTGACAACATTCTCGACTTTCCGAAGTTCCCGATCGCGTTCGTCCATTTCTGCGGCCTTGCTTCCCTTGCGCCAAGCCTTCTCGTTTTTGCGGCGATTCTGTTGCTTTCGGACAATGTAGTTCGTTGCAGTATCTACCCAGTCATTACATCGTTCGACAAATTCTTTGAGCGCGGGAAGAGATTTTAAGTCGTAGGGAATACGTTCGCCTTCGTTGAGTAGTGTTCTTAAGGCCTTCAGCGACGGAGTTGCATCTTCTTCAAGTGTTTTGTCTACCTTCTCTTCCCATTGTTCGGGTAGATTTGCTTTATCCGCTACCTTCTGATGAATTGACTCCATGTCTTCTGCCGTTCGACGATAGTGGAGCTCGTGGTTGTTTCCAGCGTATCTTTGATCTTGGGGCATACCGCAACACTCGAAACTACCGGCGTGAAGGAGGCACATGACTTTTCCACTCGTCTTGCACTTGAATCTTGATACATAAGTGTAGGCTTTGCAATACGTGCACTGATATTCTTCCTCGGGAACATCCTCTTCGTCAATCGTAAAGTCGATATGACATCGGGGCCCGGCACCTTCGATTTCTTCGGTGATAACGCATGGATGTTCATGGTTTTCAGCATGTTTGTCGAGGAATAACTTTCTCTGTAGAGCCTCGCGATCTCGCATACGCTCGAGAGCCGGTGCTAACCACTTGGCAGTCTGAATCGTCACACCACCAGTGGCAGCTCCTTCAGCTGCTGTCCACAAGAGCTCATCATGAGAGAAACATGGCTGGCGTCTAAACTGTTGCAAACGCTCTACTCCAGCATCGCCGAAAGGTTCCCAATCGTTTGGCGCAAAGTTAACAGCTTCGTTGAAATTGAAACCGTGATTGAAACCAGCATGGTAGGCTTGAGGGAAAGTAATGACGAATTGTCCGGCTCTTTGGTCAAGAGCATATACTCTCACGTCTGCTTTCTTCAGTTGCTCCGGAGTGAGAAGAGTGACGAGTTGGAATAGTAAATCTGGCTGGGTCTCGAACAGTTCAGGAACAGCTTCTCGCATAGCAGCCTCGAATTTCTCCGCATCCTCTCCTGGAATTCCATACCAAGTTTTTGTAGATCCGAAGTGCTGATAGTTCGCTGAGTACGCATAGTGATCTTCGTTATGCCAGCAGAAGGTTGAAAAGATCATTCCGACATAAAGCCATGGAACAGTCATACCAGAGATATCTGACTTGATGTGTCGGAAAAGAGAATCGCTATGGTAAGGCATGATATTGAGATTCCATGGATCGGTCGAGTATGGATCTTGAGGGTTCTTCTCAATGGTTGGGAAACCACTTCCATGTGTAGTTGAGTGGATGTCAGCACCGTATTCCACCTCGACGGTTTCTTCCAGGCTAGCAACCAGTCTCCAAAACTCTCGTTCGATATCGTCCTCAGTGACAGGTCGTGGGCAATTGAGGACGGGATCGAACGGCATCTTGTTTTGGAAATAGCCTTCCTTGAAGTCTGCCGCTTTTTCTTGAAACTTTTTCAGCGAGTAGATGCCTCCTTCCTCAAATCCGAATTGACCGTCACCGACAAGACATCTAGGGCAATGCCAATCGTAGTCTGGTTTGTTGGTGACCGGGGGATCGAGACAATACATGTGAAAGCCGAGATCGCAGGATTCGCAGATCAACACATTTCCCATGTCTTCGCTCTTGCCACAGTTTTCGCATCGCTGAAGGGCCGATTAGTGTCAAATCCCAAGCATAGTCATTTGATATTATCTTACCTCACCAGGAGGTATTGAGCCATCTCCAGGTATTCTGGGTACTGTCGGTCGGAACAAGGTCATATGCGAGCCAGCCACAGTCGGCACAGCATCTGCAAGGCAAGGATCAGCAGGGGTCATTATCGCCAATCAATACATAGGGACAGGAGTTGGAAAAGCCACTAAAATGCATCCATGCGCATTTCGGATGACCACTACGATATGTGATTGCAATGATGAGCAAAATAAAAGACATACCTTTCTTTAGACGTTTGCTTCTTCGACCTCCGTTTTCGCCATCATCTGGTGGTTGACTTCCATTGCGTGAGTCAAGTGTATCATGGCTCAGTTGCCGCTTCAACCTCGGATTTGACGTGAAGCCATTGACCACTGGCGCTAAGCTGAGGCCAGAAGGTCGGTACTCTGGAGTGTTCTTGGCGGAAGACATAGGACTATCGAAGGGGCGACGTGGAGGAGTGAAGCTGCTACTCTCTTCGCGATCCCGTCGAGTCATGCTGACTGGAGTAAATGTTGCGGGTGCGGAATTGACAGGAGTGAAGCCTCCAGCATTAACTGGTGTGAATCCAGAGGTTATGGGTGCTGGTTGCGGAGTCGGAGCGTCTAGCATTGGAATATTCTTCATACCCTTCTCGAATTCATCCTTCATCGAAGCGTTGAGAGCATCGGATGCCCGGACAGCAGGAGATTCGCCTCGCAGACTAGAAGGAGTATGTTGATGAGATTTCTTCAATGGAGAATTCGCTGGAGAAGGTGTCAGAGGCCCCCCATATTCAAACTCAAGTTGCTGGTGTACGCCAGGTTTCGCAAGTCGTAAATATTCCTCGTATGGGAATAACCATCGTTGGTAGGAGTTCTTGAGCGATGTAGACAACGACGACATGATCTTCCCACTGTACCCTAAATCTCGACCAATCTCGGCCCATTTCTTGAGCTTGCATACTTTCTCAAATCCACCTCGGGTTTCTACGGCCTTCTTCAGCTTGTATAGATCGAGGGGTCGTTTGTCTACGCTGGGGAATCGATTGAGGTTTGTTCCATGTTGCTTGTGAAACTTGGCAAGTTGATCGAGATATGTAAGATTCGCACGAGTACCTAGAAGGTGTTAGGCATTTAGAAGCCGAGACATGCGCTCTGTAACGATGGTGTTGGAAAGCTTGCGGATTACTTACTTCCTTCAACCGAGTTCAGCTCCTGCTTTCGGGTGCGAAAATGGAAATGCTGCGAGAAGTCAGCACTGCACACGAGAGGGCAGGAGGTCATGTTTCAGAGTAGCGCGCAGATGAAAGAATAGGACTCTGAAACTCGTAGAATGAAGGCCTCGAGTGGAAGTGATCATACCTCGGTGTCAATCGCAAAGTCTGGCTTCCACGAATCAGGTGGAATAATCTTACAGATCCCGAACTGTGAGGCCTCGGGGGCAATTCTCTTCATGTACTCGAAGGGGTCTCTGAATTCTTCTTCTGTCGGTCTATATGTGGGTGCCTCTTGTAACCCATGAGGTCGTATCCTCTTGCTCGTCTCTCGACTAGTGGTCGGCTGTCCCCTCCTCTCGACGCTGGTCAGATCTAACGGCGCCGATTGCATCGCACTCAAAGGAAGAGGGGCTGCGGCAGGATTGTTCGCGTTTCCATTGACGACCGGCTTGCCTCGAATGGATGTGGTGTTGCTGTTTGTTCCGCTGGCCGGCGAGCCTCGTATGGTCGCAGAGCTCGAAGCCCCAGTTGTCGTCGGTACCTGCACCATCTTGACGGGTCGCAGGGAGTTTTTGAGGGGTGTCGTATGTGTAGGATATTTGCAGGTCGAGTATGCTTATGTTATCGACATCGAATGGGTCGAAGGTGACGGCTGAGATCAGTCTGGCAGAGATGTTGGAATCGGCCGGACCGCCTCGTACGTGCAACGGACGTGAACTAGACAGCTGCGCAGATACCGGTGAGGCTAGTGCATGATATGGGAGGTGATGGACGATGGGTGAGTCCGAGGGACAGTTCGCTGTGGGGGCACAGAATTATTATTTGTGAGGTTTTGGTGAAATGGTGATTCGGAGTGTTTGTCGAAGGAAGACTTGAGCGGGTGCTGGGTTTACGGCATTGTCGATTCATGTGCGGGCCAGAAGGCGCTAAGTATCTATCAGAAGCGGATTCTACAGCAACCTGCATCAACCATCTGACCGACCCTTGTGGGAAATCAATCCGTAGAAACCACAGAGGCGCAGTGAAGAATAGAGAGGAGCTAGGGGAGAATAATTATTAAATGGTCTACAATCCTGGGTTCTTTGTCTACACATTGGGGTTCATACTGGCAGGTCTGTTCGTTGGGCGATACTTCCTGGAGGAATCCTCTGCGATCTCACTTCTTTTTTGATGTTCTTGGGCATTTTGATAGTGGCATGGGTCGATGCGGACCCATTCAGCTCGATCAATTTATCTGGCGAATCAGAGTCCGATGTAGTTGGATCTTTTGTGGGGACGACCCCGTGATTGCTTCCATTCCCCCCCATACCGGGAGCGGAGGGATTGAGATTTGAGATTGATGTTCACTTCGTAGATGTGATATCAGAGGCGACATTTCGCAGGAGTGTAGCTATCAATTGTTAGGTCCGAGGAATATTTGCGTTGATTTTGGCATATTTTCATATTTTCATATCTCCGTACACCTCTACAGGTATACTTCTATTGATTTACACATCCTGGTCCCAAGCGTGATGTGGGCTTAAAATACTTACCGTCAGCCAAAAGCGGAACTTCCGTCAATCAAAACACATCAACATCCGTTCCCGATGCCTCTCGATCGCCCAATACCTGCCTTCTACTGCTGCTATCTGCTAAGATCAACGGTGCGACATGCTCGTGTATACATAGGCTCTACTCCCAATCCAGGTACGTTTCGTCCACTGAATTTGGACGAACACAGCTGATTCGTGCATAGTACGACGGCTTGGCCAACACAATGGGATTACCAAAGGCGGTGCTGCGAGAACGAATCGAGATAGTCTACGCCCTTGGGAGATGGCATGTATTGTAGCTGGATTCCCAAGCCATATCGCTGCGCTACAGTTTGAGTGAGTCGCTCTCTTTATCACGTGTCGACTCTGAGCATGCACGTGACCTATCCTCCCCTCCTTCCTTCCGAAGAGTCGAAGAAGACTTGGAGACACTCTAGTTGTCTACTTACTTCCCAGTTTCTCTTGTCACTATTTCTTTAGTTCTACTAGCTCTACTTGCTCTTTGTTATTGTTATTACTGTTAAATACTAACACCCCGGCAGATGGGCGTGGCAAAATCCTCACATCACTCTCCACATCCCACCAGAATCCCGAATACAGCACCCAACGCAGAAGAAAAGAACCGGACACCCCAAACGGCCGCAGCACACGGTGTCATCCCTACTCTCCAACCTACATCTACTCCTCCGTGTCCCCTCTTTCTCCCGCTGGCCTCTCGATGTTCGATTCTTCAATGAAAACGTCCACAAGGCCTGGCTAAAGTGGACTAAAGCAGTCACTGAACCGATCCAAGACTCGATATCGATCTCAACAGACTTTCCATCTGCAGAATCTACAGGGCAATGGGTTGATGGAAGTCCAAGATCGAAAAGGCTGAAGACTGAGCATGGAATTTCAAGGTTGACTATCGACTACACGAAAGAGAAAGAGTATGTAAAGAAAGCTAAAGACATCGTTGACTTTGAACGAGAAGGAGCTTGTTCTCTCTGCCAGAAGGAACTCGAACACAATGCAGGAATTTACACTCTATGTCCGAATCCTGGGTGCGAGGCTGTCACTCATATGGCATGTTTGAGCAAGCACTTTTTGAAGAATGAGCCTGACTCGCTTATCCCGATTAATGGCACATGTCCAAGTTGTAAAACCGAACTTCGATGGGTCGACATGGTGAAGGAACTGAGTTTGAGAATGCGAGGTCAGAAGGAAGTAGAGAAGTTGCTGAAGGTCAAGCGCGTTTGCAAAGGAAAGGCTATGGCATCGCAGTCAATTATCGACTCCGATATTGAGGAGGAAGAAGATGATGTTGAGATGGAGAGAGAGATTGCCGAAGAGATCAAGAGACTTCAGGAATTCAACCCGACGGGAGCCCGAATGAATATGGGAGACCAATGGCACATCTTTGACGATTCTGAGGTCACAGATACCGAATCGTTGGCCAGTACTGCCTCGAAATCGAAAAAAATGTCGAAAAATATGGAGAAGAGATCAGCTGCGGGCCCAAGCAAAGCTGTCGTCCTGAATACGGTTATTGAGGATAGTGACTGGGATGATGCGCTGGTCTTAGATTGATTCTATTACATCGGTGCTTATATGACACCCAAGGTTTTCAGCAAAGATTCACCGCATTATCTTTATTCACGCACGAGACCGGTGGCGGAAAGCTGCGTCTGTTGCTGCGCGGTTCAAGATAAGCCTCTCAATGACCACTGCCTTCGCGCAAATAAATAACGGCGGTAAGCACCGCTGAGTTTGATGGCGATATCCCCTTGTTTCATACAACTTCTCTGAATTTCTGTGATACTTACTTTATCCAATCGGGTAATTCTCAAGGAAATCTCCTGCCACATTTGGATGTTTTCACCAATGGCGCTAAGGCCGGGTCCTTGTGTCTATCCACTGATCTGAGCTCGTCTATGCCCGTCTGCCCAACAATATCTTTCGGGAAAACAACAAGTTTGTGTCATATAAGAAACGAGCGTTACTCCTTCAAATACTTAGACTGCCGTGCCCACACGAAACGGTCGGATATCTACCCCCACCTTCCACATACTTTAGCCCAGCCAATTCGAATTTCTTGACTTCCTTTCCACTTGGCTACTCCGCATTGTGAGCCGTTCTGATACCGCCAAGGTCTTCGCTCTGAAATCAATGCAGCCCTTAAATCAATCCATCGTACCGGGTAACTGGATCGATCACATACAACAGGCAAAGCACCTGGGCCTTCGCGGATAGGGATTCAACACGCAAGAGACTGCAGACATGGGGTGGATATTATGGGTCTTGGGACTCTTCGTCCTGGCTCTGGCAGTTAGAGTGTCTCCCAAGCTGCTCTCTACTATCTTCACACTCTTCTCGAAATTAAGTCTTGTCGCCATTGCGTTAATTATCGTCGTTGTTACTGTGACCGGGACTCATTGTCAGATTTCATCTTCCATTCCAATCGCCTCTGGTCCGATAGTCACTGTCAAGAACGGCTCATACTCTGGCATATACAGCTCAAGAAAATACGACCAAGACTTCTTTCTTGGCATCCCGTATGCAAAAGTGAGCCTCACTCAGATTCAGGTGACCATTTACATTAAGAAGAAAGCAGCCACCTGTCAACGATCTACGTTTCCGCGTTCCGCAATCCTTGGATTCATTATGGAGCAGCCCCAGAAAGGCGAAAGAGTATCCACCCTTTTGCGTTGGTTATGGCGGTGATGACATTGGTCACGAAGTATCCGAAGATTGCCTCTACTTAAACGTCATCCGACCCAGCAGGACAGCGTCCACCTCTTCACTTCCGGCTGTCGTCTGGATCCAGTACGTACCCGGAAAGCAATACCATTCCTAGTTGAGATGCTTGGAGGGCAACTAGCTGCTGCCGAAAATGTCTTTCGAGGATTCCTTCATCAAATTTTCTGCATCAAGGTCGCTAACCTTCCGTTCCAAACAGTGGCGGTGGTTTATATATGGGTGGCACCGATGATCCACGATACAACCTCAGCTCTATTGTTAAGAATAGTGTCGAGATGGGCAAGCCAATAATTGGAGTTAGCTTGCAGTATCGTCTGTCTGCTTGGGGATTCTTGGGCGGGAAGGAAGCTCTTGAGGATGGGGCGACGAACTTGGGCTACCGAGATCAGAGATTGGCGCTACATTGGATTCAGGAGAATATTGTGGATTTTGGTGGTGATCCTAGGAAGGTCACAATCTGGGGCGAGAGCGCTGGTGGGCAGAGCGTGGGCGCTCATCTTCTAGCGTATAATGGTAAGTATCGTCGTTCCTCTATGTCGCATCTAGCGGCTTTCCATATTTCCATGCTCTCGATGCTCCAATCTCCATCAGTCAGAGTACTTACTGCTCAGGGCGAGACGACTCCCTCTTCCGCTCCGCAATCGCCCAATCCGGTGGTCCCTCCGTCTCCTTCTTTCCTGCGGCCCTGCCCTCGTGCTTCAATAGCAGCACCTACCAAATAGTATACGATACTCTCGTACGTAGCACCTCCTGCGCCTCGACCTTAACAAAAGGAACCTCCCTCTCCTGTCTCCGCACCCTTCCCTTCGCCTCCCTAAACGCAGCCCTCAATATCTCCACCTCTAATCTCGGAATTCAAACCATCGGCCGAGGACCCTTCGCCCCAATAATCGACGACGACTTCATAGCCAGCTACCCCAGTGCTCAACTCTCTTCCGGGAACTTTGTCCGCGTTCCTCTATTGACCGGAGCAAACACGGACGAAGGGACTTCCTTCATTCCCATGCACAGCCTCATCAACAACGACGCCTCATTCATACACATCCTCTCTACAACCGGCATCTCCCCGCACTCCTCCGCCGCCTCCATAGTCACGGCACTCTACCCCAATATCTCCACCCTCGGCATCCCCTCCCTCCTCACCTATCCCGAGACCGTAACCTCCACATCCCCTGCCGCTTCAAAATACGGACTCCAATTCCGCCGCCTCGCAGCTTATTTTGGCGATATAGTGATCCACGCTCCCCGTCGTGCTTCGAACATCGCATGGTCAAATTTCAATGTCCCAAGTTACGCCTACCGCTTCGACGTCATGCCCTCCGGCCTCCTGGCGTATCAAGGCGCCTGCCATTTCCAGGAAGTGGCGTTTGTGTTTAACAATACAAACGGCCTGGGGTACAGGACAAATCCGTTCGGGAATCTTACAGAGTCAGGCGCAGATGGGGAGAAGAGTCTTAAGATGAGGGAGTTAGCGCTGTTGATGAGTAGGTCCTGGGTTTCTTTTGTGGTGGATGGAGATCCCAATGGACACCTTTTTGAAGGCGCGGAGACGTGGCCTATCTACAATGCGACGACCGGGGGTGGGCTAGGCGTCAACATGGTATTTTCCGTGGACGAAAGCTATTTTGTGGAGCCTGATACGTGGAGAGGGGAAGGGATTGCTTGGATTAGTGATCATGCTAAGGATGTTTATGGGCGGTAGATGGCAAGAAGCAGTCAGGAAAGCGGAGGATTTAGAAAGTTATTCATGATTTTATAGAGATGGTAGAAATTCCTCAGGCGTACTTTCCCCTTTGGCTGTTTACAGAGGCTGTCGCTGATGTGAGCACAGCGGCCTGAGAAGGTATGTGAATGGAATCTCGGGAGAGATGCTACAGGTTTCCAATAGATACTATATGGTTCATGAGTCAATGCCTGTAGACTCAAAGATGTCACAAAACGCCTATAACCTTATTCAGTTCCCACTCTCGTCATCCATGATTCATGAATGAACGCCAGCCTCTCAAACAACATCCGAAGCTTGCAATCAGCACCGAACCTACCAGTCAGTCATTCCTCACTAATCACGACCAGCGAGGATCATGCGCAAACATAACCCCAACCAGTAGTCTCCATCGTCATCCTCATCTTCTCTTCAACCAAGAAAGTAAGCACCATCATGACGAGAGAAAGTTTGCAAGCGCTAAAGTTTGTGGCGAACCTATATATCGACAACAAGTTTGGTATGGCGATAGATAGCTCAGTGGTTTATATTCCATGCCACGGTGTTTCCAGGACTCTTGTGTCATTTGTCATTGTCAACTAAGCCCCTAAGAAGCTGCAATGACGAAGAATCATTCGGGATTAAAAGCGATGAGTAGCTAAGGTCGGTGCTGGACATTCACGTACACTCCAGCCAAGAGATATTTCTTATTTAAACAAGAGGTCTATCACTAAACCTTGTCTTCACTTTTATTTCTTACCAAAAAGATTTTAAGCAACCAGCAATCATTTAGAACCAAAACGTCACCACCCACACAGTCCACATCGAAAATAATTAAACCTCTTCATAACCAACAGTATCAAGTCATACTCAACGACTTTCACCTTATGTCATTTGACGAAGATGCGTGGCTTGCGAAGGCCCAAGTTCTGGAAGGTAGTAAGGATCCAGGCACCAAAACATGTATTCCACTACTCAAAGAAATCTTCAATGCACCCGATGTCTGGCACCAGTCCTTAACCAGCCGAATGTCTATGGCTGATCATATGGGCTTGATTTTTGACCCTTACGGTATTTTCGCGGCCTCGTCAGAAGTGAATGCAATTGAGTCTGCATGGCAGACTCAAGGAGACCAGGTCTTGGAAAGCCTTGTTACCCCAGGGCGATCAGTCGCTTTCGGAGCACTCAACTTCTACTATATAATCGTTAAAACTTTGAAGCGCATGGAAGACGCTGGTATGCTTCCCGCTCAGTCTGGCTCTGATGGTAAGAAGGATGGTAAGGAGGAAAATAAGAAGGAAAATAAGAAGAAAAACAAGAAAGAAAACAAGAAAGAAGGCAAGAAAGAAGAGAAGAAAGACAGCAAGAAGGGTGGTGGCAACAACTTGGGCTTTCATCAAGGGCAAGGGGAGACATTCGGAACATTACCATTTGGAGGAGGACAAATGCAAGGCGGACATTCTGGGGGACCTAAGTTCTGCACTCGTGGCGGAGTACGCTTCTGGTCTTAGTAGCTGAAAATGTTCTGGACCGCAAGCAGGAAAGATGACTTGTTTGAGCAACCATGTTATGATGTTACTGTTCGATGAAAGAAGCTACCTCTTATTCCTCCTTCTCTGTGTTTTACTGTATCTCCGTGTAGAAGATATTTAAGATTTTGTCCAAAAGCCCCAGCAGCCAATTACGACCGAACCAACCGTATGAACAAAACCAGAATAAGGGGCCTCAATGTAACTTCATTGAATCGTTCACCATAGAGTCATAGACCAAACGGCAACAATGAGGTAAGCAAAGTAAGTAAATTGTTTAACACTCCAGCACTGTGCTAGTCTTTGGAAACCATTAAGACGTGCTCTTTAATACTCTGGTGGATTCCACTTTCTAGATTTCTAACGTATTCGAGTCAAAGGGTTTTAACTTCTATATACGCGTGGTAGGATATACCAACCCTAGCCAACGCTTCACGGTCTAACCCTAAAAAGCACCCTTGTCATTATCTAGTATCCTTAATGAGTAAATGCTTAGTATATACTTATAGAATAATATAGTTCTCTATATTGTATATATATATAGCTACTTCTTTTACGCTCAAAATATACTTACCTAAATAAACGCACGTCCCTAAATTCCTATCCTGGCGTAACTTTTCCCTACCCTGGCTCAGCTAAATCTCGCTGTAGACACTTCGCTACCACGCCCACTTTTAAGAGATCCTTCCTCATCTCTCTCAGTCACTCTCCTTTATCATATCAGCTTAGCCATCACCCGTCGCTCTTCAGACCTCAATTCATACTTCAAAATGGCTGAGGTTCTGCCTGAAAGTTTTCTCGCAGAGCTAGCAACGGTCGAGCAGCGATGGCGAGCTCTTCAACAAAACATCCAAGCGTACTATCTTCGCCAATCTCAAGTGCGAGCAAACAGTGAAATCGGGAGTCTTGGAGATCTTGTGTGGACGAGCAATCGTATGTGTATCCCATCTGAGTCGTCTCTAGACGATGGCCATGTGATCGACGAGGTCATTTCTTGGTTTCGAAACCAACGTCCTCTTCAAGGAGCGATGTGGTGGTATCTGAATCCTGAAGCGCCCTCGAAGCTCGAGGCACGTCTTCTTGCCCGCGGTGGCTGCCCGGCATTTGACCCCCATTTCATGTGGTGCGAGCTTCGCGAGCTTCAGAAACCCTCGCCCTGGGATTCAAGCATTACGATCAGACTAGCGACGACAGAAGATTACCTGACCTCGGATGAGGACAGCGATCCACTGTATCGTGCTCTCTCTGAAGTGACACCTTGCCGGGTCTATCATTTAGTGGCATGTCGAGGGATTGTTCGACTTGGGAGATGCATTATCAATGTCACCACGGGGGATCTTGGAATCAGTGTTCTATTTGACATGATGGTTTCGCCCAAAGAGCGCAAGCAAGGAATAGGGGCTGCTTTAGTTCAAGGTGCATGCGATCTGGCACGAAAGATGGGCTGCAATCACATGACGCTCAATGCAACAGAAATAGGAGAGCGGCTCTATCGACGCTTTGGATTCCGTTCTATGGGCTATGGACGTACCTGGTCTCTTGACTCTGGTTTCCTGAACCATGCACCTCCAAATGCGAAGCAGGTAAAGTTCCTGGAAGCTGTCGGTCTTGGTGACGTCGAAGAACTCGCCAGAATGCGTGGAGGCCTCACAGATGATCAATTGCAAGATGCGACTTTGAACGGTCTGACGCCATTTGAGATTGCGGCCAGATCTAAGCAATCAGCTTCGGCATTATGGTTGCTTGATCAAGGTGTTGTGCCAGATATCATCTCCGCCTGGGACTTGGGATGGAAAGACAGAGTCCAAACACTCATAGCCAAACATCCTGAACTGGTCAAACAGGAATCAGGGAGGTGGACAGCAACGCCTCTTCACACCGCAATCGAGCGAAATGATGTCGAATTGGCAAAACTTCTCCTCACAGTTACCAACGATCTTGATGCCAGTGATGCCGTCTTCCGCTCGACACCTTTGGGATGGGCTCACCACTTTCATCGAACTGAGATGCTTGCGCTTCTGGAACAACACACGGATGTCAATGCTCTTAGCAACACTCGTGCGGTTCTAGAAAGTATCTTGGGCAAGGAGCAGATACGAAGTGACTTGGTCGCCCAGAAAACAGCAGAGTGATTGGACCTATGAGAGAAGAGCCCACTATTTTAAGTCTCCTGCGAGGCTGACAAGTCTCCGAGAACCGATCGAGTCGGCCTCGTAACTTCTCCCCAATGGATACAAAACTTGCGCGTTTATATCAAGGCTGACACAAAAGGGTCCGAGAAGTTCCCAGATTTTTTCCAATATAAAGTACAACACCCTTTCAGCTCCCACTCTACGTGACTTCTGGACAATTATCTTTGCTCGGCTTTTTCGATACAAACAGATCCAGTATATCGAAATTCCAGAACACTAACTTGCTCCTCGTTTTTGACACACTTTTTCTTCTCCAGGCCTTACCCAGAAGTCTCAAGTCCCCATTCCACAAGCCATGGCTCAGGTTCCAGTTACGTCCCGTTCCTCTCCCGTTGACAGTTCGTATATCCCAACTCCTTGAATCCCTTCCAATCCTTTTCAAGGGCTCAGGTGATGGATTCATCTTCTTTCCGTACTCCAAATAATGCCAGAGAAACAGACTGACACCTGAGACACAGTCCTCATCATAGGCGGCGGCCCAGCGGGTCTCTCCGCAGCAACAGGAATCGCGCGCCTCCTGCACAGTACAATAATATTCTCCACCTCCGTCTTCCGCAACCAGGAATCGCAACACATGCATGCCGTGCCAACTTGGGACCATAAAGACCCCTCCCAGTTCCGAGCAGCCGCAAAACACGACCTTCTGGCTCGTTACAACAATACCTCCTTCGTCGACGTCGGTATTAAGACTATCAACAGTTCCTCAAGGGAAGACGGAAGCTCCCTGTTCGAAGCAATTGATGACGAAGGGAAGTCCTGGTGGGGACGGAAAGTTGTCTTAGCAACAGGCATCAAAGACATCTTCCCCGACATCAACGGGTATGAGAGTTGTTGGGTTAAAGGGATGTAAGTTCGCCCTCGTCTCCTTTCCTCCCACTCGGGTCTAGGGGAAGATACTTATACCAATGCTCCAGATTCCACTGTCTCTTCTGCCACGGCTACGAAGACCGCGGCGCCTCCACCGTAGGCGTCCTCGCCGTCGAGGACTGCGCTCCCCCCGGCCACGCAATGCACATAGCGAACTACGCCCTCCGCCTTTCAGACAAAGTAGTCATCTACACCAACGGCGACGCCGCCACCACCGCCGGCATCGAATCCGCGCTGTCCCAGCTCAAACCGGAGTCGAAATCCCGGCGCAACATCACCATCAACCCCAAGAAGATCCTCGAGCTCATCAAAGGCCCCCAGGCCGCGGAGGTCGAAGTCGTGCTGGACGACGGCGAGAGGAAGACGGAGGGCTTCTTGGTGCATAAACCCGTAGCGCAGCTGAATGGGCCGTGGGTGCAGCAACTCGGGCTCGAGACTGCGGCGCCGGGGGTGATCAAGGTCAACGCACCGTTCAATGAGACGAGTGTGAAGGGCGTGTTTGCGGCGGGAGATTGTGGGACGCCGATGCAGGCGGTTGTGGCTGCTATCTTTATGGGGGGTGCTGCGGCGGCGGGGGTGTGTGCGCAGTTGGAGGCTGAGGACTAGATAGAACAGGAATATGTAGGAGATGAATAACCCAAATTGGATAGGTCAATGAATGTAGATGAAGAGCACTTGCGTCTTTCATCTTATAAGTATGCTTCCTTTACCACGAGTATTAAGGTCTAAAATTCATGCTAAATAGTAAATTGGTGAAGTTGCACTTTCGCCATTAACATGCCTGAATTGAATACTCACAACTATGTTTAAGTGCATTCATTATCTCATACTATAACTCATGGTATCAAAATAAGTACAAGAACGAGTCTCCCGTCTAAAACGAGGTCCAGATCCATTTTCAGTTCCAGATCCAGCCTTCACGCTCACCCCAGTGACAGGTGTCATTGCAATCTAGTACGCCGGCTGCTGCACCTGAGGCGGGTACTCCTGCTGTACCATCTGACTGGGGTACGGCTGCTTGTACGGCTCATACTTCCCCTGCCCTTCCTGCTGCGGGGGCATGTACTGCAACGGAACTCGATCGTCATTAGGTCCTTGATAGCCCTGGCCTACTCCCTCCACAACGGTATACTTGCTGCCCTTGACTAGCCTCTTCATGTGTCTCGTCTTGATGCCCACGAAGCAGAATATGCAGATGGCGAGGAACTCGGGGAGCGCGCTTAGGAGGTATTTTGCGGGCTTCGAGGTCGCGAATTTCGAGTTGCCGTCGTTGTTCAGGTCGTCGATGAATATTTTTATGCCGTACACCTGGCGGATTCCAATGAAGGGGAGCGCGGCTAGGACGCCGTAAAGGAGCTGTGTTTTGTTAGTATAGTTATGGGGAGGGATAAGGGGTGGGACCGTACGGTAAGCCCCTCTGTGACGGCCGGCGAGGAGGGTTCGACTTGGCTGGGGAGAAAGGAGAATGCGACGTAGAGCCAGCATTGTGCGTAGCAGAAGACGGTGATTATCATGCCGAGCTTCATGAGGTTCTCGGTGGTGTTCGTTTGTGTTTGGTTGATCATATGGATCACACCCAGTACGACTAAGACCATGCCGATGGTTATCATAGTGTGGAAATTCAGGACGAAACACCATTCTCTGCCGCGGTGGAGTTTGGGGTGTCGGGCTGATCGCCTGCGAGTTGGTCAGAATCTACTCGAAACCCTAGATCAGGAGGAGTAGTGCAATGACTTACGCTTCATGGATTATGCCAATCGTTCCAATAAGCAGTGGCGATAGGCCAATACTATTTACTATCGTAGCAGCTGTACTCGTGTCGCCATCTTTCAGAACTAAAATGTTGCCGATGATTCGCGTGAAGCAGAAACTTTGGAGGGCAAGCCATCCTAGTATTCCTTTCCGGCCATGTTTGAATAAAATAAAGGTGAGAGGATTGACGAGGGCGACGTAGACGGCAACTTCAATGATTGCGAAGACATCAACCATCTTGACGAGAGTTTAGGATGTGCTGAGATAAACTGCAGGACGGATTATGGGCTGATTGAAGAGAAGCAATGGCTCAGAATAGGCGGGGAGCTGAGGATTCTGTCGAAGTGACGCGAGAGGCGAGTGAAGAAGGTGATTGAGGCCTGTCAACGCGGGGTGCCAAGACGTATGTATATATTCAGACCACAGCCCTGCAAGAACCAAGCATCAAGCCTTGAGAGTCGAGGATGCATTTCGGAGGCACAGCAGTGATATTCATACGCAACAGAGGCGCAAGAGTCGACAGAGACAGTTTCTCATCTAAGTTTGGAAAGCTGGAGCTGTTGATGCAGAGGCCCCAACACTGGATGAGCCGATTGGCGCATCAAGCATCCTGCCATGCAAAGAGAACGAAAGCGAGGGGTTTCGTGGAGGCTCCCTCGTCGGTCACATCCCGGACTCAGCCACCAACACTTGTGATAGGGCTTGCGAGCACTCTGAAACCCCAGAATGTGCGTCGTGGTCTGCAAACTGCAGGCCGTTTGTGGTGATGGACTGGGAAGATGTTGGGCTTTTGAGATCCACAAAGCGAGGGACTTCAGGCTCTCAGGGGCAAAGATCGGCCCGCTCGAGCCTGTCGGAGTCAGATCCTGAGTGTCTAGGGCAAAGGACAGGCCACAGCTTGGCCTGAGATCAGCGATGTGACACAGGGCAGTCTGGCTGCCGTTGCTCCTCTGCCATTGCTTGTCTGCCGTCTGCCATCAGCCCCCGCTGCGAACCGTGGAGCTAGGGTCGTACGAGACGTTGTACAGAGTACAAAGTACCATCACGAGAGGGTTCGGCCGTAATCGTCCAAAGCCGCAGTCACCACACGATATCGAGCCACGAATGTAGCTCAGCCCCCTGAACGTGTCTCCTACGGCCGCATCGTGGTGGAGATTGACAACAGGGAACTCTGGGCTTTGCATCCGGGTGAATTTGGACGAATATCAGATCCACGGAGAACTGCGGCTGATCGTGGACCAGCTCGTAGCTCAGGGGCAACTTACGCGCCGAGGCGGGTACATAACGAGTTCTCCACAAGGATATCGACGAGGCTACTTGGCCCGTGCTTGTCTCCTCGTCTGGGATAGCGAAACTACTTTACAAGGCTGAGAAAGACTTCGACTCTTAACCGATTATCACCGCTTGATCTCACATTCTCTCTATGTTGGATGTTTTCCTGGGTCCATAATGTCGCTTAAACGGCATTGTCTCGCGAGGCTCAGGGGTGCCGATGTACTTAGCCGGCTCGAAAGGTCGACTTTCCAGAACGAACAACATTCCTGACGTTATGAGCTTGGGGCTGTCATCAATTCGAATTGAGCATCTTAAACCCTATTTCGTTCGTGAATCTTTCTAAGAAATCGAGTTTAGGAGACTCCCGCAAAAAGCACTATCCATAAATGCGGCAGATATCCTATATCCCACCTCCTTCTCAAGCCTCGCTCTAGTCTACTTAGCACGTCGTTGGCTCAAATAGATCGTATAAAGGCCACAGGGCCGGTCATAACTCCGTTGCACTGCGGGATTGAATACTCTCATTGAAAAGAAGTAATGATGATCACTGTCTGAACACTATAGTCTCATTGATATACAATATACGACCAGTCAATTGAGACAATGTACCTTGGGTTATCCAAGCAATAATTTGCACCGAAAACACGCATACATACAATTTTAGATTTCTCCATCCCATTCCCTGCTCACAATCTCGCCTTTGAAGGCACGACCATCAAATGCTTATTGACCGGCGTCAACGGTTCCTTGCCCTTCAACACCGCATCGATATTTCTCATCGCTAACTCCTCAAACCCCATATGCGTCTCCAACGTCCCACCAGCATTATGCGCCGTGAGCGTAACCTCTCTCAAGCCCCTCAGCCGTGCATTAACCGTCGGCTCAAACTCATGAACATCCATGCCCACACCCACAAGTCTCCCCTCCTCAACGGCATCCGCGACCGCCTCCTCATCTACCAAACTACCTCTTGCGATATTGACAAATCGACTCCCCATTTTCATTTTTCTGAGCTTCTCCGCAGTGATAAGTTTCTTCCCATCCACGCTCGCAGGCGTAGCTAAGATCACACAGTCGGAGATCGCCAGCATAGCGTCGAGGGAGGGGAAGAACTCGGCTTCGATCTCCGCTTCCTTGAGAGGGAGCTTGCGGAGCACGTCATAATACTTTATCTTCATGCCGAAGGCGAGGTATGCTTTACGGGCGATTTCGAAGCCAATGTTTCCGAGTCCAATTATGCCGAGACTGTGACCCCGGGGATTATGGGATATGGCGGGGGCGTCGGTGTGGCAGTCTTGGAAAGCTTCTGGTGAGGAGCGGGCGGCTGTTGTGCACCTGGAAATATGTCAGGATGTGGTGCATGGAAGTAGGACAGAAGACACATGAAAATGGTTACCAGTTGAGATTCCGGAATGTTGCTAGGATCATGAAGATAGCAAAGTCAGCAACAGCTTCGGAGGAAGCTGCTGCACTGGACAGGTATAAGTCAGAGGGTAATTAATGGCATCGAGCCATTTCCGACGAACCTGTTGCAGTAGAAAATCCCTGTAATATTTCATAAGCAGAGTTCATAAGATGAGAGAAGGAGCAGCCGAACCTCGAGCAGCCAAAAGATCAACATCAGCCCAGTCGAACCCCGCACCAGCTGATGCAAATATTCTGCAAGAATCAGGTATCAAAGGCACCATCTCATGGTCCCATCTCCCCATTTCTCCTCCAGTATTCCAGAAAGGCCGGAATATGGCGGAGAAATTGCCCCATCTCTTCTCCTTCAGGGCTTTCATAAATTCATCACGCTGACGCTCCTCTAACGAAGGACGAATGACTGTGAACTCTTTCGAGAAGTCGGCATAGAATTCCGTATTCCACTTGACAGGATCCCCAATGTGGAGGACTATGGGCTTGGGAGAGAGTTCTCCAGTTGAGGATGCCATGATTGCTCAGATACCGGGATAAATTATCAACAAGATGAAACAAGTGGAGCCTAAAGAGTATAGAATTGAAACGAAGAGTGTCCTCGATGATCTCCTCCACACTTGTAGGGTGTTCTGGCACGAGACCTCAAGTCCCAATTGAGATGACAGGTCGTGGTGGTCGCCGAGGCTTCATTTGTGATGCATTGCAACGGCATACTTGTACTTATGCAGCATCCTTGTCGAAATCGGCGTGAGATCTCTAATTTGGAGATTCCTTCGAATGCATGCAAACTTTCGCACGAACTTCGAACCAATTTCCCAACCCGCTCCTCCCTCAGGCGATGGACGTTGTGAGTTGCCTGTTATGGCCGTGTGGTTGATGGACGCCGTTGATGGCTAGTGTGTTTTCGCATCGGAAGGGGAACAGCCGTGCTGGGATGGAGATTGAGGATATAAACATCGCATTCACCGCACCGATGAAGCTTCTCAAGAATCATTCAATCTCAATTGCTTAAGAGGACAAAAATGGCAACAGAAACTACCGCAGGAAAAGTGCCTGAGGGGCCTACACTTCACCATTTGGATGTATGTTGGCAGCAGAAACCGCTTCCCATCTCTGTGACTACGTCGCTCAAGTCTTCCACGCAATTGACAGCCATACCGCGAATTTCATATGCCGTTCGCAGATTCCGATTGCCTGATATGTGGACCACATTGAACCTTTGCTAATACCATGTTTCTCAGAACTCCCAAAGTCAACGAATCCTATGGCTCTGCGAAGAGCTCAATATCGCATACGGTTTCGAATACACCCTCGTGAAGTACTATCGGAATAAAAAGACAATTCGCGCCCCTCCAGAACTCGAGAACAGTACGTATTTCTGCGCGCAGATGCTTCAGGATTTCGATTCAGTTCATAGCTTTGCTCCAAGTTTTGCACTCCATCCACAGTCGAGAGTTTGAGTATGCGAGCCTGGTAATATATATGAAGTCATGTAGAAGTCATAGATGCACTATGATGAGGGAGATCAATTGAAGGCAATTGAAGCGGTCATCATATGGGTCGTCTCATGGAAGACTGCGAAGGATCGACCCTATGCAGACCTCTTCTCAGATTCAGGGTTCCCCTACCAAGAAGCGCTTCATTCCCTTTAATGTCTCGACTGTATGATAGCTTAATTCATTAGCAGCTCAGATCTGTTTCCGCTACTAGTGAACAATCGCTGACTGCCAATCTACAGTTCATGCGTTGGGCAAATCACCGACCCTCGTAACATTTGATGGGACAGTGATCACCGAATCGAGCGTTATCGCATCCTACCTCCTCAAGACATACGACACGGACGGAAAATTCGCGGCAGACAACTGGATTCGCGAAGACACCCTCGTGTCATTTGCAGGGACGAGTTTAGGCTTAACGACGATGCTTGAACTATTCGTGGACATCGCAGTGAAGCAGACCCCATGGCCCTTATCATACATCCCGAAGGCGCTTCAAAAAGGTGTGCGGAACAACTACACGACGGCGGAGTTCAAAAAGTCTTTTGCATACTTGGAGAAGGAGCTCGGCGATAATGACTGGTTCAATGGCAAGGAGCTTGGAAGGAGCGATATCATCTTGAGCTGGCCTTTTGATAATATCGGGCAGAGGGGCTGGTTTGACTTGAAGAACGAATACCCAAAGATTGGAGCCTGGAGAGAGCGAATCTTGAATAGGGAGGCTTGGAAAAGGGCCATAGAGAAAGGGAACGGTTATAATTTGGCGGCAGTTTAGGCAATCCGATAGATACCAAGGCACCCTTTCTTCATTTTGTACATGCTTTCACCCGTCCGGCATATATAAGCGGCAAGCAAGTTAGTATGCTTTGACTCGCTCTAGAGAGATGTAGTAATTCTCCGACGAGCATTCGATGCTAAACTGATTCAATTCCAGTCAGACTCAAGCAATTATGAGGGTGTCTCAAACTATTATATCAAGGAATCTTGCTATGTTTGCTGGATGTGGTCAAGCGGCCGTTACCAGTTGTCTATACCTCCTCATTCATCCATCTTACGATGCTTTCCGTGGTAGGCCGAGGTCATATTTTCCCGCCATCTCCATGAGAAGATCTTTGGTTCAAGGCACCATCAGGTTGACGAAGTACCAAATTTATCCGACGATCTACACTACCGTTCCACCCTGCTTTGACAGTACTTTCACGTCGACCATGCCATTTTCGCGCAGCTGCGTCGATCGTCTTGAAGTCTATTATCATGTCAGAGCTTCGGGTGACTTCAGTAAGCGTTAGCTTCTGGATTGATTTCTTGTATAGAAGTGAAATAACTAATGAGAACCTAAGAATTTATTCTATCCGTTTGCCTCCTGTTGAAATACAATTCGTATATGACCATCCCATCCTAGAGCGCCGGCTCTCCAATTTTCCTGTGCGAAGCTCCTCGAAAAATACTGCACGTGTCGCTGCGCCCGCTTCTCCTCGCCTCATCGAGAACGTCATGAGCTCTTCTCATACCCAACACCAAGCTTCAAATAATTCCAGCAAACTGCCCGACTCATCAGCATGCTATCCAGCGTCCCTCAAGCGAGGGAAAGACTTACTCGTCCACCCCAAATCATTACCAAACATCATTTCCATCTGCGGCTCTCCCCACGTGGTCCCTGCCCCTGGGGTGTACAGAACCGCTTGTTTCCCAACGGCGAGTGCGATCATGGGTGGGATCTCACTGAGCTCGATGAACTTCGGGACGGTGCCGAACGCCTTCTGGAGCATCTGCTGGTGGATGTTCACGGCTGAGTTGAAGCCCATGAACATCGCTGCTCCGCAACGCTTGATCCCTGACCACGCGGCGATATCACCCACTGCGAAGTGGTATTGGGAGTTTGGGGAGGCGGGGGTAAAGTTCAGTCTGTGATTTGTTAGTGGTTTCCGGGGTATCGGGGGGGACGATGTCGTACGTGGGGGTGATTTTGATGTACTTGTCATCGTCTAAGACTGCGGCGGGGAGAAAAGTGGTGGAGGGGATACTGTGCGAGATGGCTTTTATGACGTGCCCAGCTGTCATCTTTGTGCCGTCTCCCAAAGTCAGCCCGTACATCGGCTTCCCATCAGGTGTGTCCACCGGGGTGACATCCAATACTCTATTGCTGAGAATGACGTCGACGCCAGTTTCCTTGAGTACTGCAAGCGATCGGTCTTTGAAATCGTCTGGTAGAGGCTCGGAAGACAAGAGTCTATCTCGGGAGTGGATGAGTGTCACTTTCTGAGTCGGCTCGACTACTTTGAGCTCCGCTGCCATTTCAATTCCGACAGCGCCTTTTCGCTATTGTCAGCACTGCTATATAGTAAGCCATTATAGCGATGGAGACTTACCGCCGCCAATAACAACTACGCCATGTTTCGCGGTCTCAACCTTTGCGATGTGGCTTCCAGCTTCCTTTAAGTAAGCCTCCCTGGTTAATGCCTGGGGTACAGTTGGCCATTCTCTTCTTAGGCCTGTTGCTACGATCAAGTAATCATAGCTTTCTTCGTACTGCTTTCCCGTATTCGTGTCTGAGATGACAGCGAGCTTGCGTTCACAGTCGACACTTGATACAGTACCTTGGACATGAGAAATGTTTGCAGTATTGAGGGCAGGAAGGTCGTCAAACTTGATCCATGCTTTTGGCATGTATTCAGCTGATACGAGAGCTAGCGGGGAGGAAATCAAGTGGTCTGCTCGCGGCCAAGGTTAGCCTAGCCAATACTCTATTTCATCCTCTCTGAGTCCCCCGGTCAAGGGTCAGTCTCTAGCGAAGGGATGGGATTTCGACTCACAATATCCATCTCGCTCATCTACAAGTTTGATCTCCACGGGCAGAGGCTCAGTTGGCTTTGGTGGTGCTGAATCTGTGTTGAAACGTGGCAGGCGGCCGGCACAGAGATCGAGGAGGTTAAGAGAGGCGGCGAGACCAGCGTATGCGGCTCCGATCACGAGGACCTTTGTAGTAGCAGTAGGGGAAGGGTGTGGAAGCGGAAGAAGCGTTTCCTGTATGGAGACCATGTTGAGTATTATTTTGGTTTTATCGTTTATTATCTTTTTGAGGGAGTGGAGAGAGTGAGGGGGTGGAGGCGCTCCAGCAAAGACGAAAGAGGTAGCTGCATCGGAGTCAATCGAGATTGAGTCCTGTACCTTTTTAACAGAGTGCCCGAAGCTCAAAGATCCGAAGCTCAGACCCGCGTACGAATGGTGACCACGTGCTCCAGAAGCTTCTGATCCCGACGCCCAGGAACATGCTGCAAAGCCAAGAGGACTGACTCGTAGGTGCGCTGGCCGATGTCGCCATGCTGGTGGCCGGTAATATCTGGTAAGAGGCGGTTATATGTGGTGATACGTGGTAATACTGGTAACTATATCTCTCAATTACAACAAAACTCAATTCAAACCATCGGTGCGAAATAACTGACCAGCTACGTGCGCCGTGTGGAGCAGTGTTTCAGGGGTATCGCGATATCGGCAGATCAGATAAAATTTTCATCTTATCAGATCCGCCGCTTGATCTTATCTGATGATCAGAATGGCCTCTCACTGCTGGATGCGGTTAGAGATGGCGTGTTTTCGGCGGCGTGTTGGGTAATAGCCCTGGACTGCATCGGCCTCGTCTACCGTTGTGGGGAAGGTCGACGAAAGGGCTGAACGCCGTGCTTCCGATGGATTCCGCTGTGGCAGTCAAGATGACTTATGCTTGCAGAGTTGCCGCATGGGAGAGGAGAGAGCTTCTTATTACATGCTCGTTTCGGAGAGTCGAAGCATGTCGCATTGACAGGCTATGAGACTCCCAGGTTGTGGGGACGAGAAAGGTACGCTATATCAGACTATGCTATACTATATTATACTAATCACCATGCCTTGACATGGGTTGGTTTTTCGGAGTCTTGGTGCTTGCGACTAGCAGCCGTCATGGCCACTCCCAACGGCAGAATGCGACGCATACATGACCTCACCGTCGTATTTTGTCCTTGTAAGCACAGGAATATGCTCACTATACTCGCGAAGTCTTCGTTTGTGAATGATCCGTTTCGATCCTGAGCCCATATCTTCAATTGCAATGTCCAGTCTAGAGTCCTCACTTCGCCGACTAAGGCAAACCCAGAGCCATCTCCAGGGAATCAATCATGACGAAGAGAGAGGCTTGTCGATTCTCCATGGCCCATGCGAGCCTGCTCTGGTGCACCAGACCCTGGGTGAGCTCTTGGATGAGCAGTGCTCCATTCAAGGGAATAAGGATTGCTTGATTGTGCCGTGGACGGGTACTCGATGGACATACTCTGATCTCCAAGCTCAGAGTAAGGCTCTAGCAAAAGGCTTGGTAGCTCTAGGTCTACAAAAAGGAGACCGCGTTGGCATTCTAGCCGGCAACTGCGAGGAATATGTGGCCGTGTTTTTCGCTGCAGCGTACATTGGTTGCGTCTTGGTGGTATTGAATAGCACCTATACCTCAGCAGAAGCCCAACATGCGCTGCGGCATTCAGGTAAGCTTGGGAAAGTATTCTCATTCCATCTCTATTGACATCAGGCTTCTAGGTTGCAAGGTCCTGTTTGCAGAACAGAAATACGGCCGTCACGAGAACACGGCGTTGCTCCAACAGCTAGAACTGGATCCTACGACAGTTCGAAACCTCGAAAGAGTAATAATTTTGAGAGGTTGGTTTGCTGGATTCACGACGTACAGAGAAATTGGCGAGGAGTACAGCAGCGATATCTCGGATGAGGCTTTCGAAGAGGCGAGGCAGGGTCTGCACCCCCACGACGTGTGCAACCTGCAATATACCAGTGGCTCTACTGGTGACCCAAAAGGGGCTTTATTAACTCACCAGCAAGTATCCATGCTGTTTTAAATCACCAGGAGGAGAGCTGATTTATATATAGCAACCTCATCAACAATTCCCGATCAATTGGCGACCGAATGCGCTTCACTCCTGCTGATGTCCTCTGCTGTCCGCCCCCTCTCTTCCATTGCTTCGGCCTTGTTCTTGGTCTCTTAGCTTGCATCACACATGGTTCATCTCTTGTGCTCCCATCTTCTACTTTCTCGGCACCCGCTGTTCTCTCCGTCCTCTCCACCGAAAACTGTACCGCTCTCCATGGCGTTCCAGCTATGTTTGAAGAACTTCTCTCGCTGCCACGCCCGGCAGATTGGTCTTGTCCAAACCTGCGCACTGGCATCGTTGCAGGAGCTCCAGTTCCCAAACCACTAATGGAAAGAATGCTAGCCGAGCTCAATATGCGGGAGTTTACGAGTAGTTATGGATTGACGGAAGCCAGCCCGACATGCTTCAATGCCAGGACCGATGATACGATCCAACGTCGATTAACAACTGTAGGGAAGCTTCTACCGCATCTGCACGCAAAGATCGTGGATCGTGAGGGGAGGATTGTAAAGGTCGGTGAAAGAGGAGAGCTCTGCATGGCGGGGTATTCACTGTGTAAAGGGTATTGGAAAAACAAGAAGAAGACAGACGAGGCTTTGGTGAAAGACGAGCGAGGCGTACTTTGGTTAAAAACAGGCGACGAAGCTGTTTTCGATCGCGATGGTTATTGTACTATCACTGGAAGATTCAAGGATATCATTATTCGAGGTAGGAGGTTTCTCGGACAGTATAGAGACTCGCTAATTTGGCAATAGGAGGTGAAAACATTTACCCGGTCGAGATCGAAGCACGCCTTGTGACTCACCCATCTCGAACGGTGCATCGTGCAGCTGTTGTTGGCATCCCCCATAAGAAATATGGCGAGGTCGTTGGCGCTTTTATCTTACCGCCGACGACAAGTCCGAATACGTTGGAACGACCGGATGATGAAGAGCTGAGAGTCTGGGTCAGGGAAGTACTCGGCAGACACAAAGCTCCTGCACATATTTTCTGGATTGGGGATGAGGAAGTAGGATTGAGCGAAGTGCCACAGACCGGGAGTGGCAAGGTAAAGAAACACGTTCTGAGAGATATCGCCGTCAGGTTAATTGAGAGGAACGGCACCAAACGGAAGCGAATCACGGAGCTTATGGAAGACAGCATAGCCTGAGGCGACGCTCATGCCACTTAGAATGTAACGATTTGGGTTGATCCGTTCTTGTACGCAGCCTCGCTTACAGCACATCGTATGAATTGAATGACCACGAGGAAGGTGGGTCATACGCACGAACGGTGCCGGCTGCTCCTAACCGACTGAGGGGCTAGCGGTTGACGATCTGATAAGATAGTTGCAAGCGGTGCACTTCACCAGAACAGCACTTGCATGTATTAAACACGAAGAAGCTCGCAGTTACATAACAGCCCGATGAGCGGTGGGGGTGGTGGACGGCCAGAAAGCCGGTCTGCTGAAAACTCGACTTCCAAGTGCCCACATGGTGCAGTGAATCATCAGATGAAACGCGCGGGTGATTTCTAGCCAGATACTAGCTGGTTCTGTGTCCGTACAGGCAGGTCAGGAACGAACCCTCCCCCCACCGCTGGGCACGGTGCGGAAACGATTCGACACGAAATGATTTGGAACAGGTCTGTACATACTTGTACAGTACATATAAATCGGGCTTCCTTGCTCCAAAGCCCAGAGCTTCTGAGGGCAACATTATTCCATACTGTACCGCTTGGATGAGAAGTACTCCGTGGCATCTAGCACCGGCACACATATGGATATTGCATCATATCAACACGAGGAGCGGGATCGACTTTTCTCTCGTCGGGCGCTGATCGAAGCCTAGCGCTGCTGAGTGGGGGCTTCGGCCCGCATATATGATAAAAATTTATCTGATCAATCTTATCTGATCCCCTGATTATACCGTAAGCTTCGCTCGCGGCCTTGCTGTGTGGGTCGCTCGATTCAGGGACAGGAAGTGCCCGGTCATATAGCCCTTCGCCGTGCTCGAGCCCGAGTTCTCCGGGGCAGGTACATGCAGTTTTATTGTACTTCGTACTCGTACGTTGCTTTCGTCCCCGACGCATAAGCGAACGCGCAGCCAATTACTCCCAGCTCACTTGCGCATCTGCGTATGCATTACCGCATCGGATCCTGGAAGGAAACGGTAAAAGGTGCCGAAGGAAACCGTTTGTTGTTAGCTGCAGTTCGAAGGTAAACTCATTCCTTTTGCGGATGCCGTTCGCCAACGCCCGAGGTTCGTTCGCTAGAGACGCCGCATATCGCCCTGCTCGAGTTAGCGGACCCTGGAGAAGTCTGTGGTTCTTGGGTTTCCTGAATAAGTAGATATACGGAGGAGGTAGGGGTGACCTCGGCGCGTAGTTTGGAAATAGAGTAAAGTGCAGCTTCTAGAGTCCTTCTGGGCCACAAAGCAGTGGAACAAGCAGACACGACGTTGAGCGGCCATCAAGCGGCTTGTCTTCACGGAAATTGCTACAAAGGACTGTTTAACAGACTCTTTACCCTAGTTGAAGGGCACGGTAGCCTATCGTAGCCACTATAACTCAGCTCTCTCAGGCTTTGATACCTGAAAGCCGTTGCTAGGAGACATGACCCCGTCGCCACAACGGCTAGGGCCTTCAAGGCAAGCAAGGGTCCAGACTTTTCGAACAAGCCATCGTACAAGTTCATGATTCACGATGCCACGGCCCTCACTCATGTCCGTACAGGCTTCTCCCGTCTCCCGTCAAATGAGAACCCTGCAGGCAGTGGGGGTTGCGGGCTTGAATGGCGCCACTGGATTGGGCTGTAGAGTATCCCAGATGATCATACGTCGACGAATCCGACGCCGTCCGTGTAAAAAGCATATTTTCGATCTTCAGAACTCAACCCAGATAAATTATTCCCAGATAATATCAGTTCACTCCTGCTTCTTCCTGAACGGCCAGAATGTCGTCGAGACGAGCAATGACGGCCTCTACGGTCGAGCATCATGACTACGAGGTCCCAAGCCCGCTCAATGCCCCGAAGAGCAGTGGCGGTAGCATAGCAGCGTAAGTGGTACAAACCCACTTTCCCCTGATCTTGGTGATGTCTTCTTGTCAGCACGGCGGTGCCCCCACTCGAGACTCATGGGACAAGGAGCTGACTGAAAGCAGAAGACAGATTCAAGCTGGATCACTTCCCCTTGATCGCGCAGCGGACAGTGAGGAGGTTCAGGATTTGATCTGCATCGGCTTTGGCCCTGCTTCTCTAGCCATCGCCATTGCGCTGCAAGAAAGAAATGGCTCTCTGCTCGGCCCCAAGCCCAAGGTCTCCTTCCTGGAAAGACAGACTCAGTTCGCATGGCATTCCGGCATGCAGCTGCCAGGAGCGAAGATGCAGATCTCGTTTCTCAAAGACCTCGCCACTCCTCGGAACCCTCAGTCGCCATTCACATTCATCAATTATCTGTACCAGCAGAACAGATTGAACCAGTTCATCAACCTGGGAACCTTTTTGCCCACGAGATTCGAATATGAGGATTATTTGAGGTGGTGCGCAAGTCACTTCGAGGCCCAAGGAGTGGTTTCCTATGGACAAGAAGTCCTGAAGGTCTTCCCAGACGTTACCTCTTCAAATGGGAAAGTCAGCCAATTCCGAGTCGTATCCAAGGACTCTAGGACTGGCGAAACGACGACGAGAATCGCGAGACATGTAGTCATCGCAGTGGGAGGGAAGCCTATGCTCCCAGAAGAGTTCCCCCAAGACCACCCGAGAGTGATCCACTCTTCTCGATACTCCAATAAAGTCGACGATGCCCTTGCCGATAGAACCAAGCCATACAACATCGTAGTAGTAGGAAGTGGGCAGAGTGCAGCAGAGATCTTCAACGATCTACCCACCCGATACCCGAATGCCAAGGTCACGCTGGTCATCAAGGGGTCTTCTCTTAGACCAAGCGATGACTCGCCTTTCGTCAACGAGATCTTTGATCCGGATCGAGTGGACGGGATCTATTCTCAAGCAGAGGACCTCAGAGCCTTGTCTATTTCGAAAGATCGCGCGACGAATTATAGCGTGGTGAGGCTGGAACTGTTGGAGCACCTGTACCAGCGATTGTACACGCAACGCCTTCAGACCCCAGACGTGGAAGATTGGAAGGTCCACATCAAGACAAACAGGCAGGTTGTGCAAACGGATGTTTTGGACAATGGAAAGCTGCAATTGAAGCTCCAAAATGTCCTCGAAGACGGTAGCCAAGGGACTCTTGCCGAAGAAGTGGCCGTCGATGCCGTGTTTGTCGCGACGGGATATGTCCGAAACGCTCACGAGGATATGATGCTGGAGACTCAGCACTTGCTGAAATCCTTCCCCGATTGCTGTCAGGACAGACTGAGGTTTCCCGTGACGCGAAGCTACAAGGTCGATTTTGACGAGAAGAAGGTCGCGGGCAATGCAGGGATTTGGCTGCAAGGGTGCAACGAGAAGACACACGGGGTGAGAAAGTTTGACCCTCCCCTCCTGTATTTTGCTAACGATGTTTGCCAGCTGAGTGATACTCTGCTTTCGATTTTGGCGATACGGGGAGGGGAACTGGTTGACTCCATTTTCTCGGGGAATGGAGAGGAGGTGAGGTTGCGGTCAAGGTTGTGATATCACGGATGCGCGATGTTCGTATCTCTGATTGCTTCCTCGACTTGGGAAATCAAATCGCATCTCTGGTCATTTTCAAGAGGGCATCAACGTGCTATATTTTCCAATCCAAAGTACAGGTGGTAGAGCTGTGTCTCTGAGTCACAGCATGTTCAAAGGAACCATAACTAAAATGATGAAACGGGCGGAAAGATTCTATTCGTGAATAATATATTACCCACAGCACAACGATATTCAAATCAAATGCTGAGATTGATGACCTTCATTTTCCAAGTATTCAATATCTTCCCCCCTCTCTCTATCCAGAAATCAGCCCACAAACCAACACAGTCCCCCACCGCACATTAACCCCAGTACCCCCTTTCAGACTCCAAACCCGCAACCAGACCCACCAGCAAACCAGGGAATGTACTGTATCATCTGCAACGCAGACAGCGGCCTTCCTTCTATGTGCTACCGCTGCAGCGAGCACCTAGCTAGACGCCAACAGGAAACCATAGCTAAGGTTCATTTAGGGCTATCACAGCTCCCACCACTTGCTGACGCCTAGAGGATTGGGGCGACGAGGCGCGTTGGCAGTCTTTAAGGCGGGGTTGGTGAAGCGTGAATGCCGTTACGGGAAGGTGCTTATTGACAGGGTTGCAAAGTTGTATATGAAATATCGATGAGGTGGTCGCTGAGTAATATGGTTTGCTTCTGCGTGAGTGAGTGAGCGACGCTATTGACTACGGCAGGTGCTTATAAAGCCAATTCACGCGGAATAATAAGCTCAAGAGCAGATGGAGGAGAAACGAATTTGTTGGGTATAACTATGTTCATTTCACAACTGTACAGTATGCGTTTCTGATTAACACTAGTGACGACAGACAGCCCCTGAGCACTCCCTCCTCTGCTCATTCGCAAAAATATCTAGACCTGACTGCCAGCCTCAATGTGCTCAGAGCTCTCGGGAGCAATAACTCCCTTCTCAGTGAGACCCATGTCGGCAGCGAAAGTGCTGTGTGGGACCCACTTGGAAGATTGTCTAGGGGTGGACTCCTCGAACATACGATCGACCTGCTCGAGCGACAGACCCTTGGTCTCAGGGATAAGGAAGTACGAGTAGACGAGGCAGACAACGCAGAGGGCTCCCCAGATGAAGAAGACCTTGGCGCCAAGGTTGCCGTATTTCGCGCCGACCATGTAGGGGGTGATGACGGCAATGATGCAGTTCCAGAGCCAGTTGCTAGCGGTGGAGAGACCAACACCGCGGGAGCGGATGGGGATAGGGAAGATCTCGCCGATGACAACCCAGGCACCGGGGCCCCAGGTGGAGGCGAAGAAGAAGATGTAGATGGAGATGAAGGCGATGAGGGCACGGATTGCGTTGTCATTGTTGGGAAGGGCCGTTCCGACAGCGGCAACAATGAATTGACAGACTACCATTCCGAAGGCTCCCCAGATGAGGATAGTACGGCGGCCGTATCGCTCGATGGTCCAGAAAGAGATTGGGGTGGAGAACACGTTCACGATAGTGAAGATGATGGAGATGAGGAAGGGGTTGTTGATCGTGCCAAGGGACTTGAGGAAGACGGTGGAGTAGTAGAAGATGAAGTTGACACCGGTCCATTGTTGCATCATTCTAGAGATTATCAGTGGGAGTTATCTTTTGATGGGATGCAGTGGAAACTTACTGGAGAGATGTTCCAAGAATGGTGCGGCGAAGGTTAGAAGAAGCCTCGAAGAGGGAGCCCTTGAAGCAGTTGGCCCATGAAGAAAGGTAGCCATTCTGGGGGATGACGCTCATCTCATATTCATGGTTGGCAACGATCTCGGCGAGCTCTTGTTGGATGTACTCAGATTCGACAGCTTGGCCCCGAACCCGTGACAAGACGTGAGCAGCTTTGTCGAGTTGTCCCTTGATAACAAAGTATCTTGGCGATTCTGGGAGGAGGAAGAGACCAGTGGCAAGAATGATAGCGGGGCCCAACTGGATGGAAATCGGGATTCTGTAGGATCCGCTGTCGGTTCGGTTCTCGGTACCGTAGTCGACGCAAGATGCAGTCAACAAGCCAATGGTGATGGCGAATTGATAGCCAGATACGATGGCACCACGAACCTTGCGAGGAGCAATCTCGGACATGTAGAGGATGATGATGGCAGATACGAATCCGACACCTACCGAACATGAATTAGGACTGATTTCGCCTTCAGCTTTGTGGATTCTAGAGCTTACCGAAACCAGCGATGATCCGGCCAACAGCAAGGAGTGCAATGGTGCTGGAGGCAATTTGGAGAACAACGCCGACAGAAAACACCATGCAGCCAACGATGATGGTGGTTCGGCGACCGAACCAGTCAGCCAAATCTCCTGCAATCAAGGCACCGAAGAAGGTACCGGCGGAGAGAATGGAGACGATGAGGGAGTTGTTAGAGGACGAGATGACGAAGTTGGGATCGGTGGTTCCTGCGGGTGGGTATGGCAGGCCTTGGAATTGGTGAATGAAGTAGTTCATGCCGAGAACTCCTCCAATGTAACCCGAGTCGTATCCGAAGAAGAAACCACCGAATGCTGCGAAGACGCACATCAGATAGGCCTTGAGGGTCACTGGAGCTTCGATGCGCTCCGTGTCGGCCGTAGCCATAATAGCTCCGCCAGCCATGATGAGGGTCGGAGGTGATTGAAGCTGGTCCCTAGCTTTGTATGGCGAGGAGATTGAAGAATGACTCCCGGTGGGTTGGCGAGAGAGGAGCGTGAGATGAGTAGAGCAACATGAAGACGGGGAGAAGCACAGCTATATAAACCCACCTCCACTCCAATATCACGAAGCCTTGACTTACAAACACCAAGCGAGAAGATTGGCCGAGACTTTTTTTTTTTGTTTGGGCCGAAGTGGCCAATTGCATGTGGACAAGCACACTGGTGCGCCACGAACGGCCGAGCAGGTCGAGACAAGGCGTCGAAAGCAGAGGTGTTTGCACCAGAAGATGAAAAGAGCGTATACAGCTGTGCAGGAACCAACGTAAAACCCGCCAATTTCTCGCCGAATTAGGCTCTGGGCCTTTGCCGGAATGAGGCTTTGGGGCCTTGTTCGACCATGACCTGTTCCCAGACGCTGCACCAGCTGCAATCGGACCGAGGTGACGAGCTTGGATAGGAGACGGACGATACCCACGGGGAGACTTGGAGTGTGGAATCGTGATACATGCCCCAGCTCTCCAAGTCTCCAAGTCTCCAAGTCTCCGGACTTCCCAAGGTGGAGTGGAGTGGGAGGAGAGATGGGTAGGAGGAGAGTGGAGAGGAGGAGAGTGGAGAGGAAGGAGGTGGGTAGGCGAGGGGACGAGTAGGCGAGTAGGCGAGTAGGCGAGTAGGCGATAGACGAGTTGAGAAAGGGAGACGGCCTCCTGTCCTGACTCGCAGATTAGAGCTACGCGAGGTCCAGCTACCCAGCCCAGCCCAGCCCAGCCAGCTAGCTCAACGGCGAAATGGTCCCACAAAAGAGCCGAGCGGCGTCTACGAAGCTCAAGAGCCAGAACTTGGCGGCTCAAGAAGGCGATAAACAAGGAGTGAGGCGTCACCCAGTCGAGTGGAACGGGCTACTCTCCCGCGTGGGTCTTCACCGAGGAAAGATCAAGAACTAGATCTCGTGCTCCTGCATGATAGTGATCCGAATAGCTTCTAGAAGTCTCGTAGACGACACGCAAGAACACTTCTCTACGAGACTGTATCAGCGATCATATCTCGATATCAGAGAGCTACATGTCTTGATATCGTCGCTGTCTGGCTGTGTTCGTTCCAGGGGACTGGTACCAGCAGTTGCGGAGATCTCTTCTCGTTTAGTCGAGATCTTAGCGCCGGCCATTCTGCGGAGGGGCTGGAAGAGAAGCGGCCTTTCTCGTACAATACAACACACGAAACTCAATACGCAATACTCAACCCTCCATCCTCCATACTCACTCCACCCAGCAACCACTTTTAACTTTTCATCTTCATTTCCCACGGGGCTAACTATCAAATTTCTGCTCCTCCGCTCCTCCACTCCTCCACCACTCCGCTCCTCCATCCCTCCATACCTCCATTCCTCCAGTCTCCAGGTTGATTGTCCCTCCGGCCAATGTCCGAATCCGGTGTTATCACGTCTCGGTTCAGCACTACATACTTGTAAACAACGGCCTTCGTCAATATCTAGAGATGTGGCTGTAAGTCGGTCCGAGAAGTACCCTACGTGTTATCCCTCGAGAAGTCCCCCGTGTGCGTTGCATGTACTGTGCCATATGCAATATCTACTGCAGAGCTTATGGCGCGGTACTGTAAGTCAGATGCATCTCAATCAACACCAATATTGCTGCTCCTCGGTTAGCCCTCGCCAGCGCAATTTTCAACCGTGACACCGCGGAGTCCCCTTCCAAGTCTCTCAATCTTGCTCGGCCCTTTCTTCGTCCCATGAGGGCTGGCTAGCTGGTTAGGTGAGATGCGTGGGCCGTTTCTCAGCGCCAACTCGAGATCATCACATGGCGGATGTCCAGATGGGCCAGGGGTGGAGAGATTTGGAATGTCCATGTCCATGAACTCTTCTGCGTTTCAGTAACCTGGTCTCCGGCGATTGCCGTCAATTCTTACTCGTGATCTACATTCCAAATCTAGAGAAGAAGTCTTCGCGAAGAATCTTTTCTTAGACAGCTAAATACCTTCCAAACTGTCTTTCTGCGCTTCTAGCGCATTACTTGTACCTAAATCATATGGTTACAAACGGCTGGACTTCAAACCATGACATGGGTGGCGAAGGAATCTCTATCAATTGGCCATCATTCCCGATTGCGGGTTATCCGAGCGGAGACGCTTCCGGGAATCTACTAAGATCACTGAGAGCTTCTATTGCAGATCTCAACACCTTCGCTTTCGTCGTGTCGTGCCCGGTCTGCTTATCTCAGGCGAGTTACAGAAGTGCACAATCATTCAGCAGAATTGCAAAGACGAAGTCGCCCCTTCTAAATTCTATGCATCCTACAAGCCTACCAATCTTTTAATTTTCTTGCTCTCGTGATAAAAATTGCTTTTACAGCTAGTTCTGCCGTCAAGAAAAAAATCACTAGCCTGCTCCGTGAGCCCGCAAGCTTTCCTCGTGAGCAGTGGATACTAGCTCGTACCAGAGAACCAATTCTTCCAAATTCTCGGGTCGTGTGTTCAAACCTCCAACGATTTAGTTCTTGTCTTACCTAGGCTCTGACTCGTATAGGTGGCAATCCACGTGACGGTCCAGGGCGCATCTACGAATTAGTTTTCTGATAGAACAGAAAGCTCTTCATCGCACCTCAAACCATGGTTTTTGTTATGGAAATTGGTGGCAGCCTTTTGGGTCTCAGAACTTCGATCAAGTTACAAAGTAAGTGGCCTTAGCTGCGGCAAGACTCAGAAGGATGTCGCATCGAAGAGGCCTTCAGTGAGTGCAATTTCTAGTATATTGCTCTCTATCATACTCCTTTCCCCCTTCCTACGCGATGTTCAATTCAGGATCTCACAGAGAAACAAGGACCTTCCTAAACCAAACCCCCTTCTTCTGCACCCCAAAAGCCTCTTGAATTAACTCCAGTCCCTTCCCAACAACAATTGGCTCAGGAGCAGGCGCAAAAGCCCTCTCAGCTAGAGCCTTCTCCAGAAAATCCACGCATACAACTTTTTCAACCTCATCATCCTTGATCGAACCAGCTTCAGCGAATATGACACTGACTTCCTCCGGCATGTTCTTAGGAGGAAACATAGCACAAGTGACGAATCTGTTGCCTTGGGAATCGACTAGGACTTTGAGGCAAGCCTTAGCGGGCTCTTTGCCGTGCGCAGATGCGCCTATTGCGAAAGCCCCTACCATGGTCTTCCCCTTAAAGGCGGATATCAGGTCGGAGACGACGGTCGGGCTTCTATAATCGAAGACTTGGCTAGCTCCTAGTTTTTGAACGTACTCAAAGTTCTGTCTCTCTGGTCAACTCGGTTCCTCCTCGCCGTACTTGTTGTTTATCGATGATCTCAAGCTTTGGCAAGAGTTGCTACGGACCTTGGGCGAGGATGTGGTCACAACCTCATATCTACTAGCGACAGCGAGCTTTCAAACATCCATGTTAAATATAAATCCAATGAGTTCTCTCGAGCTCAAAACGCACCTGGATCGTACAACACCCAACACAAGTCGCACCACCCCAAACAAGCAGCGCCTTGCCCGTCAGTCTCGCAGGAACAACAGGAAAATGTAGCGCCAGATGCCCTTCCTGGAACAACCCCGAAGCCGCCGTATCAACAGCCGAAGGCAGCACAGCAGCCATCTCAAACGCCACCCCCTCGAGAATCCGCGCAGTCATATGATCCAGCAGCACCTTATATTCCTGGAACGCACGCTGCGGGTTCCCAGCGAGACACAGTGCGGACCCGACCACGCGATCTGAGATTCTAAGGCGCGTTACGCCAGCTCCGATCTCGACTACTTCGCCGGCGACTTTGGAGCCCCCGATGTAGGTGTAGTGGAGCGTGGTATATTATCTTCCAATTGCGCAAGACTTCTGGATGATACGTAAGGGAAATGTCTTCATTCCACACAGAGCCGTCCAACAAATAAGCGATTTGGATGGATTTCGAAGACAACTGACCCAGCATATTTGAACGACTAGGATATTGCTGAGTTAAACTTTGGGTATGATCGAAAAGATTCACGTCTAGGTGTACGTCGACTAGGCGTACAAAGCATCTTCTTGGCCTTCGTAAATGCAAGAATTTACATTATGCAACCCGCACCCATACTCGTACGTTATCAACCACACTTCGATCGTAACACCTTCCAGCAAGTCGAGCAGAGTATCCTCCCGGGTTTCCCGCGCAGTCAAGGGTTACCTCGGACGATTCAGTTGAGGAGGGAAAGTTTGGGGGTAAGGAATTCCAGCTTGGAGTCTCAGCTTTATACACCCGCTCAGCATCTTCGCAATGGCCCTCAGAGCTCTCGCTAGGACACCCATCCTCCTCACGCTGCACATTATCTTCTGTGTCCGCCGTGATGAAAGCATATTTGAACACACTATGACAGGGCTGAGTCCTCGGAGGACGAAAAGACTTGTGACATTTGGCCAGTATCAGAGACACCAGCTTAATAGCAATTCTCGAAATATTATACAGTATTCAATGAACTCTGTTTACCCCAGATTATGATCTGTTGTCGGTGCGATTGTACGAAGATGTGTGAAGCTTGAAACTGCGCCCATCCACAAACCCTGTTGAAGTTTAAGGTGCTGGTACGGTAGGTATAATGAACGGGAGTTAAATTGATCCTTTTCAACATGATGGACATGATAGGATGCCTGTTCTACTACCAAAATATCACAGTTTTCATGCCCAGCCCAATTACGTAAGCATCTTAATTTCCCCACATCCCCATATTCTTAGAAAAGTTGGCCTCCACGATAACCTATTTCGACCAGCCACCTCCGACTAATTGGGCGCATGGGATGAGCTGTCGTCTATATCGAGCTCTGCCATTCCTTAATCCTACGGTGGTCGGGCTCGGTCTGTAGCATCCGCCAGATGCAACACCAAATATTGGCATCTGCAGGAAAAAGTGCCTGCATGAGAAACTCCTCGTATCTGCTCAATTACGAGTATCGGGTCGGAGCAGCGCTGTTGACATTCTAGGCTCCACGTGTGACCTCTGGGCGCTTTCCCTTCGGCTGAGGAGTGCGCAGCGTGGTATCACAACCCGATTCGTGCTGTGCTTCTCCCTCTTTCAATATTTCCTGACAAGGTTCACGAAAGCGACTGGTTTATCGGATGATGATCAGGGATTTTGGTTGGGGGTTCAGACGCCGCTGTCAGCCATGATGTAAGCTTGCTGGCGTTTGACAGGTCTCTGAAGGACGACCTTGCGCATATGTATTGTGTCCGGGTTCGAAAACTTTACAGTTGTATATTCTCAAGCCACGGGGCGGCCCTTGAGGAGATGGTTTGTAGCTGAATTGTCCGAAAATGAGTTGATGCTTTGAAGGGAGAGATCGAGGAGTATTTATTAAAGCCCTTTCACCGTGTATTGTAGAGACAAGTTGTCTCGATTTCTTTCGAGTACGTTACTCTTTATTCATCTGTGATTCCAGTCAATATCTTTCATCCGCCTCAAATGTTCAGACGCGTGACTTCCCTGATAGTTTTGGCTGTCAGCCTTGCCCCTTATGCCAGCGCAAGTATCACTGCCAAACGATGGGCGAATCCTCCACCATCATGCACCGACTTTACCCCCTTCGTTTATGCTGGATGCTTTACAGATACTCCCGGGGTAGGAGCTTTGTTGTGGAAGACGGATCTCGATTTCGATAATATGACCGTCGAAGCTTGCGTTGATCTCTGCAAAGGTAAAGTTACCCATCACTACATCTTCACAGTCTGCTAAGCAGTATCTAGGAAGTGACTATAGATATGCTGGCCTTGAGTATTACGGGGAGTGCTTCTGTGGACCGTCAGTTGCTGGTGCTCTTGTCGATGATTCAAACTGTGGGGCTACATGTACGGGTAACTCGAGCGAAATCTGTGGCGGCGTCCAGTATATCTCAATCTATCAGGATCCAACGTTTCCTTTACCGGATGACTCGACGATATCCGACTACAATCCCCAAGGATGCTATTCCGAAGGTGTTGGCGGTCGTGCCTTGGAATATCAACAGAACATCGACGGGTCAACTCTAACCGTCGAAGAATGCTTGTTCACTTGCAAAGACAACGGCTTTCCACTGGCTGGAGTGGAATACGCCTCGCAATGCTTCTGTAGTGTCGTACTAGGCAATGGAACGGTTCCATTGGACGCAAGCCAGTGCAATATGGCGTGCAATGGTGATCCTTCAGAGACGTGTGGAGGTAGCGGAACCTTGAATCTGTACGTCGCTGCGGATCTGGAGTCGTCTGAGCCTTGCCAATTCAATGGAACGTCCCCATCCTCATCGACTACTCCATCGACCCCACCTACTTCCACGCCGCCTACGTCCACGCCGCCTACTTCCACGCCGCCTACTTCCACGCCGCCTACTTCAACACCGCCGACTTCAACACCGCCGACTTCAACACCGCCGACTTCCACGCCACCAAGCTCAACAACCCCTAGCACCACATGCCCACCTACGACCAGCAAAACACCCACCCTATGTACATCTACAACTACTATTTCTCCAACTCCAACTTGCGAATACAAATGCGGCAAGTGGTGTTCAAGCCCACTTCCACCATTCTCAGACAATCCGTCATGCAAGACTGCCGCAAGCAATTGCGCGATCCAGCTTACATCATGTTTCCTTGGTGCTGGATTCCCTGACTCACTCAACTGTTTCGAATATGCCAGTTGGTGTTCCAGTATCAGCAGTTACTGCTCAAGCTACTGTCCCGGCGCTCAATGCTCCCCTTCAGGCTGCAAATCAAAATACCCTCCATCCGGACCTTCCCCTTCACCAACAATTTCTCTTGTAACCTACACCTGCTCTACTTCAACAACACCAACTACTAAGACGAAACCTTCGTCAACAACCAAACCCTCGTCCACATCATGTGTCCCTGTTCCAACTCAAGCCTGCATGTGCTGCCAACCAAACAACCCAGGAAAAGGTTACACATCCACTTCTCCCGTAGGATCTATCAGTCTTCCTTGCCTCACATGCAACAATCTACAATCGGACTACAACGCCGGCAATCAATTCAAACTGTACACCCTCCCGGATTCAAAGTCATGCCCTTCATATCCGCAGTCATCTGTGCCACAGGGGTGCAAAGCCGCATGCGATTCTCAGCGTACCGCGTGTCTGAATACGTATGCGGAGAGCTGCAAGAGCAATTCTGCTTACAACATTGCGCACCTGGGATATGATAGCTATTCGAGTGCTTGTACGAAGTGTACGAATCAGTGGAATGATTGCTATAACGCCAATGCAGGTGTTACTCATGGGAACAGATGTAGCAGTTGGAATTCAGGGTGGTACTAATGCGAATGCGGACCTGGGATGGATGGCAGAAAGGTAAAATTCGGATTCCGTTAGGTCTAAAAGTAAATTTCTTAATCAATCATTGCTTGACTCTCCTGTAGTATCAACGTTCGCTCACTTATCATCCACTCATGACGAGCTGAACTTACCAACGGCAACACGTAATATTTGAGATACTGAGGCTCTAACAGCCTTCAAGAGGTTGAATCCACTCAAATTCATTCTTTAATGCTGGCTATTCCAACACACTCGATTCTCAACTTCTTTTAGCCTTTGAGAACAGATTCAAGTACGCAGTAGCCCCGCTTATGACCGAGCCCTCCACCCCACTCTATTCTGCTAGTAAGGCCATTAACAAGATGTAGATCACAGCGCAAGAGCTACGAGACGGCGACTGCCGGGCCATGTTGTCGGAAGGAAATCAGAAGGAAAGAAAAGCGGGAGAGGTACAGGTATATTACTAGCTGTAAATACCAGGATGAGCGATGATTCTCCAGCCTCACATCAGAGGCGATACCGTGTAAAAAGACCCCAAGACGCTCCTTCATCCTTACCTCAATTATTACTATCTCTAAACAGTAAATTCGTATTGATTTCACTTAAACACATCGCTGAATTGACTCAGACCTCACTCCCCACCGTCCGCTCCAAATACCTCACCGCCCCCTTCGCCTTCGCACAACTGCTCACGCTGCCTCCATTAACATCCGCACCAACCGGCAACGCCTGGTTCCTCTGTACTCTCCCGTAAACATGATGATAATACCACACCTCGCTCAGAACCGTGTATCCATTATCCAGCGACCCCTTTCCTGCTGCGGTAGCATTATATCTCGGGCCCGAGCACCCCACATACGGTAGAGCCCCAAACCCGCTCGTTAACGCCGTCTGGATGTCCGAGAGCGAGAATGAGGACGAGTTGGTGGGACGGATGGAGGCGGCTGATAGCCAGCCGTACGTAGGTAAGTTTTGGTAGTATGAGACGGCCGTCTCGAAAAAGTCGATAATCTCGGAACGGTTTTGGTACAAGGGCCCGTAGCAGGGAATATCGAATGTGCTATAACACGTTCCGTGTTTGGAGAACTCGTGGCCCCAGAAATCGCCATTTGGAGAGCCTTGACTGATCCAGTATTTGTTCATGTATGCCAACAAATCCAGCTTCCCAAACGGCTCCAAGAACGTGCTGATACTCGGTCCCTTGTACGGGGGCACTACCTCCCCTTCAGGTGTTCCCGTCGTGGTGTTCGGACTGGGGCTGGGATCGTATTGCCGACTCAGATCGCAGTATTGCGTATAGCTCCCATTACAGAAGTCTGGCCACAATCCATGAAGCGTCCATGTATTAAGCGGGAGGACTTGACCTTGGGATTCGAGACCAGTGTACGTGTCCCAGTACTGCGTGGACAAGACGAGCCCACCGAATGTTTCGGTGCAGCAGGAATCTGTTATGTTGGGGTATGCATTGACTGAGCACGAGAGGTATGGCGTTTCTTTCGGATTATTAGACTTCTAGAGTTTGATACATGGAGAATGGGTGAAGGGAGCGTACGGAGTTGACAGGTATGATTCAGATTGCTTTCGCCGTATAGTGAAGCTTGGGCGCTGCTGATGAGCGCAGCGCTCAGGAGCGATGCTTTGGCAATTGACATCTTGAACAATCGAAATCAAAGACCTTGGAAAAAGAAAATCGTGAAACTTCACTTACTGAGGGATTGACTTGGCTATTTACCTTGTAGCTCTACGCTCGAAGAACCGAGGATTAAAGCTTCGCATCTCGCCGATGCACTCACGGACCAGCTACATGTACAGTTGGATAATCCGGATCAAACTTGCAGGGGAATAGCAAATGGTATTATGGCCTACTTCCTAGCAAAACTCGCGGTGAAGGAAGGTGTAGATCTGTAATCTAGCTTGATAAAGAAGGTTGACGTCGCTTGGCTCTGACTAGCCGAGCACGTGGGGTCAGTGAGTTGCAGAATGGCTACGCCGACCTACCTCCTCTTGTATTTGACACTTATGAGGCTATTGTGGCGGGAACAACGTGTCGGGGTCAATTGGATGCTATAATTTTTGTATTCATGATTATTCTTGGCATTTGCTTCGTATATACATACATAATCATTACCTTCTAGTGATCTTGGGCGGGCTGAGCCGCCGAGCCAGTGATTCGGTTTTATTGACTTGGACAGGGACAGGATTACATATTCCTGAGTGTGTCTGAGCCAGACCCCAGATGCATTGCTCCCAAGTTACAGTACAAGCTCAAGCACCTGCAGCCAAGGTTGGATGATAACATTATCAGATATCAAATATCTCATCAACCTCGCCCAAATCGTCTATCAAATAACTTCAGAACACCCATGACACTCGCAGCTTCGACTTCAATAGGGGCTCTTCCGGCATGTTGAGGAGGTGTAGCATGAAGACGTCCTAGCCAGGTACTCAATTCATCGCTCGCCTGATCAAAGTTCTTATGAGTGGAGAGTGTCTTGTAAGTATCCGCAACTGACAAGCTTGGCGGTGGTTGAGATGCCGTGGCTGCTGAAAGAGACTTGCAACATCCACCGCCACCAGCATTACCCCCACAGCAACCCTCTGGTACGGCTCCAGGGGTAGCGGAAGCACGCATAGCAGCGAGCGAACGACAGAAGAGTCCTGACTTGGGATCGCTTTGGCATTGCTGACATGTACCTGGACCATTGGCGCAAGGATTAGACGTTGGTGCAGCGTTGACCGGCCGGTGCATTTGGTTTGGATGCATGGACGGAAGTTTGGTAAGAGATCCGTCGACAACGTCGTTCTCTGATGGAGGCGGTGTGACCTCACTCAACATAGGGGCGAGACGGTTCTCATGCTCTCGCTCATTTCTCACAGCAGCAGCAGCAGCTTCAGCACACATGCAATACGTTCCTTCCTCACAGAAGCCACATGACTCGTGGAGAGGCCGTGCGACAACAGGCTCCTGAATTGGAGCAAGAGGCTTAGATGAGAACTGTGCTGTAAAGTCCATCTCAAGTGGCGTCGATGGATTAGATTGGCGTTGACGCTTCTCGGATTGTTCTGTTGATGGAGAGTGGGATCTCTTAAGCTCCACTGGTGGCGGAATACTGACGGCTTCATTGATTGTATCCTCCAAACATTGGCAGTGGGTATCTGCTGAACAGTTCCCACAGCCAGTCGTAGAGATGATAGCTTGTTCGATGCAAGCACATCGTCCAGTAGATGTGCAGTTCCCACAGCCGATAGTATCCACAGCATCAGTGTCGGTCGGGCATGATGTTGTCTCTAGTACAGGTGGTTTGGTGTCTTGATGACGAGGTCGTCTTGGGGGTAGAGGAACGGCATCCGTGCCAGTCGTTCTCGAACCATTCCTCAGATACGACAGCTCCGCCAGCGCAGCCTCCTTCTCCCTCCTCTCATACTCGGCAATCCGATCCAACGTATCACATCTCAATCTCCACGACTGCACTTCCCCACTGAACCTCTGTACATCCGCCTCTAGCTTTGAAATCTGGTCAGTCAAGTCATTCTCTCTCTTCGAGTGTTCGGTGTTCGTCTCCTCAAGCTGTTCCTCCAACTCCCCCACCCTTGCAGCCCTTCTCTCTCTAAAGGCGCGTTGCGCAGCTCGATTCTGAGCTTTGCGTTTGGTTGGCGGGGTATCTGTTGCTGGTTTTCGTCCGGGCTTGGGGCGTGGCGGAATGATCCATTCCTTTCGTGTTACGATGGTGGGAGTAGAAAGTCCCAATGCAGGAGCTACAGAAGTCATGCTTTGAGCATACGGTGACTTGATTGCGAGAGTTGAACGAGCTGGCGCAAGGGCTGTTGGGGAGCCTGCAGAGGAGGGGGTTGATACAGCCGGTGATGCCATGATCCCGATGGTATGGCTCGCTAACCGACGAATTGATATGCCGGATGGTTACGCAAGCGTCGAAGATTCAAATACAATGCAGGTTATGATGTTGTCATGAGAGTGTATCTCATCTATCGTGAGGAATTGAGTGAGAAGATAAAGGCGATTGGACAGGCCGACTGGAAACGCATCTGCTAGTATGTTGTGTTGTGTTTTGTTGGTTGTTGTGGGAGAGGGAGGGACGCTGATGAAAATCTAATCTGATCGAGAGATAAAGCCGCCGGGCGAGACTAGACGACGGAGGTAAGCCCAATTGGTCCCAATTTTCACTTCGATCGCTCCCGACCTCGGACCACCAATCCTCCTCAGTCTTGGCCCCATCACTGCCTATCAGAGTATCGCGAAGACCGAGAGCGATCCTTGGCATGGGCAATTACTCAATTACCATAATCTCTGTTTACTCTGTATAACGAACACCAAAGGCCGCAAGAAACCGTTCATTATACCCCCCATAGATTGGTTATAACAAGAGTGGTTCCGGTGTGTTTAGTGCCTTGTCAATCTTTGAAAAGCGTTCGTTATACCCCGAGATCACGGTCCTACAACACAACACAAACTGCCGGCTCCTTACCTCCCGTAAAGAGGCCACACGTGACAAGTGGCCTGATCCGCGGGATCAGGAACATATCTGATCTGATCTGATCCCGGCCACGAGGGGTCGGACAGGTCCAATCCAAAATGAGTAAATTCTACCTGGAAAGCAGCGCGGGCTCGCTCTCCTCAGACGACGAAGACAACCTCCCCTACCCGGAAGCCCTTCCTCGGAGCGATTTCCTCTCCCTGGATTTCGATGCCCCAACATATCTCTCCACGCTCTCCGACCGGCACCAGACGCTGGAGGACCTACGCTCTGATCTGAGAGAACGCTCACAGGCTCTCTCGAAGGAACTCCTGGATCTGGTGAATACGAATTATGAGCAATTCCTCAGTCTGGGGAGTGATCTGAAGGGCGGCGAGGAGAAGGTAGAGGATGTGAGGGTGGGACTATTGGGCTTTAAGAGGGGTGTGGAGGATGTCAGGCTGAGGGTCAGGGAGAGGAAGGGGGAGGTTGAGGATTTGCTTGGGAAGAAGAGGGGGGTAGCGGAGGAGATCGCGCTGGGAAGAGGATTGCTGGAGGTTGATGCACGGTTAGAGGAGCTGGAGGACAGGCTGATGGTCGCTTCCCTGGGACGGTCTAGTAATGAGAATGATGAGGATGCGTGGAGTGATAGCGAGGAAGAAGATGATGATAGCGAAGGGCTTGAGGCCGAGGGCGAAACAAGTACCAGGAAGCTGCAGAGACTTGTTATGGATTACACACAAGTCGAACAGCTATCGCTAAACATTGGGGCAACTCATCCGTTCATCGCGGCTCAACAACCACGGATAATCAAGGTCAGGAATACCATCCTCCTTGATCTCAGCACAGCTTTGAAGCAATCATTTGTCTTGAAAGGAGGGGGGCCAAGAGTCGTCAAGATTTTAGGTATATATCGCGATCTTGAGGCAGGCGAAGAAGCAATCAAGATCTTAAAAGACTTGAAAGCTCGATAGCCATCCAAAAAGGTGTTTAGCATAGCGCGGGAGTTTAGGCAATACTACGGAGGGGAAGAAAACAATATGATACATTCTATTCTACACTCATGCACGCTATGAAGTCGACAGATCTCGGGGCGTAATCGTCGAATCTGGATCCAGGAAATTCCCATTCAGAGTGAAACCCGGCGCATTCGTCGAACTCAAGACTACCTCCGCAACCTCCTTATTAACCCGATCACTCAAAACGCCCATGTCCTTCTTCACAGCCTCCATAAACGACTTGATATTCCTCTGCACCTCCTCCGGCGTGAATCCCAATTGCCCAATAGCCATCCTCACCACACCCATCCTCTCCCTATACTCGGCACCTCCTATCAAATCCTTAATCACACTGCTCGGATCCTTAACCACAGTGCCCAGCTTCGCACTGGGCATCAACCCCCTCGGCCCCAAGACCCTGCCCAGACCTGCTTTGTTCATCTTGGCCAACGAGTCCGTCTGGCAAATACACCTGTCGAAATCAATCTTCCCATCCTTTACAGCCTCAAATACATCTTCCTCCCCTATCAATGTAGCACCTGCCGCCCTCGCCTTCTCCGCATATGGCGAATCAGCCGGACAGATTACGCATATCCTGATATCCGTCCTGACAGGATGGGGGAGTTGTAGACGGTTACGAATCACAGGCCCGTTCTTGAGGGATTTTAGCTTGACGTGCATTTCGTATTTCACCGACGTGGGTTTCTGGCCAACTTCGAAGGCTCGGATGTAGCTAGATCCCATCAGTAAAGCTCTCTCTCCTGGAGTGTAAAGAGACGTACCGCATAGCATCGCATAGTGAGAACTTATCTGCGTCCCGGAGATCGTATTGGATGTACGTTGTCCTCGCCTTCTTTTTCTTAGTCTCTGCTACACCCTTTTTCTTGTTCTTCTGTGGATTCGTCCGTGATAATGCGGGTTTCTCCTTTTTCGATATGATGGGAGGTTTGAATCCTTTTGAAAGAGGAGCTGTCGAGCTCAAGGATCGTGCGAAGTTATAGGGGTTTGTTGGATTGGGTGAGCTGAGGCATATCCTGCTCAATTGAGCTAGACAAGGCCTTGTGTTGGCCATTCTATCGATTGGGGATGCCGGCTTGTGATGGTTTGGAACTTCGAGCTGCTAAATGATTTCCTTAGTGTCACGGAACGGAAAAACACTCCCGGCGTGACTCCACACAAAATTGTAAACGAAGTTGGACCCCTCTCTGTAAACTTGAGTCACTTAACACAAGACTATCTACATAAAAGCACTGTTTTCTAGACCTAAGAGCGAGCTCGGTTTCACAATTTCTTTCAACTCAATCCAGGAAATTCTGCGTGAGTTAGCCACTAAACTGAAATATTTATCTACCCCTCCATTCAGTCACTCACATCATCCCAGAACTGCAATGAAGGACCAGGAGTTGTCGCAACTCGCGACTGCACTTGCAGCGCCCGATTTCAAAATCATCGAGCCTCACCTGGTTGCATTAGACAAACATCTCATTCTACGAACCTTCGTCAGAGGTTACTCAATCAACGAGCTGGACACGAAGATTTGGGTCGCAATCCGAAGCAACAAAGTAGCCAACGCATTTGTACGAAGGGGTGCACTAGCAAATCTACTAAGATGGTTCACCTACCTCGAGCAAACCTACCCCGAGATTCAGGAGGAGATCAAGCTGAAGGATGACGCTCAAAAGGCAAAGATCGCGGCGGGAAGCAAAGCTGGAGCCAGCTATAACATGGCTTTGCAGGATGTCGACAAGGGCGTTGTTACAAGATTCCCACCCGAGCCTTCGGGATATCTTCATATCGGCCATCTAAAAGCAGCAACACTCAACGACTATTTCGCACATGTTCTGTACAAAGGAACATTGCTTCTACGATTCGACGATACAAACCCCTCGAAGGAGAAGCAGGAATACCAGGATGCTATTATTGAGGATCTTGCTCTTGTGGACATCAAGCCAGACAAGACGAGTTACACGAGTGACCATTTCGAGTATTTGTATCAATGCTGTATTCGAATGATCGAAGAGGGTCATGCCTATGCAGACAATACAGCACAAGAGAAGATGCGAGATGAGCGTATGAAGGGAATTGCAAGCGAGTGTCGAGACAAGAGCGTTGAGGATAACCTGGCAATTTTAGAGGAGATGAAGAAGGGGTCTGAGAAGGGACAAACTTATTGCATACGAGCCAAGATGTCCGTCGATAACCCAAACAAAGCCATGCGAGACCCAGTCATCTATCGATGTAATGTCGAGGATGCCCATCACCGAACTGGTACTGCCTGGAAGATGTACCCAACTTATGACTTCGCCTGCCCCATCGTCGACGCTCTCGAAGGTGTAACGCACGCTCTGAGAACGACGGAGTATGCGGATCGCAATGCCCAATACCAATGGTTCCTGGATACGATGAAGCTGCGCCAAGTGCATGTGTGGGATTTCGCACGGATGAACTTCATCCGTACATTCCTTTCAAAACGAAAACTCACCAAGTTAGTTGATTCCGGCAAAGTCTGGGGATGGGATGACCCACGTATGCCTACCATCCGTGGAGTTCGAAGACGAGGCATGACGATCTCAGCCTTACGAGACTTCATCTTGAAGCAAGGACCCAGCCGAAATATTGTTGTAATGGACTGGACGAATTTCTGGGCTGCGAACAAGAAAGTCATTGATCCGATCGCGCCGAGACACACGGCTGTTGAGGATAAGGATGTCGTGAAGGCTACTGTTCTCAATGGTCCTGAGAAACCCTATACTGAGGAGAAGCCGAAGCATGGCAAGAATGCTGCGATCGGCATGAAGAAAGTTGTTTATAGTAAGGATCTAATCTTTGATCAAGTGGATGCCAAGTCGTTCAAAGAGGGCGAGGAAATAACTCTGATGAATCTGGGCAATGCTTTCGTTCGGAAGATTGCAAGCGACGGTGATACGATCACTCACCTTGAACTCGAGCTGCATCTGGAGGGAGACGTCAAGACAACAGAGAAGAAAGTCACATGGCTCTCTTCCGCACAAGACCTTGTCAAAGCTGACCTATATGATTTCGATTATCTAAGTACGTTCCCCACTCTCATTCTCCCATTACATTACTGACTCGAATTTAAGTCACGAAAGACAAGCTTGAGGAGGAGGACAACTGGGAGGACTTCCTCAACCCCGAATCATGCACTAAAACCGAGGCTGTGGTTGATTGCAATGCCGTGGATCTGAAGGAAGACGCCATCATCCAACTTGAGCGGAAGGGATATTATAGAGTGGACAAAGCGGCAAGGGATGGAAAAGGGCTGGTGTTGTTTGCTATTCCTACGGGAAAGACGAAGTAAATAAAAGTTCACTCATTGAGTGTGACTAGAAACTGTTGAACTGCAATTGGCCAACCAAGCCAATTCGAGTACCAATTCTGATATGAATATCCCATTTCTCAAGACGATATCTTAATTTTTTCCAGTACTCGAAAGCGCCTGGATCCTTCAATTTGCCTACTCTTTTGCTCAACTCGCTAGACCCGTAGGCACAGTGGTGAGAGGCACACCAACTTCTTCTATTAAGACAATCTCGAGGCCTCGGCGTGATTTCAAAATTCGTTGATTGCTTCTCTATCGTGACTGCTAGAAAACGTACCATAACTTGTAGTATCAGTCAAAGGTGTCGTTTTCAATAACAGCGTAATAACGATCGGATTGCCCCGAATTGTCGTATCGGTTCAAGTGACATCCTCTGGTGGCCCTCCAACAGTGCTTATTGCCTCTCCTTCACACACTCCACGACATAACTACCTAAACCAACCATAAACCTCCCGAATCACCAATCCAAGAATATTCCTAGATATAGAGGATTTATTTCATTCACTACCTTCCAACTCCGTCCCAAATAGTCAACCGTACGTCAAATATCATACATCTCCTCAAAGTTGCATCATAGCAACCCCTTCCTAGCCAGTTCAACCTTCCTCGCTGCCTCCCCAGCTTTAAACCCGCCTTTACTAACACATACCGCCTTGCCCTCTCCCAGCTCAAATTTCTCTTCGTAGGCGGGGTGCGGGCATGGGCAGTGGTGCGGAAAGTGAACGCAGGCTAGGGTGTCAGGACAGAGGTAGTTTGAGCAGTACGCTGTTGATGTGGTCAGCCTGTTTCTTTGACATGGCGTGAAGCTCAGATGACGTATATAGAAGGAAAGGATGCAGAAATGTATAGGAGGGGGGGGGGGGGGGGGGGTGGGGGGGGGGGGGGGGGGGGGGGGGGGGGGGGGGTTCGGGTGACTGAGAAGTGGATGTGTCTGGGTTGCGGTGGGGAGAATGCTGCGCACCATTATTGTAGTTCTCTTGATACCAGTTCGAGTCACTAGGGACATTTTGCGGTGCTTGATGGTGATGTTGCTGCTGTTGTCCTCCATTGAACATCTGCTCGAAGAACTGGAATTGAGCGTTTGCGCCTGTGATGAGCAGGAAGGCCCATAGGACGGAGGGGAGAAGTTGTAACATTTCGAAGAGGCGGGGCAGTAATAAGAGTGACGGTAGTTTAAATATGGAACAGAGAATTTAGAACTTTGTTCAAATTGTCGTCCAGGTAGACATGAGATGTGTTGATTGTGAGACGCAAAGAAGTCGACAGCTTGTCATTCAAGCCAATTTAGCATACCAGTAATTTCAGCCGACCTTTATCCTCTCCTGTGCAATGGTCGATTTTTGAGACCTCTAACGACAACCTTCAACCACAATGCTGCTCCCACGACTACAGCCGCCTTTAAGGGCAGCAATCAGCTCAATTGGTCGATCAGGGACGTCAGGAACACAGACAAGTCTCAACGAAGCTTTTGCGGCGCTCTCGATCAAGACCAGTGGTCCGGTTTTGACGTTTGTGAGGCACGCCTCCCATCAACAGCAAGGAGCTGTGAATAAGGCTAAAGATGGGCCGGGAAAGAGGTTAGGGGCGAAGAAATCCGGTGGTGAGTAGGACCTACTCATAGATGTGGGAATCCTGGTGTTATTGAGTTGGTTGCTTATGTACCACAGAACAATATGTCATCCCCGGTAACATCATATTCCGCCAACGAGGGTCACTATGGTTCCCCGGCGAGAACTGCGCCATGGGCCGCGACCATACCATCTATGCAACTCAACCTGGCTACGTGAAATACTACAAAGACCCCAAGACGAACCCCAAACGCCAATACATCGGCGTTACCTTCGAGCGCGACCAAGTCCTTCCCCTTCCTCCGAATTCCGCACGGCGGCGACGTCTAGGAATGGTGGCAACGAAAATGGAACTCCCTGAAGTTGTAGAAGAGGGTGCTGAGATTGAGTTGCAGGAGGTTACGCCGGTGGAGAAGAGGAAGGTTAAGGAGAGGAGGGGAACGGAGGGTATGGAGCTTACGATTCGGCCGGGGTATATGTATAGAGAGGCGAATTGGCAAATCGGGAGAGCGGCGGAAAGAGCGAAGGTTAAGGTTCAGCCTTTTGTGCCAAGGGATCGGTGGACGGCGTGGAGGAAAACTACGTTGAGGAAGACGAAGAATGCAGAGAAGAGGGGACTGTCAAGGAAGAAGAAGTGAGGCATAAGCTTGTGCAGATATCGATGAGAGCTTTTGTAGGCCTAGGCTCTCTGTAACATACTTGTGTTGGAATATTGGGCTCGGAAATAGCAAGAAAGATATATATTGAATGAATCAATGTTTTGAGACGATCTCGATCCAGTGATATCGAGAAAAGCCTAAAGTATTGATGAGGATCCTAATAGGTTTGAGTCTTTCAAAGCACTGATTGCAGTAAAAGAACGCTGCCGTTTGTTCCCCTCTTTTCGGCCCCTTCAAGTATCGGTTGCAATTCTACGCAACTGCTCAGTCAGTCTTCCTCGCAGCTATGATTGCTATCAGAACGGCTCGGGAAGAATGAACAATTCGAAGAGCTCGGAACCAAGGCAGTTAATCTCCTCAATGCCATATGGTGTCATATTACCAAGCGGGCGCCTTCTGGGGTGCTCTCGTAGCGTACGTTGCCCCCTACTATCTTGAAAGATCGAGAGGCCTTGCTGCCTTTAAGGGGAAGAGAGAGAAGGCAATTAAGAATGTTTGCTGGATTCGTCAATTGTTCTAGGATAATGTCTATATCAAGGAGGAAGTTTATGCCACGGAACATAACATTGAACAGCAAGAAGCTACTGGGGGCCAAGGCTTTTGGCAGTCATTTAAAGTTCTGGCAAGAAGCCGAAAGATGTAATGGAGATTCTTTCTTGGGGCCATACTATTCTTCTTGCAGAGCGCATCTGTTATCGATACCTTTAACTGCTATTCTCCTACGGTCTTCAAGAGTTTTTGTATCGTCGGAACCAACACGAGGTTATTCACCACCGTTCTCTTTGGCGTCGTCAAGACTTGTGGTACAATCATCTATTTTCTCTTCCTCATTAAACAAGTTGGACGAATAAGGCTATTGATGAATGGATCTGAAGGTGGCTTTCTCTACATGCGGTATGTTGGCGGCTATATCAGGATCGCCCAACCCGCGAAGCACTTAACATCCAAGCCGACGATTAGTGTCTCAGCCGTCTTCTTTTTCTATTTCTCGATTGTAAGTATCTCCTCCATTCACCATTAGCTTCGACTAATTATCTGTTAGGCATTTTACACACCCACTTTGAATCCAACCCAATGGGTCACCAATTCGGATATCTTTAACCAAAACGTACGCACCCTCCCTCATAGCCCAGCCACAGCAAATAATTGGCTGTGGAAATTCATCACCCCCAGCTTCACACCCCACATATTCCAGGCCATAGGCAACGGAGTGTACTTTTTCTTCGCCGCTCTATTGATGTGGGGTGCTGCATTTGTCTACTTCTTGGTCCCCGAGACAGACCAAGAACATCCCGCTTGAAACCATCGACCGTCTGGTCGATCGCCGCCTTCATGCGCGTAAGGCCCACAAGGTTGTCTGGGCAGAATTCAAGCAAGAGGGGATTCTGCATGTTAGTCTTACGTTTGGACTAGAAAAAGAGAGCGTTTTTGACACATCCATTCATCTTGAAAACCTAGATAGGGTCTAGGAACTGAAGAGACTGAAAGTTTTGCTAAAACGCTCTGTGATGACGAGATTGAAATGTAATTCGATATTGATTTGAACTTCTACCTAAAAATGTGATATCATAGTCCTGTGAGCAGCAAAACGACGACCTCTGGACGTTTTATGTATAGCTCCCTTATCGATCAGCATCTGTCCCGACGGTCCCAAACCTCGCTGCTTTCATATGATATGCCTCCTAGGTCCCGATCGTACCAATGGCGTGTAGATCATAAAATGAAACGACCACGAGATGGAATCCTCGAGGTCGAGATTAACGACAGATCAAATCCTTCTCAGAACATATATATAACTTTCCAATAACATAACGCCAAAGGTCGGTCATTTCACCGTCGCGTGCCACTTTGAAGATCAAGCAGCGTGATGGGTTGATGCTCATACTGAAGGAAAGGAAGACTGAAGACCTCAAAAATTTGAGTTAGAAACAATTTCGACATCACGTGCTCCTGTGATTAGACTGAATTGGGGATCGTGCCTTTTGAAATTCGGAAGATTTCATTGGATAGGAGAGATCCAGCTCTTACCGAGGGAATGCCGGATAGAATCGACATTGACGACGACAACATCTCCATCTCCAGCTCAACATTGTCACTTGCCAGCAGAGCGATAGGAGAACAATCCATTCAATCAAAATGCTGGCACAACGAGCAACCCAGCAGTCGCTGCGACGACGTACGTTCCTTCACTCATCGCCTGCCAGCAGCAGCTATGAGCATCCCACCTGAAGCATCATGCTCAAACAGCTAACCCGCTCAACAGTAGCAGCCAACAAACCCTCAATGATCTCGCAAATAGCAATGAAGCAGTTTGCTGCTCCAGCCATGATCTCTGCTATGCAAACTCGGTACACCTCCAGCCCAGCTCTCCTTCATAAACACCACCCACTAACACCCGACAGCCCAATGGCAACAACAAAAATCACACCCTCCGACTCCTACGAAATCCTTGTCGCCCAACGCAAACTTCGCCCTGTTGCCCCTCATCTGACCATCTACAAACCCCAAGTTCCCTGGATAATGTCCGGTCTAAATCGTCTCACCGGTGTCACCCTATCCGGCGGGATGTACATTTTCGGGCTCGCATACCTCGTCTCTCCTTTGTTCGGATGGCATCTGGATTCTGCGAGTTTGGCAGCAGCATTTGGGTCTCTACCGGTGCTGGCTAAGGGGGCCCTCAAGTTTGTAGTTGCTCTGCCTTTTACGTACCATTCCTTCAATGGGCTGAGGCATTTGGCGTGGGATTTTACGATCGGCTTTAAGAATGCCAATGTAGTCAGGACGGGGTTGACGGTGGCTGGTGTTAGTGTTGTCAGTGCATTGGGACTGGCTATTTTCCTATGAGGGATGGAAGGAGGGGAAATGTGGAAATTAGAGAGAGGAAGATGGAATTAAGAAGGGACGAAGGGTTGCAGACACAAGTGTACAATACATGGATTATTGGAACGCATAAATGGAATAGCTTATGACTTAAAAGGGCTTCGATCGGCAGCCTAACGGTGCTTTCTCGACCTTATACTCTTTGCTCTAAGTTTGCTCAGTCGCTGTCGCCACATCTTTTAATGGTCTTCGCTCTAATAATTTGTTGGCTGGCCTGCTTTTTCATAAAGTAGACAACAATCGCGAAGTATCTGCATCTCAAACCATCTTTCTACATCAAGTGTCATATGGAATTTGCGCAATTTCGCTGCTGTGCTGCTTTTATCTCACTGCCCCGCGAATTGGTGCACTGTGAAGTCAGAGTCCTAACAAATGCTTTGAAAAGATATTGTTTGATATGCTGACCATCCAAACATCGCCTGTCATGGATTCATTGAGAACGTGGTTGTGGCCAAAGACCAAGATATCGCCTATACCAAGCCCTTTAAATACACGATTGCCTTGCTTGGGACGCAAAAAATCCGGCATGCAAAAGTCTTTTCAGGGGTAGAGGGATCATCGGGGCATCATGCGTTGTGACTATGATTCTTGCTTTTGCGCTATCCTTCTCAGTTCTTCGGATCTTGATTGTTTCAAGGCTCTAAATCGTCTTCGCTTAAAAACACTTCTTCTCTGCAGCCTTCTTTCGCAACTCGTTCTTGCATTTGTCGCTGCTTTCCGGCTCTCCTTCGTTATGTTTCTTCCTCTTCTTCTTACTCAAACTTCGCCACTCTCATCTTCTCATCCTGTAATCAGCTCCCTATCGCGAGAACCCTCACCTGATTCGCTATCGATCTCCTCGCTGAATTCTTTATCCATCACCATCGCTATTTCTTCCTCGACTGCCACATTATCCAGTTTATTCTATTCAGACCGATGACGCTCAAGTCCATCTTCCACCTCCTTGACTGCAATAGGCATCCATAACTCCTCCCAGAACCCCTCTCGTCGCAACTGCTCGAAGTCCCTTAGTGCTTGCTCGCAATGGGCAATTGCCTCGAGTGATGGATCTTCTAGCCATATCAGAGAAGTCAGAGCTAGAGCTCTGATATATGCTTGCTTTGAACTAGAAAGATTTTTCGTTATTTCTTTAAATTTCTCTCTGTGCCCGGCTGGATGCGTAGCATATGCATCCAGACCTCGCTTGTACTTTCTATACTCTGCAATCCAGGGTTTTGCAGCGCGGATCTTTTTGCGGTCTGGCTCTGCTTCAGGAGGTCTTGATACGAGTCGTTTTCTTGTTGTTGTTGTGCGGGGTGTTAGGATATTTGGGTGGTGGATGGAATTCAGAAGTCGCAAGACAAGATGACTGCGCGTCTTGGTATGTTTTCTATCCATTTATTGAAAGCTAAAGTAATTTTTGACGATGTTTGAAGAAAAGAGCTCAAGGTCAAAGGTTTTCAATGTTATTATATCTAGATATAGTGTTTTCTTTGATAGGCAGCAGGAACTCGTCTGTCTTTGTTGAAGACAGGGAGCATAATTCAAGTTCTCTGTCACAAAGAAAACGTGCAAGGCAAAACTTATGAAAGTAAGTGAGACACGACTGAATTCGGACTCAACAGAGTTAATAGTAGATTTCGTCTCATCAAAGTTGAGTATTTATGTCTTTAATAATAATTATTTTCTAATGTATTCAATTTTAGTGTGATTTTAGTTGGTTTGGCTACTTAGGCTTGTCGCCACACCCCCTGTCGCATAAACGAACATCATCTGCTCGCAGGAGGAAAATCTTCAGTGCCGGCGACAAGATTCAGAGCGGGGTGATGGTCAACTGATGATGAACCACTTTACCCCTCACGGCTAGTAAGTACGGCCAAATATCTTTACGCACTCGATAGATAGATGTCTGTACGAAGTACCCCGTATTCATACGATGCGCCTTGTACCTTTTGATACCTCGGAACCTCTTCCCCCGTAGTACCCACTGCCTTGGAATACAGTACTAGGGTATCCATTTGATCAGCTTCTTACAGCTTCATGTTTACTGCATCTCTTCACTGCTTTAATCCTATCCTAGAAGTTTTCATGATGATCTCCAGTACGTCAATTTATCCAGATGCAGGTGGTCCTACAGTAGCAAGTATGCAGTGATGAGATCACCAAGAGCTTGGAGCTCTTGAAGCTTGGGATTAGCTATAAACCTGAGTTTTGCCTCCAAGGTGGTGAGATAGGATTGAAAGGATTTTGTCCCAGCTCAGTTATTCCACTCTGCGCGATTATGCGTGTCTTCACAGCCTTGCTGCTCTCTGGGGGGGCAGTTGCATGGTCGAACGGCTCTTCCCCATCTCCTACCTCTCTCGCGTTCCCCACGCCTTCTGGCTATTCCACCACTCTGTATAATGTCTCTGCAGCTACTACCGCTTTAACCTACGACTATACGAACGAGGAACTAGCTGTGCTATGGAATCAGATTGGCCCGATTTCGACCGGAGCCATTACTACCACAGTCTCACCCACTCCTGAGCCCTCTTCGTATCCCAGACCGGGAGCATTTCATCCACAGGTATATAGAAAATAGTCTCTTATACTCAGCAGAGATTGACAATCTTAGATCCCCACTTATGACACTTCCCTTAACAAGGCTAAACTGCCGGATGATTTTATCTGGGGTCTAGCCTCCTCGGCCTACCAAGTTGAGGGTGCTGCCAAAGATGAGGGTAAAGGACCTTCAATCTGGGATCTGATAGCTCACCGACAAGCCAACGCTGTTGCTGATAATTCGACTGGTGATGTGGTCGCAAGCTTCTACTACCTGTACAAGCAAGACTTTGCAAGACTCGCGAATTTGGGGGTCCCATATTTCTCACCATCTTTCTCTTGGTACGTTCTCTAATCTTAAAGGATATCAAACCCTAGTAGACTTACTTTGAGTGACGATTTTAGGCCTCGATTCTTCCCATTTGGCAACGGCCCTGTGAACGAGCAAGGTGTGGCACATTATGATGATCTTATTGTGAGCATGGTTGCAGTGGGAATCAAGCCAGTCATCACGCTGTTTCATTGGGGCAAGGAATCCACTGCTTACAGTAACTCGGTATTTTAAACTAATGAAGTCCCAGATACACCTCTCGCACTTTTTAACTCTTACGGAGCTTGGACTGATCCTCGAATCGTAGACGACTATTTTAACTACGCAACATTCGTGATCAGCCGCTATGATGAATACGTGCCAATATGGTACACCTTCAACGAGCGTTCGTCCCAAGTCGCTCCCTTCTAGATGAATCCATTCCTGACATTTCCCAACAGCCCAATACTGCAATTGGCAATATGAGTCCTACCCAGCCGGCAATATCAGAGGTTACTACCCAGCATACCACTCCATCACAGGCGGTCTCCCCGCTCGAATCGCCTGCTCTTATTACACCATCCTCGCTCATGCCAAAGTCGCAAAATGGTATCACGAAGTCTTCAAAGGCAAGGGACGAATCTCCTTCAAGAACTCCGGAAATTACTACGAGCCCAGCGATACTTCTTCCGCCGGTGACATCGATGCCACGAACCGCCAATACGCCTTTGCGTTAGGCTGGTTTGGAGGCTGCTGGACTGATGGTGACTACCCTGCTATCGTGAAAGACACGCTGGGATCTATGCTGGACAACTACACCTTCACGCAGCAGGAGAAGGATATGATCAAAGGCTCCTGTGATTTCTACGCTATAGACGGGTACACCGGCTATCGTATGTGTTCTTCAAGTCATGTTTTTTCCCTACTAGGTTGCACGACAGCTGAGACACGTTAAATTTCTGAGAAGTCTCCAAGTGTTGAATGCTACTTGATGCTACTATTGTATCTCCCCAAGAAAGAGATAATACTAACCTCGGAATCCTCCACAGTTGCTACCGCACTGCCATCCGGCTCAGAATCCTGCGTAGCCAATTCCAGCAATCCAAATTTCCCTGAATGCGCAGGCAGTGCGAGCGTGGGGCCAGACGGATTCCCTCTCGGTCCTTCCGCAGACAACGGTGTAAGTTGGCTGTATAGTACACCTGTGGCTATTCGCCGATTCCTTAGTGTTATCACGAAGGATCTATTTCCTGCTGTGAAGGATATTGTTGTCTCTGAGTTTGGGTTTGCGGAGCCTTTTGAGGGCGATCAGAGCAGCCTGGCTACTATTTTGTGGGATGCGAGGAGAGCAGATTATTATCAAGCCTTCTTGGACAATATTCTTGCTGCGAGGGTCGTAGACGGTATGTTTTCCCCCTGTCTCTAAAGTCTATATATTCTTTCGAGTTCGTGAGGACTGTGGGACAGGATGATAGGAGACTGATGTTTGAATAGGAATCAATGTTACGGGCGCTTTTGGCTGGGCGGTTTTCGATAACTTCGAATGGTTTTCTGGAAGCCGGGTCAAATTCGGTCTACAGTATTTGAATGAGACGAGTTTGGAAAGATATCCGAAAGCGAGTATGTTCCAATTCTTGGACTGGTTCAAGGAGAAAGGCGGTGCTGTTCTTGGAACGGGCACAGCAGGAGGCAATACGAGTGCGATTCCAAATATCTAGAGAAGCTAGAGATAGATTGTTCCTAAGAGAGAATAAATAGTTGCCATCGTTAGTGGTAATCCAATATACGGTCTACTACTATATATGCAGACGCAATCTGTCTATCTAAGAAGTACCTCCCCATCCAATTCTCTGCTCTTGACTTTACTAGGCCCGCCTTCCATAACCGTCCAAGTTCCATCTGCATTCCATATGCCCGCCTTGGTATAGTCCCAACTATTTGACCCCTGCATATACGAGAATCTGAAATATTCCGGCTCTGCAATAGCTGGATCTTTCGCCCATTCGAATTTCTTATCGCTGGAGAACCCTTCATCCGTGTAGCCCCTGAACCGCTCTACATCATTTACCAGAACGCTGATGCCGTCAAATGGCTCAGGAGGCTCAAGCCACGAAAATGAAATCGTAGAAACGTTTTGACCAAGAGTAATATGTGGTTTTGATATTTTTGGGAGACGAGAATTGTGTTGCGCATCTCCTCGTAGTTCATCGGCCGTTTGGAGAACTGAGTCAAATCCCCAGCGAGCAATACCGTTGATGAAAAGTCCAACGAGGAGTCCTTGATACAATAATGCTGGTCGGGTTTGCATGCTTGTTCCTGGAAGTAATAGTAATGCAAGAATGTAGTGATGAATCCTAAGACTGAGACCTGGGAGCAACAGGGAGATTAGAATAGCCCCGACGAACAAGCCGTAGATACCAAGATATCGTATTAGTCTGCCTTCGCGTTGGAAATAGAAAATTTGTTTGATGATGATAGTGGTTAGGAGGGTTATGATTATGCCAAGTGCGAGATAGGCTCCTGGTTGCTGATCAAGATCATGCTTGTTAAGCCGCTGAATCGGTATCCAGTCCAGGGTGTAGTTTGATAGTGCGCCAACCCAACAGCCCCCTAGCCATAAAACTGTCTTCTCAGCCTGAGCCGTGAGACCAGTAAGGGTACGGCGTACGCCCATGAAGCGATATATGACAAATGCGCAGAATGCCGCAGGCAAGAACTTCCCAAGTATGTTGGAAACGAGTTCAACAATGCTCCCATGTGGTGGAGGGTCGGATGCCAAGCCAACGTGCGCAAATACGCCAGTAAAGATGCTGAAGTAGAAGAGGCCAGGTGATGTTGTGAAGAGGGATAATAATACCGTAAATGTCAATGATACAAATAGCAGCTCCCAGCGTGCATCTTTGGCTTCGCAAGTCGTTCCAGAGGAGAAGGTGAATGATGATGGGAAATTTGAGTCAAAGCCAATGCTATTGATATCGTGTCTCAAAGAGCTTTGGTAATTGCGATGTTGACCGACCAAAGACACAACCCCGCACCCTCCCTTAACATTATCAATGATGCCAGCATGGATTGCAGAGCCACAGATGAAAGAGTCGCCTCGGTAAATGGGCGATGGATCCTCCTTTGAAGGACCTCCAATAACCAATGGTCGGTAGTTGATTTCTTGGGCGCCAACAGCTCGAGGATTCAGGACCATTACGCTGGCACAATTCGCCGGACATCTGAATGCAAACCCACTTCCATTGAACGGCCGGCAGTCATTCCCATTCAAACCGCATCTATTCCCTGGAACCCAATATGTATTTGTACATCCGATATTTCCTGGCGGTCCCCAACCCTCAATTTCCGTTGCAAATGTACTCTGGCGCATGACCAGAGCAAATGTCAAAGCCCAGAGGAAGTAATATCCAATCAGAAGGGATATCCTATGCCTCCTTTTTGGAATGTATTTGTCCAAAAGCTGTATTGGAGCATCTTGTATAGATGGGAAGAGAGGCTTGATCTCATGGATTCGCGGAGGGTCTGGGCCCTTTGCCCATCTGCCCATTGCCTTTCCAACTCGGCGGACAGGCAGAGGTACCCATTTCCAGTATCGATACGAGCTTTGATCTTGCATGAAACGAGGGGTTGGAGGGGAACTATCGTCGGAGAGGTCGTCCATGGGGAGGAGGTTTGTCTGAGTTGACTCGTGGATTGGATCGTCGGGGTGCTCATCATGTCGAGTCCCATAGCGTGCCATTTCCTCGTCATCTGGGAGAGCCATTGCAATATCTGCGAGGGGTTGGCGCCCATCAGCAAGGTCCGGATGAGCCGATCTTCAAACTCATTCAGACTCACTTCCAATACTGTGATTATTGATGTTCGCTGCAACTCCAGCGACCCTTCAGTCTGGCAGGAAAACTGATATAATTGTCATACTACAAATATCACGAAGGAATATATTCATCCTGAGAAGAGAGGAGGGCGGCTGAAACGCTCACGTAGTCACGTAGTGGAAAGAGGCCAAGGATTAGCTGCAGCAGGATTGGAACGCCTTCGTATCTTATCGGAGATGTCCCAAATGGGACTAGCCCCGCCCCTTCCCGTTTTTGCTTCTAGAACTTCGAGTCTTCGCAAGCCATTGTTTTAATACAAAGTCAACAAAGCACCGTGGCAATCTCTACCACCTGCAAAGACAAAGGAGATGTTGATGAAGATTTCCATCCGAATGCTGAGCATCTTAGTAATCCACGATCTATTCTGAGGGTTGCTGGCCTGCAGATAAATCGGCTGTCTAATAAGTCGGAGCTTTTCTGACGCTTTTCTCGGTTCTTCGCTCATTCTTTGAGAAAGTCATGTTCGAGATGGGGTCAGAATCTGTAAAAAGAGTATTTTTTGAGATCCTCAGCCATGTCGATTCCAATATGGTCGGCCCAAGGCTGGGAAGACTTCGTGTTCAAGGCCGAACGGGACTTGAGACGCCGGACTTTATCGCTGTCAGTTCGAGAGGTGTAGTCCCTCATATAACACCAGACATTGTTGCGAATACACAGGTTGGGGGGTATCATATGGCACTGGAAGATTGTGAGTCTGCCATATCACGTGCCCCATTTCTGTTCTGAGTCTTATGAATATCTAGTTATAGAAAAGGCCACACCTCCAATCATGAACTGTCCTGGAAGTCCTCTTCATTCATTCAATTCTCTGCCTACTTCTTTAATCACTCTGCTGGCACCTCGGCGTACACCTGCTGTCACGGCCCCGAATGGCAATTCAAACACTGCCATTTCAATCTTCACCTCAAACGGATTTCAAGTCCTCTCCAACAAATCATATATCAACTCGCTGCTGAAACTACAACCTGATATTGGGATTGCACTCGCTGACATCCCACATGGAACCTCACCAGGTACCAAAAGGGTTGCCAAAATGGGGGATCGAACCCAAGAATGGCTCTCACAACTCATGAACGAGAAAAATGAAGATCAAGCAGTCTTCGCTCCTGTTCTTCCAATCGACTTTCACGCCCAAGCGGAATATTTGAACTACGTTGCGGATGACCTGGGACCCGATATAGCGGGCTTAGCATTCTACGACTCAGATTTACTACCTGATATCCCAGCAACAACGCTCGTCTCCCAACTCCCTCGACTTTCACTTGACGAGCCCACATCTCCCCATCATATAATCCGACAAATATCACTTGGTATGGACATCTTTACTATACCTTTTATCGGATTTGCAACCGATGCTGGAATCGCCTTAACTTTCCGTTTCCCTCGACCTTTATATTCGGATGAGAATGGCCCGCCCAATACTCCAAGTAGCGTTATACCTCTGGGGATCGACATGTGGACATCGAGCCATTCTGCATCACTTATCCCGCTTTCCACATCTTGCAAATGCTACTCATGTAGCTCCCATCACCGAGCATATATTCAGCACCTCTTATCTGCCAAAGAAATGCTCGGGTGGACCCTTCTCCAAATCCACAACCACCACATTGCGTCGGAATTCTTTTCCTCAATACGAGACAGTATCCGAAATGGTACATTCGAGAAGGATCAATCAGAATTCGCACGTATATACGACAGCGAATTACCGGAGAAAAGCGGCCAAGGTCCCAGGATTCGCGGGTACCATTTCAAAAGTGAGGGGCCAGGAGAGGCAAAGAAAAATAAAGCGAAGTGGGGGAACTTGGGTAGTGATGATCAGCTCGATGGAGGGTTGGCACTGGATGAAGATGCTATGGAGCTGGAGAAAGGGTTTGCTGGCCAGGCTGCAGGGGGGGCTAGTTTTAGCGAGCTCTCAGTGAAATGAATGGAGATTCTATTGTTCGAACAGTTCGACCAATCATATCTCGGGTTCTGAAGAGATTGTTATTTGTTGCAGGTCTGAATTCCACCGGTTTGAGTATAACCGGAAGCTAAGAGGCAACCCACTCAGTCACACCCCTCGACGAAAGATACCAATCACACTTTTGTTGCAGATCTGAATTCCACCGGTTTGAGTATAACCGGAAGCTAAGAGGCAACCCACTCAGTCACACCCCTCGACGAAAGATATCAATCACACTTTTGTTGCAGATCTGAAATCCATCGGTTTGAGTATACCGGGAGCTAAGAATCACCTAGTCACACCCTTTGACTGAGGCATTATAGTTTTGTTGCAGGTCTGAATTCTGACGGTTTGACCATTACCGGAAGCTAAGGAGCAGCCAGTCACACCCTTCGACTGAGGCATTATAGTTTTGTTGCAGGTCTGAATTCTGACGGTTTGAATATCACCGGAAGCTAGGGAGTACCCAATCATACTTCTTGACTTGGGCATTATAATTTGTTGCATATCTGAATTTCTACCGGTGTGAGTATTACCGGAGCTAAGAAGCACCCAATCACGCTTTGTGACTTTGGATGTTGTCAGCTCTATCACCATTTGAACAAGAGCTAAAAGCACCTAAACAAAGCCTTTGGCTTCAAGAGAGAAAGTTTTGTTGTACATCTCAACACTTTTCATTATCCTTATGAGGGTCGTGACTTACAAAACAACAAGGCTCGACCACATGGGTTGTTTTTCACTGCACATCCATGTCTTTGAGTAAATACATAGAGTCTTTTCAAATGCTTAGAAAGGTTTTATATATTTTTAGACTCTGAACAGCACACCTATGCCTAGAGTCTCACACAGCAGGACAAGCTGCCCAAGAATTTATTATTATCCCATTCCCTCTAACGTTTGACAAGAGGAAACTATAATTGAAATTATGGGCTTGTGGGTTAAGAGTTAACCCCAGCCATTCTGATTATCTATATCATGTGAGAAAATTGCCATCTCTCAAACCACCATAAACCTAGTCATATCTCAAGATCACGCCTCATTTGTCTCATGACAAGATATCATACGTTTCGATGCCAAGTCATTGCGGGTATATGACAGCTTGCATAGCTCCTAGCTCGGGGTTACATGGGCAATGTGCACATATACCAGATAACATCCTAGTACAATGTGGTGTGGAAGATATCGCTGGCATAAACTTTTGATAGAACAAAAGCTGTGCGAGATTGGAGATCAATCCTCTGCAGGACTTTCCTACATTTGCCTCACAACTTCACAAGTCATGTGAAAAACACATGATATTACATGATAGTCAATTTCATCCACCATCCACTCCTTTGCTGAGTTAAGAGCGCCTCGATACTTATTAGCTGCTCGTAGACATTCAATTATACCATTCAATTTACTTTGACAGATATAATGTTTTTAATAAGCCATTATTCCATATTCAAGACTTCCGGTCTAACTGATCACTCTGTGTCAACTGACAGCCCCAAGGAGGCTACTACAGCTTTTATGTACAGTAAATCTTTCCTCAGATAAATTTACTCAATTTTCTCACCTCGGTTGGTCGATCTACCCTCGAATGCCTCAAGTACTTCGCACCACAATTGGTTCACGAATCAATTGGTTGATGAACCATGAGTGTCAATAGTGAGTGAACAATCTCCGCAGCTGCAAGCACTGTCGTTTCGCCCGCGTTATCATAGGAAGGTGCTACTTCTACGACATCTGCTCCGACGACTTGGAGTCCCTTCAGGCCATCGATAATGGTGAGCATCTCGCGAGTAGACCAGCCTCCAGGTTCAGATGTACCGGTTGCTGCAATATAATTTGTAAGCATTAGAATCTTTGATAACTGGTAGCATATCTTCATATACCTGGAGCGAAAGCGGGGTCGAGAGAGTCAATATCGAGACTTATGTAGACTTTATTGTCTCCAACCCGCTTCTTTAGTGCATCAATAACGCCTTGGGCGCCGAGCAGATCAAGATCCCGAGCAGTGATGAATGAGAAGCCGCAGCGTCGGTCATTTGAAAGATCATCCTTTTCATTCACGACAGGAGCTCGGACAGCGGCGTGGATCGAGGAATTGAGAATGAGACCCTAGGAGTGTCAGATCCCGTATTTATTGACTAATGATATACGCTCTGACTTACCTCTTCGTGTGCAATGTGGAGAAAGGTTCCATGATTCACACCACTATTAGTAACTGGTTAGTATATGAGGATGATTTCACTCGCAACAAACTTACGCATAGTGAGAAAGATCTCCTCCAAGCCATTTGGGATCCCATGTATCAAGATGACTATCAAAATGAATTACAGACACAGCACCAAAATTTTCGTACGTGGACCGCAATGCCGAGAGGGTTGTCGTATGATCACCACCAAGAACTACAATGCGAGGAATATGTCCTTTCTCCGGTGTCGCTGATGGTTGTCGGGAGATAATCTAACATGATATTAGCAAGCAGTCGACAACTGGACATAATCTGTGACATATGTACCTGGTGTGCTTTGTCGAGTTGTTTCAAAGCTATTGTGTTATCGAGAAATGTCATACGCACATCGCCACAGTCCACAATCTTTGCCCAATCCTGGAATACATTCTTTCCTGTAGTTCTTTAGACGAGTTTCACTGCTTTAGAAGGAGCTCTACCCGTGTAAATTGACCATGCATCGCTCGGTGAGATGCGCTGAGAGCCTCGACGGATTCCAGCAGGACCGAACCTAGCTCCCGGTCGACCTGTAACGCCCTTTTTCCCCATCAGCAAATTCCAATGGGTTTTGAGAATCAGTAAACGTACTGTATCGAAAGGTGCGCCAAGAATTGCAATGTCATATCTTCCTTTTTCTTCCGCCTTCAGACAATTCACGTATTGTACATTTGCAAAGGTTCCTAGACCAAAGAACTCGCTATCCGTGGTCACATCAATGGGATTTTCTGCCATGTAGTTTTGATTCGGGTGCGGCATTTCTTGAACATGACCACTTTGATGCGAAGCAACGGAAAGAATCAGAGAAGAGAGACTGAGCATTGAAGTGATCGTGGAACCCACAATGGAAGGCATCTTGCACAGATTGTAATTTCAGATCGATAAGGAATAGAAAAATACTTTTACAGGAGAGGGGAAAAGGTTAGGTTATGTTCAATCCGTCCAGCCTTGCTGGAGAGGGCTCGGTAGTCGCTCGGATGTACCTACTGAAAGCGTTTTCAGACGTTCCAATTTGGGAATCGTGGCTCCGAACCCTTGATCTTCTACAGTAGCCTTCTCAAGAATAGCGCCGTATGGACATCCCATCTTCTCAACCAGCAATCCTTTCAAAACTGTTCAGACACCATCAGCATCGAACAGTATGTGTATAAAGAGGAGAACACCTAAGGGCGTCTCAATCGCTCTAGATCCGGGGTAAGTATCTTGCCAGTATCAACGCTCCGCCTTGAAGCTCAGCAGCTTCTCAGCAGCTCCTCAGCAACATCTGCCACCATAAATCCAGCAATTCAATCTTCGCACTCGAAAGTTTGGAACAATATCGAAAGCAACATGAAAATGTCATTAGATCACGATGTGTTGCTAGTAGCAAATGGGAATGTTAGGAAACTCAATAGTATTCCCCCAGCCAAATCACTCTTACTAAAGGTGATATCTGAACGGTTTATAATTTCTGGATCTGTGAGTAACCCTTTTGATGTCTAGTGTAGATGAAACACCTCTAGCTCATTCTAATAGTATGAGCCTATCAAATTATGATCATGTGCTCTTGGAACTGCAATATTATTTTGTATGGTACGGTCTTCGACCTCGGAGGTACAGAAGCATTATCACTGAGCGCCTGACTTAGACTGACGAAATCGCAAGGACCAATCGCTCTTGTGTGAGGAACGGGAGTCTTCTCTAGGACTACATTTCTTAATGTATCATTCTAATTTGAACACAGTCTCGTTGTAGCTGCCGGCCCAATAATTCAAAGTGCTCTATCGCCTAATTCTCGTCAGCCTAGCCCACGGATGGTGGTCAGCAATATCATACCCAGGCTCTTGAAACCGGACTGTCACACCCGTTCTTTCCGTACGTCGTCGGCTGGGCTGTTCTACTCGGAGACCTTTCAATGGGATCGTTATGAAGTTTGAATTCGGCTAGCTGGATCACTCATGCTCGTCACATATATATTAGAAATGCGATGCGGTGCTAGATACTGAATCAACGGTATTCCTCACTCGCCAGGCCATGTCTCTGTAAAACCAAAGAAATGATCGTCGTCTTCCTGGAGCAAGATTCTTATGTTCCTATCATAGCACACACGTCTTTGAAAATCTGAACGGAGGTCAATAATCCTAATTAAGATGAGCCTGGATATCTAGAAGATCTTTCTCGTGTAGTCATACGAAGTATTACCGATCTGAATGCAGTTGAAGATCCCAAGACATCATTATTTAACTAATTCATTTGCAACTTCCATTAACTTTGATTACTGTTTTATCTGTAGGCCAAAAATCCAGCGATATTGTAGACGGGACTATGTCTGATCTCTTGTAGTCGAGGATCATGTGTTGTCCTTACCCCTTCAAATTCACCCCGCCCTCTCCATGACGGAGGAGCTGGCCTTCAGATAAGCAAGAAGGGATAAATTGCAAATTAGAAGGGCAATTGATGTTTTACATATTGAGCGGACCCGTTCCTCTCTCTTTTAATTCCCTATTGCATGCACAGCACCGGAGTCGGCTGACGAAAGATCCCGACCGTCGTAAACACAACAAGAGGAAAGCCGTACTGCTGCGCAAAATAAACATTCGCTTCGCCATCTTCGGCACAGTCAGCTATACTCAAGAACGGACCCATCCTCAGAATCCGACTCCGGCTTCTGGACCTGTGTTTGATGCTTTGCATCGATCGGGGGAATTGAAAACATGGTGGCGCTCGCACTGCGGAGGGCTTGCCTCGTCAAACATGGGTGCGGCTTACTCGGCCGAACTAACCACCCGCAGACTGAGGTACATACATCATTGGAGACCACTTACTCTCCATGAATCCAATGATGCTGAGTGTATTTCAAGTCTCGATGATTTAACATGCCATCGCTGGATTCCATGTAGGGCTTACGGTTATATAAATATGTGACGACTCCTCAAATCTCAGTCGGTCCGTTTGATATCTGTAGAAAACTCTCCTGTCTTGTAATCTATCAGCACTCTTTCTAAATTTAAAGTAAAATGTCAGCTAAGAAGACTCTCGTCGTCTTTGGTGCCACTGGTAACCAGGGAAGCTCTGTGATCAAGGCCATCTTGGGAGATCCCAGCACGGCAGAGACATTCCAGATTCGCGCCATCACGCGAGACCTCACAAAGCCCGCAGCAACTGCTCTGGCCGAGAAAGGCGTCGCTGTTTTCAAGGCAAGTCGTCAGCCTGAGAGCAAGAGACCGATTCTGAGTTTTCTAGGCGGATCTCGATGACAGAGATTCTCTGCGCGCGGTGATGAGAGATGCATATGCGGTGTTTGCAATGACGGATTTTCACCAGCGGAGGAGTAAGGACTATGAGATGCAGCAAGGATTCAATATTGCCGACGTCGCGAAGGTACAGTGCACATAAGTCGTCTGTACTTGCTTCACTTGCAGCCCGACTAACTTCGGCAGGAAACAAACGTCCAGCACTTGATCTGGTCCTCGCTGCCCCACGTGTCTAAAAGTAAATCCCATGCGAAAGCAAAATTGGGGACATCGCTGACACTTTAAAGTCTCAAATAACAAATACACCAAAGTGCTGCATTTTGACGGAAAAGCGCTCATCGAAGAGCACATCCGCGAGATAGGCGTCCCGGCGACCTTCCTCCTACTCGGCGTGTTCATGCCCGAAATATTCAACATGATCCTCCCGGGTTCTCCGACCATCACCGGATCCAAGACGTACAAACTGTGTCTCCCCGGCCCGAGCACGACTAAATGGCCGTTGATCTCCGTCCGAGAAGACACGGGGAAATACGTCAAGGCGATCCTCTTGAACCGGGAGAAGCTGCTAGGCAAACGAATCTGCGCGGCGGTGAGTGAAGTCACGGTCGCGGAGAGCATCGGGGAGATGAATGAAGCGGGCTGGAATGTTACGTTTGAGCAGTGGTCGCATGACGAGTATAAGAAAGCGTTGAGAGGGATGGGATTGCCGGAAGTTTTCGTGGAAGACATGAGCGAGAACATCAAGTTTATAACTGAGTTTGGGTTCTTTGGTGAGATGGGTCTGGAGGAGGGCCATGAGGTACGTGATCACGATGGGTTTTCTAGGAGGTGTGCTGATGGTCTTGCGATAGATTTTGGGAGAACCTTTGGAGACTTTTGTAGAGTGGATGGCTAACAGCGCGGAAATTGCTGCGATGAAGTAAATCATGTGGGCAGAGGGGCTATTTGAGCTGCAAACTGTGATCAGCTATATTCTTTCTCAAGGAGTGAGGGGTTTTGATAGATGATGGGAGATCTTGGATTTCAGACTCCATGCCATTTCTAGTTCCTGATAGTTTTGAAATCGCCTTGCTTGAGAGAATGCACGCCTCAAGATTTTTCCTCAAAGACTCGAAGAGCGGCCGTATGGTCTCGCAACAGCTGGGGCATTGTACGACTCCGCGGACAAGTTGACACAGTCGAGTACTCCGTAAAGTAATCATTTACGGAGTTTCCTTGGCACGCAGCCTGCTCATTTTATTCATGATAAACACGACACACCCTACCCCGTCAGAGTGGCGTTGAATCGGATCACACGTAAATCTTGTATAGCGGAGAGGACCAGACAAGCACTGGTTTAGCACTGATAATAGCCAATACGGCGTGCTGAAAGGCGCTGGGGTACAGAGGCTGGGCGTCGGGCGCAGGGCGCAGGGCGCGATGTACGGAGTAAGAACTTGGGAATCGGGGGAATGAGTCCGATACTATAAGACAGCTCGAGGAGTCGAGCTCCCGGAGTTCTGTATCTGGATTCTAAGTTTTGTTTTCTTCTCGTCTTCCCTCTGTTTTGCAGTTCAAATAAATCATTCCCTTGGTCTGCATCGGTTGCCGTCGAGCTGTATACTTGCTTGTATGTTACGTTACAACATGGGGCGTATATAGTACGACGGCCACTTACGGCTCCGGAAATCGAAGTGTCGGAGTTCAGGTGTCGGTGTTCGAAGTGTCGGCCATCCTCCAGCGAACCCCTTGGGTCTGGCGGCTCAGCAGATTGTTTTCGATATAATGATGGATGAGAAAGCGTGGCCAAGATGGAGGACCAGCTTCCTAATCTGGGGGGGGGGGGGGGGCACCCCCCCCTCGACACGAAGTCCCAAGCGTGTATTCACGAATCACCGTCGCCTTCTAGAACGGCCACCCCTTTCTTCTGGCCGTACGGAGGAGGTATATTGACTGCTGGTGGGTGGGCGGCGTGGGAATGCCAAGATCTCGACCTTCCGCCCCGCCAAGCGCCGCCAGTGCAGCCGTGCTGGGAGGCGATACAGCATGGCCTCCAATGACTGTGCCTTGTTGGGTTGGCCCTCGACGGTTATCCTGGGTCGAACGATCATCAACGATTAGCACGCCAGCGCTGATAGGAGAGAGGGCATCTAGCTCGGGTGCAAACCCACCAGACGGATAAGGGATCCTTTGAAATCACCAGCTACAGAGACACCAGAAGCTTGGCTGCTGTTCTGGAAGGAAACCCGCGATTCCTCCACCTCCCTCTTACGGGACACTCCCCCAGCATGGCTGCTCATCCATCCACTTCCCCTACAGCCCGTCTCTGGGACGTCCTGGAGGCCTCTTCCCCGTATGGACGACCGCCCACGGATGGGGCTGGAGGAGTTGCGCCCGCGGCACTCAATTGAAGACTCCGGAAGTTTATTGCGCCACAGATGCTGGCATTGCACCATTGCACCATTGCACCATTGCACCATTGCACCATCGTCCGCGGTAGGGATGCTCGCCTGGGCTGGCTGGCGAAGAGGCAACTCTCAAACCCTCTCCCCACGCCCATCTTTACTGCTTTCTCATCGCATCCTCCTCGAACTAGCCGGTCTTCTCTGTCGAAGCCTGTCTGCTCCTCGGCGATCGAACCGTAATCTCTCGGCTCAACCCATGGGGAGGCGACGGGTCTTCCGCACAGCGTCTCTTGCGATGCCCAGAGTTGCACTCGGATTGGATCCCCATGCAGTGATCCAACATGCCAAGAGCTTGGCTGGATGCCCTGACCTTCCTAACCTAGAGATCTCGTCCGTTAGCAGAGGTGATCGTTGATATCGTCCAAAATTAACTGGAGAGCTGGAGCCCTTCGAGCTTCCCAGCTGATATTCCATCCTCGTGTCTGAGGATGCAGGCCCAGGCGGGATCCGACAGCTGTCACACGATCGGCACGGCTAGTTGCGCGATGCTGGCGAGAGTATATAAGTGCTTGCTGCCCATGCAGACTCGGGCCTCGTTGCGCTCCCCTCGAAGTAGCTTACTATCTGGTTGAGGACTCTGCCCGTGCAAGGCTTCAGCAACAATGGGTGAGCATCTACTGGCGCTCGGAGGTGTTTGATACTGACCGGTGCAGCGGCCCGCGAAAACGTGACTGCCGATGCGCAGTTCATCATGGGACAAGATGCGGTGTTGAACATGGACAGGAAAGGTTCCATGATTCACGAGTTTCAGGACAAGACCAGCCTCGAGAGGCTCCCCACCGCTGAGCCCACCAATGTGCCGACGGAGGAGGAGAAGCACACTCTTCGCAGAGTCCCTGGAAAGCTTCCCGTGGTGGCGTATATCATATGCGCTGTGGAATTCGCTGAACGTGCCTCGTAAGTACCAGTTCTTTGAAGTGGTGTATCCCATCTACTACTATCCGTCCAAAACTGTCTTGTGTCTCAACGATTCCTCTGTGGAGTCGTGCTGACTTTACTTTTTGATAGTTACTACGGTGTTCAACCCCTTATTAGCAACTTCGTCAATCGCCCGTTGCCTAAGGGTGGTAATGGATGGGGTGCACCTCCACGAGGAACTCAAGAGACAGCCGGCGCCCTCGGTCTCGGGACTGTCAAGTCGACCGCCGTCTCACAATCCTTCTCTATGCTCGCCTACGCTCTTCCGGTCTTCTTCGGATACATTGCTGATACTAGAACTGGTCGCTTCAAGCTCATCTGCTACGGTGTCGGTGTTTTCGGAGTTGCTCACGTTCTGATGGTCGTCGCTGGTGCAAAAAATCTCCTGGCGAATGGAAACGCGAAGATACCCTATTTCATTAGTGTTTACATTCTCGCTATTGGTGCTGGTAAATGATTTTCCATCTCCCATATTCAATCCTCTACTAACTGTCCTGCAGCTATGTTCAAGCCCTGTGTTTCTCCGATTCTCCTCGACCAGATGAGGGAGACCGAGCCCGTCACTAAGGTTTTGAAGACGGGAGAGAAAGTCATCGTGGATCCCGAGGCGACAACTGAACGTGTCATGCTGTGGTTCTACCTTCTCATCAACGTCGGTGGCTTTATGAACGTCCCAACTTCCTACACGGCGAAGTATGTTGGATGGTGGCTCTCTTTCGTGATCCCTCTCTTCCTCTATCTACCGCTTCTACCCTTGCTCTGGTGGATTAAGCCAAAGCTCGTTCTGTACCCACCGGGAGGAAGTGATTTCGGCAACGTGATCAGAATACTCGGGATTTGCTTCAAGCGCGGCGGCCTCAAAAAGATGTTTAAGAAGAACGGCGGATTCTTCGAAGCTGCGAAGCCTTCGGTCATCGCCCAGAGTGGACACCACATCGATGTTCCATGGAACGATGAATTTGTGGTGGATGTACGCCGTGCATTCCAAGCCACTGGCATCTTCTGTTTCTTCCCGTTCCAGTCCATCAACGACGCTGGTCTTGGTGGATCAGCAAATGCCTTGAGCACTATGCTCACCACCAACGGTGTTCCCAACGATGTCATCAGCAACTTCAACTCGCTGTCTATCATTGTCATGGCACCTGTACTCAACTACGGTCTATACCCATTGCTTCGAAAATATAACATCCACTATGGTCCCATCGCCCGTATGTTCACGGGAATGATGCTTGCCGTACTGGGTGGCATCGGCTACACCGTCCTCAACTACTATGCTTACAAGCTTGGACCCTGCGGGAAATACGGCTCCAGCGGTTACTGCGCCGAGAATGGCTTGGTTTCCAACATTTCAATTTGGTTTATGGTACGTCTCACACTATCTTTCATGTCCATTCCAAAATCTAGCGAACGATTGTAGCAACTTCTACTATTTTTTCTCTTCAACATCTTTGATTTCCCAAAGACAATACTTGTCAGAGACGATCCTAACTAGACTTCAAGGCTATTCCGTACGCCCTTGGTGGTATCTCGGAATTGTTCGTAAACGTCCCAGCTTATGGAATCGCGTACGCCATGGCACCGAAAAACATGAGAGGTCTTGTATCCGCCCTCAATCTGTTCAGTCAAGCTATCACCTACGCCCTCGGGCTTGCTTTTGCCGGTATCATTAAGGATCCCTATATGTAAGTGAATCACGATTCCTGAGCCATGTTCTGAGACATGGAAGGTGAAAGCATCCGCTAACATTTCTTAGTACGTGGGATTTCGGTGGACCAACCATTGTCGGTTTTGTCGCTGCTCTCTTCTTCTACTGGAACTACAGAGATGTGGACAAGGAAGAGTACCATTTGACCAAGAACGGCGACTATCACTTGAGAGCTCACGAGGGCGAGGAGCCACGAGAGGGAGTTTCCTCGGAGGATGGTGCCTCTCAGGACGTGGACATTGTACCGAACGAGAAAACCGGGGAGAAGGAACTGTCTTAGTCTGTGAGGTCAGCGCTGCCAATGAGTGGGGTTTGCTTGTATAGGATACTTAATGTATGGCTTATGATGGAGGAATGGCTCAAAGAAAGATAATGGATTGCCTGGTATTCGTGCCTTCTAGGCTTACCAATACTGTCAATATCACCCTTTGCTTTGGGTAATACGATCCTACATTCGTTGTGCTTGGTCTCGTCAACTCCATAAATTTTTCCACTCGGTGCTGCCTCTGTCAGCCGCTGCCCAGCCGCCCCTATGAGTTTAATGTACAGCGGAGTCGTTCATTTATCAAATCGTAGATCAAATCTCCTCTTTGCTGCCTCTAGATTGGAATAACGTTACAACCTGGACGTTGGTATTATAATGTCACGTGTCATCGATACGCTAACATGTTGACCTGCAAAATCTTTCTACGCGAACCCGAAGATTTAACGCCATGCCATGCGGCAGCTCTGTCTAGCCGTGTCTCGAAAGCGAAGACACCAAATCTCCAAGCAAAGGTTCTGCCCTGGGAGGTTTCAAAACAGCATGGCTCCCCTGCACCCATTTCCATATTCAGATGAATTTTCCAGCGCGGACGAGTATGTTAACTCGCTGTTGGAATTCTCAGCGGCATCAACCGTTTTTCAGACGCTCTGTGGGGGAGTGCATATCCTGGATTTCTTCACGAAGGAACCAAGCCTGTATCATAGCGTCATCCCCCAAGAATGGCGTTCCTGGCTTATGACGCTCGAGTCCATGGAGCTGTTGGATCTTCTCATGAGAGACGATCTCGACCACGTTCGTTCAGATGCGCCGCCAGAAAGCTTGCTCAAGTATATTAGAGAAATCCGGAAACACTCGCTGCGCAGAACTGTCTCGCCGAAGATGCAAAGTGACACTAAGCTGCCGAGGCATATCGCAGTTGGGATGATCCCCAAAAAGATCCACGAAGTCAGGAACTTCGCCGACTATGTCGTAGGAGTAGCGGACGATGTCTCGCGGACTTGTGGGAAAGAAATCACGCATTTCGTTGACTTCGGCAGTGGCCAGAATTATCTCGGTCGAGTATTGGCCAGCCCACCGTACAACAAGCACATCGTTGCGGTGGAAAGTAAACAGCTCAATATCAGCGGCGCAAAGAGCATGGATGTGCTCGCTGGCGTTGCGGAGCGGGAAGTGGTGAAGCGGAACAAGAAACTGTATCGGGCGTTGCAGGACGGCATGACGCCCGAACAACAGCTCAAGGATAAAGCGCTGCGTCGGGCGGCTAGACCTGAGAAACCGCCAGCTCTACATGTTGCTGATTTGAGACCCAGTAGGGATCTTGCGACTATCTATACTCCCACTGAGGGAAAGGGATATATTCAATATGTAGAGCACATCGTTAAAGACGGCGATCTCACAAACGTGGTCGAACAGATTGAGATGAAAATATCTGCGCCTGCTGGTAAGGTTCAGAGTATCACAGACGCGTGTTTTGATTCCGAGAATTCTCAAATACCAAGCGTTATTGATGAAATCTCAAAGGAACAAGAGACTCGACTTATGGCAATCTCAATCCATTCTTGCGGTAATCTTTCTCATCATGGAATCCGCTCCCTGCTTCTCAACCCCTCAGTGCAAGCTATCGCCATCGTGGGCTGCTGCTACAATCTCATGACCGAGCGCTTGGGTCCTGCGACCTACAAGCATCCTCATCTTCGCCCCAATCTACGGGCTATCAACGCTCCCCGTAATGATAAAGAGGCGGCGGCTTGCGACGTCCATGGTTTCCCGATGAGCACTCGGGTTGGAGCTTACAACGAAGATGGAATCAGATTGAACATCACCGCACGCATGATGGCTGTCCAAGCCCCTCAAAATTGGACCGAAAAGGAAAGCGACGCGTTCTTTACAAGGCATTACTACCGAGCACTCCTCCAAAAGGTTTTCTTTGACCGTGGAGTCGTCTCTAAAATAAAGAACGATTCTAATGGTGATGATGTGGGACCAGAGAGCACCGAGCCTGTAATCATTGGATCTTTGAGAAAGGGATGCTACGGGTCCTTCGTATCTTATGTTCGGGGAGCCCTAGAGAAATTGAGCTTGGATCCTGAACGCGGAGCTCCAATTGAGAAGAAGATGGGGAATATCACAGATGAGGAAATCGATGGTTACGCGAGTCGCTACGATGACTTGAAGAAGGAATTGAGTATCACCTGGTCATTGATGGCTTTCAGTGCAGGTGTCGTTGAAAGCCTGATCGTGGTCGATCGGTGGTTGTTTCTGAGGGAGCATCCGGATGTGGTCAAGGAATGTTGGGTCGAGGCCGTCTTTGACTTTCACCAGAGTCCGAGAAACTTGGTGGTGGTTGGGATCAAGAAATAATCGACAAATGTATCGATATGGAAGGCTACCAAGATGGGACTCACACTTTCAGCACGGTCTGTCTAAGATTACATGATGTCAGATATCCATCCAAACTTCACACCTTTTCTACGAGCCACTTCTATGCTTTCGTCTTGATATCTCTCGCCTTTTCCCAAGTCCAAATATTCCTTGGAGCAGGCAAAGTCAGTACGCGATACCTTCAGATGTTTAGCAATCAGTGGTGAGAACTCACAAGCCGGTCTTCATGCCACTCGTCACAGGCAAGCCCGCATGCAAAGTCTTCAAATTACCCTTCCCATCATCCCCCAAATTCCTCCAGAAAATCGCGTTCCCAACGAGCGGTTTGAAAGTGACCCCATCGTCATACGGGACATCACAGTCGATCCACCGACACAACCTCTCCTCCTCCTCCTCGCCCCTCCATCCCTTCATGCTCAACCTGGGAAAGTTCGTCCCGCCACCAGTGCAGTTCGCTTGGATGTAAACAAAAAACGTACTCTCGATATTCCCGTCAATATACGGCCCCTCGGGATACCAGTCATAGTGGTCTTTATACTGATTTGAGATGCCGTAGCGCTGAACCACAAGCGGCTTGATGGCCCCGGCTCTCGAGGTGTAGGCCGGGAAAGCACGAGCTCGCGATTCAAGACATTGGATCAGTGGATCTTGGCCTAGCGTTGCCGTGCTGGAAGAGCGGTAGTTGGGATCTACTGCTACGACTCGGCCATCGTCCGAGAAGAGCTTTGATGGAGCGAAGTTGTTTTCACTTTGTCCTATTAGCGTTTCGTCTTAGGTAGATGGATAAGCATAAAGTATACCTCAAGCTCACTAGTTGGAGGGCTTCCTCTTGACTGATGAAGCCATCGATGTATATCACCAATGGATCCTCGGATATCAGGTGCGTCTCGTAGGAGTGCTCTGCGCAGCTATTTGCTAGCGGAACCTGTGCGGAATCTCTATCGCTTCCATCACATCTGGCAGAGCGGATCAGAAGAGAGATAGAGAAGAGAGCAATCGATAAGATATTGTAACCCGACGGCTTTCTCAGCTTCATCATGCTTACTTAGTATCTGCTATTCATGCCAAGTTTCTGGGCATTGAATTGCATCTGATAACTTTTCAGAAGACGCCTTGCACTCCTGGTAGCTGGTAGCTAGCCCCACTGGCCGCCCCAACCTATTGCGCCCGCCCGAGAGCCCACGTGCAACCCCTGTCCAAAAAGCATGATCCTCCTTTATGAACGGGGAATCTTCAGATTCAACGACGAGGCTGATGCTCGATTAAAGCACCACAGGTCGCTGGCATGAGACCGATGTGGAAGTTGAGGCTTTGCGTCCTCGTTGGTGTAGCGGCCTTGGCGTGCTCGGAGGTGCTTCGTTTGAGTAGTGAAACTTTCCTCGCTCATCTTGAGGCTAATCCGTTGACGCTTGTTACTTGTGAGGAACCCTCTCCTCCCTGCTGGTATTACAACCATTGTTACTAAAGAAATTCGTGACTAATTTAATATAGTTTGTGTTGTAAGTCATTCGCTTTGAGTGTAACCTTGATAACTAGCGCTTATGCTTCGGATCTTTCTGATAGCCATGGTAGTAAGTATCACACGTCTAGTCCAATTTGCAAAATGAAGAAAATCCTGATCGACTTCCTACTAGTGAGCCATGTCAGCAGCTCTATCCTGAATTGGACTCTGCCGGGGAAGTTCTCATACCCAAAGAGGTCTCATTGGTCAACGTCAACTGCACAGCAGAAGCGAAACTTTGCAATGAATACAATGTCACTTCGTACCCAGCTCTCAGAGTGTTTCAAGGGCCTCATAATATTACCAGATTCAGAGAGAAGCGACAGGCAAAAGCGTTGGTTTACCCCTGTCCTCTCGGTCCGAAAGAATCTAACTTTGATAGCATCATTTCTTACATGCTCAGGCAAATCCTGCCGAAAATCTCCATTGTGACTGAGGATAATTTCCAAGAGTTGCGGTCTACTGATTTACCCATAGCCGTGGCCTTCATTGAGGAGAGCGATGAGTACTCATGCGAGATATTCAAAACGATTGCCGAAGAGAATCGAGATCAGTTTCTGTCCGGCATATCCTATGATATAGATCTTGCAGATACGGTATCAATTCATCCTCCATTCATTGTGATCTACAGTCCTTCGGATCATATCAACCGCATCTTCAGTGGTACTTTTGACAACGCTGAGATCAAGCACTTTCTCGACGATTCCTGGAGCCCGCTCGTTGGGAAATTTTCAATGGAAGCATACTACACCTACACCCAAGTAAAGCTCACTCAGGGATTTCATGTGCAAACATCGAAGTTCAGCGCTAACCGAGTCCTAGTCCGAGCTACCTCTCCTTCACATCTTTGCTACAACGGAACAAGAAAGACAGTCTCTTGCTAAAGCTCTTCAGCACGTTGCTACGAAACATCGGGGCGAGATGAATTTCGCTACGATCGATGCGAAGACGTTTAGCTTCTTCGCCGAAGCGCTTGGTCTGGCGACAACTTCATTTCCAGCTTTGGTGATTGAAGATGTCATGAGTGGAGATACGGTACCGTTTGACCAGAGCCAGGAAATCACGGCAGATGTAATTGGAGTATTCGTGGAACAGTATCTCAGTTCGCGGAAAGTCGTCAAAGTGGAAGACAAGGTAAAGTACTTAGAGCCTTGTGTCGTTCATACTGCTAAATTCGCTGGATAGAATGGGAATCATGACGAGTTGTAGACGCTGCGATACTCACCAGCCTCGGAAAAGTATTCTCGTAGGATTTACAGACGATTCTTAGTCAGATGCGAGGGCTAGTATTGCTGTATGAGGAGTTGAAAAGATGACGAGAGGGTCTCGACCCGACAAAGAGTAGACAGGCCGCTTGCATCGAATGAATAAATCACGTGATGAGTTATACTTATTATATTCCCTTTCTGGCTGAGTTTTCCTCTGTCTATATATCTTCCTCCTCTTCTTTTACACCGTCAACGTAATTCAAACGCTTGATATATGAAACGAGTTTGAACATGTAAATAGTATTGTGATTGTGCTGGTCGCCACTACCTGCCGCGGTACCGTACCCCGCAGCTCGCGTCACCCCATCTCGATCCTTCGCAGTAGGAACAGCTTATCATCTTACATAAGGACTAGTACAGGAAGAAGTACCACCGAGGTTTCGTGCAAAAGAGGGGAATTAGGAGTATAAGAACGCTTCGTAACATCGTGTTGAAATTTGGTCAATCATATATAACTTATATCTTGCTTGTCTCGCATAGGTAGCCTAGCAACATTCCCTAGCCAGCTTCAATGCTAACACTTTACTCTAGTTGTATGATTCAGACAAAATATCATGGGCTCCGAACTTTATCCACTCCGCAATTGCGGAATCTACCATAACCTGCCAACATTTGATCCATCCGTCACGAATCTGTCTGCAATCGTGACAGGCGCAAATGGAATCTCAGGTTTCCACACCATGAGGGCCCTTCTGCAAAGTCCCGAGCGCTGGTCAAAGATATATGCTCTATCTCGACGACCTCCACCGGCAGAGATGATGGCTCTTCTACCAGAAGGCCAACGAGCCCGCGTGAAGCACGTTGCATGCGACTTCCTCGAGTCGCCAGAGACAATTGCCAAGGCGCTCGTAGCTGCAAACGTTTCTGCAACGCATGTGTTTTTCTACTCCTACCTCCAGCCCAAACCACCGCCAGGAAGTGCAGCTTGGTCCAATGCCGACGAACTCGTCAAAGTGAATGGCGCTCTTTTGGAGAATTTCCTCAACGCTCTGCCACTCGCAAGTATTCGCCCTTCTCGCATCGTCCTGCAAACAGGAGGCAAGAATTATGGAATGCATATTGGTCGTGTTCGAACACCCTGTGTTGAATCGGACCCTCAGCCGAAGCACCTTCAGCCCAATTTTTATTACAAGCAAGAATCGATCCTCTTCGACTTCTGCAAAGCCAATCCTGGCACGTCTTGGAACGTCATCAGACCCGCTTGGATCACTGGCGCTGTGAATAACGCCCAAATGAATGCACTACACCCCTTCGCCATCTACGCGGCTGTTCAGGCGCAGAAGAAAGAACCGCTCTACTGTCCTGCAGACTGGGCCGGCTGGCAAGATGAATGCTACCACAGTACTGGTAAGAATATTGACTCATATGAATTCTTGTCTGATTCATTGGCACTGTGTTATCACTGCTAAGTCCTCTGATCTAAATTTTGTTTGTCATCTTCTTACTGCGTGACCTGTTTGCTGCTCCACATCTTTCCCTGGAAAGTACTGACTCTAAGGTGAAATAGCAATGCTGACAGGGTATTTGACTGAATGGGCGGCGTTGGAAGAGAAGTGTAAGAACGAAGCTTTCAACAGCCAGGACACAAGTCCTCTAAGCTGGGACAGATTATATGAAGAGCTAGCTCGATGGTTTGGGGTGGAGAAGGGAGTGGTCGGGCCGGAGGATGACGAAAGTAAATACCTGGCAATTCCAGGTCGAAGCGGAAAGGAGACGCCGATGGGGTAAGATCTCTATACCATATTTTTTCTTTCAAGCCTTGCAGCAGCCCCCGTCGATGTTTCAATTGACTCTCAGATGATCAATGCTAACTAGCTCTAGTTCTGGGCCGGCACCGACTTATAGGATCGCCTTCGCTCTCACCCAGTGGGCACAAGATCCAGTGAATTCCAAAGCCTGGAAGTCTCTGATGGCTTCCTCTGGGGGGAAAATCACTCAAGACCCGTTCACAGACATAGAAGCCAATTTCACTTTCGGTGATGCTGCGCTTTTTATTTCTCCAAGCTTGAGCATGAACAAAGCTCGACGACTGGGATGGACTGGCTTCGTGGATACGCTCGAGAGTTTGTTTGAAATGTATTCTGAGATGGCAGAACTGGGGATGCTTCCTCGTATGAAGGTCCCTAAAGCAAAGCCGTTGCTTTGAGAAGGTGATGGTGCAACGTCAAGACTCAAGGGAAAAAACTGTACTTTGCAAGAGAAACTTTCTCTCTACACATCTCCCTATAGACTGTGAGACGTGTTCGTGTTCAAGAATAAAGGCTCGAGGGGCGCATGCAAGCTCAAGGTACTATCGCCTCCAGCAACGTCGTATATGACGAGAGGCAACTATCCAGGATCCAGGACGGCGGCGCTGACGAAGAAGATCACTTTAGAATTCTTTCCTCGAACCATAATGTTTCGACTCCGCACTTGCTAAGAATCTATGCTGTTAAATAGAAAGCCAACAACTTTGTCGAATATTACTCTTCTTACCAAAAAGGAGGCACCAAGAAGCCACCGTATCAGGCAGGCATTTCATCTGCGTATTCGGCAAGCTTCCCCAGACACTAAAATCCCCTGAAATCTCTAAATTTAACCTTCTTTTAGCCTAGTCGCCGCTGCGCCAGCACAGTGGCTTCGTATCCGTCAAAAACCCGTCGTCTTTCAAATCTCACTTGAGCAGCTGCACGATTCGTTCGCGACATGGAAGCTGCTCTCTCTTTCTTTTCGAACTGTACAACTTCTTGATTTCCAATCGACTGTGTTACAACCAAGTTATCATCATTTCCTTACTTTCTATTCTTGCATACCATCATGGTTCAAGTCAAGACCCTCGCTTCCCTTGCGGCGCTTTCCTTCGTTTCTGTTTACGGTCTTGATCTGGATATAGAGAGTACCGGTTAGTCCTCAGGCCTTCGGGTGATGCGGTCCAATACTCACAGCTCTGTAGACTCTGTCAAATCTACAGCTTTGACTATCGCGGGTGGCATGGTGTCGTATTACAAAGGCAATGAGAGCGGCGAGATCCCGGGAATACTTCCCAGTCCATACTTCTGGTGGGAAGGCGGAGCTTTTTTAGATACTCTCATTCAATACTGGCATCTGACTGGCGACTCGCAATACAATGATATCGTAAGCCAAGCCCTACAATTTCAGCAAGGACCGAACAACGACTATATGCCCACAAACCAAACGAAGGCAGAAGGAAACGATGACCAGTCGACCTGGGCATTGAGTGTTATGTCAGCAGCAGAATCGCAATTCCCAGAGGCAGATAATGGGACACCATGGTTATCTCTTGCAGATGCGGTCTTCAACGAGCAGGTTCTGAGATGGGATACACAGACTTGTGGCGGCGGCTTGAGGTGGCAGATCTTCCCTTTCAACAACGGGTACACTTACAAAAACAGCATTTCCAATGGTTATTTCTTCCAGCTTGCGTCTCGCCTCGCTCGGTATACTGGAAACAGCACGTACTCGGACTGGGCGTCAACAGCTTTCGAATGGTCTACAACTGTTGGATTTATTGATGATGAATGGAATGTCTATGATGGCGCGGACTCAAGTACCAACTGTACAGCTATTAATCACCTCCAGTTCTCAAATAACGCAGGAACATATATCACTGGGGCCGCTCACATGTATAATGTAACGTTGGGGGGCTCGAAATGGAAGACTGCGCTCGATGGCCTGCTCAACCGTACACTAGATGTGTTCTTCCCTGATGGAGTCGCGACTGAAGTGTCATGCGAAATCAATGGAATGTGCAGTACCGATATGGACGCATTCAAGGGCTTATTAGGGCACTGGTTGATTGATACAATTCAAATGACTCCGTATACGAGTGACCAAATCATGCCCAAAATCACAGCCTCGGCACAGGCTGCGGCAGCTGCCTGCAATGGAGCTATCTGCCCGCTTTCTTGGAGTACACCGGCATCAAAAAGCATTAGCTCTGGTGTAGGCCAGCAGCTCAGTGCGCTCAGCTTTGTGCAAGGACTGCTTGTCAAGGAAGACGTGGTAGCGACTGGGAATGAGACTTCGACCAGTACTGGGTCATCCAATGGAGCCCCGACAAGCACTGCATCATCAACTGGAACTCAGACTCCCACAACTTCGGGGTCGGGAAGCCCAGTGACATCCGGGAATGCAGGAGCTGTGGTGAGTCCTGAAACTTCTATGGCGATGATGGCTGCAGGAATGGGAACCATGGCGTGGTTGATACTGTAAGATATGTATAAAAATATATGAACAAGGATTGCATATGGCTACTTAACTTACCTCCTTATGATGAAAATGATATGAATTGAAATTAGTGAAGGCAGAGCCAGATGTGACTCTCGTGTGGAATTCGAAGTTCTCAACTAAAGCCTGCCTTTTGGCAGCAATTGTCGAGTGATTCTCCTACCTCTCATAATGTCTCTTCACCCTTCGTATCCTCGAAAACTCAAATATAAAGTTATTTCCAGTACTTAATCTTATAAGCCTAGACTCCGTCCAGATGCGAATCACCATAATGACTGGCCATTCAAATGTCAGCTCGATGCCGCTGCAGCCATTGCTACTTAAATCAAGGTACAAGTACTTGATATATTCCCCTAATTCAGAAGAGAACTCATAGTCTGCATACTCCTTCCCTGAATTACATCTTTAAACTAGGACGAGGAAAAGCTGATTTTGTAGGGGCTTCGTCCGACGCCTAGCGGAGGTTGATTGCTTAGACATCTTTTGGCTGATGCATTCTTGTTTGCAGAGAGTAGGAGTAGAAGTAGCAGTCATTTACGAAACATTGAGGGAAGTGACCCCAGGGCAGGGAATCAACATCTACGTTCACAATGGCAGACAGCTTGAGGAAACAGTAGCGAAGAGAGACTCTGACTCAGTCAAGGCTCTCGGTAAGAACCGCTCTAAAAGAAATATGAGGAGGTATGAGATTGTAAAGTGACAGCAAGCTGTACTAGCTAGCTACGTGACGAAGGACGTGACTGAGGCTTGAAGTATGTCGCGGGATCCAGGGCATCTGTAGTTTCACTGTCAAACTCTTCGTCCTCCTCAGCTTCTTGGGCTTCTCTGCCTGACTTTCCAACCGCACTTCCTCCTTGCTCGATATGTTTATTCCTTTTTCTTTCCTCTTCGATAGCCTCAGCATTTTCATCTTCATCATCATACACCTCCATTCCGTCTTTGGCACCGCCAATGTTTTCCTCCCTTATCATAGTTACGTCGCTGGGGATGTTAGTTTGCTGTAATTGAGTGTTTCCATGACCGACCAGTCCAGATTCCATGTTTGGTACTAGCCGCTCTTCGTTGGCCCTTTCTTCGCCTTCATTGGATATTTCTTCCATACCAGCTGCACCATTAGACTTCCCGCTCCCCACAGGTGATTTCTTAATAGACTTTCTTTTCGTTACTCCCTGCGCGGCCGTGAAAGTTCGCTTTTGCTTATTGTTCCTCTGTGTGCCGTTCGACTCAAGAAAGCTGACGTCAACTCCCGCCTCAACCATCTCTTGCATCTTCTCCTTTGTCAATCGAAGTTTTGGTACGGGCACAGAGATCCGACGGGTTTCTCTCTTGTTGTCCTCGATGATATCGGGAAATTCGAGAGCATCTTTGAAGTCTAGAGTGTCTATTGGAATGCGAGCTCGAATTGCGATGAGCATAGTCCTCATTATGGCCTGGATTTTGCTCCATGTGCCGTTGCAGAACCATCCAGCGCCCTTCGCATCGTAGTCTTTGCGTGGTGGAGCTTGTTCAATGATATCTTTCAGAAGGCGATCGGTGATGTCGCATATCTGCCAGACCTTACCGTCCACTGCAAAAGTCTTGCCATCAAAGAGATGCGATGTGGTATCTGTTCGTACGACATTTGTGCTCAGAGGAACCGCGAGGCGGACGTCTTTCCATTCTTTCATAGCACCTCTCTCACCTTCGAAGATTTGGAAGAAAAGAGTTTGGTAATTGCGATATTTGGGATCTGTTCTGGGGTCGACTCCATACTTGATGATTGCATCGCGGAATGGGCCACCCTTGAATTGATATGCTATATGGTGTAGAGCTCTGGAGATAGGCGCAGGGAGAGCCTCGTGCCCAATGCGATTTCCTAACGCTCTTCGAGTCCAGACTGGGCGCTCTTCCATTGCCTCTGCCACCTTTTGAATGACCACACGTACAGCGTCATCATCTGGCAGTGGGAAAGTGGAACTTTGGGGAACCAATTTATCTTCTGCTGAGCAAAACAGGAGTGGGACTACTTTGGATTTTGCTTTGTTGAGCAGAAAGTTTTCACCGGTTTCCTCGTCGACGCTCATCACCACATTGGTGTTTTGCTGATACCCCCAGTTGAATGGCAAGGTTTCGTTTGTGAGCACAGGAGGTGGAATAAACTCCTCGTCGTTCCTCCATCCCCTACTGGGATTAAACTTGAATTGCCTCATTTTCGCCACTGATATAGTTAGTCAGCGTTATAAACAGCGAGTATATCTTCATACCATCTCCTGGCAAAATAAGCTCCTGAAACTTGGATGAGAACTCGCTTTGCGACGTCGAGTGGTGGAAGTCTGTCAGGCCTGGAGTTTAATGTTAGCTTAAAATCAATTGAGGATCCGTCAAAATTCTAACCTCTGAACCGATGTGTTCGCTGGATGTCAGCAATAGGCTCTACTTGGTATTTATCGGCATTATCTTTCAATGATCTCATTAGCTGAGCAGCATCGTCGTTTCTTGAATGAGAGCACAAATTATCGTGTATCGAGCCATCAATATCAGTCGTTGACGGTCTTTGGGCAATGTCGATGTAAGGATCTTGTGAGCCTCTCTTTCGTTTTTTCACACGTTTGGGAACCGTGATCTGGAGAAGGACATTGCTGGTGGGGACGTTTTGAGATAGGATCGGAGTACTCATTGGATCATTGGGGCGTATATAGAGAGGTATACAGCCTTCTGGGTCACTGACATCCATGACCTATTTTCTCGTCAGACTGGTAACAGTTTGGGCATCTAAAGATACCGACGTAAAGTGAGTGAACTCACTCGGGCGAAAGGTTTTCCTTTTCCAAAAGTTTTCAGACCATTGTCGATATTCTTGATGATCATGGGATGTTCCACTGCAACGACATCCCTTTGAGAGATTCGGTAAGTCGGGGCGGATGATGTGCCGTCCATCCTGAGGAGCCGAGGGCTTTCAGTATGTATGCTCCCGAATTGGCATTGAAGTTGAGAGATTCGGACTTATATGAAGCAATGGAAGTCCTCCTAGGTTGATGATTACGACTTCGTTCCCATCAAAGATAGATCAGAAATCAAGAAGCCCTGCTATTCCGATGGATGCTCGCAGTCCCCCAGTCAAAGAGACGGAGCCTCAAAGCTCGAACCATTGAGCCAATGACGATGTTGTCGCCTTAGGCACTCATTTTAGCTTGAATAGCGCTAAACCCCCCTACCCCCTCCACGCCAGCTCTCCGGTTGGCGTTGATATTGCTAGAATCACATTGAATCGTTGTCTATCACTCCGGCTCTTGTGCATACAATTCTGTCGACATCGAGTACCCTGTGGAGTGCCAGCCGTGTGGGCTTTCGTTTGTCTGATTTCCCATGTTGGAGTGACGGGTCACAGCCTATTATTATTCACCGCCGGAGGAGACTCCCCTCGATTTAGACGGCGGCCTAAGTCAGGGCCAGAGCTCGCTGGCCATTGGATTGGTTTCTGCTTTTCTGGTATGCTATTTACCATGGATGTTGCGACGAAGAAGAGATCGGGATCGCTCGTCAGGGTAGCTCGTTAACGTGTGCATTGTAACAGACAGTAGATCGGCCCTCAAATTGCACCAGCAACGACATCACCAACCTCATCGATCATCACCACCAGCCTCGGCCCTTCTCAAAAGATCATCAGCAGCTACGAATGCAACCTGACTTGCAGAACCTTCGCATGACATAGAAGCGCTTCATCTGGAATTGAAAGTGTCAACTGTTGCGGTGCCCACACACAGAATCTTATCTCTTCGAAGGGACGCCAACGAACGAGAAACATAAGATCCGTGGTCTCCCAGCCTCTGCTACACTGTGTAGCAAGATCTGGTGCGCAAATCTAAGGAAGCCATTGACCATTCGTATCATCGTTTTCTGTGGACCTTGGGGCAGTACTCAGCAACAAACAGTGTCTTGAATTACACGAACGCCGGTGGGACATTCACATTAAGCATAAAGCCAAGCCTCGAAGCTACAATCATTCCTCCCAATCGGCGAATCTTGCGACCTCGAGGTTCGAACTATCAGGCATATAGGTTTCACGGAGATCATTGAAGCAGAGCGTATCTGAAACACAAAATTTGGCCGTAGAAAATGAAGGGCTTCAGGCAAAGAGTTGTAAGTCATCTTGCAGCTCATATATGATGGAAAACGCGTTGGACCTTGGGACGCGTCTACCAGATGTGGAATAAATGTTAACACAACCAGCATGAGCAGCTCTCGCGCGCGAAAGACCCAAACAAATCTTCGAAATCAAAGAACAAAGAATCGAAGGACGGCACGTCGTCACCTTCCCAGTCCGTTGGATCTCGAGAAGCAGCCCAATCGCCAGTCGCTACGCCATCGTCTTCAACAACTGCGCTTAACGACCCGAGAAATAAACCACTTCCACCAAACGATGGTGGAGCTTCGAACGTGGCCCACACCAGCCCTGCTCTGCAACCACAATCAGGATCTATCAATTCACTGAACCCCGGTCAAAATACGATGGCAGCACCAGATAGGTTCAACTCAATGGGGGGTTCACCAAGTGCTGGAGGACCTGGAACACCTAATCGCCATGGACAACTGCCCCCGAGCGTTATAATCAGCCCAAGTGCTCCTGTGAGTTATCTTACTTCGAGTTCTGAAATATTCTAACATTTCACTTTCCAGCATATCCCCCCTCCCGGCTCAGCAGAAACGATGCCTCATGATCTTGCGCCTCCCAAGGCGGGCCAAAAGTCGCTGATGTTCGATCGATTACAAACAACGCCGAAAGATGTTCCAGAGGGTATCAGAACACCAAAGAGACAGCACTCCTCAAGGTTCGATATTTCCCCGCAGCGGGAGTTGGAGAAGTTGCCTGGGTTCCATGAGGTGCCCCCAAATCGTCGACAAGATCTGTTCATGCAGAAAATTGACCAGTGCAACGTCATCTTTGACTTCAATGACGCTAGTGCTGATATGAAGTCAAAGGAAATCAAAAGATTGGCTTTACATGAACTGCTGGACTACGTTGCGAACAATAGACAAGTCATCACGGAGGCAATGTACCCGAGAGTGGTGGACATGTTCAGCAAGAACCTCTTCCGCCCGATACCTCCACCAATGAATCCTCAAGGAGAAGCATTCGACCCTGAGGAAGATGAACCCGTTCTTGAAGTTGCTTGGCCCCATATTCAAGTCGTGTACGAATTCTTCTTGAGGTTCATCGAGAGCCAAGATTTCAACACCAACATCGCAAAGGCGTATATCGATCACAGTTTTGTGTTGCAGCTTTTGGAGTTATTTGATTCAGAGGATCCCCGAGAACGAGATTTCCTGAAGACAACACTACATCGAATATACGGCAAATTCCTCAATCTTCGGTCATACATTAGAAGATCGATCAACAACGTCTTCTTCCAATTCGTTTATGAGACAGAGCGGTTCAATGGTATCGCGGAGTTGTTGGAAATCCTGGGGTCAATCATCAATGGATTTGCTCTTCCACTCAAAGAGGAGCACAAGCTTTTCTTGACGAGAAGTTTGATTCCTCTGCACAAGCCTAAGAGTTTGAGCATGTATCATCCTCAGTTGGCCTACTGTATAGTTCAATTTCTGGAAAAGGATGCGGCGTTAACAGAAGAGGTCGGTTGATAAGATATCATATTATGTCTAGCTAACACTGTTCAGGTTGTTCTTGGGCTTCTTCGATATTGGCCCAAAGTCAACAGCACGAAGGAGGTTATGTTCTTGAACGAAGTTGAAGATATTTTTGAGGTGATGGATCCTGCAGAATTTGCCAAGGTCCAAGAGCCTCTGTTTCACCAACTCGCCAAGTCTGTGGCAAGTCCTCACTTTCAAGTTGCAGAACGAGCTCTCTACTTCTGGAATAACGAATATTTTTGCAACCTCGTCAGCGACAACGTTGAGATCATTCTTCCCATTATGTTCGCTCCTCTGTATGAGAACTCCAAGGGCCACTGGAACCGGTAAGCGATACTCACCTTCACTGCTATTCCATACTAACAATGGCAAGCACAATCCATGGCATGGTCTACAATGCTATGAAGCTGTTCATGGAGATCAATCCTCAGCTCTTTGACGACTGTTCCCATGACTACACTGAGCATCAAAACAATGCCGAGGCACGCGAACTAGCTCGAGCAAACAAGTGGAAAGGACTTGAAGAGAAAGCCAAAAGAAACAAGACCAACGGTGCGGTCCGTCCTTCAGCACCGATATCATCACCATCTCGAACCAAGACCACCACCAATCCTATGAGAATCGACGAGGTAGACCCGATGACGGAGGACAACCAAAAGAGACTTGATTCTTTGAAGCTGCAAGATGGAGAACGTCGAGAGCGAAGACCGACTCACGATCGGCAGAACTCGGTAGGATCCTCCAGAAGCCAGCGATGATTGTCCCCTAAAAGTACTATGCCGCTTTACTCTGCGTATTCAGGATGCCCCAAAAGCTGTTTGTTGTGAAAGTTTTGTCAGATTAGAAGTGTTGGCTCGCGCATACTTTGTCTCGTTTCTCATATCATCGTCGCAGGCATTGTGTTTCGCCTGCGTTTGCAGCAATATGAGAAGGTGGTCGTTGACGATTGCTTTCAGAACCTCGCCTCAACTCCTGGCCACGATCGATCTGGGAGCGGAGGGTCTACAACTGCAGTGGTCGGATTAGCTCTTGATGAATCGAGCCTTGATCTCGGTACACATGATTACCGACCGACACAAACTATCACGGATGAATTCGCCAGTCAACTTTCCTAACCCTTTTCATACCAATGGAAACCTCGCACGCGGCACATACGGATCGGATGAGGGATGGATTTGAAAGAAAAGGATGGAAGTGGTTTACTTGTGGGATTTTCATGTACGACCTACAAGCATATTGTCTTGCGAGCGTTTTCTTCTACAGCCCCATTCTATTGGTGGAAGGCCATTCTTCTTCTCGTTAGACCTGAATTCTTCAAGCCGTTGCTGGACGGCTTTTCTTCTCCTTTGAACGAAGTAAATATGGAGGTTAAAAGGCATTCTGGCGTTCAGATAGGAGAATGCCAATCAACTAATGAATTCTCACGATGGCCCAATGCGTCTATGAAGCCTCTCGTAAATCCGCTGTGCTCAAACGCCATCCTATGCATTCGCAGTGTGCAGTACTCATTACCTCCCAGCCCATGGTATCATAAGACCAGCACCAGCACTAGTAGTAATATCAGAACGAATATGAGGACCGCAATACAACAACTACTCAAACCGTCCTCATTCCTCCTAACAACCTCCCCCATCTTCTTCATACCCGTACCCAATCTGCTCCCCACCCGATCCGCAAGCCCATCAACAACCTCCAGCATCTCAGCCTGCTCCTCCAGCTCTCTCCCCATATCATCAGCCTGCTGCCTCAGATTCCCCACCGTCCGAAACACCCCATCAAGTTGCGTGTCCTGCTCGGCCATCATAGTAAGCTGCTGCTCATGCTCAAACTCCGCATTGTAATCATGGCGCTCGCCTCCCCCGAGCATCGAAGCGTCCTCGCCATCATAAGCAGGCGCACCCCCTCCCACCCCGCCCCCCGTCCCAGACCGCGAGATAGTATTCAAAAGCTCCTCGCGCATATCCTCCACCTCGCCACCCACCTCGTCAACGAGCCGTTTCCGCCGCGCCACCTCCTCGATCTCTAACCCATATTTATACGGGTCGCTCTGTACCGCTTTCACGGATTCGACGAGATCGCTCAGGTCTTCGGCTAGCGTGGATAGCGAGGCTTCGAGCTCGGCGCGAGCGGACTTCAGCTCGGGCGTGGGTTCTGAGGGGGGTTGAGAGGAGGAAGTGCTGGCGAGGGAGCGGATGCGGAGGTAAGAAGTGAAGAGCGGGCGGGTGTGTTGGAGTTGGGAGAGGACGTCGGCTTGGACCTGGAGGAAGGGATCTTGTTCGTTGGTTGAGGACATCATGCTGGAGGTTGTGGGCACGCAGCCCGAGGGTCTGTCTATTCGTCGATTGTGGTGGAGTGTGACACGCACAATGTTGCTCGTATAGCGCCGCGAAGGGGCTGACAGAGTGGCCTTCCTCTGCGGTGTGCGCCTTGTCTGCCCTGTCTGATGTATGATGTAGATGCGCGAATGGGGGAAGCTGTCGTTTGCGGATGTAGACGAGGCTGAAGGCTGAAGGGTGCAGCTGATTCTCGGGTTACGGCATCAATGGCACGGTGTGGAGATGCGAGTTGGGATGGTTGTGCAGCATGGGTTCATATGCACATATTCCCGTGGAATATGTGGGATGAGGAGAGACGACGTTGTGTTTGCAGATTGAAGCAAGCAGGTCGGAATCTCGCATGCCCAGCCGTTGACGAGAAGGTGGTTGGCAGGTGGGAGCCTGGTAGCCTGGTTCTCGGGTCTCTCTTCATCTTGGTGCTGATATCTTCCCCACCATCAGGCCTTGCAGCAGATTGAGTATTCTCGAGAAAAGAGTCACCGATTACGTGGCTGAAGTCGCCTCTCCGTCCTCTTCTTCTGGCTTTTCTCTCATTCGCTCTATTCTATTGCCACCAACGGAAGGCCATGATGAATCTGCCTGCTTGCCTTGTCCAGGCTCTGCACCTACATGCAACATCTGAACCTATCCTATCTCAGGATCTTCCACCTCAACTCTCGTTGCCTTGCCGGCTAGCTGCGTTGTGCTCTGCTGTGCAGCGCTTCCAAAGCCTAGAATCTGAAATCTACAATCTGAAATCTACAATCTTTTCCCATCTGCGTCACCGTTTACAGCTACCGTTTGCCGCTTGCCGCTGACCGCAATGGCTGGATATAAGTACTTGTAAGCATCGAGGCCAACACCCTCCATCCCTCCACCCATTGTCCCCATCTCTTCTTGCATCCTGCCTATCATTTCCTGTCCTACAGAGAGACCAGACTGAAGACAAGCAAGCCATCTGACTCATGCGCATGGGGAAGTGGGAGTACAAGAACCTTCATATCCCACTAATAAGACCTCTGGATCTGCGTGGCGTTGAGTACAACAAACCAACACGCCAGCAACTTGATCGTAGCTGCCACGAAGTCACAAAGTGCAGATTCTCACTGCAACTCCCTTCTCTCTTTTCCCTTTTCGCCTTTCGCCTCTCGGAATCTCCGAGTCTCCCCTCGGAATCCTCTTCTTCTAAAACTTGAGCATTTGCGATAGTCTTGCGGAGCATACATAGCGAGCGCGTGCTTAAAACATCGTCCTCGCCATCTAGATCCAACCAGCAAATCAGAGTCCAGCACACACGTGCACCACACCAGATAACTCACCAAATCCTCACTGTACCTGATAGGTCGCAACGATGAGACAGAATAATGCCTTCTCTGCCCTTCTCACCAACGTCCTCCCCTCCGACTCCGCCAACGCCAGCTCTCCCACCGAGACCCCACTGATATCGCCCACTGCTCTTCTCGAAACATTCATTCCTGGCTATGGTCCGATCCACCGTCTAATTCTTTCTACCCTCAACATCGACATTACCGTCGTCGTTTCTCTCGTCACGGTGTTATGGCTCTCGGGTCGAATCTTCCGTTCAGGATGGGCCGTCATCTGGGGTCTTCTCTCCTCTTATTTCATGGCCGAGATATCAGTCTCCTCCACCGATGAGATCCACTCGCACCTGATAGCCTTCCTGGCTCACCAATACAAAGTGAAGTCCGCTCGGCGCCTCATGGCCGAGACTCCCTCAAAATCGGCCTGGGAACTTGACTCGGAAGATACTGAGACGCCCGAGACCACCGTGGATAGTGAGGGGAATATCAAATGGTTGAATTTCTCTAATCAAGAGGCAAAGAGTCAGCCGAGATTCACACCTGCTATTGGAAGCCATAATTTCTGGCATCGTGGCACGTACTTCCAGCTGCGGAGAAAGGAGGTGGCGATATTTGACGAGCTTGGCGGCGGAGCAACTGCTTTCAAGGACAGGGAAATTCTTACTTTGTCTTGTTTTGGGAGGAGTACAGAGCCGATCAAGATGTTGATTGAGCATGCAAAAGCTCATTTTCATCTCGGTCATAATGCAAAGACTATCATCAAACGCCCTGCGCCGAAGGATATGCGCAGATTCGGCGGAAGGGGAAGTTGGGTCAAGATTGCAGAAAGACCTTGTAGACCTATGAAGACAGTCGTTCTGGATGAGGATAGGAAGATGGAGGTTCTGGCCGACATCAATGAATATCTCAACCCGGCCACGGCTCGCTGGTATGCCAACAGAGGTATTCCGTACCGCCGGGGATACCTCTTATATGGACCTCCAGGGACTGGGAAAACGTCTTTAACATTCGCATTGGCGGGGGTCTTTGGATTGGATATCCACGTCGTGTCTCTTCTTGAACCTACGCTCACCGAAGAGGAATTGGGTATGCTCTTTACGAACCTGCCAGCGAGATGTATCGTATTGTTGGAGGACATCGACACTGCGGGTCTGGTACGGAATAATGAAGCCGAAGAAGAGACAGAGAAGGATAAGCATGGGAGGGGAAATGACGGAAAAGGCATGCATGGAGGCGACGAGGGTCTGAACGTAGCGAATTTGACGAAGGCACTGAAGCGGGCAAATGAGCAAAGCGAAGAGGAGAAGAAAAAAGGTATCTCTCTTTCCGGACTCCTTAATATCATAGATGGTAAGCCCTTGAATCCCCACCTCAAATACCTTCCCTCTCTAAAACATACGCAGGAGTAGCATCTCATGAGGGAAGGGTACTGGTCATGACGACCAATCGCCCCGAGAAACTCGACGAAGCACTCATCAGACCCGGACGGGTGGACCACCAAGTCGCCTTCGGAAATGCAACACAGAATCAAATCAGAGAACTCTTCGAGAGAATGTATACCAACGATCTCCCGCGCACCAAGTTCGTCAAAGCAGTGTCTACGCCCGTCAGTCCCGTGCCGAACGGCAAATTAGCCATCGTCAAAGAGAAGGAAGATCTCCTGACTCCACCCATTACCCCCACTACGGCAGAACATACCAATGTTCGACCCCCTACCCCAACGACAAACGGCTCCACACTATCTTTCAACGGCTATCCAAAGATCAACGGCTCGCTCGTCATTGGCGAGAAGGACAACGGCGAAGTTGGCGAAGATGAACTGAAGAAAATCGCGCGCGAATTCTCGGTAAAAGTCCCAGACGATACGTTCAGTCCTGCTGAGATACAGGGCTTCTTATTGAAAAGGAAGAAGGATCCAAGAAAGGCATTGCAGGAGGTCGGGGGATGGGTGGAGGGCATGGTTGAGGTTAAAAGGAAAGGCACGAAGTTGGTGAAGATTCAGTGAAGCGCCGGGCCGAAATGGGAATCGACATGATACACAAGAAAGGAAGGGAAAAGGAAAAGGAACATGACCTGGCTTGCATTACATACGTTTCATTGATCTCTGCACGTCATCAGCGGATGGGGTGATATGTCACATAGGGAAATAGCATTCACGAGCATAAAGTCACAGATAGCAGGGTTTCAATCCTAGGATTCTCAGTCTATTTATGGTGATTTCCACATGGCTTTTCTTGACTAGAACTACCTAATCATTCGGTCAAGACCTCCCCCAAACCCGACTCACTTATAATCGGGTGAGGGCTAGCAATACGTAAATTAGCAGCAATGCGTAAAATTTACCAGCTGTATACGCAGCTTCTACGATTTTCATTCTAGGATTTTTCGGTAAATCAAAAGAGCCTCTTAAACCATACTCTCTTCGTGTTCGTTCATAAAAGGCATTGTGTTGTTGGTATTTTATATTATTTTATATAGAACGAAACGAATTGATTTTGGTGGCTTACGCGTTGCTGATTATTTACGTATTGCGAAGTGAGTCGGGTTTGGGGGACGTCTTGACCGATCGATTGCTCTGACTTTGCTTCGATGCTTGAAGGATATCGAGCTTCCTTCGCTTCATCTTCCATAGAAAGCTTACCGTACTGTGTGGCAGGTATAAGTTTAATTATATTATGCTGATGCGTTGGGATTCTGATGAGGTGTCGGGTTTGGTGGATATTGGCTTATGGTGGATAGACAGTAGAGTGGAGAAGAGAAAAGGATCGATGGGTTGTTAAACGTTTGATTCTCTCTGGGGTTTTTTATAAATACGTTTCTTGGACGATGTATCGCAAGGAGAGGTCAATGGAGTTGTGGTTTTCATGTTTGAGCTTCGTTTGATGCTTAAGCGACTGAGTGTGCTCTTGGCTCTTGTTCGGACATTCAGTTTCGTTATGCTGCTTCAGCTTTTTTGGAAGAAATTATAGGGGGTATAGATTGGGGAACTTCAACGGGCGAAGAAAACCTGTAAAGTATGTTTCTACGGGATGTTTGCTCAGCCAGCAGCCTGCAATGCTCTTACTTTGAGGATGACTGAATGGGATATATAATATAATATCTCCTTTAGTTCTTGGGACATTGACGAACTGGTAAATTTTGAGCTGTGGATGGAGTGAGCTCAATTCTTCAAACAATATTAAGAGACGCAACGTAAACTCATGTCCGGAATTGGTGGTGAACATTCGCAGATCAAGAAAAAGACTTTTAAGTTGAAAGCGACGAGGCTGCGAGATGAGCTCCATGAGCTGATGCCGAATACCCGCTCTTAAAAGGGATGCGTACGTCGACTCGAAAGCTTGTCCCAGAAAGGAGAAAATTCCCCAGATCCTTTGTAATGTGCTCAAAACCAGAGATGGATTCCGTACGTATGGCTAAGTCCAGACCGGGTCTACTTCATGCCAGCTGGACCCACCAAGCACTGGTCTCTCATCTACCAATCTGACAGCACACCCATCCACATGTCCGCGACGAATCCAGAGATAGCCCAAGATAGCATTTGGAACATGTCATGGACCCTCGTGGTGCGTTTGTGGCGTCGGCCATGGTTCTGTGCCGCCCTGCAAATGCGGGGAATGCTGGCTTTGGTATTTGACCGCATGTCTCGGGAAACCGATCCATGTCGGCCCCGAGACCAAGGAACGAGTGAACCAATGGAAGATAAAAGGTTGCTTCCGCGGAGACCCTTGGCAGTCAGGTTCAGTTGATTCTGGAGAGTTGAGCCCGTAGTACGTTGTGCATCTTTCAAGATATATCAAGGAGCCAAAATTGAGGTTCAACTACCCTGAATCTCTGTGACATATTGTGCTCCAGCGTGTGCTCTGCGATGTTCGAGCGGCGGCAGGGGAGTGAAAGAGGCTGTAGAGCTCGACGCTCTTCTTCTGTGACTGGAGCAGGAAAGGGCGAAGGGAGAAATGGTGAAAGATGGCGAGATTGACATGCTTGAGGCGTTCACCACTTGACCTGGATCAGACGTGATATTTGGCTGTATTTGCCCGGCAACTCAACAGTTAAATCTCAAGTCTGGATTGATGATGGTTGACGACTGGCCGTCGGCCAAGGTAAACTGCATGAGAATGGCTGAAAGTGGTGTTATCCAAGCGGCCGGGTGTCAGCATGGCCAAACCTTTGGTGAGGGCTCTGGTGAGGGATGATGGAGAGAGCGGATTGGGTGAGTAAGAGTATTGCTCAACTGACGCCGCATTCTCGCCATTCTACTCAACGGAGATGTGTTGAATATTTGTATGGTAATTCGGAGATGCATGAATTTGGAAGAAAATGATGGAACCGCTGGTGGTTGCTGTTGGCTGAGGTTGTTTAGGTTACGTAAGTGAGGCCCTGTCGAAGGTTCTTCAGGTGTGGACATCGCCAAGGCTCGCAACTTCGTCCATCGTACCTCGACTTCACCCAAGACTCATCCGAAAGCACCAACAGAGGCTATTATCAATCGAATCAGAACCATCAAAGCCCTTGCAGCATCGGGAGAGAAGAGCATCTGATGTCAGATCATGCAAGGCTTGTTACAGTACATCTAATGCACCTCAGAGATGTGGTGAATATAGCTTGATCAGAGAGTCCATCAAGATCTGATATCAGCCTTGAGCCTCACCCCTCCACAAGCACCAAGACGGCGTATCTACTACGGTGAATACGCCACCCGGGATTCCAACCTCCCACACGGCCAAGAGCATGATGCATTGTCCACGGGCGCCAACATGTTAAGATCTCTTATCGCTCCAAGGCGGCGGCACGTGGTGGAGGAAGAGTGAAAATAGAGCTCGAAATGATGCACCTCTGCACGAATTGCCTCTGAGCTCCGTTCCACGATGGTCTATGAGGAGGAATGGAGGGAGTAGGACTGCACTGTTTGCAGTATTGGCTCCACCTCGAAACCAGATAGGACTCAGTCAACCCGGCCAGCTATGCGGCAGATTCTTCAAGGACCGGGGAGAATGAGGGGCACGGAAAGCAACGCAGCGCAAAGCAAAGCGAAGCGAGAAAAGGCGTCTCTCAAAGATGGGATAACGTTGCAAATTTCCCGGTGGCTCGTTGGCTGTCGGTGTGGTACGAGAGGAAAACTCGGAAAACTCAGGCACGCCAACGTGGTTTCTGTTACTCAATCCAAAGCCAACGCCAAAGCCAACGCCAAAACCAAAAGCCAACCGCAACACAGCACCTGACTCTCTAGCAAACTACTCGCTCACTACCCCGTACTATCTACTACCTAGGGCCAGCACATTCCTTCTTGAGGCTTCTCCGATGATGGCTATAAGTGGGCTAATTAGGTGATTTTGCGAGGACATTTGATGCTTGTGCTCATGCTGGTGCTTGTGCTCGTGTAACCGTCAAGGTACTGGGTCTGTTTGGTAATAGCCAGACATGAGGAGACAAGGCAATGATGCAAGGTAAGGCAAGGCACACAACATCTCTGGATGAGACGGCAGCACGTGGTTCGAGTCATGGTGAAGAAGACCATGATGCACTTACTTTACCTCCAAGCCGTGGCTTCCAGATTTCTTGTCTGTTCGATTCAGCATTTCTTATCACTATCACCTCACTCTCTCGTCGACCAGCTGAACCCTTCCTTATAAAACTCCTTCGTGCCCTCGATCCATCCAATATCTCCTCGCTGGCTGCCCACATCTCGGCCTTTTACCTAACAGCAAAGCAGCCTTCCTCGCGTCATTTATTATACTTAACTAACAAAAGCCGGACATTGGACTCGCCTTCAACCTTTCACCTACAATCTCCTTGGTATTGATACCCCCATCCTTGACAAACCGATCGCGTTCAGAAGGAGACGAGCAAATTTTCTAGTTTTGCTCCTTTCGACCTCACACCGACAACCCCTCCAACCTCACCGCCTTCCACCGCAGCGCACGCTTACCGCCCCTCAATCGTCCGGACCGTCATTAACCAAGAGTTCCGATTGGTGCAAGTCGTCATCAAGCAAGCATCCGGAGTATATGCAATATATTCCTTCGATTCGCCTCTGTGTTTACGGAAGTTTCTCCGGCGTTTCACCCATCAACAAAGGGGAAAGAGGGAAAGAGGACTTGAGCTTTCCGTTTTCAGCGCATGTTGCCCTGATCGACATCAAACCGAGAGCTTAAATTCCGCGCGAACATTAACGACAAGGGGCCTGAGTGAGGACCAAGGGATTGTCGCTGTCGCTGCATCAAAGGTGCTGCACCATTCGAGATACCCTTTCATTGACCCTATTTCTACTCGGGTGGAATAAGATCCCTAAATCGAAACCCGTCTAACGGCCAAACGCGCACTCTAAACAATCACAAGCTGGGGCGCAAAAGACCTGGACAACGGATCGTCGCCCTAGCTTTCTCACAATCCCACGATATCAACCCCTCCATGCCCTCCGCGACCCCTCGGTCTGCCCTGACAATCAGACCACGTCCACCCCACCAACAACCCGAACCTCCTCCCCGCAAGCTCAAACACGCTCCTTGTACTTCTCTTCCAGACAACTCGCCCCTCTCTGGCTTTGCACCAGTTCAACTCCCCAGCAGATACGCAGACGATCGTCCCGCAAAACGTCCCATGCCAACCCCCAGTCAAACTATCGCTGTCGTAAACTCGTCCGGTAGACAGGCGGCGTCTTTCATTCGCGTCGCGAGCGCAGTAGGATATCATGTTCGGGCACAGCTCAGGAATCTCGACGGAATTGTCGCAAACGAGATATCAAGCCTACCGAATGTCACGGTGATCGTAGGAGATTTATACACCAAGCCCTCTCCGAGTTCAAGTGCGAGCCCAACATTAGGATCATCCGATGTACGAGTCAATTATGGGTTAATGGCCGACTTATTCCGCGGTGCGCAACTGGCATTCATCAATACGACATTCTGGGGCGATGAAATAGCTATTGGAAAGGCATTGGCCGACGCAGCAGTGAAAGCCAATATACAGCATTACGTCTACAGTACCATGCCGAACCATTCCCTGCATAACAATAACTGGCCGTCTCTTCCACTCTGGTCCTCCAAAGCTTCCATTGAGTCCTACATTCGATCTCTCCCTGCCCTTGCCCCAAGAGCAACATACATCTACACCGGAATTTACAACAATAATTTCACGTCTCTTCCCTATCCCCTCTTTTGCATGGAACTGCAGCCAGATGGATCATTCATCTGGCAAGCTCCATTCCACCCAGATGTCAAACTACCTTGGCTAGACGCCGAACACGATGTAGGAGCCGCAGTTTTACAACTCTTCAAAGACGGCGTCCAGAGATGGGGGAACGGGGAGAGGATCGCATTAGCATACGAGATGTTGTCTCCAAAAGAAGTATGTAGAGTTTTCGCACAAGGGGTAGGAAGACCGGTTCGATATCGCAGGGGCAAGATCGAGATTAGCGTGAAGATCCCGAATGGATACCGAGACCAATTGGTTGCACTGGAGAAGATGTACCAACTAGGCGCAAAAGACCCGAGGCTCCAGCCACCGTATTTTGGAGATCAGAGGCTGGAGGATAGTTGTCCAGAGGAGGCTTTGGCACTTTGGGAGGGGTATAGAGGCTTGGAGGAATATGCGCGGGAGGTGTTTCCATTGGAGGAGGCAGCGAATGGGTTGACGTGGATGAACGAGGAAGAAGGGAGGATAGAGGGAGGGGATGATACCGATGTAGAGGAGGAGGATGATGACGACGAAGGGTTGACGATCGGTGGTGGAGCAGAAACACCTGCGAGGAGAGATGAGGAAGGTTGGCTTGCATAAAATCAATCTCGAGATCTTCTAATCACCACAGGAACGCATACTGCAAGCATGGAACGATAACACCACATTGGAACCAATACTCAACTGCAGCCACGAAGGAAAAGTTCGGAATCGGGAGGGGGGAAACCTTGCATTTTTGGGAACGGAGCATTTGGTAAAGAAAACTCGACTCCTGTCATATTCCCCACGGTGTTTGAGCAGGAGCAGGCCGGGGACTGATTTGCCCTTTCAATTTTCTCCTTTGGAATTACAGCATTGCGTGGACGGCGGTTTAGGTTCTTCATTTGCATAGCATGGACGGAAGGGGAGATTATCTCAAGGAAAATATAGCAAGACAGCAATACCAAATAATACATTGAACCGCATCCTATCATCTCTTCGGGGTTCAATATTACTGAAACCCTAGCTATCTAACGCAAAATCTTAGAATCCGTCAAAGTAGTGGGATGGGCACATATCAAGCGCAGCACCAGATACCTCCAGCCTCGCATCGGTCACTTCTGGGTTCAAAGACAGCGCTTCGATGAATAATTTCAGATACGTTCGAGCCCGCTTCAAGTCACAGCACCGTTAATCTAGGTCGCTCGAGCTTGTAGGACGAAAAAGATGTGGGATGGAAGTAAGTGGTAATGTCATAGCTGCTCCTGCTTGACATACATTAAGCTGTCCGGCTCTAGCTAAGAAGGTCGAGCGTGCTAATTGTGTATTGAACGTTTTCTATCCTTCCTTTCTTCCAACTCCCCAAACCAAAAACGCCAGTAAAACCGTGCAGCCTCGTTCTCCATTCCCTGAAGCTTGATTGAGGCGAAGAGCTTTTGGAGCATTTTTATTACCATTTTGCCGAATTCCCAATAGACGAGTTTATACGGTACGCTGCTTCTTCACTGGCCGGCATACACCCCCTTCTGTTCCTGAAGGATCATCTCCAGTATCGCCGCTTGCTTCGTCCAATTCGGCATCGTCGTCATCGGATTCGAAATCGGCATCGGAGAGAGCATCTTGTTCTTGGGCTTGAGCTGTTGGAGAGATTAATCAGCAAACTTCACGGTACTAAGGGAAGAAGATACTCACTGAAATAGCTGATAGCACTTGGCCACAAGTCCTCCGTAATTGAAACCGCAAGATCTCCGCCATCAGGGAAAATCTCAAGACTCATACCCATATCATCATCATCGTCAAGCTCATCTGTCACGTCAAGCTTCCGCACATCCTTCATCAACGCCCGGCCCTTTCTCCTCTCTCTCTCGACCTCGACAGCTTTGCTAGACTCCTCCGCAGAAATATGCCGTCCAATGAAGCCGAACCAAGCAAAGAAACTCAAGCCGCCCATGCCCGTATTATCAATCTTCTTCTTTAAAGCTTTTTGCTCCGGAGTCAATCCGTCAGCCTTGGGAGCCGTTTGAGATACATCCCAGGCAGCGCAGACCATATCCAGCAATCCTCCAGTGAGATCTCTATCGTTCTTCCATCGTATCTTCACCGGTTCTGAGACCAATCCTGACCAGCCATTCCTACTCCTCCGATACCAGAACTTCTTCTCTAAGACCTTATCTTGGAAGTATTCGTTCGGCGAGAACTCGAACTTTATGGAAACAGAGCGGGGATCGCCGTGTGGATTGGGGATGTCGAAGTGCGAGACGTCGAGGTTGGTGAGAGCGGAGAGAAGGAGGGCGGAATCGGAAGGCTGGATATATTGGTCGATGTCGGGAGGGGCTTGCTCGAGGACTAAAGGCCAGAAATTGGGGATTTGAGAAACAGTCTTGTGGCGTATTGCGTAGAGGTCTGATAATCGTGAAGCCTGGTATCGAACTGTAGGCCCTGTCGTTAGCACATCTTGTCGCAAAGCAGTTGCGTTTGCGCCGTCTGGTTGAGGCTTGATAATTGTGCTGCCATCGTCGGAGGGAAGCTTTTCGTGTTGGAGGCTCAGCGCCGATGATCTGATATGATAATGCGTGGCGCCTTCCAGTTGCACCAGCGCGCAATTCCAAATATCCAGAAGCACGCGACACGGAAGAGGCACTCACTGATATCCGTCTCAGCATCATCAAAGGCATGTTCAATATCCACCAAGTCCTCATATGTGACAGGAATGTCTTCCAACGCTGCGGCCATGGCTGCAGTAGTGAAGTTGAACTTTTGGTGCATCTATGGATGCTCTTCCCGCTCCGAACGAAGGGAAGGACAGAAGGTTGATCGCTCTCAGGAAAGGAGGGTCTGGTAACCCTTAATAGGAGACGCGTCGGGGCCTCGGAACTGGGCGATAGATAAGTTGATTAGTTGTGGCTTCGGTGGGATACCAGACCTGGGGATGTCACTGCGTTGCACAGATCCGTGCTGCGATGTCACTTCGAATGCCTGAGTGGATGGAAGCTGGGTTCCAGCAGTTGAGAGTTGAAAGTGGTTATCAATGCGAATTGAACGGGGGATTAGCTGGCGGAGGTAGACTTTTAAGATACTTTTGGGAGTGAAAGAAGTGCGACGGAGAGAAGAAGAATCATTCGATGCAAAGAAACGCTGAATGGATTGGAGTCTAAGAAGAGCCTACGGTTCTTGTCCTCTCTGTTCAGTTCGGTTTGATCTGTCACCAGCTTTCTTTCACTGGTGACTGGCTCCCGCGAGGCGTGCGGATGTCTTGGCAGTGAGCGTCGTAGCACTTTCTGGCTGTGCGAAATCCCGACGATCCGGCCTGTGGCTTCTTCGACTGTGGCTTCAAGGGAAGCGAAGTGATTGAGGATTTGAAGCTATTCCCACTTGCAACAGTAGCTGTGGACTGTTAACATCAGAAGAGCCATGCGAGCGTGCAGCCCTGCCCAGCCCAACCGCTGCTGCTCTACCAAAAACCTGGACTAGCCCCTTGAAAATGAGCCACTTCCGTCTCCACAATGAAGCCTCTGATGTCGAATTTTCAGCCTTTTATTTGAAATTGCTACGGGAATCGACGAGATACTCCCAAAACCAAGAAAGAATTTGGCTTTCAGTTCTTCAAAGTCTCAAAGATGAACAAGGTCCACAAATAAAGGAATAGAAAGTCGATATAGCGGGGTTTTTAAGTTCGTCCGGCAATTTCGTAATCAAGAGCACATCTAACACCCTCCTCCTCTATCACTGTCCGAGCTGGCACAAGATAAGAGTCGCGCAGCAGTCACGAAGGGGTCATAGAGCTAGACCTAACAGCCAAAATGGCTGCTCAATATCCTGAATCGAGAGTCTTGATTATCATGACCGGAGGGACGATATGTATGAAGTCGTCGCCAGAAGGCCTGGTTCCTGCAAGAGGATTTCTGAATGCCGGCATGAAGCCAAGACCTTCCTTCAATGATGGTTCAAGTCCAGGTAAGAATGTACCACCTTTCCTTTCTGTATAGACCTTCAACGATTGCAGGAGGTGACACGGATTCAAAGGTCTTTCCTTTATGAGTAACTTCTTTGCGAAAGTCTTAGAGGCTTGATATCTATTCTTCTGAATGAACGTGACATATCGCACGATTTTCTATCTGCAACTGGACAATGATTAGTGTCTTAAATTGACAAGTCAATCTTTTCATGAGCTGTATCTGCCTGGGTTCAAATTCCACATCTATGCCAGGAAACCTTTCATCGGTCTCTGGAAGTTGATCGTTCTAAATATCAAGTTGTCGGCTCCCTTGAATGGAATTTATATGCAATGCAACTTTTGTTGGGGATCGTTTGACCGATAGTTCAAGTTCAGTCGAGAAACGTAACTGATCTCTTCCCAGACCCTCTCCCCGTGATGACCAGTGATTCCACAAAAGAGTACTTCAACAGTTTACGAACGCCCCCAAGCACATACTCGCGCCATGTGCGATATACTCTTTACGAATTTCCAACTCTTCTCGACTCTTCCTCAATATCTTCGGCAGGTTGGACGCAAATCGCCAAAACGATCCAGAACAACTATACTTTGTTCGATGGCTTTGTTATCCTCCATGGGACCGATAGTTTAGGTAAATGTCCTCTCCAAGATATTGGCAGAGTGATCCCTAACTTCTCTCTGAAAGCATACACAAGCTCTGCACTTTCCTTCATGCTCTCTCATCTAGGAAAGCCTGTCATCTTGACTGGCTCTCAGGCATCAATATTTGCTCTTCAATCAGATGCTGTGGACAATCTTCTCGGGTCATTGATTATTGCTGGCACTTTCATGATCCCTGAAGTCTGCCTCTTCTTTCACCACAACCTCTATCGAGGTAATCGAACAACTGTACGTCTTCTTCGATTCGGAATATTCCAACCGCCTCTTTTTCAAGTCCCTACGAGCTAAATATAGATGTAGAAAGTATCCGCCTCTTCATTCGATGCCTTCGCTTCCCCCAATTGTGAACCTCTGGCAAAAATAACCGCGATGGGAGTGGATGTCAATTGGAATCTGGTACGGCGACCAAGGTCTCTTGCAACATTCAACATACAAACCAATCTCGATACTGCACATGTAGCTTGCTTGCGAATATTCCCCGGAATCAAGCCTGAAAGTAAACAGATTTTTATTCGTACCATCACCAATCTACAAATACTAATACCATTCCATAGTGATTGACGGCGTGCTCCGAGTGCCTGGCCTACGAGGCCTCATCCTCGAAACATTCGGAGCAGGCAATGCCCCAAGCGGCCCCGACAACATCTTAACAAATATAATAATTGACGCCATCTCACGAGGAATAGTGATCGTAAACGTCTCACAATGTCAATCAGGCTCCGTCTCACCTCTTTACGCACCAGCAACCGTGCTCGGTAACGCAGGCGTGGTATTCGGGCACGACCTCACAACTGAAGCCGCTTTAACCAAACTATCGTTCCTCCTCGCCGTCCAAGATGTCCAATACGATGATCTAGTACAACAGATGCAGATTTCGATCCGCGGTGAAATGACTGAGGTCCACGGAACGCAGTTCTCGCATCCCTCGTCTGATCTTCCTTCTCTGACACCGGCACAAGCCACCTTCACGGCGTTGGGGTACACGATCACGATGGGGGATTTGGATGCAATGATTCAGCTACTGGATAGCGATAGCAGCCTGCTTGGAGCGAAGGACTATGCAGAGAATACGGCCCTTCACGTAGCGGTGGTAGGACCAAATCCGGTCGTTTTGAGAGAGTTGCTGAAGAGAGGTGCTAGTGTGCATGTTAGGAATCGGGCGGGGAATAGTCCGCTATTTCTTGCGCAGCAACTTGGTGCCACGGAGCATGAAAGATTACTGAGGGAAGCAGGTGCCCATTTGCATGTTGAGGAGACAGAGGTGAAGAATCCTTGAGCCGAAGAGATCATTGCGTATTGGTCAGAGTCGACTTTGGAGAACAAATCAAGTGACCCACCTCTACTGGCAAATTTATGCGTCCTGTTGGACATCCATGTTTTTAATTGTGTTATTCCACCAACTTCAAGGAGGTTGTAGTGGTAACTCGCGGCTTAGCATGGATATGTCGTCCAAGTCCACAAGTCCTTTCGGAGCTTGTGAGATGTGAGCTGCAGAATGATGCTAAGCGAATTACAATCTGCGCGGCTTTAGATTTATTACATTAATACACCCATACCATGGTACCTCCTGATAGGAGAAAGATAGATTAGGGATTAAATGCCACGATCATAGTGGCTTCTGCATGTCATTTGCACTTCCCGTGCCACAAGACCGTAGCACAGCTAAAGCAGATCACCAGCCATGATCCCAAGGAAGACGTCTCAAATCACCCTTCGACTCCTTGACTCCTTGACTCAACAGCTTCAAACCACGAAATACACATCGCATCGTCTTTACCCCAAATCTCTTCGCCAGCTCATCCCTCGCCGTGAAGACGATGCATCTCAACCTCCTCCTCACACTCATCCCCCTCCTCGCAATCCACGCAAGCGCAAAGATCAATTTAATCAGACTCCCCACGTACATGTCCCACCCTCTCTCCTTTCCACGCCCAGTAAATAACTCACCATCTCTAGCCTCCTGACGCTCTACACGACAACCACTTACTCCGGGACGACATATCGACTCCGCGGCATTCCGACTTACTGCTATAACTACTACGGCTCAACAGACATGCGCTCTTTACGGCTCGGGGGAATGATTGCGCTGTGCGATTTGTTCGAGGAGGAAGATTGTAGAGGGGGGAGTGAGTTGGAGGGAAGGGAAGAGGGTGGGCAGGGTGGAATGGGCAGTTATAACGAATTGGAGGATGGAGGTGGCTTTGTACAAGTTACGGGGAACTACAGAGTTATAGGGAGGGGGAATATAGGGAAGGTTAGAAGTTTGAGATGTTTTGGGAAATAGGAAGGGTGTGGAAAAGTGCGGGAGTGGAATGGTGACTTCAATGTTTTGTTAGGGAGATTGGAGGATCTGGATATCGAGAGGGAATCTAGTATGGGAGGCATCTTTTGAGGCAGAGGGTCTATGAGATGTGTAAGTTCGTTTGGCATAAGATCAATTGCTTATTTTCTACCTGGTATGTGTAAAAAATGGATCAATCTTTGAAGCGGATAATTGATCCTATGCGCTGTAGGAATTGTGGTTACAAGAAGAAGCTATGCGACCCGCTCGAAGGCAGCGCAGGCAAAGCCCAATACTGTCGTTCAAGATGTCCAAGCTCCTACAACGTTGTCCCCTATACTCGGGCGCCTCATGCTTGTAGGCATACGTACATGAAATACTTGGCTCCTCAGGGATCGGATCAGGCATCGTTTCTGCTAACTAACTCTATTGCCTTAGAGATAGAGATATGGTGCAAACGCTCTGGCCAAAGGTCCTTTCTTTCTAGCAACTTTAAATATGCATATGCATATTTACTTGTCCATCCACACTTATGAACACACATCCCAATGCCGTCATTTATTCCTGCTAGAAGTATTTCAGCTACTTTCAGCCTTGCAAAGCTTCTTTGTCCTTCTAGCAGACCTTTAATTAGCTTGTCAGTTATAGGCCCAAATCAATTACTTAGCTACTTACAGAATACCCTCCAGGTCATAGCAGATTCAACCTCTGCGCATGAGAGAGCAAGGTAGGGACGATCGAAGTTGAGTATCAATTCTCTCGTAATCTCTTTAAACGCTTGTGCGTTCTGGAATAGATATGCCGCGGCAGTGAGAAACATTAGATCTCCAGTTTCGTTTTTACCAGGCCGAAGCCAATTTCCGCTTGCAAATTTCAGGGCATTAAGACAATCATACTTCTCCGCTGTGACGGCAACCCCTAGAACGTCGCCAGCAGCAAGGGTTTGGGCACCTTATCGTTCTGGTGGTGAATGATGGCACAGATAAGCTCTAACGCACTGGCATTGTCTTCAGGCAGTGGCAGCTCTACTGGCCCATCCCGATCGAGCATACTATGGCCTTCCTTCCAGTTGGGCCCGAACATAGCGGAGAAAGGTTTCGACGCCTCCTTCAGAAATAGTGAATGAACACGAAGCTTCACCTGTTCCGGCCCAACAACCAGTATAGTATCCCCATCTGCAGCGATCTTAACAACGGTGCTTGGCTTGTTGTCTCTTGGTTCTTCCATATTGGTATCTAGAGTAATCCCGTCGATTTGGTGCTGAAACTATCTCGATGGCAGGAGCTCGCCGATGGGGCGGTATGACAGGTGACTCCCTACGTCTGTCGAGAAGTAGTGAGTGTTCTGTATATTTGGTATGTCTAAAGAGAGAAGAGAAGCTCTAGGAGCGGGGGAAAGACCTGAGTACAGGGTGGTGGTACTGGTGCCCCGCCCAACCGGTGCTCGCTATAGGCCAAAGGAATGCTAAGTAAATTGAGTCAGGTGGCTAGAATCATGTGATTTCCTTGACAACTAACGTCTATGAACAGGTAAAAGAAATGCCTCCCCTGATTAATAAAAATATGCAGAATCAATATCTCTTAGGTTTTACATAATAAAGATATCAGTTATAGATCTAAGGAATTTTAAATAGAAAGCTTTTTTCAACAAATTCGGCATTGTTTTCCAATCCCCTGAATATCCCCTTTTTGAAAACCACGTCCGGAGTTCGCACCGCCGCGAATAGCATCTGACCAACGTGCTTCCAAACCATTACAGTTCTGTAGGAATAGCGATCTCATAATCATGTACGCCCAAGCAAGCAAGTAACTAGACCTGTGCTGTTCGAAGCTGGTTGCGGTTAGCTTTTATCACGTGACCATACCAGGGTCGCCGCGACTTCATATCCTGCTTACCCTAATTGCCATCAACAACCACGCTTGTGTGGACCACTCAACACAATGACACCGTCGATAGATGTAGAACCTGCGACCGCTCACGCTATGACCTTTGCACCTAATAATGAACCAAACACCACCGGCCCTGAAAGCTCCAAGCAGCCCCAGACAAAGCGAAATCGAATCAAGCTCAGCTGTACGCATTGCCGTCATGCCAAACTAAAGTGCGATCGAGAGAGGCCTTGTTCACAGTGTGTCAAGAAAGGACGGGCCTCAATATGCAGCTTTCCTGCCCAGGCTGCTCGCAAGAGGCCGGCAGAAACCATGCAGAACCGGCTGAAGCATTTGGAGGGTCTGGTGAAAGGGGTGATGACGAGTCAAGCGCCAAAGAGTCGTAGCGATTCGTCGAGCACTCCCCAGACAACAGTCTCACCAGCTGTTAACTCACACTACCAACCCTACCGCGAAAGGATTGAATCTTTTGATGAACCAGTTGTACCTTCCCACGATGATAGCCAGTCGAACTCCTCCGGTCAGGTGGTCAGTGGTCCAAATGAAAGTACCTATGTCGGGGCAACTCACTGGGCTGCCATTCTCAATGATGTGAGCTTTATTTACCCCAGCTGAATTATCTTCCGCTAACACTTCGTAGATTGAAGAAGTGAAGAGGTACTTTAACGAAATCGACAGCGAAGACTCGACACGTGTCGCAAGCGTGCGACCAGATCTGTCTTTGGTATTCAATTCTAAATCTTCTGCGTCTAAAGAGGATCTCTTCGCGGCACTACCCGATCGAGCCATAGTTGACCTGTTGGTGCATCGTTATCTGAACTCTGGCAGCCCTGCTCTACGTAAGCCATTCCGGATTGCGCCCGAACGAAGTGCTGATCTCATTTCAGATATTATTCATAAGCCAACATTTCAAAAACACGTATGTACTACAAATTAATTATTTGTTCCTTTCTCCTCCTCCATTCTTTTCCGCTTATGCCTTCTGTAGTACAAGAATTTCTGGGCTGACCCTCATGGAACGCCTGCCACTTGGCTTGCACTCATTTACGCTATAATGGCCCTTGCGACCTTCACATCGCTTGGAGCTGGTGAAGATACTCCTGATAATCGTGGAAGCCACTTAGAAATGATACGGGTTTATCGCGGATGTTGCTCACAGTGCCTTATCCTCGCCAATTATCCTGAACCTGGAGCTTACACTCTCGAGACTTTTCTCATCTATATGGAAGGCGAATTTCTCTTTAACAAGGACGATCAAATGAACTGTTACTTAATCATCGGTGTTGCTGTCCGTCTAGCAATGCGAATGGGCCTTCATCGAGACTCTGATAATGTTACGGGTAACATTACAGTCTACCAAGGCGAGTTGAGGCGTCGGGTTTGGCATCTCTTAACTCAAATTGATCTGTTGGTGAGCTTCCATATCGGATTACCGCCCATGGTTCAAACCATAAAGAGTGACACTCGAGTCCCACGGAACCTCCGAGATGAAGATTTTGACGAAGACTCGGTTGAATTACCACCTGCACGGCCAGAGACCGAGATGACAGTCATGTCATATACACTTGCCAAAGGTCGACTCGCCCGTGTCTTTGGGGATGTGGCCGAACAAGCGAATTTTTTGACACTTCCTCATTATGACGAAGTAATGAAGCTAGATCGAGCACTGCATAAAGCATTCGCTGACGTGCCACAATTTCTTCGCGTCATACCGATGGGCCTATCCATCACTGATCCTCCGGCGTTGATAATGCAAAGGACCAGTATCGCGCTACTATTCCACAAGTCTCGATGCGTCTTACATCGGAAGTATCTTATGAAGGCAAAAGACAATGAAGAATTCTCGTATTCCAAAAAATCAGGCATGGACGCTGCAATGGAGCTTTTGTTTATCCAGTCAGAAGTTCACGAAGCTGCTAAACCTGGGGGTCCCCTGTGTAGACACGCGTGGTTCATGTCCTCTTTATCAATGCACGACTTTTTACTGGCCGCAACGATAGTATATTTGAATCTCAGTCAAGAAGGCGCAACCATTACCTATTCTGCGAGAGCTTTGCAGGCTCCAACCAGTCAGCAGACAGAGACCATAAGAGCTCTGGAAAGATCTTATTTTATTTGGACTAAGACGAAAAATGTATCCATTGACAGCAGGAAAGCTTGCGAAGTGTTGGGAATCATGGTAGACCGGATCAACTCTATATTTGCACGCAACGGTGGAGACCAAACTGCCAGGATCAGCACAAGTCATAACGGAAGACACAGTGACGTGGAAATCATATCTGGACTTTCATTGAATGGTAGGTTATTCGTGATTTCTCCAGCCTTTCTCGGTTGCTCCTTGTGACGAGCTCCAAAGTTTCAAACGTGGAAGTGTCACTAACAAAGCCCAGAACAAATTCCTTCGACAGAAGTATCAACTGGTTCGTCGGACCTTTCTAACGAAGGTCAATTATTCGACTCCCATGATTCTACCCAGTCGTTAGGTCACCGTACTCCATTTGATTTCGATGCACTCCCAATGCCCATGGACTCTCTCGGTGCCATGATTGATGCACCCACGAATTTTGATTGGGTTTGTGTTATTCGGATTGAAATCCCTGGAGACGAAGCTAATAAGTTGGCAGGAAATATTCGACAATCAAGTTCGGCTACAACAAGTGAGCGATCAAATATTGCCGGACTTCTCCTTTCAGGATTTAGATTTGGGGAACTATTACAATTACAATCTGTGAATTGAAAGGACCCACAATCACACTATCATCAAAGATCCAATTTCCACCCACACTACTTCAGCCCCCTCGTCTCGCAGAGCTGCATTACTCTTATGCTCGCTATGACGTACCCGCCATTGTGTCCTGCTCTCAACTACGGCGAGGATGATGCAGGATATACCCCATGACTGGACATTTGAAAAGTGACTTCTATAGATGTAGTCAGCGCATTCAGCGCCATCGCCAGAAGCTCGAGACGAACCATGGCTGTAGGGTCGATAACAGGCATGCCTCGTTGAAGTTCAGTTTTGGTTTACCCCTGATGTACGCATTAGATTATATGAGCTCCAACGGCATTCCAACACATTCTCTATCTCAACACGCTGAGTATATTCCTACTTTCTACACGCTTTGAAAACTCAGCCACCAGCAAAATCTCGCGAGCCTTACACTCAGCATATTTTTACTCTGGCGCTTGGCAAAATATGCGGATGTTCCTAGTAATCAAACGATATCCCACCTCTAGGTGTGCCTAAAGGCATGAGAGAGGCAACAAATACGACTCTGCAGCTTACTAGAGGTTTCGAAGCAGCTATTCGGAGGAGAGTAGACTCGAGGAGGGCTATGAGGGGATAACGCGTGAGACGTTTGGTGATCATCTCGAGGCTATGTCCCTGCATGCCCTGATTAGCAATATCCGTCAATTCAAGCGCTAGAATTGACGAACTTGTTTGCCCTGCTCCAGCTGGTGGAATCATCATAGTCGCATGATGGACACCTAACCGGGTGATCTCGTCACAGGAATTCATCCACAGCCCCACCAACGGTTTCTAGATCTGCCAGTCGTCAATGGTATTTTCCATATTTCGCTTATAAGAGATGGCAGGTCTTTGTTTATAAAGACGGAAGAGGGCTGAGAATAGGGACGGCGTGACTAATTCAATGGATCTGATATATGCTGAGAAATGAGGTGTGTGTGATGTAGAAATCAACAGCATGGAATATTTAGGGATCACCAGGGCCTTGATGTTATATATAACTGATTGTAATTGCAAAGCGTCTTCTGATAGTGACAACACGTGCTCAGTCTTCTTAGATGATTCCATCATCGTACGTATCTCCGTTTAGGCTTGCCTTGCCGTGAGGAAGTAGAAGTAATTGGATGGGCTCTTTGGAACCCAGGGGGCCTCTGCAATCAAGTTACTGACTACTCAACGGAGTTGAAACTGTGCTTACTGCGGTCGAATCCCTCCGGAAGGATCACCGAGACTTTAAGCAATAATCACGTGATACACACAACTCTGCCTCAAAAGCGTGTGATGATAGATCCAATTCTTCGGAATCGTGGAAATGGAAATCCACTGTATTGCCTATTAGTATTCTACACATTTTACAACTGAACATCTCTCAACCCAAACCCAGTCAACCTGCCCGGCGGTTTTCACTAACAAAGTCTCACTAATAAGCGAGCTCGTTTTGAACCAGATAAGTAACCAAATTACACAATTCTTTCCAACAAAAGCACGAATCTTCCATGGTCTAACGGTCATGATTTCCGCTTGTCATTACTGGCAAAGCGCGGGAGATCGGGGTTCGAGTAAGCTCTCATTCTCCAACTACTGAAGCCCAGCACTAACATTCCTCTCAGCTCCCCGTGGGAGAGATATCTTCCATGTCATGCACGACCATCTGAGTTGAAAGCTCAGATACTCGGCCTTCTTTTTTTGCCATTCAAGCTAGGGCTATGGAGAATTCTTTTAAGAGGTTTGGTCGGTTTAGAAACTTTTTCCTGCCGTGGGGACAAAATTCAGGAAATTGGATGTGGAGCCCGGGCTAGGATAGGAAGGGGTTAAGCGAAGGGGGTGATGACTCGTCGCCATGCATCGTTTGAGCTGAGTAACAATTTGGCAGTGAAAGGCATGTAGATTTTGTATACTCAATGTGAAGGATCCATTGTATGTACAGATCCCATGTGTATTCTATGAGACATATACAAGTAATCTCTTTCCCATCACTTTGGACCTCCGTTAAGCTAAATCTGCTTCCGCTATGGCAAACATTGGCCTGGTAGATATCAGCTTGTGAGACTTTACAATAGTTTGTAACTTACTGTACCACGCATTACTGAACGTGCAGGTGCCACTCGCACATGTAGTTGGGCCAGTCCAACTGCATAACAAAATCAGAATCACGTTCCCGTTCCATCTCGCAAGAAAACTTACCCTGTTCCACCACACTGTCCATAAAGCGGAGACCCCGACCCTGTGCCGGTACTTGTCGTAGTTGCGGCCTTGCTTGTAGAGCTAGTTGTAGTGACTTTGCTGGTAGAACTCGTTGTAAAAGTACTTCCCGTTGTGGTAGTCCCTTTTGTTGTCGAGGGTGCGCTTGAGCCGGTTGATCCAGTCGCGACAGTGCTGCCACTCGCACTGATTGTCCCGCTTAATCTAATATCTCGTGAGCTAGCTCCAACATACACATTAAATGTCCCAGCAGGCAGAGTCCAAGCCTGGCTGGCCGTGTCCCAATAACTCAGATCCTTCCGCCGAAGCTGGAAGGTTGCGGTACCAGATGCTGACACTGCAAGTGAGAGTTTGTTGAAGCCCCGTAGTTGCTTTGGAGGGGACGCGGGTGCAGAACTGGGCATGCCGATGTAGAGCTGTGGGACTTCCGATCCAGTCACACTCCCATTGTTGGTAATGGTCGCAGTCACCGTCGCTACGACATCATAGAGGCTTGCAACCCCTCCAGGCACATCGGCTGTACTTCCTGCAGTCGTGGATACTGCCGAAAGCGTTAATCCAGAGTATGAGAAAGTGGTGTATGAAAGTCCGAATCCGAACTCATAACGGGGCGTGATCCCAGCGTTATCGAAATGCCGGTAATCGATATAAAGCCCCTCGGAGTAAGAATCATCGCCACTGGCAATGGATGTCCCATAATCTGCTTGCGCTTTGGCAATGGTGTATGGGAGCTTTCCACTTGGTGAGACTGAGCCATACAAAACGTCCACCAACCCGTTTCCCGATTCTTGGCCCGGAATACCTGCCCATACTACTGCCACAACATTTGGAAGAGCTAGAATCGTTTCCAAGATGACTGGTCCGACGCTGTGAACCACAACGACCGTGTTCTTGTTCACCGCAGCCACAGCTGCGACCAGGGCGTTTCCGGAGTGCCAAGGATCAAGATTTAATCGATCTCCAGTTGCACCCTCAACGGTGATATAACCTTCACCTGAATCGGAATTAATAAACACAATCGCTGTGGCGGCAGCACTTGCAACGGAAGCCCCTGAGGACGTCGTGTCCGTTGTCGAAGTCATCAGTTTTGTACCATCCGTCGCAGCCTGGGCACTGATTGCATCATAAGGGGCAGTGAGATACGGGAATTGACAAGTCCCTGAACCCCAGCCCATTGCCAAGGTCCCAGTATCACATCCCCGATCTGTACAGGCATTTGGTCCGGCGGGATTGACGATGGCATCTTGGCCGATCAGTGCAAGACTGGCTGGTTTCTTTAAAGGTAGAGCGTTGTTCGTGTTCTTCAGCAAAACAATCCCGTCTCTGGCAATGGCGCGGGCCACCGTCTTATGTGTTCCTTGTACGTTCGGTCCCCCGCCTCCACCATTCCATGATGTCCATCCTGAGACTGTGGGATATCCTGCGTCTTGGCCGAGGAAATACCAGCCTGCCAGAATACGAGTTGCCATGTCGTCGAGACGAGATTGAGGGACTGTTCCGCTGTGGAACGAATGGATTAGACAAATGCCGGTGGGAGATGGCTAGATACTCACGCCGAGACTGCATTTAAGAGCGCAGTTCCCCACAAGAAGTTATTGTCTCCGAAATTATCGCCTGGCATTGACATATCCTTAATATAGTAAGCCTCCTTTCCGACAAGCAGAATCATGAAGTACTCACCATACCAGCGTTAGCACTCCCTGTAGTCGTGTGCTGAGCCGCCCAATCTATTTACTATTATCAGAAATGGGTTGAAGTCCCCCTCAATCTCGACATACCGCTGACGACATAGCCTTGGAAATCCAGCTCATCCTTCAGCAGGCCAGTGAGTAATGCTTCACTCTCACATGCCCAGCTTTCGTTGAATTTGTTGTAACTACACATAATTGATGTGACGTTAGCTTTCACTGCCTCAGCAAAAGGCCACAGATACAACTGTAACATTCATCAGCATCCTCACGCAACCAATAACTCGTTTACCAGACCTCGTGATTGACCCGGTCCGGAATATTTGCGCTCATTGTATCTCGATTGAGTTCCTGTTCATTCCCAACTGTAGATTCTAGTTAGACGGGTCTATTGAGAGTTTGGGCGTACGGACGAAAATGCTTCGCGCAGGCTTGAACCCCAGCTGCTTGCATCCCTTCGACTGTCTGCCAAAGTATCAGATTATTGCTCTACCTGAGGGGGAAGTTTCGTCGTACATTTGCCATCGCAACTCCGGACAAATACGGATCATTGGAAAACCCTTCCTAAAGTTCCACAGCAGTAAGCGCCTCTCTTAATTAACCAGTAGCCCAGCAAATACACGTACCCAATTCCTGCCAGCGACTGGTATTTTTCCTAACGGCCCCGCAACTGGCCCAAGTTGCACATGTACGCCGAGCGCCTTCGATTCCGTTCCCAACGCATTACCTCTAGCATACATCAGACTCGTATCCCAAGTGCTCCCCGTCGTAATGCCAGCGGGAAACGCTGTCACTTGCAAAGCATATCTCACTCTGCAACCAAAATATCAGTGATATCCTGTTCCCTTCAGGCTTCCTACGTACCCCAATGGACCGTCTTGGAGACATAGCTCTGGGAACCCAATGGAGGATATGGCTGCAACATTCCCTACGCAAGGCCCTTTCTCCCATCCTAGGCCTGTTGCTAATGATACTTTGTTTGCATTTGTTAGTTTCGTAAGGGCTGCTTTCGCTTTGGTGTATGCTGCGGCCCAATCGCCGTCTCCTGCTGCGCCGCGAATGGGCGTGGCAAACGTAGCAAAGGCAGAAAGAAGGAATATGTAACGCATTTTAAGATTGAAGTACTTTAAGGAATAGGGAAACACCAAAGGTTAAGAAAGAAACGCTGCGCAGTTTATATAATAATGGCCGCTCGTTGCTAGGTACCGGCAGAGGACTTAATATGGATCCAGACATCTTAAGAGCCGTAGCTCAGATAAATTAGATTTCACGCCACTTACCATTTTACCCTGCGTATACCGCTATAGCGGGTCTTGTGGTGAGAAGTAATCAAAGAAGGACGAAAGAAAGCTAGATCTGCAAACACAGCAAGTCCCCATGTCCTCACTCCAGCCGCGGGAAATACATTGAAAGATCTGGCCACGAGACGATCTGATATCAGGTGGGCTGCCCGGTGTTTTATTTTGATAATGGCCAAGAGCCGATTGGTCGGACCAAGATTTCGGTTTAGCATAATTGAACGCAATGAAGCTTGCGGACTAGAGCGGGCCGAACTTTCCGCCACGAACAGGAACTCGAAGCGCCTAGAGAAACTTGGGATTGCAGCAGGGTCAGGAAGACATTTTTACCTGTATGGGCCAGATTTTCAACTGAGGTGTTTGGACTTTGGGACGGATGTTCCATTATTATGTATCAACATCGTACAGCACGTCTGTACGAATAACATACTTTGCGGATGGTTCTGAGCCTCTTCGAACACCAGTTCCTTCATGTAGGAGACTGCCTTTTGTCTCGCCATGTGGGAACATTGCCACACTTCCTTGTATTGGCTTGACGGGGTACGCATTCATCGTTCCTTCTCTCGCGCTGGGTAAGAAGAACGTAGTTTCTCCTCCTTCGAATTCGTCGTTGAGGTATATGAGAAAGGTAAACAGGGAGGATTGTTTAGCTTCAGGTGGGGATGAGTCGTAGATGTAGGCATCGTTCGTGGGATCAATTGCTGACGGAGGCCAGGCACCGTCTGCATAAATTTCATTAGCAATCAGATGGTAACATATCAACATGACTATTTACCAATGTGTGCGCGATATTCCGCTCCAGGAACGTATCTATAAACTCGGAATCTTCGATTCAAGCCTCTGACCTTGTTTCCGCCCACCGCCGCGGGTACGAACTCTTTCACTCTGCTCCACAACTTTGTACAAAATGCCAGGTCGACAATCCAGTAAAAGTTGTGTGCCAGAACGCTGCTCTCCTCTCCTTCTCCTCTGATGGGTGCATCAGGCGTGAATCCTATAGTCTCTCCCGCTGCTATGATTCGTGTACATTCGTCTGGCGAAAGCACATCCTTGAGAAGGTGGAGATTTGGAACAACTGGATGTGTATGGTGTGTTACCTTTGGGTGGTCGGACGAGAGAAGAAGAGTATCGTCTTTCGAGGTGTGAAGGATAGCAGGGTGGAGATTAGGAGGTCTTCGCTGGAGGCCTGGAGTCGATTCGATAATTCGGAACTTAGACTTGATATCTGCTGGGAGGCATTTGAAAATCCCATGATCCATGACGCTGTCATAAACTGCCACCCTCGTTGTGCTGCCTCTCAAGTCCCACTCCCTCCTTGGATCTATAGGTCCTGCCACACTGCTCCCACCTATTGAATAGTCAATTGGTCCAGTAAGCCGCAAAATGGCATCCAGAACAACAAGTAAGTGCTCCTCTCTTGCTGTTCTCTCAGGTCCTGCAGCGTCCAGTTGCTCAGAGAGTCCACTGACAACATCCAAATCTCTTACCCACCTACATAATGCCCCCAATTTCGGCGTCGTTTTCCTTATGCGCATCTCCGCAAGAATTATTCGAGCTTCAGTATATCCTCCATCAGCCAGTGCCCCGCTAACTCGTGCCGTAAGACTGTTATCACCTTTTCCGGCCGTTAGTGTAAAACTCGAGCTGGGGAGAAGGTAGCAGACCAGAGGCATTGAATCCAGTCGTACAAGCCTGCCTGAACTCATATACAGCCGTCCTCAGATCCTTGCATGCTTTCGACTTGATCACACTCGGGTTTTCCGCAAGGGTATTGAGTGCATCGATTGCGATATCCAGATCATCTTCGTGCAGGCCGATTGACCGCAAAGTTTTGGGCTCCGCGCCATCGGGAGGTGGGGTGACGATGGCGTTGGTCTTAGCCTTTTTGGCAGTACCGCCTTCCTGCTGGGTTTGGAGTTTCCTTTTGGACTTTGATTTTGACATGGTGTTGTCTCTGGTTAAGTTATTCAATCCTTCGGAGAGCTGCAAATCCAAAGGCGGGGAGGAGTGGCAAGCGGAGAAACTTCGGCACAAGTAATCTGTGTGACCGGTGTAATTATATCCAGGAAGCGTTTTGATTTGCTCCAGCGTCGAACACTTGGTAGCAATATAGAAATGCAACGAAATATACTGCTCTGTAGAATTACATTGACTCGAACCAATTAGCTGTCTGTTTAAAGTCGTTGTTATTGTAAAGAATACTGAGTAATCGCTTAGTAATCAGCTCCTACTTGCCCGGGAATTCTCTTCTGTACTCCTAGATAGATACATCGAATATATCATATATCACTCAATTCGTAACACTCATGGACCAGAACCGAATATCCTTTGAGTATCACCTGCAATGGTTTGTGTATTTGTACAGCTTCTGGCGGAATAGGTGGGATGCATGCGGTCATGGTGAATAACTCGAGCTAAGGGTGGCGCTCATTACTCTCATTTCACGCCAAGTTGCCGACTATTATTCAAAGATGTCCTTAATGCAATCGACATCGCTCTCTATTCCTTTACTGATCCATGAGTCTGGAATGTTCAAGTCCCGAAGTCCCCGACACGTTCTATTTGACGCCCTCAGCGGTTCTATTGGTAGATTTGCACTTCCTGTTGTACAGTACGTCTTTCTTTTCTCAGTATAGTCCGATTGCCAGCTCCATGAACCCTCTCCTGGATATGCTAGTTCTCGAACCAAATCATAACTTCGGGCCACTTCTCACATTCGGCCTCACCCTCCCTATTATCACGGAGTTGACAATATGATTATATGGATGGACAACAACGCAGATTTCTAACCAAGCAAGAACGTTGTCCGTAGTGGCATGGAATTCCTGCACCTTTGTGAGCAGAGAATCTAGATTATTCATACCTCCGTCGGTACTTCGACATTTACAGCATTGCCCGTTCAACAGGAGGAATCACGTACTGGATATAGCAAGCCCCTCAATCCATGAGCAGTCCTAATAACAATCAAAGCACCTTCACTCATACCCTTTACAATCTCCACTAGCACATCTTCCTTCTCCGTCTGGGTCATACCGACTAATGCAGCAAGATACACAAGATCGAAGCCACTGAGATCCAGATCCGAAGATCCAGCTTCTTTGCAGACAAAGTCCATACCCTTGACTCCAAGACTCTTCGCAACAGCTTTTGATTGAAGAATAGCTTGCCAATCATGGTCGATATTAAGCACAGTTGTACCAAGGGTTCCATGCGCCTCGTCGAGAGCTTGGCATAAGAATAACGAACTCAACGGCAGTGGTCCAGAACCTATGAAGGCGAGTTTTCTTGGAAGCGAGGTTTTGACTGCTGCAATAGCACAAAGCTCCAGGTGAGTAAGATCTTTATAGTTCTCAAGATATGGGAATTTTTTCAGTATTTGATAAGCTATGTATGTGGTCAACATGTTGATACATTTCATGTGGTCGAATCAACAGACCTTGGATGCCATTTCCACATTCAATGGCGCTTGATATTTGAGCAGCCCAATGAGACTCGAGGTGGCTCTCTGCTGTTGCGCATAGTTGCCTTAGTGACGGCGTAAGGTCTCGGATGGACTGGTTCTCAAGGATCTGGAGTGTTTTATTAGTCAGGACGGTACAAGCGGGCGGAGGGAAGGGGAGGGGGATCTTGCCTTCTTGGTAGCCGTTGTACTCAAAGTCTGGGCACAAAGGCTGACAAGTTCTCCAAAAAGACCATCGGTAAGCTCAGAAGGTCTGAGATCAGACGTTTTAGAAAGCGCATCATGGATTCTAATGATGTGGCTGACAAATATCTCCACTTGAGATTCCATCGTGGCTGCTTAAAGTTATGGTTTCCAAAGCCGATGTGAATATGAGATGTCGATATTCCAACATGCCAGTTTAGCTTGGAGTGAACTGATATTGGGAGTTATCTGAAAGAGTGGAAGAAAAAGTGAATGATGAGTCAAACTCGCTTTCAATGACAAGGCAAAATTGAACTCGACCTTCTAAACCAAGGAACTTTCTCCCAATGCCACCTGACTCGACGATAGCCCAAACCAGCCTTTCATGCATATGCAAGAGCCTAGTTTGTTCCATAAGCCGGAGGTACATGAGACTAATTTCAAAGTTCAGATCTTTCCGGGTCACAGGTACTCACTAGGCCAAGCTTGAAAGAAGCAATCTAAGGGTTTGAGTCTGAGATGTCGAAGTTTGTCAGATATAATATGTATGATATATTGAGAAGGTTCTTGTACATGCACACAACTCTTGCGTGAAGTGTATCATGTGTTTATTCATTTTGATCCAGGTGCTTCCAAATCCAAATCGCCGAAGTACCCATCAAGGTATGAGAACCAGGTCCACTCGATCTTAGTCTCTGCGTATGGAAGCGAATACAAGTCTTGCTTTTGTTCATCTCCGTCTACTGATTGGAGGAATTGAAGTTGGCTTTTCTGTGAAAACGTTGCCTGAGTGCCCCAAGGAATTGCGTATACTTTGACTCAATCCACTCCTGTTCACCCATTTTTTATTTACGCATCACAGGAAGCAACTAGTGAGAAGTGTCTATTTATTTCATTAATACACAAGTCGAGAGCAACAGCATAGTACATATATAGCAAGATGCTCCGCCAACTCCAAATCCTGCCCTTTCAGGTATCCATCCATCCATCCCACATAGCCTAACGCCTTGCTAAAGCGAAATTAATTTCCTTTTACTGTCTTCCTTGGCAATGTTAAACCTGCGTTTCAAATTCGCTATCTTCAAATCCCAAACTCCAAATTATCATCATTCAGCACCATCTCACAAATACGGCATCCAGAGCGCATCTGTCGCCGCCAGGTTCATTGGATTTACCGCTCTGGCGATCAGATCAATCACAGTCTGATTAGCCGGTAAAGCACCCGCAGGGCTCTGCGCAAGACTCAATGTTCGCTTAACGATTATGTCGCTGTTGGCTTGCACGGTCTCCCTTAATTGACCTTCACCCATCTGGCTAGTTCGATGAGAGCTTGTGTACCAGAAGATCATTTCATCGCGGACAAATAGACTGAGTTGTTGTTCCAATTCGTATTCTGGCTCTGCAAGACAACGTGCAATGGCCATGATCGCGCATGAGAAGATACCCTCCGTTGCCAGTGGACCCATGAGTGTTTGAAGGTTGGGGGTCAATCTGAATGGCACCGGCTCCGGATTATGGAGTAAGGGTTTCCCTGCCGCCATGCAAGACATGAGCTCAGAACCCCAAACGTTGCCGGTAGCGCGAGCAATCGACATCTTGTGTGGATAACGGTTGTGCATGTGTAAGATGTAGGTCATGAACGTGAGCGACGCAAATTGGTATGAGAACTGTCGGCGGAAAAGCCAAAACTCGGAGAACGAGGGGTAGACCTTGGTGAAGTATTGCAGAACCAAGTCGTGAGATACCCATTTTTCTTGGATCGCGGTGTAGGTCTCCAGTCTCGCGGCAGCTGATTGCTCTGCTGGTTTCTGATTCTGGTCAGCTTGAGTTACGTCAGAGATTCTAGGCTCAGGCCTTACCTTGCTCTCTACTAATGCTCGCATCTTGTCCATGGTGAACAGGATAGGCTCATCTTTCGACATGCTGGTCTTCCGACAGTGGTCCTCATAAACGCCTTGCAAGGAAACATAAGTAGGGTCGTCTTGCACCATTCGAATATGTGGCGCGAGAGGTATCATTAACGGTAGATGGAAATTGAGATTTCGACGTCTACTCTCCTTTCGTTTGCTCAAAGTCCCATTGAAATGTCGGAATAACTGCAAGATTCGCTCTTCGCGTCGGCAATGACGAGCTGCAGGGTGCTGGATCGCAAAGGGGTGGACACTACCATCGTGACCACGAATCTTAAGTCTTCGATGGCAAACACCGATCGAACGAACCAAATCGACATTCGGCAGGAAGCGCTCAATTCTGATGAAGTCTTGATTCTTGTCCTTGTGCTGCAAGTATTGTCCTGGGACTTCGACCTCATCGAATTTCTGGAACCGGAATTCGCTGAGATGACTGCTAAACCTCTCCAGGTATTCGTATGGTCGGCGACGATCAAGTCGTTCCTCAAACTTGTCACGCCACTTACGAAGCTTTTGAATGTATCCGTACATCGTAGGTTTCTTCACAACGAAGTCATCTTCAAAAGACTTTCGAATGTGGGCAGGCAATATTGTCTCAGCAAATCGAGTGATGTTGGCCTCGGTCGCAGATGGTAATTTGACATCCTGAGCGTACGAGGTGGGCATACGGCCAACATAGTTGAGCGCATCATTAAGCAAGGCCGTAATAAGTCGGTAAGCGTCTTCGTCAGGCGGACACTTGAAATTCTTCTGAATTTGATCAACCATACTTTCCATTGAAAGAGCAAGCAGAGGGAAGGCGGTCTTAAGAACGGACAAGATCTCCTCTGCGTACTCCCAAGGAGGTTTCTTCTCTGCCGGTTTTGCTGCTTGAACCTCGACGTTGGGCCCATTGCTTCCATTAACCCCATTTGCGACGGCCTCATTTTTGACACCATTTGTCTCGGTAGGCTCAGGCTTGACTGCGGAATTTGCTTCGGGATTTGCTGTTCCAGGTCTGGATCCAGATGCGCTATCGGGACGAGTAGCTGCTGGTGTTCCTTGACGTTGGAGATTTGGTGAACCATTAGGCTTTGGCGTTCCAGAAGTCGAGCCTTGGCCTTGGGACTGTGCTCGAGCAGCTTTCACTCTCCGTTCTCTCTCGTCTTTTGCCTCCTGCGTCTTCTTGATCTGAAGCATGTCTTCGCGGTTCGTTCTCAGCTGGAAGTATAATGCCTGAGGATAGGACTTCGCAATCTTGGAAAGAATGGCATGAGCTTTAGGCGCCTCTTTATGGCCAAGGCCGGTCAGCAATTGAGGAATAAATGTGATCCAATACCACACAGGTGTATCGCCTCGGAATTCATCAAATTGGGTAGACAAGGTACCCTCGGCATCGTCAAGACTCAGAAGCCAGAGAATTCGAGTGAGTAGCTTTCGGGACTTCGCATTCTTGAACACGCCAGCGGCCTCTAGGTAGCAACTGAGCGCATTCTTAGCATAGGTGTAGTTTGTGGGATTTTCCTTGAACAGGCGATCGTTGTAGTGTCCCCACTCTGCCCATGCCTTCGGGAGCTTGATGTCAAAGAACAACGCCATGCCATAAGCTTCAGAAGCATCTTCTCGTTGGCCCAATTTTTCCAAGAACATTCCCTTGAGCGTGTAGAATTCGGCTTTCTGATTTGGACCAAAGTAGTTCAGATTGGTGTTGTTGATGACATCCAATCCATTGCTCAACTCGTTGGGATTCTGGTAGTGGCATTTGGCTTGCTCTCGGAGTTTTAGGAAAGCTTCTTGAATTTCAATATTTGGCAGCGTGTATATACGGCTGAGTTGGCTGATGCACACCTCTGGTAGCTGATGCTTACGAGCGACATGTGCGAAGCGGTTGATGATCCAGGCAGTCTCATGGTAACCTCGATAAGCGAATGACGCGCCATTGGAGTTTTGACCTTGCGGTGGGAGAAGCTGCAGGTATGTATTATTGATGAGGGAGAAGATGTGTTGTCTCCATGTCACCAGATCTTGCCAAGCGGTAATGTCATCCCATACATTAGGAAGTCGATCACGCCAAGTTCCAAGAAGCAGCTTCAATTCTCCCGACTTGACGTCAAGGTTGGCTTGTGTGGTCTGTGCTAAGCTCTGACAAATTACGCTGGCATCATGAAGTTCCACGAGTTGCTGGAAGTTTTGCAGGAGCGGAATATGGGCGTTCGTAATACGTTTGGGAAGCTGGTGCCATTTGCGAATCGAAAGTTGGATTGCTTCATCACATACCTTGCTAAATTCGGCTGGCGACTCCGTCTTGTTGTGTAGCTTCAGTAGTGACGTGAATGCTTGAAAGAAGGTTCTTCGAGGGGTAGGTGCGTCCATCACTCCCTTGATCAAATTGTCTAATGCATCTCGGTGGTCGGCAGTCTGCCACATCTCCGTCTGCTTCCAAGCGCATTCCAAGAGAAGATCTTGGAAGTTCTCATGTTTTGCAAAGTCTTGTAATATTTCCCACTGCTGAAGCTTCTGAGCACAGAGAACCCAATGGTCTTCCCAAAGCATATATTCACTTTGCGAGAACGGAATGGCACCAGTTCGTGCTTTGATCTGCGCTTGTTCGTACATGTGCTGAGCCTTGTCCCACATGCCATTCTGCTCGTATGACAGAGCCGCATTTGTCTCCACATATTGGCAGCGACGACGCCATGTTCCATAGAAGAGATCATCTTCTTGAAGACCAGCGTACAGCTCGACGAGGGCGTCAAGATTGCTTTCGCGGACCACGGAGCTATCGATCTGCGGTTTTATGGCGGCATTCTCGAGTTGCACAAGGGCAGTGTACCAGGCATCGTAGGTTTTCGCTTCAAATTTCAATACATGAGGTGGAATCTTACATTCTGGCCAGGCTTTCGCAGCGCCCTCTAGTAGCGACTGGATGACGTTGGGGCGCTTATCAACTTGGCGTGAATGGTAGTCCTTGGTTAACAAGGCAACCATTCCGCGTTGCAACTCATCTCGCTCATCTTTTGGCGTAGCGGACCAATACAATGGGAACAGGGCCACCCATATTTGATGAGCAGTATCGGGGTCCAAGTGCTGGAGCTGGCTGAGTGGCTCGATGATGTCTTTGACTTTGATGTCACCAAGCTCTGCCACGAATCGTCTGTGCGAGATAATCAAGTTGTCATACTTACTATCTTGAGGGAAAGAAGGGTTTCGAAGATCTCTGGAATAGGTCTCAAATATTGCCGTGGCTGGCATTGTTCGGATATCCTCATGATGAAGATGAATCGCACTGTTCATATCGACAGCTCCAAAAAGCAGTTGGGAAGCTTGCGTCAACCAGTATGATTCGGCTAGTGTGTCCCAGTTTTGCACAGCGATAACATAGTTGAGTCGTGCACTAGCAGTCTTGGACTGGCTCTTGTCGAAGATCGCCATGAAGCGATTGCGCATGTCCACATCTTGTGCCCTAGTGCCAATCAAAAAGGCCTGCTCCATTCGAACCGTCAATTCGGTTCGAGTAATCTTTGGGTCCTCATATATTCTGATGACAAGATTTAAGAACTTCGTTAATAAAGTTTGGTCGGTCCGATTTTCGAAGGTCAACATCTTATGAAGGACTGCAGTCTTCTCCTTTAACGTAGGCCATGAGCCCTCTGATCTGAAGACCCAGTATTCCACCATGTCCAGGATCTTAAGGCACAGCGAGTTGCTCATAGACTTCTCCACCAAGGTTGCAAGCACGCTCAAGAAAGGGCGTCGGTTGTCTCCGAGAACATCCATGCGCATAGATATAACGTCAATTGCCTTCAGCATCAAGCCGGTCTGTATCTCCAACTCGTATGGACTCATGATATTTGTAGGCTCGGCCTCACCTGGACGTACAGGTGCTGGCATTCCAGATTGGCCAGTAACAGCATTGTAGTGGGCAACGTGCTCTCTAGCCAGCTTCCCTTGAAGGGCCTTCATAATCTGATTGATATGCTGATCCATCTCCGAAGGTTTGCGTTGGGCCAGAGTCCACAGTATGTTGATGCCGGAGACGTAATTGGAGGCTGATAGAGTCTCTGTGGCGATTCCAGAGAGGAAAGTAATAAATTCTGAAGTAGATGCCTCAGCTTCGCCCTCGGCATCGGCATCTTCCATGGGAACATCGTCGGGCACAGCATCCAAGATGCGCTTCAACAGCGGCTTCAATTTTCGACCATCGTCAATTTTCTGTTCATCAGCGGCATGGAGACAGTCGTGGAGTTCCGAATTGTCAGACTTCAGTGCCTTCTCGAGAATCTTCTGGAGGACCGGCATGTTCTTCAAGATCCAGTCATCGGGCTTCATGTTGACAATGATACGCACAAATTGCAGGGTATTGATCATGTTGGTGATAAATTTCTCATCTGGTTTCTCCTTATCGGAATGCTCGCTCGCTAGAGCTACTACAGTTCGCTCTCCTGCGAGGACGGTCTCAGTAACATTCGTGAACAAGTCAATGTCAAGGTCTCCCCAGTATTGCGGCTGGAGAAGGTTGTGAAGAAGAGCCATTGCTTTTTTAACCATGTCCACAGAGGGAGTTGGTTGCATTGGCGCATTCAAGGTGGCGGAATCTCTGGTCTTAGCCGAGGGAAGAGGATAGCGTTCGTTGAGTGAAGCAATGAACTCCACGAGGTACCGGATCATTTTGGTGCGGGCCACTGCTGGAATTTGGTAGTCGGGCTTCTCAGCAGGGATGGATCCAGCCTTGGATGGGGATGGCGAAGAAGCTGACTCGCCACCTAGGCTTTCAAGCTTCCGTTTCTTCGCATTTGGAGACTCCGAATAAGCTCTTCCAGGAGAAGCATCTTTACCATCAACGCGCTTCTGTTCCCATTGCCATATTAATGTCATCAAGTGGAGAACCAACTTCTTGCTCTCGTTGGAGGGGTTCGGAGGTGAAGCAATCTTTCGGAGAGAGCTGATGATGAGCTGGATAAATTTATCGCGAGACTCGTAGAACAAGTCGGCGTGTTTCACCAGGAAATGGAATATACTTGTCATCTGTTGGACATTTTGGCCTTCTTCCGCAAGAATTCGACGAGGAGCGGCAGCCCAGACGGGGTTCCGATCACCTGGGGCGGCGTTACATCTCTTTGGAAGTACTGGAGCGATAAGTTCCAAGGCCTGCGTTACCAAAGCTCGACCTTCATTCTGGTTCGTCTTGAGAAGCGAAAAGTAAACTTGCTGGACGATTTTGGCTGGTGTTTCGTAATGTGCAATAAAATATCCAATGACGACGTAAGCAGCATGTTTGTTAATGACATCCTCTAGTCGAATGTAGGTCCAGCCAAACTTAATAATATCCTTTCTTGCATCCTGTAGAATGGAGTGATAATATTTAACCAGCATGGCGGTCAACTGAAGCACTTCCATTCTAGTGTGATCTATACCCGGCTGGATCAAGTCATCGTTTGGATCGCCGAGGCTGACCTTCCAGATTTTAGTATGAATGGACTCGATAATGGCCTTGTCCATCAGTCGAGGACTCTTAGGGCTTCCTTGCTTAGAGCTCCGCATGATATCCATAGCGATGATAGGATTCACAATCTTCTGCAGCAGGAAGGTTTTTGTCTTTTGAGACGAACTTTTGCTTGCATAAACTTCGAGACTGCGCATGATGATTGTCTTCCAGTAATCGATAGAATCGTTGCATATGATGTGGTTGTAGACATATGAAAAGAGTGGCTGAGTCGGTCGGAAGTCGTCGCTGGTTACCGATTCAATTAGACTGAAAAGCGAATCCGAGTCCTTGGGATGATATTCCAACACCTTCGTGAAGATGACCATCAATTGTTCGCCAGCTTGTTCGGCTGCCAGTCTGAGATGGGGAGGGAGTGTATTTGTGCGTAGGTGAGCTTCCAGGTTCTTGCCGACCAGCTTAAACCAAGTGATGTTTTCCTTCTTATCCATCCACTCTTTATTGCCCTTGAACTTACAGATTGAATGCATAATGTGGATAGAGTTGATCACAGCAGCGTATCGAGAATCTTTCTCTGCACCCATGTCTCCAGAGTTTTTGATCAGAATTTCAACGTTCTCAACGACGACTTTTCGTAGAGGACCACTATCGGGATGTTCCAGAACTTGCGCAAGGAAGCGCCCGTACTTCTGCTCTTCGATTTTACCCACAAGCAGTAGCCAAACTTCTTTAGGGTATCGGTTTAAGTATTTGTACAGTGGAGCACGGAACGGACTGTAACGAGTTCTGCGAAGCTTTTCCTCGAGGTCTAAAACGGTTTCGATAAGTCGTTCCTTGAAGTGTTCTGCGGCAGGGGGCAAAAGATGGAAGATGTTGAAAACGGCAGCGATGATCTTCATTTGTTCGTTTTGTTCAATTAGAGTGAAGGATATTCGTTGTAGAACATTGGCATCAGCAAGGACCTTGATGTGATCCAACAGTCGGGACCCAATCTCAACCTTGAAGTATGTCGTCAAAAGCTGCAGTAGACGAGCAAGTCCATCGAGGCCATGGGTACTCAAACGTCTAGGATCCTGGAGATTGGCCAATACAGGTCGAAGGCCGTTTTGGAGAAGATCTTTCGGAAGTTTCGTCTGTTGTGAGAGCACCACCTTTAAAGCATCATTCGCAGCTTGAATTGTCTGCTTCGATTCTGAGTAAAGACACTTGAAGAAGACCGAGACAATCTTTGTGCGCGTGGGATTCGCTGGGCCCTTTTGGAAATCATCAAATCCCATGGCTGTTGTCAACATCTTGATGCATGCTACCCTTAGGCTGATGATGGATTCGTGGGTGCGCTGCTCAGCGGGCTTCCCCGCTAATGAGTCATCTGGTGCATCCGCCAAAGCCAAGGACTCCATGAGAAGGCGGTTAAGATTTTCGTCGAAGGCCAAAAAATCGTTTTTCAAGCCCATGTAGTACGTGACTGCATCAATGAAACCAATCTGGACTCCAAATGGTAGGGCCCTCAAAGGCTTGTTATAAATTGGTAACAATGCACGATCCTTTGTAGGCTCTAGCAACTCATGTATCTCAACTCCGAGCTCTTTAGATATGATTTCCAGTGCCTTTTTCGACGTCTCTCGAACATGACAATTCATATGAGATAGCTCCTTATTCAGGATATCGCATAATTGAAAGAGTTTCGAAGGTCTGTGAGACAGATGGCCAGACTGGGTTGGTGGAGGGGGTCTGATGTCGTCTTTCGTAAAGGTCTTCGAGCATCTGTTAAGGAGAATTTCGAGCGTGTCCTGGGCTCGATGACGAGTCTTTGCCGGTAGGTCCTGGGGCATGTCCTTGATAACATACATCAATGCCTTGAAAAGTTCGATTTGTCTTTCTTGAACCCAGGCATCTCCCAGATCGAACTTGGTGAGCATAAGATTGATACCTAAACTACCACCAGCTTTGGTGAACCATTCCTCTTCATAACAGCTGTGGCAAAATGTGCTGCTAAGGTGGCCGAAAAACGACAGTCGGGCGATTTCCGTCGTTGATCCAAAAATGGTCGCAGCTGTGTCGTAGATCTCTTTGAAGGCACTTTCCGCAGCTTCGCGTACTGCGGGCATATCCGATGAAAGAGACTCGAGTATGGCATCTCCGAGAACTCTATTATCAATAAAGAGAGGGCCTTCGCCAGCTTGAACGTCGAAGGGTTGCGATCCTTTTTTCATTGCAAACAAAGCTCTGCCGACCTCAAGAATAGTGACGTGTCTGCACAGACCCGTCAAAAGAGACGCTGCCTCGGCAGAAAACTCTGGCATCGATACTGCGAAGATACAAGCTTTAATGAGCTTCTTGAGCATGTCATCTTGACCTTCTTTCTTGAGAACAGATCGTTCTTTATCAATAATCTCAAGAACAGAGAAGTCGGCATCAGATTTGTTAGCGAGTAGGTCTTGAGCTTGAAGTCGAACCAGTCGAGCGAAATCTTCTGGCAGATTATCGGCACCAAGACGGAGCTTCAGCTGTGTCTTGATCAAGTGAAGGGCTTGCTTCTTGTAGTAGCCGTCAGACTTCTTTGCTACCCCTTTTGGAATTTCCATCAGCTTTCCAATGGCAAGGTCAATGCCAATCTCAACAGGAAACGCCCTGTCCTTTCTTGATCCGATGAGTTTCAGATCAATGCTTGTCACATCATCCGAAAACTGCTGGAATGTGAGCGCAGGGGCTCCAGTCATGAATTTTCGGTTACGGCCACCCAGCTTCCCCAGAATTCGCATTGTGGTGTGGGCGTGGAAATGGCTGTAAGGAGTCGGACGGAGGTGATCGAACAGCGCAGTCATTAGTTCGTCAATGACAGGAGCCATGATGGGATCCAGATAGTCTGCCGTAAGGTTGTCGACACAAAGCTCCAGCGTGCGTAGACCTTGCCCCACAAGGTCGGAGCCAGCACGTAATGCAACAACAAGGGGTCGCATCAAATAGCTGAGATGAGGAAGAAGATTACTTAGTCGAGCAGGTACTGTGAGACACAACTCGACGTAGAGATCGCGATCTGCTGGTTTTCGGGCAGCCATAAGCAGATTGTTAAGGACCTCCAGGAGCATCTCAAGCAGCGGAAGAATCTGTTTGTAGAGATGCTCAAACTTCCCACCTCCGATGCTGCGGAAAAGCGAACGCAAAAGCAAGAAGTAGTTCATAGGCTCCTCGGCGGTGGTCGACAACTCAATCGATTTCGTGACTATGTCAAGCACATGTGGTAACAGGACTTGTTCGTTTTGTGATGAGAACAGAGTTACCGCCATGAAAGCCAGCTTAAATAGGCGAAGGAGGATCGAAGACTTCTTAACATCGGCTGTGCCAACTTGATCAATTCGATCCATCAGAAATCGTAATAACATGCCAGCAAAGCTAGGCGATGTTGCTTCACTTGCAAGAAAGAATTGCGGTACATGGAGTAAGGCAGTATGTTCGAAGATCATGTCGTAGAGCTTCGGGATCTGCTCATGGAAGACTTCATGGAACGTCGCCGGGTCGATGCAATGAAAGACTGTAGCAAAGGTCTCAAGCAAGTCCTTTTCATCCTTGCTGCTGGATATCATGTAATGATTAGCCATGAACTCAACAGGACTAGTATACTGCGATTCTGTTGCCGGCTTCTCAATCTCGTAATACCGAAAGACATATGCTCCCTCACGGAAAAGTTTGATGATTACTTGAACTTCTTCTGCGGTGAAACCATAAGAAACCTCTTGCCAGTGAGCTGGAGCATTCGTTGAGTCAATGGGAGATCCAATATTGCATGCCTTCAGCTGATAGAAGGTATTCTTGAGGCCATTCATGAGATTCTTGAAAAGAAATTTATTGTCCGCCACGGGATCAGCTCCGCGATCTCGTGGATTTGACGTCTTGATTGGCATTGCTGTGAATATATCGATCTCGTCCCAGTCCGGTAGGTTATCCTTATCTGCTAGGTAGTTGTCGGGTGAAGCATCAAGTGATTGCTGGGCGTAAAGCTTCGACAGCTTGACAGCGTTAGGATATTGTCGATTCATGGCAGCAAATTTATCTCCAATCGCATTCAAAATCATGATGAGGTAGTGGCGAGCATCCACTTTGTTGGGCATTTTTGCAATACATTCGGCCATATTGAGCAGAAGTTTAGCGCTCATGGTTTGAAAGCTGGTACCTGGGAAGCTATCCTGCAGGTTCTTGGTGTAGACCTCCACTGTTTTTCGGATTTGCGGAGGTTCAAGAGCATCGCGAACGTGGTGAATAAGGTCAGCCAACATGCTGTATGCGAGTGGCCGCATGGTCTCGTGGACTGTCAAGCCGTCGCCAATCAGGGTTCTCTCGTCGAGAAGCTCGTCAATCTTCTTTAGGAATATCTTTCGAAAGTTGAAGTTGATAATATGCCTGATGGCAACCAGCAATTCTTTTCGTGCTCCTGACTTTTCTCGGGGACAGTCCTTCAGCAATCGAACCACAATATCTGGCAGAGTTGGTAGGAAATCAGTGAGTTGTTGGGCATATACTCGAAGGAGATATGCAAGGAAGCTCATCGTCTTGACCTGTGCCGTAATGAATTCCCCAAATGCTACTCTATTGCGTATATTTGGGCTGACTCCTGTGAAGATAGTCCCTTTGGCTGCTGCATCCAAATGAGCTTGTTCCTGGGGCTTCGCTTGGAGTAGGAGTACGGTCTTGATGAGAGGCACAAATAATTTGACGTTAGCAGGGACGGACGCTCGATAGACCTGGAATATCGATACCACAATGATGGGGCATTCTGCTAGAACCTTAAACGAGGCCATTCCTCTGAGGAGAGGTCTGGTCTGCTGTTGTGGATCCGAACCAAGTTCAGTCACAGATGCAACGGGCGATCCTGGCCGAGAGGAGTTTTGATGGGTCTGCGAGCTCCCTGGTGTGGATGCTCCAGGTGCAGCGGCTCCAGGCGCCGGGTTGTCCAATTGATCTCTCACCACTGACTCCATTTGGTCGAACAGGTCCTGGATGAGGCTCAGGAATGGTTGAACCTTATCTCCAAGAACCTTTGTCTGATGGCGCATGATATCCATGATTGTCTTGAGACATAGTGACGCATTCTCCTCATTATCTATCCGCACCAGATTTATCAACAGATCAACTACCTCTTCTGCATACGGCTCGAAAGGCTCAGGAGGATTTGTGGGAAGTCGATGGAGAATCTCGAGGACGCAATTTCGTAGCTTCTGTTAATTGGGTTACACAAGTATAATGGTGGAGGCATGGTGCTACCTACCTGCTCTGGAGAGGTGCTGATGAAAACTGGCGGGCCTTTCAGGCAGTTGATAAAGATTGGGACAAGTCTCTTCAAAAAAGCCGGGTAGATGGCACCAGTTATGTAGTGCTCGAGGGTATCGCGCAGCTGAGTAGCTGCTTCAACCCTGACCTTAACATCTGGAGGGAAGGTTAGGCATTGCTCTGTCAAGTTAGAACGGAGCGAGCATGGGACAAGCATACCAGAATCAACAGAACTTAATCGCTGCACGACAAGGTCGATAGTGTTTTGCGACATAGTTGCCACATGAACCACGGCACGAGGCCTCAAAGGTGTCGATTCATTCGAAGAAGGGGAAGGTCGTGGGCATGTAGTGCGGATTTCGCGGGGTGTGCCTCTCTGGTGGTTCTCCCAATGTATTTTGCGGAAGTCGAGAGGATTTTGCAATTATCAGATCGTAGAATTACAAATCAGATAATATGAGAGTCTCCCAGGTCATTAAATTGTAATAGAGAAAGAGGGTCGTGGTGAAAGGGAATAGGTGCGTGGAGTTGGACAGGAACATGAGGCTCCAGAGAAGACGCGATTTTGAAGCTGGGGGATCGAGAAGACCTTGAAACTTTTTAGCGTGGTTAGTGTGCCCTATCTGATTGGCCAAAGACCAATTGGTGTTGGTCGACGGTGAAACGTTTTTCCGGCACAGGAACGAGTTTAAATCAAGCAACTAACGGTATCTGCATCAAATTGACAATTTCAAGATTTTAACTTCAAGATCTTTCTATTTATTGACTATTAGCAGTCGTCTATCGTTGCAAAATCTTGTCACTCTCTGGATAGCTACTTTAGCTGTGTGAAGAAGTTAAGCCTCATGCTTCGGATCACCATCTCTCTACAGAACCATGAATCTTTCTCTCCTGTGAGATTACTACTGCATGCGGATTATTGAATCATGGAGAGCATAACTTGCATGGCAATTTACATCAAGTGTTCTTGCATTTTTGTCTTCGTGGCGTTTGTTTGTCATTGATTCTCAGTTCGGCTTCAAGTATCTACAGAAGTGAGTGTCCGTATACACAAGATCCACTCCTCAGGATAGACTCCGAGGTATTTTCGATGGCACTAAGTGAGAAGACAAATTGTTCGCAAGAGAATTATTACGATAATCTCATGATGATAAGTCACATCGAAACCAAGCGAAGCCATCATTGTGCCATTCAAAGTCACCCACATTATAACTCGCAAGAAGAGCACTACTCTTCAGAAATGGTGAGAGATCAATAGTTTTACTGCCGTGATAGGGTCGTGTATAAGCTGCAAAGTCGCTGACTTGCTTTGAGCGGATAAAATAGCCGTCAATATCAAACATCGCAGTTCGCAGGGCTTGAGTGCATGTAAGGAAGGTACTTGTGATGCTTTTCCCCGAGTTCTCTATGGTATTGAGTCCAGGTTCTCCGTCCACAGGGCTCGAACAGACCCATCCAACCACAATAATAGACGATAATAGTTGAGCAAAACCCTTCCTTTTCAATGCCAACCCCCTATTTGGAATCGAAAAAATTTCATTGATAGTCTCATTACTGGGAAGATTGCTAGTGCCTGAGCGACAAGAGCAAGTAACATTCGAGCCATTCAAGAGAAGACACGATGTTGAGAATTGAATGCGACAACCGTCCGGCATGGTGTTGGCAACTCTGATATGCCACTCTACAAGTAGACATACGGTGAGATTGCGGGTGACGGACTGACGGTAGAAACGAGAAAAAGTCCGAGGGACAAAGAAGGCGGTCAGGCATAGCGAAGCACCAGGGTTTGCAGAAATCCGTGAACCACCAAAACCTTCTCGGCGCTCTACAACCACACTATCAATTAAGAATATGCTGGGAAAGGATTCTCAGTCGTATAGTCCATTGCCGCGAAAAAAAAACCGTGATTTCAGAAATTCTGATTCGTATTGCGTTGAGAGTTTGATCGCAGCTTGAGCACTTGCTTTGTTCACCGATTCCTGCAACGCATGGTGAAGGGCATCATAAGACTACTTAGGCTCTCCGACAATAAAACAGGCAACGCAACAGCGAGGAAATCTGTGGAGACAGCAATCACGCAGACAATTTTCAGGGTGAAGTGCCGAGCCCGTATAACGCGAAAGAATACCACCTGGGGAGGCAAGGATGTGTATTTGATCTCAATCGTTGCAAATGCCTTCTAATTTTCTTTTCGAAGTTTCTCGAATGCTGAAGAAAGCAAAGAGCGCAATTAAGAACGACCCATATTGGATCTAGAAATACAGCAGAAGCCGTTCGGCGTATAGTTTTGGAATATTGAGAAGACGACCAGGTTCTCAATAGTTAAACCAGCCCCCGAACACTTCAGTATCTTCGCAGTTTGAAATAAAGCAAACTTGCTTACCTCACTTTCTTGAGCTCCAGACCCTGATGAAAGCAAGCATTATCAGTGAGATGGCGAGGACAAACATCTGCGCGCCACCGAACCAGAACGGTAGTTCAAGAGGTCAGATCACAGCAAATCTTTGCTGACCACCGGGCTCCGGCATGTTTTCAGTTGTCGCATGTTGTTACCGTGCAGACGTACGCGTCTCTAAGATGTCCAATTGAGGATTATCCGAGCAGACTTGACTCCAGCCTCTAAGACATACTCAAAAGCGGTAGTGACTGAAATGTCATCAGGGACACCGGTAGTGACGGCCGTACACGGCGTGGACCAGTCGACAATGGCATCACTCGAAGCATTGACGGTGACTGAAATATTAGTACTGCAGTAGCTAGACGGCAGAAGAAAGCTGCCAGGTCGCTATAAACACCGTTCGCCGTTCTGGAGAACGAAGCAGCAAATGGTAATGAGAAATTATTCGAACGTTCGAGGCTGCAGTCAAAATATTGGAGAGAGTAATTCACGTAGGCGTCGCGTTAATAGCCGACGTACTTAGTGCCAATTTTGCCGGCAATCAAAGCCACTCTCCGCAACGCCACCCAAGCTCTTCAGCCTCCATCCAGGAGGTCAACCTCAACGATTTCAAGAAGCATGAGCGAGGATCTCCAAAATGAGATCGAGGCCATAAACTCAATATACGGAGACTCGTCTCTCGCTCCCACAGACAACGGGGACGCGTACGTGCTGCACCTGCCCACGCAAACCACCTCCCTGAGAATCCGATTCCCACTCACATATCCAAACGAGCCACCGACTGTGCTTGGGACAGAAAGCTCTGGCCAGCATACGCGGAAGGGCGAGGGCGCATATATAGTTGACATCTTTCGGGATGTTCTCGATCGTCTGTTCCGGCCTGGCGAGGTCTGTCTCTTCGATGTGATTGAGGAAGTCGGTGTAAGATTAGAGGCAACGACTGGGACAGCCGAGGAAGAGGAGGAACATGGCTGCGGGATACCTGCTCCCGAACTTGATGCCTCGGTCGCAGTTCCACAGCCGAAGAAGCAGACAGAAGAATGCGAGCCACCGTGGACGCTATCGGACGTGGTTATTGAATCAAAGTCCGTCTTTATCGCGCGGTGCGCTCCTGTGTCCTCTCCCGATCAAGCAAACGCATATCTGCAACGGCTGTTCGATAGCGACAAGAAGGTCCGATCTGCTACCCACAACATAACAGCCTGGAGAATCTCGGGCGAGAACGGCGTTACATTCCAGGACTGTGACGACGATGGAGAAACAGCCGCTGGAGGACGCGCGTTGCATTTGCTGCAACTTATGGACGTTTGGAATGTCATGGTTGTGATTACCAGATGGTATGGCGGGCATCAACTCGGGCCGAAACGATTCACTATCATCAATACGGTGGCGAGGGATGCGTTGGTCAAAGGAGGTTTTGTGAAAGAGACGAAGAAGAAGGCTAAGCATTGAAGCATGGAACGACTCCATATACAAGTCAAGTTTGGTTGAAACCTCCATTAAAGCTCAATTCTTCTAAAGGAGCCGAACTCCAGACGATTCCCGTCCCTATGAACATACGGGGAGCAGTCAACAGTCAGCTGTAAAGGGTCACGCAGCCGGCGCGCGAGAGCACGGAAACTCAACGAGGCACAGCCTAGAAAGCGTAGTGCACTTGAATGACACTCATTTGTCAAGCCCGGAAGGAGACTAGAAAGGTTCGAGATGTAGCGGAAATCTGAGAGCAGGTAATCAAGACAAGGATTTCCAAGGGTGCTATAGTAGAGATTGATGAATGGATTCCAAAATATTCACAAAATCGAGGTTACGTATGTGTGATGCTAAAAGTTGAACCTGATATAGTAATTTTTCGAAACACTTACTTGCATAGAATTCAATTTTAGTAAAGGGATATTGTAAAGCATATATTGAAGAAATCTCACTTTCACGAGCATACAGTAAAGAAATGTTTATTGATTTTTGGATTTGGTGGATCTGTATCCATGCGTACCACTAGAAAGAAGGTGTGTTTCCGTGACAAAGTCAGGAAATATCTCAAGATACCTTCAACGCCGTCTGCTAAATTCTATTTACAAGAAGGTTCCCAAGCGCCATCAATGCCTTCGTCTATCGTCTCATAGCCATGAGAAATGCATGTGTAAATCGACCTGCGATCTTACTTGTGTCTAAAAAGAACGTTGCACGTTACGACGCACGTGCTCGGTGGAGAATCTGATTGCGCGCTTTGGCTTGCTTGCCACAATGTCGATGTTCATGGTCTGTCCAGAAGTGCAACTGGTGCCTGCGGCCATCTGTTGAACGGCAGACCAGGCTCCGCTTGCGCATTGTTGGAATGAGGTGCCACCAATGCAGTTCCACATTCCTTCGGTGGTGCAGGCTGTACCCGCTGCGATCGCACTTCCAGTTCCGACGGTACCTGTGCTCGCTGGGGATGCAGAGCTGGCTGCAACTGAAGCGACGGGGCTCGCAGCGACGACTGAAGAGGCGGCAACTGGGGCTGATGTGGCTGAAGATTCAGCACCAGCGGACGAAGCGACTGTTGCGAATACTCCACCCGCAGGGACCGAGGCAGAGGACGCAGCGACAGGTGCTGAAGTGACGACAGAAGCCGCTGAAACAGCGGAAGTTGCGACTGAGCCAGCTGTTGCGGAAGCTCCAGCGACAGTGCTGCCACATGCTGTTCCAGTGGGTGGAGACGGGGTTGCTGTGCTTAAACCATCTCTCTCGACGGAGTCACCAGGTTCTGGGAATGCCAGATCAGTTGAATCTTGGGTATGGCAAGTGTCACCGGGGCTAATATTGGCTGTGAACATGTTTGGGAGAGCATCGAAGGCTGCCGTGTCGCGCTCCATGAGTTGGGTGACATTTCGGGTCATCAGATCGTCTTCTTCGCTGCGCTTGGATGAGGCGCCAGTGATTGTCACCGGGGCACAGTTCATGTACATTTCACGGTTTCCGATCTTGTTGAACCAGGTCCAGGCAAGAACCGCAGTACCGGTGGGGAGCGAAGATGGGATGGTGAAGCTGTAGGTGTCAGGATCGACAGCACTGGCAGAGTCGCCGTTGTTTCCTGCAACACCCTTGATTGGGCATCCTCCTTCGATCGAGTGGATGACCTTGAACGTACTGCTCGCCGTTGGGTTTTCGTCATAGGTGACAGAGATCTGACATGAACCACCGCCATGAGTTGCGCTACCAGTGAAAGCGAGTGGTTGGGAAGAACCAATAGCCATAGTGTTGCTAGCACCCTCCGCCGAGTAAACTCCGCTTCTCTGCTTGCATGGAAAGTCGCTGCCATCTGCTGCAAGAGGCGAGTTGTTCAAAGTGGATTTGCCAAATGGAACTGGGGTGTTCATGATCATGTGGGCTCTGCTGACAGTCGCGAGTCCGAGGACTGATGCGAGGATAGTTGTTGTGTAGAGCATGTTGATTGCTTTTTGTTCGAGAAAATGCGTTCCTGACGGGATAGACTCGAGGAAGGTTTGAAAGGTTGAGACTTGTCTTTGTGTTTGCTTGAGAAAGTCAGTTGGAAGTTTGTGTTTAGATTTGAGATATTTAATGTGGAAGGTGTGACTTTGAATCATCTATAGAGGACTCAGATAACTGTTCTCTATTGTTGTTCGAGAACAAGCTATTGTGACGTCTATAGACAACCGTTCTCTATTGTTTGTTCGAGAACAAGCTATTGTGACATCTATGGCACTAGAATAGCATTCACGCTGATATTGTCGTGTTGTCGAGAATTGCCGAGTCGGGTGGTCGGCTCATTCACAGCCACAATAGAATATGAAAGAAATTGTCTTCACGCACCTGTGATCAAAGAGGCTGACTCGATGATGGTTGTAAAGGACTGTTGTTTGGAAATGTTCGGGTCTTGAAAGAATGTAGTGAAGTCTCTGCCACAGGCACCTGGAGACAAAAGAATCGAGAAACCAAAGGACTAGCCCAAGGAAAATGCTGAAAATGCTGAAGTGGATGAGGAAGATGCCAAGGAAGGTGATGCTGAGGGAAGAGGAGCGTGGGAACTTCGACCAACTTATATCGGTTTGTCCGTGGCATGGCATTTTTCCTTTCACCGGCCAGCCACTTGACCCCTGGCTACATGCCCACCTCAGATCCGCAAACTTGGGAGGATTCGCGGCAAGGAATCTCGGAAACATGACTATAATTGGTCATTCAGAGCTGGAGCAGCAAACGCGCCACCGTCAAACGCGCATGACCGACTCCCCCAGCGTACGTAGACTGAATCTCCGCCATACCTTGCGGGAAGCTTAAGCAAAGAGGCCAGCCAGTGGAATGGACAAGAGCTATCCTTTCTTGGATTTCTGAAGCAAAAACGAACGATTGGGCAAGGTCGGACGATATTCACGAGAATGCAACAGACCGGAGGAATGCGCAGGGGGCTGGGTTGGGTTGGTTGGTTGGTGTGATAGGCTGCAGAACGATTGTTTCAAAAGACGGCGAAACCTTTATCAGGGGGTGGGGAGATCACATCTCAACTTTACCCCTGACTACTGCCTATCGATAGCGATAAGACATGCGAGCAGGAGGAGGAGGAAGAGGAGGAGGAGGAGGAGGAGGAGGCGTCCTGTATCAAGGCTGTGAGAGGCTAAACGCCCTTCTCCAGCTTTCAGGGAGTCGAAAGAAGGTGATGATGGCAGACGAGAGGTTCTGAGGTTCTGAGGTTCGGATGTCCCGCAGCTGGATTGCGGCTGAGGGTGATCTGTCCAATCAAGGTCCAGGACGACCGTCTCGTCTAACAGTACCGAGACTGTCTTGGCAGGGGCTGACCGTGGGGCGCATACTTCGTCGACCGTGGCCACTCAGTGGATCTCTTCCCCCCCTTTTGAGACTTTCCTTGTTAGTCATTCATCGCTTGAAAGCCGATCTTAAAAGGAGACCCCTGAGGATTTGCTGCTGGTCCGATCGAGGTCACCGACAGCCATCAAGGACAGACGATGAAACAAAGGCCGTTTTGACGGGATCAAAGAAGCAACCCGGGGATTTCCATCCAATGTCAACATCGCCTCCTGTTCTCCTGTGGCTTTGTTCAAGTTTCTTCCATCAGTCGCCAGCGCCTACGAGTCCTCTGGAATTTCGGTTTCTCTTTGTCCACCCCAGCATGCTTTACTAGTCCCATTCTTTCTCTTCTCAATCCTCACCGCGGCTCGTTGCCATGACACATCGAGGAATGCCTTCGATGCACGTGCCTAGCAAAGCGATTGGATCAGCAAAACCTCCCGAGTCTTGTGGGGTTTGCATGGAAGTTGGACCTTTTCTTTCGTGATGCTTCATCGGTATTCTCGAAGCCCATCCCAGCCTAGCTGATTCTCGTGACTCACGAAGCTGGCTCGAGAAGCAGACTCGTCAGCGCTGAACCACGAGGCAGACTTGGCTTCGGCAGCTTCACGTCATTTCGAAACGGTCTTCGCCTGTGGTACCATCCGACTTGTGATACGATCGCCTCAGCCTCATGCCAGAGGATTTCAATCCCAAGCGGTTCTGGAAACAAGCCACTGATCATGCGATATTCTGGAAGCCAGAACTTCTCGTCCCAGATTTCACAATCTTTTGATCACATTCAATCGTTCATTGTGCATTAGAGATCTATGCTCTGGCCTATCTATCCTGTCCATGTAATAGCGTCACATCTAAGAGCTCAATCTCGGTCTAAAACCAAAAGAAGAGGGAAATCTTGCCCAGAGATTCTTCGAGCTTCAAGGAGGCCTGCCAACCCTAATGTATCCTGTAGATTCCACAAATGTGCCTCTCAATCCCAATCAAATATATCCTACACAGCACTCTGAAGCACCTCCTCATCCTTGCCCGCAAGCCCTGCGTTACCGCTGAATATGCCTCGTCCCCCTGTTGGATCGTGACCATCTGTGGCCGCTCCGTCGACCTCTGTACCACATCAGCACGTGGCTGCAGGAACCTAGACATGAAAACTCACCAGCATATTCCTCACTCTGATCTGCCCACCGCCACAACTTTTCCTTGCGGAAGACCTCATAATCCCACTCCTCTTTCTTGAGACGGTCATCACCACTCGTGAACACATAAGTCTCCGTCTGGACCTCATCGTTCTCCACCAATTTATGCTGGCCATCCGGCCTCAACAGAGCGACCTTGACCTTGCGTCTCTCGTATTCCGAGCCTTCGAATATATCCAACCGATGTATATCTCCACTGGTCAGGCCAGTCACGTACGTGCCTCGCACAGTATGGCCCTCCTCGGGAATGATACCGGGGTAATCGGCATACTCGACTTGGTGTCGGCAGTAATCGTGGAGGATCGCAGGCTTGATGACGAGCGCATCGGCGAGCTTGACTCTCACGGAGTCCGCTTGGAAATTTTCGCCATAGCAGACACGATGAAGGACTTCGGGCGCCATCTACGAGAAGAGTCAGTAACTAGCATAAGAATCAATCTTCTCTGGAATCCCACCAAAGTGCCTACGACATGAGTTAGCCGTTGAAACTTGTGAGAGTGGGGGAGGAAACTTGCCATAGAAGAAGGCGGTGTGATCTCCCATGGTGGTGTTCTGCGTGGAGATAAAAGCTTAGAGATAGATGGAAAGCCTGCCTCCCAGAAGATGGGCAAGCAGAAGTCTCTTATGCCATAGCGAGTCTTTTGTCTGACGGATCTGTTTCTCAAAGAGCACCAGGCGTGCCGCTCCGATAAGCTCCATGCTAATCTGCCGCTAGATCTTCGGCAAAACCCTAACATATCTTGACTTCTCATCAAAGCAAACTCTTCAAATCACCGCAAACGCACTTGCTCAGAAAAAGTATGACGGACTTCAAGTGAAGCTCTTTGTGCCTTTTGCTTCGAGATAGATCTAATCCATCCTCTATGCTCTATGCTCCATGCTCCATGCTCTCAAATACTCCATTCATGACATCCCTTGAGTTCCCCTAGCCGTTCCCCAAGAAGAGGATTGAGAGTCAGAATCCGGTGTAACGAGACATGAATATATGTCTCGACAATTTAAATTTATCAATTTCACAGCATGCGGGTTTAAAACTCTTCCGAACAGGCCTGATTTCCGTTCCAAGCTGCCCAGGGTGAAATCATGGGGCATGCAATTTGGTGCGTTTTAAATACTGCTTGCTTGTATAAGAGTTGCAGAAGATGCCGTGCTTCAACTGTCTCTCTTGTTTTTTCCCCCAAAATATGTCTCAATACCTCGACAACCACCTCTTCAGATCACTCCAAACATCGCGAAACTACCAAATAAGGTAAACCAATAAAGGCCGTTCGACGAAATCTGGATCGTCAACAATGTCCAGACTTTCACGCGGCCCGTAGATGCTACTCTGTAGCATAAAACAGCTATTGGCAGCCCAGATTTACCAACCCTATTATAAATAAAATTGCCACGAGAAGTAGAACTTATGAAAAGAGGGCTTTAAAAAGGGATTTATTTTGCATACTGCGGTAATGCGGGCTAGCTTTCGCCCAAGTCCTCCTGGGAAAGGGTGAAGACCTGACGTCCAAAGGAAACCAGTCAGTCTTGCTGAAGTCATCTACAGCTTGCTTCAGGTGTTTGGTGACAATTCCGAGATACTGCATGTAACGCCGAGGATGCATGAGCAGACTCGAATATATACTGGGCCAAAAGACTTTCCCTTGTGATGGTGAGGTAGGTTCGACCCAGCTCCAGATGTAGCACAAGCGTTGTGCGAGGCTCCCAGCGGTCTGCCTTGTACTACCTCGTCTAGTTAGTTGTTGTTCTCGAGGCATGTCGCGTTTGATTCGCCACGCTAATGAGGAGGCTATGTGCTATCTCAACATCACTCGAGGTCAGGTATGGTGGCATCACGCTCGTCTTCTAATCACTTTTACCGTCTAAACCTTCATTGATATTCGAGAGGCCAAAGTGAAGTATTGCCCGTTCGTCTGGGAAATGGACGACGATAAGAGAGCTACTCTGATCGCAGCCTTGTCTACATATGCCGAGTTGCGTTCGAAAAGCACTCCGAGGATGGAGGAGTCTCAGGGCAAAGGGAAGGGGAAGGCTTTGAAAGATGATGCTGATCTGGAGTCAGAGATTGCAGATCAGATTAAACTCTGTAAGGAGCTTACGAGCAGCTTCTTGGGGACCTCCGCTTTGGAAACACAGCCTGGAGCTCACGGAGCTCAGATGCATACCGATTCTAGCTCTGGTCAAGAACAGAAGATCGCACGGGAGTTCTCTCTGCATCAGCAGCTACTCTCCGTAAATGATGAGTCATATACCAATCCTTTCGCTGGACTTCCTTTCGTTGCAGACACTGGATTCGAGCCTGGACCTTCAACGAGACCACTTCCGACACTTGGACGCGCTGCTTCGGAGAACCGCAACATTTCATTACCCAATATGGCATTCAACTCCCTTGCCAACCAAAAGAAGGTCCCTAGGTACTCCCCATCTTCCCCACGGCTGGATTCCAAGCAACTTCCAGAAATTCCCCACGGCGACGACAACCTTGCTCCCCAGACTCTGCTAGGATTAGGTGAATTGCAGAAGCCCCTAACGAGCCCAAACAGATTCGCAGCAGCAATGAATGAATCAGCAGCAGTTCCCAGTCGGATGAGCAGCGTGATACGCAAACTACTGCCACATCAACGTCAGGCTGTGCTCCTGCAACCCAAACCGATTGAAGTGACTGAGGAAAGCCGTATCTACGGTCATAGCCAAATGCCGCAATACCAGGGGCTTCCCTCACCACTGCCTCAAAATTTCAATGATAAAACGGAGATTATTCGCCCAAATGATGGCCCGGCTTGGAGCCCCTCCTTTGTAAGTATTGCCCTCCGCCAAGTTTTCTTCTGTCGTGCTGATCGCCAAGGAAGACAGGTTATTTGTATCACATAACGGGTCTTGCATCCAGAGCAATGAAGTCTGATGGAAATGCAATCGCGGCTTCGAAACAGGAGTTCGCACCAGAGCTGGGACATTTACATCCAATATCATCGGTGCTCCTGCCTGGGCCTCCTACAGGAGGAGCACAGGCCCAAGGAGTTGACTCAGAAAGCCCACCAACGGAGAACTTACAGAGGCAGCCTTCCACAGAGAGTCTGCCTCCAGCATATGATACGCTGCAACCAATTAGCCAAGAGTCATCTATTGCCTCGCTTGCGACTCCTGCGGGAAGTAGTGTGTTCACCTCGACGAGTAGAAGACGGTCTCTTTCGCCAACATTCACGGGTACAAGCTTTACAGAGAGCGGCCTACGCCATACCAGCTTGAGGCGATCTTCAAAGCCCTCTGTAAGCTTGCCACCTACCCCGAAGTTCATAACTGCCAGAACGTCTGCCGAGGAAATAGAGTCGGACAGAAACACCTCCAATACCCAGTCGTCCACCCCAAGCTCCGATGGTTCGTCAGAGGATCAGATGGCAACGGACGAAGCTTTTGCTAGAGCCTTAGCTAAGGCGGACTATCGAGAGGCGCAGCTAGAAAGAGACATTCTCCTCGCCCACGCTGTGGCAAACGGCACAGCCGATGAGGCGGATCTGGAACTGGGATACTTTATGGCGAGAGAAACAGAGACATTAATAGCGTCGACGAACGCACAGGCTGAGTTGACGCCTTCTGCGACTCATGCAACTGATAATATTAATGTACGGGAAGCGGATGAAGAATCTCTACACCTTCATCCCGACGACATATTCAAGGCTCATGAAATCCAGAAACAATGGAGAGAGAAAGAGGAAGCTCTCAGCGCAAGCCTCGCTGCAGCCATGGAACTGCAAGCAGAGTTCGACCAAGAAGCTGAAGCTGAAGAAGCCTGGGAGACCTGGAAGAAAGCCAATGTAGAGGAATGCATCATTTGTGGAGACGAGCAACACCTTGAGGAGCTGCTCCGGCCTTGTGATCACGGGTGGTGCGAAAGCTGTTTACGAGACGGTTTTAAGAACGCTTTGGCTTCAAGGACGCCGTTGAGTTGCTGCAAAGCTAATCTCGACGTCAAGGGATGCTCGGGACTGAGTGGAAACTTCGTGGAAGAGTATGATACGATGATGCTGGAACTCACAACCTCGAACCCGGCATACTGCTCCAATGCACGTTGCGGGAAGTTCTTACCCCCACGAGTCTGGATTGGTGACGTCGCTTCGTGCGAGATTTGTAAAGCGGAGACTTGTAAGCATTGCCGCAAAAAGCACCATCCTGGGACATTGTGCCTAGAGGATAAGGAAACTGAGGCTGTGAAGGAGTTGGGAAGGAGCAAAGGGTGGAAAACTTGCCCGGGCTGTAATCACTTGATTGAAAAACGGGACGGTTGTTTGCATATAATATGCTCAAGATGCCTTACAGCGTTCTGTTACAGGTGCTCTAAGAAGTGGAAGGATTGTGAGAGTACTTGTCCTGACGGTAAGTCCCTTCCATTAACAGAAGGACAGACGACTAATTCAGTAACTTTAGCTATCTCTGCTACGCACCCAAAAACTTAACTTGAACAAGAGATCATCGTTTATTTTACATGGTCTCCTGATTCACGATCGTCTCCTCGGTTTTGTCCTGGCACAATAAATGTTCATCGTCGGGAGAGGTCCGACTGTCAAATGGATATCACGGATTGGAGATTATACCATCGAGGTAAATCAGTCTCTCTAGCTAGACGACCGTCGATATGATCCTTTAGCCTTTGGATCGAGCGGTCAAAGTATTGAGTTGCGAATTCTTCCGGTCTCGGCGCTGCATCTGAGAACGCTGGTAAAGTAATTTGCTCATACGTGCGTGATTCTTGCATTTCGCATCTGCTCTTGTTAGAACCAGGCGAGCATATTGCTGTGCATCATTTGATACTGAGTGACATTGTAGACCACATAGCCGCGTCTTAAAGATATGTCAGCTCAGTAGCCTGGGTTGAAAGGCTTACTTACGCACACAGAAGTTCCGTACAGGAAAGTGAATGAGGGATATCTGATATTTGTCTCTGATAAGTAAGAAGACCTGCGACTAAAGAAGATGGTAATACACACAGGAGCTCAGGGTTCGGAATACTTTGCATTGATTCTGTGCTGTCCCATTTCTAGAGGGCCACAAAAGGCTGTCTTGTATTCCATATGCTATAACCTTCCTCTCATATCATACCAATGATGGCTTCTTCTTGATTCCTAAAGCAGCAGCGTGATCTTTCTTCTTCTTCACTATTCTCTTGAATGTGGGCGGTGGCATCTCCAAAGCGGCTTCCTTGGTAAATGGGGGAGCTGACGGGCCAGCTTCTGCATCATCATCCATATCCTCATCGATAATCTCCTCCAAAGCTTCGTGTCTTCTCATGAAAGCCCTTCTAGCAGCTTCCTCGTCTTCCCTCTCCTGCCTCCGCTTCTCCTCGTCTATGCTTTCCCTGGTGACTGTAACCTCGACACCGTCCTTCCCCATTCTTTCATTCCTGGCATTTCGAGTCCGGATTTCATCTAAGGCATCCGCGACTGCCATCTCCCGCTTCGCATCCAGAGTCTTCGTCTCTAACTCCTGCATCGCATTCTTCTCTTCTTCCTCCCGCTCGAGTCTATCCAGTATTTCCTCGTCGCTCTCTTGTTTACCGCCGCCATTCATTCGCCACGGTTCCGTATTCCTTTTAGCACCTCTCTCGCATTCGTAGTCCATATTCTTGGGATCGGTCTTGAAGGTGATCTCCGCAGAACATCTTGTACATCTGATGTAGAATCGGTAGATGGGTATAGAGTAGTATTTCTCTTCGGTAGTTTCTTTTCGCGCATTGAACTTTCGACCTTTGTATATGTATTCGCCACATGATGTGCACTTCATGGGGAATGGGGCCATGAGACGAACAGTCTGGACTTTCGGGCCCGCTTGCTTTGGTGCCCTTGATCGGGTGATCTTTGATGGATCGAAATCCGGAGGATAATACTTGGAGAGAACTTTTCGTTCGGACATGGTGGGCGGTTAGAGGTGGTGATTATAATTATGATGTTCGTGGTAGGTGTTGTTTCTTGCAGGTAGTGGAGGCGCTCTACTGATATCCAAATTCGATGGCGCTAATTTACTGTAGCGGCCGCTCAGCCTTGTTGCTCTTGCCTCGTCCCGTCGCGAGTGTTCGGTTTGTTTACGCGCCTTCAACTTTCAAGAAACACTAAATAGTGGCATTTTCGTGGCCAATCTCGAGGTCTATCGTTTCAAATGCTTCCTGCCACGCAAACGGAATCTACGAATGCTAGGACATAAATGATGGAGAAGTTCTTGCGGGACTGGCGTCAAGACGCTTTGAATAAGCATCAGTACGACTCCGCCATCTTCATTGGGGACAAATTGTTGGCCTTGACTGGTATGCTACAAAAGTCCTTATCTTTGCACCCTCTGACTATCCCAGGAAATGATAAGGATGCGTTCTGGCTGGCCCAAGTCCACTTCTCCACAGGAAATTATACTCGAGCCCAAAGCTTCCTCGCAAAACAGGACCTGATCACTCGAAATCCCTCATGTCGGTATCTTGCAGGACACTGTTTGATCAATCAGGGACGATTTGAAGAAGCACTCAACATACTCGGAGAAAAGAACCCAACCCATCTCATCACGAGTGCCAGTAACAGCAGACGAAAACTGCAACATACGGGTGGGCATGGAAGAACGAATTCGTCACTGCATGGGAAAGCAGCAGCAAGGTCAGATCGATATATCGAGAGAGATGAGGTGGCGCAAGAAGACGCGGCGAACATCCGATTTGAAGCTGCGATGTGCTACTTGAGAGGACTTTGCTATGCCAAACAAAATGCTTTTGATCGGGCGAAGGAATGCTACAAAGATGCTGTCCGAATAGATGTCCAGTGTTTTGAGGCTTTTGAGCAGCTCATGAAGAACTGTTTGATGTCGCCGGACGAGGAATGGCGATTTCTGGAATCTCTGGACTTCGATTCGATCTCAATCACAGACGATACATCCTCGTCACAGGAAGCTGCCGAGTTCACAAAGATGCTATACACGACTCGCCTGTCAAAGTACAAGAATCCGGCTTCTTTCACTGCGGCGACAGAAACGCTGTCAACCCACTACAACCTTGCAACGAATGCAGACCTCCTTCTCTCCAAAGCCGATCTTCTTTTCACTCAATGCAGATTTAAAGATGCTCTAGCAATTACGAGCTCGATTCTTCAAGACGACAAATACAATTTCAGTATATACCCTCTCCATCTCGCCTGCTTGTATGAATTACAGCTTAAAAACGTCCTCTTTCTCGTTTCCCATGATCTCGCAGACAACCATCCAGAAGAGCCATGCACATGGCTTGCAGTTGGAATCTACTACCTGGCAATTAACAAAGTGGCTGAAGCCCGACGATACTTTAGCAAGGCTAGTATGATGGATCCTCATTTTGGACCAGCCTGGATTGGGTTCGCACATACATTTGCAGCAGAAGGTGAGCATGATCAGGCGATATCAGCATACTCTACAGCTGCTCGATTGTTCATGGGCACCCACCTGCCGCAACTTTTTCTGGGAATGCAAAATCACATGCTGAATAATATGACTCTCGCGGACGAATTCTTGAAGACTGCTTATGGCCTCTGCAGTGCGGATCCACTACTGTTGAATGAGATGGGGGTGGTCTTCTACCATCAAGAAAGACTTGTAGACGCCGTCAAAATGTTCGTAAAAGCATTGGAGATAGCAGATGAGATTGACAGCGACTCTCAAGCTTGGATATCAACTCGAGCGAACCTAGGACATGCATATCGAAGACTCCAACAATGGGATTTAGCTCTCTCGGAGTTTGACGAGGTTCTCAGACAGGGCGGCAAGGATCCATCGGTCTTCTGCGCGAAAGGACTGGTTCTGATGGAGCAAAGACGACCGTTTGATGCTGTTCAGGTGTTTCACGAAGCACTTGCAATTTCCCCACAAGACGCAATTGCAACAGAGTTATTGAATAAGGCGCTGGAGGAGACAGCTGGTGCGGTCAATGGAGAAGATGCTGAGGATGAAGAGTTTGAGAGGGAGTTAGGTTTAAGAAAGGCGGAGGCAACGAGAGTACTTACCAATGGCAGGGCAGGCAAAGGTAAGGCAAAAAGTATGGTGCGGAGTAGTGGTATTGGGATAGAACAGTTGATGGATCTGAGTGATGATGAATGATGGCATGCATTTGCTGGCGTCTGGAAGCATAAGTTGGTGTTATGGAATCAAAATGGGAGGAAGCTGGGCATAGGTAAAGCTTGAAGCATTATTCAGCATCAACTAAGGAGGGGGGTATATCAAATCCAACAGCATATCAACCTGAACGCCATGATCTCCCAAGCATGTATACAAGGTACCTTTCCGTCGATTCTCAGGCCTCCTCAAACTTCCCTCCCTTCACGCCATACCTCCAGCCCAGATAGCCCATCATACCAACCACACTCCCCAACCCAGCACCACCAGCCACCCCTCTCCACCCCATGGCTCTCCCACTCTGGCTCCCCAACACACCAGCCAATCCAACCGCCACACCCGGATACGTCCAATCATCACACTCGATCTGGCCCTTGTTCTCCAGTAATCTCCAACTTCGATCTAGAAAGTCAAGGTGTCAGTCAGAGTTACAATATTAGAAAACTACGAAGAGGTGGAAATTCCCCGTAGAACATCCACCCCGCATCCAACCGGCCAGCAGAAACAGCAATTAGACTCTCAAAGAACAACCCAAGACCAAAAAATCCAGAAACTCACCCCTCCACTCAATATCCTCCCTAGCCCACATCCTCGCCACCAGCCCGAGCGAGAAAACGCCCAAGCCCGCAACGGCGCCGACGCCCGAGGAGCGCAGGAGCAGGCTGGGCAGCGGGGACGTGGGGATGCGTTTCTGCAGCGACGGGAGAACGTTGAAGTAGCGGGCTGCGCGGGGCAGGAGGTAGATGTCGAGGGACACGAGGGCGCCGAGGAGGGAGCCGGTTTGGAGGGCTCGTGTTAGGACATGGGTGGTGAGGATGGAGCGTGAGAGGGGTTGGTCTTCTGCGTAGGGGGGGTGTGGCCAGAGGCGGGACATTGTGTGGTGGTTTGTGTTGTGCTGGTTAGGGGGTTTATATTGTGCTGCGAGGAGGGGATTGGAGCTGTTTGCTGGTGTGAGATCAGAGTTGGAGAAGAGTTTGGAGGGTGGAGAATAGAGATTAGAGTTGGAGATTGAAGGATAGAGGTTTGGGAATAGAGATTGGAAATTATAGATTAGAGGTTTGTAAGTTGCGATAGTAAAATAGACGCCCACGGCTGATAGACGAGTGCGTGAGCTCTCTTTCGCGGACAAGGCAGAATAAGACAGGAGATGGCTTGACGAGCAGGCATTTGTTATGCGAGATATATGATTGGCTGCAGTCTGCTGGCCAGAACACACTCGAGTCCAGCGAGTTTTGCAGCGGAGTTGCACTTGGATTTCTTTTTCTTCTTGTTTTTTGGTTTCTTTCTTTTTGTTTTCTGAGTCTTCAAGATAGTTATTTGTGGTGTAGATGGAGTGCGAATGCGACCTACGAGAGTCAGACGGAAGAGTGGGGTTTCTTGCCGAGAGTCGAAATAGACTTCCGATCGGACCTCCATCGTTGACGACACCTTCACTGACACGATGAGCTTGGATCAGAAATGAAACAGGAAGAGGAGAGAGAAAGAATGGGAACTTGTTGACTCTACTTTCTCTCCCGAAAGGCCTCTCAGCTATTTGTTGCGCACAGCTTCATTCCACCATGGATGGCAAAACCAACGGCTTTCCAATGAATCTACTCTCCTCTTATCTCTCCGCGGCTCAACATGAATTGCCCCGAGCATTTCTTGCATTCGGTCCCAGATTGGGACAAGTCAATCATCTCTTTTCTTTTCCAGCAAGTAAGTAAAATCATTTATACATTCCGAGTCCACATACAACTATGACTCCAAAAGACCTCAATTTTCTTGCCCCTCAGCCAAATCTTTCTCCACATCCCACTTTCCGTACTGTCCCCAATATCTGGGGCCGAGGATCCATCCCCCCCACCCCCAAAATCGTCCGGCCGAGCTCCGAACTTGCACGAAACTCCCTTCTCTAATTCTCTACTTCTCTACTTCTGATCTTACTTCCTGTCCTATAGTCTTTCATTCATTATTATCTTGAGATCTGTTTCTATCTGCTTCAACATGGACTCTCTCGCCGTCCCAAGAAAGCTCTGGGAGCACCCAGATCCCAAAAGCACCGAGATGTATAAGTTCATGCAGGAAGTCAACAAGAAGCACAATCTGCATATAGATGTATGTATGCTTTCCTCCTCACCCATTCTTCTCTAACAATGTCCTCGTAGACATATTGGGATCTCTATCAATACTCCATCACGCAACGTATTCAATTCTGGGACCATTGTTTCGAAAACGCCGACCTCATACACAGCGGATCCTACACCAAAGCGATTGATGAGAGTGCGCGCATGGACTCGATACCCCGCTGGTTCGAAGGTATACATATGAACTTCGCAGAGAACCTTCTGTACAGCCATACACGGGGAACACCGAATTCGCAGAGAGGAACGGTTGGGAAAGAACGCGACAAGGTTGCGCTGACGGAAGTGCGTGAGGGTGCTACAGAGATCCGGAATGTGACCTGGGGTCAATTGAGGAGGGAGGTGGCTCAGTTGGCTAGTGCGATGAAGGGCCATGGAGTCAAGAAGGGTGACAGAGTGGTGGTCGTTGCGAGTAATTCCGTGGATACACTGAAGGTCTTCCTGGCTATTACGTGTGTGGGGGGGATGTTCAGTAGCAGCTCGACTGATATGGGTGTTCAAGGAGTTTTGCAGAGAGCGTTACAGGTCACTCCGAAGGTATGCCAAATTTCCATTCTTCCACTCAGTACTGACTTTGGTAGTATATCTTCATGGACGACTTTGCCATATACAATGGCAAGAAAGTGGACCTCCGTCACAAAATGACAGAAATAGTCAATGGCATGAAGGACGTCGCCGAGTTTACAGGAATGATCTCAATGCCCCGCTTCGAGACCCCCGCAGACATCAGCAGCGTCCCAAAAACTCAAACCCTCGCAACATACCTCAAGAAATCTACCTCGACAACCCTGGAGTTCGAAAAGATGGCCTTCCATGATCCCTTCTTCATCGCTTACTCCTCCGGCACGACTGGTACACCAAAATGCATAGTCCACTCTATCGGAGGCGCCACCCTCTGTTACGCCAAAGAAGGGAAGCTGCACAGAGAAATCAGCAAAGATAGCGTTTGTCTGCAGTACACTACGACTGGGTGGATTATGTACTTTGCCTCTGTAATGCAGCTTTTACCTGGGGCAAGAGTAGTATTGTATGATGGGAGCCCCTTCCAACCGGACCTCACTACTTTTGTGAAGTTGCTAGGGGATCAGAAAGTCACATCATTAGGGACGAGCCCACGGTGGATGAATGAGATGCAGAAGAATGGAATCAAGCCAAAAGATGTTACAGATCTCTCGCATCTGCAGCTGGTTACATCAACTGGGATGGTGCTTTCGGACCAACTATTTGAATGGTTCTATGATGTGGGGTTTCCAAAGCACGTCCATCTCGCAAATATATCGGGTGGTACAGACTTGGTAAGTCTTGAAGCTAGCATCATTGAGCATAACTTACTGGACGTAGGCTGGATGCTTCGGACAAGAGAATCCTCTGACACCCGTATATGTCGGTGGAACACAGGGTCCTTCCCTCGGAACCCCAGTTGGAGTCTACGACTCCCTTATCGAGGGCGGCAACGGTGTTGCCGGCGCAAAAGTCGAGGACGGCATTCCAGGCGAACTCGTAGCACCACTCCCATTCCCCAACATGCCCGTCTACTTCTGGGGCGATGCGGCCCATCCACCCTCCCCCAAATCCAAATATTTCACTTCCTACTTCGAAAAATACGACAATGTGTGGACGCACGGCGATTTCGTGATGATCCATCCTATCACCAAGAACCTCATTTTCCTTGGCCGAGCAGACGGTGTCTTGAACCCTAGTGGGGTAAGATTTGGAAGTGCAGAAATCTATGGCGTCCTGGAGAATGGATTCCCCATGCTGGCTGATTCGATATGCGTCGGACAGCGCAGACCACAGGACTCTGACGAGAGCGTGCTTCTCTTCCTGATGATGAAGCCCGGCGAGAAATTCACGCCGAAACTCGTCAATGACGTGAAAGCTGCCATCCGGAAGGAGTTAAGTCCAAGGCATGTACCAAAATATGTCTTCGAGACGCCGGCGATCCCCACGACGGTCAATCTTAAAAAGGTGGAGCTGCCGGTGAAGCAGATTGTGAGCGGTAAAATCATCAAGCCCAGTGGGACGCTGTTGAATCCGGAGAGTTTGGACTATTATTACCGATTTGCTAAGATCGAGGAGGTGGTGGATCCAAAGAGCAAATTATAGATTTTTGCACATGTAGAATTTAGAATTGAAATTTTATCACGACGGTGAGTCTTACATTACCATCCTGGTGATCCTTGAACGCCATGATGGCTGCGAGCTGCCCTTGCCCGAATCATACCGATTAGCTTTAGTTAGCAATAAGCGTTTCAACTGCCTCTTCAATACTCTCTCGCCTCTTCTCAAAGCAGTACGTTCACATTCCACATCACGCAACACAAAGCTCAGCAAGGCAAATCATTTCATAATTTCAAATTCATATCGTGTGCTCGCTATTTAGCTACCCATACGTAGCACGAGCCCCATCCCAGACGACGTCGCGTCGGGCAAAAATCAGCCCAGAATCCCCACTGTAGCGCAAGCGCAAAACATCCAGATACCCACCCCCTGAGATGAGATGAGCTTGTAAGCTTCAAAGGCTTCGCAAGCACCGTCTAACAGCCCTTGGTCTGGTCCCAGCGCACGATGACGTTGAAGCCGCTGTCGTCGAACTCTTGGCCGCAGACGACTGGGTGGGGGTTAGCGCTCGTCGGGCTGCTTGAGTAGCATGCGGAGGGAGGGGAGGGAGGGGAAGGGGAAACTTACTCGGGTTGTCGATGTTGTGGCTGTAGTCGAGACAACCCTTCGAGATGTCCGCGGCGAACGAAGCGATATACCCGGGTGAGGCAGACACGACGTAGTTCTTGGCTAGCAGTGCGGAGGAGTAAGTTAGTAAGTATTTCCCAAGCCTCACTTTGCACGAGAGCTCAGCTGCGAGAGCGGGCTGCTTTTGAGACGTTGAGGATGGGGATACGTACAGTTGCAGAGCCAGATCGCAGCCTCGTACGAGCAGCTGATGCGAGAGCAGCCGGGCGAAATGTGAAACTGAGGGGTCTTCTTGCCAATGGCGTTGAGGTAGGCGATGCCGTCGGCGATGATGTACGGGTAGCAGCCAGTCCAGCCCCATCCGGCGACAGGGCAGCAATCCAGACCATTCTATGTGGTGTCAGCATGGTGATTTATTCCAGAGAGTTGGAATCCGTACCTTGTTGCGGGCGGTCAGGTCGCGGGAGTGCTCAGCGCGGGAAGTCAAGTTCTTGGCGGCGTCAAAGTCGACATAGGCAGCGGAGTTCGGGTCCTTTGGGTCGAGCTCAGGGTGAAGAGCTTGGAGTTCTACGAGAAGGAAACGTCAGCAGCTGTGCCACTCGTGGTGTTTCCTAGGAAAGGTGACTTGTGCAAAGTCTGATGCTGGCGACGTGTCTGAAGATGAGGTTTCGGGATCTGGAGCTACTCACGAGCATAGATGGACTGGACAGTTCCGTTGAGTTCGAAGCTGTGGCCGCCAAGGGAACCCTTCCACTGGGCTTCGACGATGGGGAAAGGCAGGGCTTCAGCGGAGGAAGCCAAGCCGGCGACCAAGGTGAAGAGACCGACGAGGCCGAAGATGAGGAGGAAGAGCTTCATGATTGCAGTTGTTCAAGAGATGAACGGTGGGTTTATTTGTGGAAGAGAAAGAAGTTGAACTTAACTCGGTGAGAGTTGAGAATGTTGATCGAAGTTGTTTGTTGTGTCGAGATGTGTCTGAGAGACGAGATGTTTAGACGATTTATATACTGTGATTCATGCTAGTCAAACCGGCACTTCAAGGCTCCGTTGTGAAGTGATTAGTTGTTGATATTCTGTGTGTTCGTCACGATAATGGATAAGCACTTGAGGAGGTGACGAAGTGAACTGATAGTGCCGAAACCTACAACCACAAAAAAGGCAGGGATGTTATATATACAGTGGCCCATCGTTGATAAACCGAGCCCTTGCAGTCCTTAGATGCATGTATGAGAAAGAAGTAAGTTAGCTGGAACGAGGGACGTAGTTGGAAAGCCACATTTTGAAGCATGGCAACAATGGCTAATGACAACAATCAACAACCCAAACATGAGAGATTTCAAAGCCGTTGGCCAGTCGCCGATGATTGCTTTCATCGCCGTGCTACTTGCAAACATAGCATCACCCAAAGCAACTCCATAAAAAGATCCAGGATGTGAGAGCAAGTTGCAAATTCGGAGGACTTTGGCTGCAAATTCACCCAACGAAGCACGGGACTCAATCGAGGGCCTGTGAAGTGTGCATTGAAGGTACGCAGGGAATTCAATATTTACAGACAACTAACATAATTTTTATATACTCAAGGATCCGAAGTTGAGATGCGTCCAAGCCTCTCCGCAACCAGTTCGGGCACCCGCTCATTCACGCTGCTTACACAGCTGAGGCTCTCTGCTTCACTCCACCGCAAGTTTGAAATTACCCCAAGAGGGTACTGTACGGCGTAATGCTTGGAAAGAAAGAGGCAGGGATAGTTGGAATAGCAATACTCTTGGTGATACCCAGACCAGAGGAGAGCTCACCGGCCATCGTCGTGTAGCTGTAGTCACTGAACGAGGATCAGCACTTTGTTAATAAAATGGGAAGCTTCTTACCTCATCGTTGTGACAGTTCCAGTAGAGGTGTAAGTAGTATAATCACTTCCAGTATTCAAGCACGGTCCGCTACCATAAGCGTTGTCACACTTATAGTACTCAACGCTTCCCGTGTCAGTCCAGATATAGAACGCGGAAATGGTGATATCAGTGCACGGAACTTCAGACGGACACAGAAGCTGGATCGGCGCTCGGGTTGCACCGTCAGAGCAAGTGCCATGCCAATGATCGAAGGATAGATCGGTGTACTGGACACCATTTCCGGCAGCCACAGCTTCTGACGACCAAGATGAGTCGAGATCTAATGTGTAGGCATTAGAGTGGCCCATGAAGTTGTTGAACTGGCAGTTGGAGAGTGTGCCGCTTCCGCCATTGCTCTTAATCAAGAGCATCTGGTTGCAGTTCTGAGAATAGATGTGATTGTATTCCACATAGGAGATGTCTGGTGATCGTCAGCTAAGTCGAAAATGCAAAGAGGATTGGCGTACCTGTATCTGCTCCCAAGGATCCAATGGCGCATCCACCGGACCAGTTGCAGAAGACATTCTCCACCATAATATAGCTCGCTGGACTCTGAAAAATGTCAGAAGAAGGATGATGGGTAGCTTGTCAAGACTTACCTTGACGGTAACACATTCATCTTTGTTAGTGACTTCCACATCGTGGACCCAAATGTTAGTTCCCCATACGTCGAATCCATCCAGACCGCCTTCATTTCCGCCACGAACAACCATATTGTATATCTCCCCGTTCGTGCAAGTATCCAGCGTAAGGTGGAATTGAGGCGCTATGCGTATCAATTGGGAGCCCACTGCCAAAGCGAGAAGTACTCACAGTCAACCAAGACGAAGTCGTGAACGGAGAAGTCCACTACTTCGTAGAGACGTAGGAGCCGCGGCCTATGGAAATCAGTAAAGTACTTTCTGGGTAAAGAATCGACGAACCCATATTCTCCATCTGCAATACATCAGTACGCACGTAAAAGAATCAGCGGAGGATGGGAGCTTACTCTCAGCAAATTGATATCCATAACCTTGGATGGCACCTTTTGAATTCGCACTGTAGAACTCGAAATCGGTCGTGTGTTCAATGTAGATCATATTGCCGCCCGCCGTTCTAACACATCATAAATTTCCATTCATAGATGCTGGACAATCAACCCACCCAGTTCGATAGATGACTCCCTCCAAATTAATGGAGATCGCATTACCACCCGTGAGAGTAATCCAGTTTGCCAAACCATAGCTGCCGGAAGGAATGTAGACTTTAGATGTCAGCTGAGGCAGGGAGAGGAGCGGATTTCCTCAACCTTCGCCCCCATCAATACAAGCAGCCCAAGCTGACGCAATCGCAGCAGAATTGTCAGTTGTAGCAGATGCGACACCTCCATAGCTGAGGATGTTGCATGTTTTCGTAGCAGCTTTTGCAGCTCTTGAGGTCAAAGGCCCAACAGTACCAGACAGCTGTGCAGCAATAAGAGAGGGCAGCACGAAGGCCAAGAAGAGGGACGTAAACTTCATGATGGATGAAGTGGGATATATTTGATCTGAAGAGAGAAAGAATCTCTCTTCGCGGCCTTATCAACGCCATAATTCATATAGAAGGATTGAAAGCTATATGAGTCCACTTCTCTGGCGCATTGAGAAACTGCAGTGTCGGCATTATTTCACACGAAAGAGGACGTCGGCGATAGATTGAGATGTCATCGATGGATCTGATTTCCACGAATGACGGGGAGTCAGGGGTTTCAGAAAGAGTGTGGGGAAGCGCCTATATACCTCAGCCGGCACTTGTCCCAGCAGAGCGAAGAGGATTAAGTAAACAGAACGATGAAAGAAACGACGCTGACGATGTGTTGAAGACGGAGAAACTTTCATTTGTGGGAAAGGAACGACCATAAATTTGGAAGCCCGATCAGGTGGCAGCGCAATAAGTCCTCCAGTCTCGTTTCAGCTTTTTATCCAATCTCGGCCTTTCAACAAGTCTTCTCAGTTAGTCTGTTTGCTAAAGTTTACCTCGATCATACCCAACCGAGCAGCTTCTTACTCCACTTAAAGTAAGTGTGCTTCGTGTAACTATTCAAATCTCGGGATTGGGGTGCACAAGATATCTCTCTTTCTCACTTCGTTCCAATATCGGCCGAGTGTTACAGTACCTGTAAATGGCCCTTGTCGATGGTGGATTTTATTACCCGAGGCTTACTCAGCTAGAATATCTATCCCAATACCACAGCTTACCATCCATGAATTGTAGTCGTTAGACATACGTTCGCGAGCGATCCTCGGTGAAATAGCTTTTCAATTCCAAACTCCTCATGATGTACATTTGGTTGCATCTCGGCGTCTAGTCCTTGCTTCCAAACCCCTCTCATGGACATTTTCATTGCTTAGCATCCTTTCCTGCCTTCGCCGCGACCTTCTCCGCCTCACTGATTCTCTTCTGCAAGATCTCCCGAATATCTTCATAAGCACCCTTCACAATCTCCTCAGCTTCTTTGCCGTGGTCCTTCGCAACGTCTTGTAGCTTTTGAAGAGTATCTAAAATTCCACCGCCGTTTGGCATCATCTTTGAGTACTTCTCTCCGGCTTGTTTGATGTATTTTTGAAGTTGGTCTGTGTTGCCAGAGGATACCGCATCCTTGATCTGCTCGAAAAGTTCGCCAACGTTGCCGTTCTTCAACGTATCCTGATTCTTCTCGATGATCTCTTTGACTTGAGGGTTCTTATCTAGATACGGCTTTGCTTGCTCCATTCCTTTCTTCCACGCCTCGTCTCCGAACTTCTTCATTTGCTCAGTCTTGTCTTGGATCAATTGACGGACTTTGTTAATGCTCTCCACGGAAACACCACCCTTTACTACATCCGTGATCTGCTGGTATATATCATCCAATTGCTTCTTTGCCTCGGGACCATAGTTGTCTGCCATACTCTTCAATTGATCGAGGTTTCCTCCGACTTTCTCCTTCAGCTGCGGGTGGTTGTCTAGAATCTCCGAAGCAGAATCGGAAGCCAATTCTCCTAGTTGCTTGATGGTCTTCTCCAGAATCTCCCAGGTCTTCGAAGCAGTCTCTACGCTCACCCCACTCTTTGTAGCGCCCTTCAACTCCTTGTATGCGTTATTGACAATCTCTTCGACTTCTTTACCATGGCTGGCCTGGACTTTATCGAGATCATTAAAAGCAGAGTCGACATATGACTTTGCGCCGGGGACGAAAGCAGCGTATGAAGTCGCAGTTGAGCGGAGCCATTTCAAAGCTTCGTTAGGTTCAGGTGCGGAGTCTTGAATATTTTGAGTGAGTTTGCTGAACTCGTTTCTTGTGGAGGAGGCTGCGTTGACGATGGACTTCGCGCCAGAGAAATGATAGTAACTATATCCCAACTGGGAACCGTAAGCTTGGTTGGAGTGTTTGGGGGAAAGCTTACACTGAACACGATTGCTCCTCCAGCAAGACCTCCTACTAGGCCTGATGATCCTCCTGCGGCGGCAGCTTGTTGGTTTGTAGATGCAAACCGTCTGGCATTATACCGAAATGGAACACGAGTCGAGCGCGCAGCTCGGAGAGCTATTCTTGTATTCATCATGGTAGTCTAGAGATCAATTGACGATTGAAGAGTGAAAAAAGAGGAACAGGAACGAGAATGTGTGAAAGGTGGAGATTTCAAAGGCAAGCTCTTTAATTCTTGTGTCGTCATAGGCCCCGAGCCGCGTGCATGCGAATTGAGCTACTTGTACCACAGACTGACGTACGCGAATCCTGAATTGACAGGTCGGAATACTAGAGGATGAGTAGGTTTGAAAAGTTCACTATCAATATGAAATGCTTTCATGTTGAGAAATCAAATGTTCAAAGAAAAGAAGGTCACAGTTGAGTCTTGAGGGGCGATTCTATGTAGCCTTTCAGCCTCGTCTTCAGCCTTGCATATGCTTGCTCGGCGCTCCACCTCGGCATCTTTGGGGAAGGACAAAGTATCGTATCTTCATTGACTCAAGGTATTTGGCTCAAAGAAACAAGGGAGGACAAGACAAACAACGACACACGCTCTGCCACATAGGTGCCAGCAGCGAACAGATTCGTAGGAATGTTATATACATTCCTTGCTTGCTTACAACAGTACAGTAGCGCGGGGAATCTTTTATTCCATCACTCGTTGTTCCAGAGTTGCCGTTGGAAGTTTTTAGTGAAGCAAAGAGTTTCCTCTTAATCATGGACCAACTCGACATCTCACACAATCTAGTATGGAACAATGGAACAAACCGAACTGCAGCAGGATCATTTGATTCTGTTTACTACTGTAGTCCTGCGTTATCTCCTAACTCCTCGCAGGGGAGAGCTGCTGTGGGGCAAACGGCGGAGCATCACCCCGATCCAGAATCCCACCATAGAGTTCGGGATAACCTCAGGGCAACCTTCACCTGACAGGAAACATCGACTCGATCATGACCGGTCTAATACATTTCCCGGCCATGATTGCCACCAAGGTTATCGAGCGACATAAAACCGTCGTATTTGCTTCAAGAGCTTGGAATTTCAAGCACCATCATTTACTATTGCAATCCACCTAGCCTGATCAGTGCAATAATCATGCAGTGGCTCGTTACCGGATGTTCCTCCGGCCTTGGCCTGGAACTTGCTCGTGCTGTTCTTGCTTCCGGCGAAAGATGCATCGCTTCGTCTAGGAACCCAGACAAAACCCCCGAGGTTGTAGCTGAGATCGAGAAACTCGGTGGTGTCTGGGTTAAGCTTGATACGGCAGCTCCGGATCTTGAAGTCAGATTGAGAGAAATTATAGAAAAGTACGGAAATGTTGATGTGCTGGTCAACAACGCGGGGTACGCAACAGGTGGTGTACTAGAGACCATGGAGTATGTACCCCCCAGCTAAACAAACTGTTACTGACGACAGTAATTAGAACTAAAGCTGCACACAACCAATTGGAGACAAACCTCTTCGGTCCACTTCGTGCTATCCAAACCGTTCTTCCAGGTATGCGTGAGAAGAAAGGTGGAGTGATAGTGAACGTCTCGAGTGCGGAATTCTGGGATCCTCATGCAGGTGTCAGCGTGTATGCTGCTTCCAAATTCGCTTTGGAAGGTCCGTATTCCGTTCTGAATCTTGATTGATGGTCTCCCAGCTGATCAGTCAGGTCTCTCAGAAGCGCTTTTCGCTGAGCTCTCTCCGTTTGGTATACGCGTGCTCATTGCGGAGCCAGGAGGCATGCGCACCAGTTTCATTGATCCGAAAACAGTTGAAGTGCCAATTATCCCAGAAGCATACAAGGGAACAATGGCCGATTTTGTGCTCTCGGCGATTCTTTCAACGCATGGAAAGCAGGACGTAGACCCGAAGAAAGCTGCGGGAGCCATTGTCAAGGAGGTCCTAAGTCCATGTTCAGAGCCGCCTTTACTTCGGCTGCCTCTGGGGAAGGAGTCTCATGAAGGAATGAGGAAGACGGCACAGAAGTTATTGAGAAATGCAGAGTTGTCGGAGGCAGTTGCAGTGGGGGTATATGCCTAAGAAGTTGAAGAATGAAGCCGATTCCATCTTGCCTACTTTCCCTCCTACTTTCCCTCTGCCAGTATCTGTGCAAGCTTCAACCCCAGCTCTGTATGTGATTTCTTCTCAGTTGCGATAGAGAACTGTATGAGCCCAAAAAATCCCGTCATAGTCACTTCTTCAACCAGCACAAATCCATTCCTATCCTCGGCTGGGACGACTGTCCACACATTGTTACCATACAGACCCATCGGAGCCTGCGATGGCGTTAGATTCGGAATCGCCCTTCCGGATCAAGAATAACAAGCAAATCACAAGATCAGCAGATTCCAATCGATCAGAACTTCTGAGTGACCGGAGAAGAGGGAATAATATTTCAAGGTCGAAACGATGATAAACACACTCAAAACCACGCACCTGGAACACGATTATCATCCCATCATCCGTGTCAATATACGCAGATATAGTTGTAATATCACTGCTCCCAAAAGGTGGGAATGGAACCCGCACCACGACAGAGCGATACTCGAGCTTCGCGCCAGGTGGCGAGAGGGCGGTAGCTTCAGTGACAATCCAATCGGTTGCTAGTGGAGCGTCGATGATTTCCTTGCTCACAACAAGAGGCTGCGAGTCTATGAAGGCGTTGTGGTTGTGTAAAATGGCGATGGCGGATGCTCGGTCAACTGAGGGGTTGAGAGGCGTCCTGGTGACGTTGGAGCGGGTTGAGGTGAAATCTATTGTTGTGTTAGTTGGAAATATAAATCGATCCAAACGACTAAAGGCCGTCGAAGCAATGAACAGGATACTTCTACTTTTCCCGTTCGCCTAGAGCCGTTGGAAATTTGATAGTGGAACTTGATGTTCTTGGTAAGATAACGGAGGACAACGAAAAGTCCCGTAGTTATCATAGTTGATTTGCAACACAGGATTTTTCAAAGTATGTAACGTGTAACTCACAAGACATTGGGCTCTACGCTGACAGAGCCCGGTCGTTTGTCAAAGCGCAACACACCACACCATGTGGGTCAAAGCCAAGTACGGGTCTGCGAGTGACTAGTTGTTGTATTTATTGACAATAAATACTGATTCTTTACCAGAGACTTGTACTCTTCGAAGTTTCGAGTTGTCGAGGTTTGGACTCCTCTCAAATTAGGTATCAGTCAGTCAACCGCGCCGCGACTGAAGTTCGCGAGATCTTTATGCCATTGATTACTAATCGAGTCGTACATGCACAGGTTCAGTAACATACTTTGTACTCAGAGTCATATTTGGTAGCCTATCTTCTATTTCGGCCAACTACAATTACTCCATGGACCAGGTGGATAGCCCTTATTCTTCTGCTCATCTTCCCACCTCAAACACACTTCCGCCGTCAAACAATAGATTCTCTCCCCTTTAGCAGTCTTCGCATCAAATGTAAAGTTGTACCAACCCTGCGTTCATTAGCCAAGCTCTGGCTTTAGGGAGGAAAGTGGGAGTACTTACAGGGAAGGGAAGAAACATATCCCAAGCGTACCCCATTGTACTGACCAATGCATCCCCTTCTTCAGGCGGACAGGTTCTATTCTTGCTTTGTAAATCTTGCTGGATGTCGCTCATGTCACAGAAATCTATGGAGCCTGTCTCGCCTTCCCTTGAATTGGGTGGGACGCCATATTCCTCGCAGTGAGAGCCGCAATTCTCTGTTATATCAAAGGTCGCATTCGGACCGAGGGGTTTTTGGAAGACACCAAGAAGTTCGACCATGAAGACGTCCTCACTGCAGGTGATCAGAATCTTCGCGAGTAATCACGAATCTGCGCCTCGGAGACCTAACTAATGACCGAATTAAAGCTCAAAAAACATACATATACAATGGCTGCTTGCTGAGGTGAACAGATTTGATCTCGAAGAGATCTGTCGAGCTGGAAACTTCGCAGAGACTAAAAGGGGAGTCGCCTGGCAACTCTGCCTTCATTGACAATGTGTTCTGGGAAGGTCCGCCGTTGAGGACAGGTTTTCGGAGTTTTGAATACAGCGATATGACATGTGCAGCGTCCTTCAAGTTTGGAATACGCATCTTTGTATTCTTACTGGAATTATGTCGGGAGGAAAGAATACGATTGCGAGCTGTGCCGCAAAACAAAGTCAAGGGACGACTCGGTACATGTGATCATCAACATACTTTTGATCTTTAAATCAAATGGCGTACGAGCTTCGTTGAACAATGGTCGCCAGTTCATTATCTCTGTAGTTTCTAGTTCTTTTTCGGGCGGGCTGTGAATATGTTCTTACTTATAAATAGCTCGTATATTTTATATTTTGCTTGTCAGCTGATAAGGGCGGTCGCGGCGAATCTCCTGAAGAGGTCGACCATTCGGACAAGCATCATCATGGATCAACACAGGGAAAGATTCGAACACAGACAGAATTGTTCCTGGGGAATATCTGGATGGCGGACGGAGTGGGATTGCATCAAACGGAGTTAAAGTTGCCAATATCACACTCAAGACTGTCAAAGGATGGGTGGGTTCTGCTGCAGCTAATTACTTTATATTCTGTGGAGCCGGAAGCAGCGAGTATTATAACTTTGACGATGTGATCTGTGGTGAAAATGAGACGAGTAGCTCCAAGTATCCTGCTACTGGATGTGCACGGCTGAGGAAACAGCACTTGAAGGCTTACTTCGCCTGCTCCTTGGCTATTAAATTCTACGAAGTCGTTGACGAACGATATCATTGAACTGCCCACTCAATATTGGAAAGAGCAATGACAGGAGACATAGCTGACAGCTTCGTCCAACGATGGAACTTCACGGTAAATGTGGTGAGTGAGCTTTCTCCCCTTGACTAAAGCAGTAGGAGTCCCCTATTGAATGACGATATGATAGGTCGATCTCCGAGCTCCATCTTCTTTCCAGATTATTTTCGGAGCTTCGAGACGAGTTGGAATGAACAATCATTATCTCTCAAGACTCTTGGGTGATTAGATTTCGGATCCCGATTTTGACTGATATATTCCGTACTGCTGATGCCGAACCCTGAAATCATCATCGAGCTCATGAACTATCTGTGTTTGGGTACTTACGAGGAGGCTTAAGGAAGGCTGTCGAACTAAAGCAAGCATTGAAGACACTTATCTGTATTGTCAAGATGTACATCGCAGTAGACTTCCTTAACATCCCGACTTTAAAGGACCTCGCAGCACATATGTACTTCTAGGCTGCTTTCCTTTTGTTGGAACAAGCTCCATGAACATAGGTAATATAATTCACACTCCTACTTCTAGATCGATAGCGTACTCTAATGTAACCTCCTTGCGCACCTTCACGTCCGGGATCCTTCCTCCGGCGAAGCCCATTAACGCGTGCTCTCGTCTTCTAATGACATTCTCGTAATCTGGTCGCTTGAATATCCAGAATTTCGATTATCTGAAAGCTAAGGATTTCAAAAGCTACTTGAAACACAAATCCAGATTGACGGAGTCTTTTGAGATAAATCCTGGCAAATGATGGCTTGCTGGATAGAAATCTTCAGGCCCTTTTCTCACTGAGAACAATACAGCTGAGTTAAAAATATGGACGAAGCCGCTTGACTAAATGTAGACCATGTCTAGTATTCGAACACTGTTATACATTGCCCACCTCATTCGAAACTCTACTTCTTCCCTTTAACCTTCCTCTTCCCACCCTTTAGTTTCTCCTCCACATTCCCAGCCCCTCCCCTAAGCGCACCTCTCGATCTCTGATACTGCAATACAATATTCTGCACACTACCCACGTCGTGTGATGGCTTGCGCATATACGTCAATCTCGCTCTCCTAGCCCTCTTCACACTCCTCTGCACGACCTCAATACCCTCCACATTCGGACTGTATATCTTGTACCACATCTCCACTCCCACCCTCGTCAATTGGTTTCGCAGCAGAATGCCTGTGTCTACGCCCCGCCGACGGATGTTGATGCATACTCCTGCGAATGGATCGCCAGTCTTCAGGCGGACGAGCAAGATATCGCCTACTCGTGCAGCTTCGGGGTTTTCTTTGGAGAAGAGGCGGGTTCGCGCCCCTGTTGGATCGAGAACGGACACTTGCTCGGCGTGGAGGTTTTTGATGGGTTCTTTAAAAAGATTTGCCGGTGTAGGAGGGGGAGGATATGTTTTTATCTTCTTGTTGACTGCTGGTACATCAGTTCAGGTATCATCTACCAAGACCGGGTCAGAGGATCACTACCATGTGGCACAGAAGGCTGATTCGTAAGAGGAGGATATTGAGAGGCGGGAAGAGAGTGGTGATACGTAGTTAGTGATCTCGAGGCATCTTTCTGCATTCGTGTTCGTCTTAATATTGATTTCCAGCAGCTCAGTGGCCGCAACGTAGGGCGTAAAGTTGCCATGGTCTAGGTGGTAGATGAAATGTTGATGCTGTTGAAGGTCTTGCTTCCAAATTCGGATGAACAAATTCTGCCAACGACACCGCTTTGAATATTAATTGACATCCACCATCGAGATCACCCATCGTTTTCGTTCACACGCCACATAACTAACAATCTTCCTTCGTTAAGGTTCCTTCTGGGATGCAGACTGGCGCTCAACGGCGACAGGTATGATGAACAGCAAAGGCCTCAGCAGAGGCTTCCGCTGCCTCAATTGCACATTGGAGAGCTTAGGACCAATTCAACAGAGGACTTTCACATCTTCTCCAGCGCGTCAGAGACATGGTATTAATGCCCTTCAATCAGTCCACATATTACAATTTAACCAGATACAGGCGCTGTACCATCATTTTCTCCAACCTCGAGCCCCGAACTCGATGACCTCCTAGCATCTTTCCGCAACAAAGTCTTCTTGCCTAGCCATCTTTCGCAATCACATCGGGACCTCATGTTCAAGGGAAGGCTTCAACGAGCACTCGATGCTGAGCCTGTCTATGCAACAATAGCAGGAGAAAAGTTTCGCCTGGAGCACGTCGATAGGACGCAAGACCTCCCTGGTCTACAACATTTCAGAGAGGCACTAGGGCTCATGAAGGAGCCGAAAGATTGGGATAACCTACCTTCAATTCTGATAGGACTCAAGGACGCAAAGAGACAAGTCCCGTCATGGAGTCTCACGTCGCTTACGAGAAAGGCTGCTCAGGCTGGCCGACTCGACATCATACTTGAGTGTGCAAGAAGAGTTTCAGATACCGGCTTTCAATTGAGAAGCCCTATGCTCGTTGCGGAGATCATGTGGCAGGTGCAGCACAAAGCTGTCAGAAGTAATTGGACCGCAAAAGAGACGAAGCAGGCTTTCTCGTGGGCGGAAATGGTTTCCGAGCTGCTCGAAGACAAGCGACATCATGGCGGTCTAGTCGCTGATGCCAAAACAGATGGCAGACTTCACCCGGGTAGCATTGGAGTCTTGCTTCAATTGTCTGCTGCTCGCGCAATCTTACTTCACGACGGCAAAGATATTGATGGAAAGGTTGGGCGATATTCGACGAGACTGTTAGGGATACCTACAAGTTATTTGTTAGAGTTTGAGCATTGGCAAGACTTGGATCAGGCCGCCCCTAATCGCCGTGTCCGGGCCAGTGGCATGGCAACAGATGACGCGCTCAAGTTTGATGCCATCGCTTCGAATCAGTTTCTCACTTACTTGGTGCCAGTGTTGCATGGTTTGAAGCTCGCCAAGCAAATTCTGGGTCCGGTGGATGGGCTGGTTATGTTGGAACAAGACGTTGAGTCATCTCTTATCGCGCAAAGAGAAAAGTTGGAGGGTTATGGGGATACGGAGCCTTCAGATGGACATCAACTTCGTGGCTTGAGAATATACGATCAGCTGTTGGGCCCCGAAGCTAGACTGGTCGTACCAAGGGCATAGAGGCCCATGGTACAGACGGAGGAGGACAAGATGTGGTGCCTGGTACAAGGCTGTGTCTGAACAGAAAATCCGGGTACCTTTGAAGCAACTGTATTATATGTATAGCTCAAGGCAGCACAATGTACTTCTCGAGATGCTTCGGTATCGCACCAAGCAGCTTCTTCTCCGTCAACCACTTCTTGGAGAATAATCGCTCAGCATATCTGTATGCACCATCGCACAGTACCGTCACTACTGTGTGTCCTTTGCCCAGCTTCTCAGCGAGCTCCTTCGCAGCCGCAACATTCAAGCATGAACTTGCACCAAGATACAATCCCTCTTCGTCAAGACATCGGTAGACCTGTTCAATGCTCTTCTCATCACTGATTTGCATCGAGCCATCCAACAAATCAATATCCTGTCCCAAATTATCCGTAACTCTTCCTTGCCCTATGCCTTCCGTAATACTCGATCCGGCCCGCTCAACTAGCTTGCCTCCAGACTGGATATAAGAATGCAGCACACTTCCTGGAGGATCCGCCAAGAAGCACTTGACCTGACCGTCGCTCACCGTCTTCAAATATCTCGTGACACCTGCCAGCGTTCCTCCAGTACCAGTAGCACAGGTGAATGCATCAACCTTCCCCTTCGTCTGCGCCCAGATTTCCGGGCCGGTAGTCTCAATATGCGCCTGCCGATTCGCAATATTATCGAATTGATTTGTCCAGACCGCATTCTCCAAGCGCTCGGCATGTCGTTTCGCCTGGTGATTGTAGTTCTCTGGATTGTCGAATGCAACAGCAGGTACCGGGTATACCTCTGCTCCAAGTAACCGCAATAAATCGATCTTGCCTTGCGATTGAGTGTTCGGCATGTAAATAACACATTTGTAGCCCTTCGACCGACAAACGTGGGCAAGTCCAATTCCCGTATTTCCAGCTGTGCCTTCGACTACTGTTCCTCCTGCTTTGAGCAGACCTTTCTCCTCGGCATCTTTCACGACGAATAAAGCAGCTCGATCTTTGATCGATCCACCTGGATTCATGAATTCAGCTTTCCCTAGAACTTCACAACCTGTTGCGTCAGAGATATGATTTAGGCGTATTAAAGGTGTATTTCCAATTGCTGTTCCAACATTGTCAGTAGATATCTATTTGATTGGAAGAGGGGCTTACCTCCAGTTAAACCCTTGACCACAGCCTGAGCTTTCGAAACTCCAATTCCGTACGCATTTGGCGCTTCCGCCTCCACAACCGTTTGTGCTGCTCGACGAGCCACTGTTGTAAACTTGCGCGCACCCAGTCGAAACATAATGGCGATGCAATTGAGACGTTCAATAGTGGTTTTGAAAACCCGCCGACTTCAATTTTTGTAAGCGCTGCGTGGTGTCGCAATTCGGCGATTAGATTGTTTCGATAAGGGGTGTGCGCTAGGTGGATTCTGGAACTTTGTAAACAATCGCGTGCAAGGACCCAAACATTCAAACAACTTCGATACACAACGACCTTTTCAACATCACCGGGTCTTGCACTGTAGGCTCAATGCAATAAAATTCACCAAACATCTCGAAAATCTGATTGAGGAGTGCTTATACTACGTACAACAACTAAAATGCCGGGTCGAGTGTCAACAGCGAGAACGCCTCGTACATCGACGGCAGTGTCTCATAAGTCATCTGTTCAAAGTCTCAATCTTCGCGGATCGACTGGGTCAAGAACCTCATCCACACAGGTTGGGGTCCCAGAGGAGACTCCAGGAAATGAATTACGGGTCCAAATCTCCACCCTCTTTCGCGATGCCCAGCGCACTACCGCATCCCACCGGAAGCTCATTATAAACCTACGAAAGATCCAAGAAGCATGCTGCTACGAACCAACAAACAATCGCAAAAGCAAGGCAGGCTCGGAAGACTTCGGCGAAGAGGAGTTCACATACGAATTTACACGATGCGTTTTGCGGGTTATGCCCGTGAAGAAGAGCGAGAGTGTTGGCGAAAGATCAATCCGATTTATTGGGATGTTTCTACGACTTGCGACTGAAAAAGATAACGAACTGAATACAGATGATGCGGAAGAAGGTGTTATGGTTGAGACGCCGAGCTCGAGACTCACTACTCACCTCATGAACACCGTTCTTCCTCTCCTTGTTTCGAAGGAGAAATTCGTGCGATACAGATCTACGCAGTTGATTTCACATATCATCAATTCTCTCGATTCGATTGACGATGATCTTTTCCAGCTTCTTCGACATGGGCTATTAAAAAGAATACGGGATAAGGAGGCAATGGTTCGCGTTCAAGCTGTACTGGGCCTCGGACGGCTTGCTGGAAATGAGGCGGATGAAGAAGCAGAAGACAGCGACGATGACTCCGGGGCTGGCCTTCTCGATAAATTGCTCGAGGTTTTGCAAAATGATCCCAGTGCCGATGTTCGCAGATCTTTGCTTGTTAACCTTCCAATCCTCCCAAACACGCTTCCATTCCTGCTTGAAAGAGCTCGAGACCAGGATCCCGCGACTCGTCGAGCACTTTATTCCCGCCTCCTACCAGCTCTTGGCGACTTTAGACATCTCTCACTGTCTATGCGTGAAAAGCTTCTTCGGTGGGGCCTCCGCGACAGAGATGAGAATGTCCGCAAAGCGGCTGGGAAGCTTTTCCGAGAGCGCTGGATTGAAGACTGTGCTGGCACTCCTGAATCTGGTGGAATAGATGACGCTGTTGATGGTGAGACTGGAAACAAAGAACCAAAGGGACCAAGCTTCGATGGCTTGCTTGAATTGCTTGAGCGTATCGACGTTGTCAATTCCGGTGTCGAAAATGGTGTCGCATTAGAAGCAATGAAAGGATTCTGGGAAGGCCGCCCAGACTACCGAGACGAAGTTGTATTCGACGATAACTTCTGGGATACTCTGACCGCTGAATCTGTCTTCATGGCGAGGAGTTTCAATGATTTCTGCAGAAGTGAGGAGAATGGAAAATTTGAGGCGTTGATTGAAGAGAAGATGCCCGAGGTCACTAAGCTGGCTTTCTACCTCCAGCGATACATCGCAGTTCTCGTCGAAGCTCTGAAGCGAATTGCAACTCAGGAGGTTATGGAAGATGAGGAGGAAGAGGACACAGTAGAGCAAGAATTTATTGTTGAGCAGCTCCTCCACATTGCCCGAACTTTGGATTACTCGGATGAGGTTGGACGGCGAAAGATGTTCGCTCTCTTACGCCAATCTCTTTCTGTTCCAGATCTGCCAGAGGAGGTCACGAAGCTCACCGTCGAGGTCTTGAGGGGAATCTGCGCCGGTGACGCTGCTGGTGAGCGGGAATTCTGCAGTGTCGTACTCGAGGCTGTTGCAGATGTTCATGACACTATCATGGATGAGCCTGCTTCAGAGGATGAAGATGGGAGTTTCCATTCTGCCAGATCGGAAGTTAGTGGAGAGACAACTCCTACGAGATCAAACAAATCTTCCAAGAAGAGCGGAATTTCCGATGAAGACGATCAGGAGAAGGCAGTTCGAGAAATCATGGTTAACATGAAGTGTCTACACATTGTTCAATGCATGCTTGAGAATGTTGAGGGCAACCTCCAGCAAAATGTTGACTTGGTAGCAATGCTCAACAACCTTGTTGTTCCCGCTGTCCGCAGTCACGAAGCGCCCGTTCGAGAACGTGGCCTCGTCTGTCTCGGGCTTTGTTCGCTACTGGATAAGCCCCTTGCTGAAGAGAATCTGAATTTGTTCATGCACTTTTTCGCCAAGGGACACTCAGCTCTCCAAATCACAGCTTTACAGATTCTTACTGACATCCTCAATCAACATGGTGCCAATCTTCTCGATACCAACCCTACTCTTGTCAAAATGTATCTCAAAGCACTTAAATCCGGCTCCAAGACACCAGAGGTCCAAGCAGCTGCAACGGTCGCTATTGCCAAGCTCATGCTCGGCCGTGTTATCTCGGAGACATCGGTCGCAGTTAATGATCTTCTTCGAACGCTAGTGGTCCTGTACTTTGATCCCAGCACCGCGCACAATCAAGGAGTCCGTCAGACGCTGTCTTACTTCCTGCCTGTGTATAGCTTCAGTAGAAAAGAGAACCAAGATCGGATGCGAAGGGTGGCTCTGGACGCTTTGCATAAGTTGTTCGAAATCCAGGAGACTTTGGATGATGAGGGCGACACTGAAACTGATATGGTCAGCCTCAGTACAATTGGTGCTCATCTTGTGGATTGGACGGATCCAAGAAAGTGCTACATTCCTGGCAACCAGCTTACGTTCGGTGATGAAGGTGCGAAGAAGGCTGTGGACGGGGATGTCCATCTGGAATTTGCCAGAGATATACTGGAGAAATTGGGCTCTAATGTCGCCAGTAAGTCTTGTTCATTCGGTTCCTCCGAAAAGACTAACGTTTAAACAGAAGAAGAGAAGAAGACGCTTGCCCCTCTACTTGCCAAACTTCACATCTCTTCTGCTTCGACAGAAATACTTATTCGTGAGGTCTACCAAGAAGTCTCTATTGCAATAGATGACAAGCGCATTTCCGATGCTACCGGTCGTAACGCTCTGTACAAAATCCATGTCAGTCTCGGCAAGATCGTCAATAATATGGTTGAGAAGGGGACCTCGGGGAAGAAGAGTAGCATCCCGCTAGTAGAGGATAAGGCTGTCCTTGAAGATGATGAGATTGAGGAGAAGACTGAGATAGTCCCGGTGAAGGAGGAGGATGAGGCCATTGATCTGGTCGCCGGAGCGGGAGGGAGTAGACTGAGTAGAGACAGTCTTGTGGATGATTTGTTGAGCGATGATGATGATGATGATGTTACAATTACTTGATAGGTTTGTGGATCATGTGGTGAACTGGATTGGAGCATGGGCACAGTTTTACTGGCGTTTCTGTATCATGAATATTTGATATTAATGAATTCATGCCTTTTATCTTCTAGTCGCCACATGGGCATCCGCAGCTCCTGGTTTGGACCACTGTTCTCATTGTACTTGTACAAATCAAAGTGGAGCTCTCAATGAAGAGGTCAGCTGCGTATGGTTTTCGTGCCTCGCTATAAAAAGAACTGCCTTATTTCTTTAAAATGATTTCAGAGACTGAAAGGCAATTAGAATTCAGAGCCCAAACAGGGAACAAACATATCAACGCTTAGGGGCTTTGCAGCGACGATCAATAGTGCCTGTAATAGGAGTGTCAAGCTTCCCAGATGTCTACACTCACTCCCCTGTCCGGAGATCTATAGCTAGATCAAAAGTCTGAGCCCCTTTGTTCCTGTCTTCAGTCTGGACGTCTACTAAAATCCAGTCGGGCTCAATTGGTCCGCTTCACGGGTAAACTCTGTACCGAACCTCACCTTTCCCCTTTTGAGGCATTGTAAACACCTCACTTTCGCTTCGCTGAATTCACTCTTCTCTCAAGCTGTCTACCTCTTAGCTTCCACTTCTAGCACCTGCATCAAAACATACGACAACAAATCATTCAAACACACAAAGAGACCCCAGGCTCTCGAGCAAACAATCCTCCAAAGTAAGTATATATTCGACAGCCCTTCCCTTATTTTCGCCCTTCTGACTCGTTCACGCTACTCTAGATGGAGGAAACTCAGGATCGCTCGCAAGATGCGTCCCCCCCCTCAGAGATGAGTCTCATCGACAAACCACTCTCTGAATCTACATCAACTGAGCGATCTGCTCCATCTGCAACTGCCGTCAAAGAAGCTACCAATGGTACTGCTGCTACGGGTGCGTCTCTCGACGTTTCCTCGACCACCTCCGCGCATACCTTTGTCCCAAGTACATACGATCACCTTATCAAATCAAGTGGCCCTGATGACGAGTCCGATGTTGGCATGATCCGACGCATCACGAATGATCTCGACTACTCCCGCGAACCATCCACTGCCGAGGAGAAAGACGTCCGTGAAGTGCTGGAGGAGAATCTCTCGATTTATTGGGAGATCTTTGTTGGAAATGTTCATTCGGAGCTGGAGGAGAACCTGAGATGCAAGAATTGCAAGGAGCGCGCCCGAAAGAACGTCATCCACAAGACCCCGCCGTCTTTGGAGAAGAAGCTTCTTGAAGTTAATGATTGGGTCCCTGATGATCACCTCATGCCGTTGGATATGTATTTGGAGAGCATCACGCCGAAATTGCAGGCTTTGGAAAAGGAGTATTATGATCTCGTTCTCAAAGGCGGATGTGAGGTGATGACTGGCGAGATTGAGGAAGTTCAGGATCACTAAGAAGTTGCATGGGCTTAAGCCAAAAGGCCGGAGACCTTGAACTTACTGTAGCGGTCACTAAGGAAATCGTGGGCCAGAATAGCTAGAGAATAACTTGAGATTGTACTGGGGTGGGAGTGGGAATAGTACAATATCATGACTTCTCTCAATAAAAAGTACATGTGCCCCAATCGAAAAGCATGTTGATGACGGCTACAAATCCTCCAATTGCCGGTATACCATAAAGTACTAACGGAACAATCATCCACCAGACATCGTGTTTTGACGGTGCTCCCATATCAGGTTCTGGCCATGGCCGACGCTGGAGACCATCCCAAATGCCAAAACCACTGTAAACTGCCCCGAATATATACCAGTGGAGGACCCAATTCAACTGCCCGACGCTTGCTTGGCCAGCGTGAAACTTTGTGACCCCTCCGAGAATCCCTAGTATGACTCCTGCGTTGAGAAAGCATATCACCATTCTCCAGTCAACCTTCCCCGGGGAGCTAAAGCTGAAAGACCCCTGGGGTGTCATTTGATAGCGATTTGCTTCCGTTGGATAGGTATGCGAGCCTAGACGACGAAATTCAGAGCATGAAGGAATGAAAATACTAGCTGATGTGTCCTTGGCCGTCGCGTCGATTTTCTCTTTGATATACTTACGCCGTGCTAGCAGAGGCAGGGGCGGAGATGAATAGTCAACTACAGAGATAGAGATCGTTTTGTCGACGTCTTTATCTTTGTACGAAAATTCAATTTCACTCTTCTTTCTCTCCCCGTCAGGCAGAACCTCCATTGCGTCCGCTGTATCATCAACATCATGAACCAATCTGCCAACCACTCCATCGAACCGACAGCCACGCTTGATTGCTTCATCCATGACATCAGATCCTACGAGATACAAGGCTTGATAGTCGGGGGTGACGATATTACCAACGAGGTTTATCAAAGACATGATAGCATATGGGATGACGGTCAGAGCGAATGCAGCGTATCCGTAATGCTCGATCTGGTTTCCCCTTGATTGGTACAGAGTCACAATTGCATATCCAAGCTGTACGATCGCAATGACTGCTTTTGGGATGCTATACGAAGCAGCGATAATGGGGGGCGAGCTGGGAGTCTCGCATCTTGGAAGAGTCTCAACAGCTACCGCAGCCGTGGTGCAAGTCTTTCCCGACATTCCTGTACCACTGGACTCAAGACGCCGTGGAGTGACATCTGCGACTCGATTTACTGCGAGAAGTGCATCGCGAGGAACATGTGCTAATGCATAACTCCATGACTGGTCTTTGAAGTCGTACAATCCTTGCACGGTCTTCGAAGGATGCACATATTGCTCGCAGGTATCGGTGTAAACCCAATACCGACCTCGTTCTTCGGTCCAGGGCGCGCGATAGACTTTCAACGTTCTTACGGGGTCTGGGGCATCCTTTCCACGAGGTCTATCTTCTGTTAGTTAGTTACTAGGGAGAGATACTCAGAGAGCACTAACATAGGGTCGATCTCAAACCATCCTGGAGCACCGAAGCTACTCTCCCAATTCCTACGCTTCTGAGTCCATTTGCCGTAGCTTTTTAGACTCCCTTCATCTCTTAGTATGGTGTTCAACAGTTTGTCTCCCGGGTATGGCTTCCACGATTTCTTCCGTACCACCATGCATAATGCTCCCGCTGCGGCAGCTGTCTGATAATCGGGATCCCGAAAGAGAACGGGCAAGAACTTCTTGTTCTTGAATTTTGCATTTCGTGCAATCGCATTTATACCCCTAATAAGCCCGGTAGTTGGAATGAGGAGAGCCCCAAATGCTGCGATCAAGACCGAAGTCGTTGCCTCTCCCGGATATGCTTTGATTGTCAAAGCATGGGAGACGTAGTTTCCAAGGAAGAACACGGCAACGTCGTACCAGTTTGTTGGCGTGCAAAACAAGTCATGTCCATGAATTATGGGCGCCTCCTGCGTTGAGTTTTGGGTTGTTGAGTTCTTCGCATGAGCTGAAATGGCCTGGAGAGCGACGAGTACTATGAACGATGCGCCAAACATTGTGAAGAGTAGGAGATCGAGCCTCTAATGAGGGAACATCGAGGGATCAAAAGCATCGGCACAGAACTAGTTTTAACTATGTATCAGTGAAGCCATTTGGAGCTTTGGAGCTTGAGTTTTTGATGCCTGGTCCCTATGTTTGTGTCGACAGAGGATTGTTATAAGGCTGACCCCAGAAATTCAAGAAGGAATTAGAGTTGTCACGCTCTAAACACCCCCATTGGGTACCTGGGAATGGCCTGGTAAATAATGTGGAGGCAGTGCAGCGTAGAGGCGGGGTTTGGTGGAGGCGCATAAGACGGCCGAATATCTTGGGTCCCACACGTGTTGTCCTATGCAACAACGTTTGGATGGTTTATCTAGTACACGTCCTCTGCATTCTTAGAACTTTCCGGATTATACAAACGTATCGTTGGTGGTGGGAGGGAATAAATCGCGCATGTGAAGATGAGTCGCTTAATGGTTGTTGCTGAAGGAGGGCAGCGCTTGATTACTTTACCAGATGATTTTCTCTCGACCTGACGTGTGTTCTACAATCTCCTGAGAGGAATAAATAGAAGAAGAAATAGATAAGAGGTAAAGAGAATGAAGTTGCCAGTCTTCATGACTCTATGCTATCCTCTGTATATTAATGCTACTTGCAAAGGTGCAAAAATCTGTGAAACATCCAAAGGCTAAGCAACGGTCCGCATATCAAGATATGCTGGGGTTAATTGAAGAGGCTCCTAGCTTTGCAGCATTATTCACAAATAGAAAAACTACAGGAAACGGTACAGTTCCCCATTATCAAGAGACATTTTTTACCAATTTCTCACATGAACTCGGATTTAAAAGGAAGTATATAATCTACTATTTCATTTGGAAAGCGAAATAGAGGACTGGTGGTATAGAGAAAGAAAGATCAAGGTATCAACAAGGGTGGGCAAAGCAAGACACAGCCCCCGTTTGCAATGTTCCGCTGTTCCAGACACTAGGGCATCCATATCCTGCCGGCAGGAACGAACACCGTCTCAGGAATCCTGAAATACTTAGAAAATAACTCCTCGCATCTTCGTAAGGGCTCGTCGATTTCGTAGTATACATCCTCTAGCTTTATCGGAAGACCTATTCCCATCGGGAGATGCAGGCCTATGAAGCCCTGCGGTCGAGTTGAAATCATCGCCAACGGATCGATATCTAATCTCTTTCCCTCTGGCCAGCAATTGCGGAATGCCTCGATATCAAAATACCCAAGGGTTCCTCGCTTAGATATGAATTCAAAAATCGTCTCGACTGGAACGAGGGCAGCTCGAACAACCATGCATGCCAGCCATAGCTCAGGGACAATATATCCCGCAGAACGAACATACGCTGTTGCGCCGTCTCTCATCTCGTGACTGAAGCCAAAGGACTCAGAAAGCGCCCTGTTGACATCCCGAACTGCCGCGTCCTTCCCCTCAAAATCAACCCCATACCGCAGCGCCGAGATATCGACTAATCTCGCGTCATGAAGATCCATCAACGCTTCAAATACAACAGACTGAGCTCGCAGCCGCCACATTATCCCGCATAGAGCATGGCGTCGATTGTTACGTATCTCAGGCAAATTCTTTTTGATAATTTCGAGAATCGATTCGACGATATCAGAGTCGTCTTTGTGCTCTCGGCCACCAATTCGAGCCTTTTCTTCCATTAGGAAATCATCCACTGCCTCGTTGTAACTTTCATCCGTGATGTTCTTCTTGGTTGCTTCAGTAATGAAGCTAGTGTCCATCTCATCGCGCAGGTACCTTGATACGGCCATAGGAGAGTCCAAGTAGACACAGAGACTCGGCCGGAGAGGATGTTCAAGGCAGGAGTGAGGAATTTGGATTTGAATAAATTGGTAATCGATATTGAGTTGAAGCTTCTCACTCGTTGACTCAAAGTATATACGTGGCGGGAGGCTACCCAGATCCTTTGCAAAGCACTAGCGTGGCTGTAGAAAAGGGGCTCTGCCCTGCGCCAGAAGAGTTGATATATTGGGCAGAAGACAAAGAGACAATGAGGCAACGTTTTTCAAAAAGGAATTTCACAAATTTCATGATCTGAAAAGTTCTTCGATGCCAGAGTTGATGGTTGCACAACCCCACGCTCTGAAAAGGTCGACGAATCATCTGATTTCAATCTCCCACGCCTTTCGTGGGGTATTTTGAGAATCATTCGTGTCAACTCTTCAGTCACTGCACTAGCTGGGTAAATGCAGACACCGAACATACCTCCAACCCCCGTTCTTCTCTCTCGAAACCTATTAGAACCTGGGCAGGCTTGTGGCGCGAAAGCCTTTCGTGAAATATTTTGCAAGTAACGAAATTTACACGTGACAATCATGTGATCGAAGCAATACCTTCAAAGTGTGCCTTGAAATAAAATGCTACTCGATTGTACTCTCTGAGGTATAGCTACTGGTGCTAGAGATATATGTATTATATCAGCATATTTACGAAGACTCGAGCGTGAACATAACAAACTTGAGTCTGCCCAACCACCGAATCCGCCTCACTCTCAGTCAAGGATCTCGAAGCTGAGGCGGCGCAGCCAATGCGGTGTGTTCGAGGTTGGTTGATGAAGATCATTCAAATATGACCGGCAATACAGCCTCTCTTACCCATTATTGCTTTTCCTCTACTCTCCTTTCTCGGAGTACTTGATCTTTTATATACTTGCATATTATTCATTTGGCCAAATCAAGCGTCGCAAATTAGCCATCCAGCCAAAGACCAAAACTATAACCCAACTACTCAGAAAACACTTCTCTACAGCCTCTCTTTGACTCTCTTCAAATGGGTTCTAATCATGAAGCTGTGAATGCTTTCCTGACCGAGGACATCTCGACCCCTAGGCCCCACGACACGTCAATGTGCCTATCATACGCACTCTTCCTCCACAACCTCCCGGACGGCGGCCTTGTCCTCTGGCCAATATTATTTGCAGTCGTTTCCGCAATATCGACGCAATGCATTCGAGCCATCACGCCTGGTGTCGGCGATAAACCTGCAACTCCCAAGGCTGATACTACAACCACCACCGCAGGAGCTGCGGAGAGTACGGCGATTCCTGACCCTACAGCATCAACAATCGATATCGAAGCCGGGCCAGTAGGAGAAGATCCCCCTCCTTATACATCACCCGAAGCAGGCCCTGCTCCAACCGTATCCCCAATACCAGCAATATTCGCCAAGCCGGCCATCAAGAAATCTTCAGCGCACCTCTTCGTCAAAGGCACCTTTTTCTTTGTCCTCATGCTCTTTTCCCTCATCCTGCTAGCTCTCAGCCTCCAATGGTTGAACTTCTGTCATACATGGTCCCCACCCTCGACTGCGGCCCAAGTTTGGTCCTGGCTCTTCTTCTGCATCCCAGCGATATGGGCGACGTTCGGCCTAACATGCTGGGTTATATTATTGCGAGATCTGTGGGGTCCAGCGGCCAAAAAGAGGTTCCCGATTGAGGAGTACGCTGTGGCAGGAGGCGTTGCGGTGACGCTTGTTTTTATTGTCGTGTTCCCTTTTATGAGTAAGTGGCCCCTTCGTTTGGCTGTGTGCTTTGGAGTACATTGGAAACTTCGACCCTGGCTGGGGAACAAAGAGCTCTGCTAATGAGTATATGCGTGCAGTTGTAGGAATGCTTTTGACTAAAGCCGTTGAAGCTGCGCAAAAGAAGTTGTGCCCTGGTGCAATTGCTGAGGAGGAAGAGGAAAATATGGAGCTGAGAAGAGTGGACGAAGTTGACGCGAATCTGCACGAGGTAAATGGAGTAGGAGAGTCAAGTGAGGATAATACGGGTGCTCATGAAGAAACTACGGGTTTAATAAAAGGTATGGAAACATGAGTCTGCAGGAAGGTATGGCAGTAGGAAATGCAAAAAGAATGTACAAGCATTGTGACTTTAATAGCCACAACAGAGAAGGGCAAAGTCAAACAGATATATCCTTCGAAACTTTCGATGTTACCTTTGGGGACGCTACGTTCAAGCTTCCAGTAGCATAGGGAGATGTTGTCGAGGGGGTTGAAGTAAAGTGCTTATCTAATATAAAGCAATGTAATTGCACCATTAATACAAAACTTCAGACCATTTACTATTGGTAGCACACTGTGTATCTTTCGAACAAACATCACAGTACTATCGTCAGAGTAACAATTGTGCAGTGCTGGACAGGATAAGAGGCCACAGCACTGCATCGTCACTCATAGTGCACACGTACCTGGAAGCAAGTAATCGATTGTGGTATTATCGGAAATTGAGCAAATCCATGCAGCTCTAGTCCCGCAAGACTTTTGTTACGCCATCTAAACTCCTAGCTTACTTGCTGCGCTTGTAAATCTTTTTCAAGAAGCTCTCAAATACAGTCTTCTTTAAACCTTCTGACTCATCAACCTCAGCAATCATCTTTCTAATGTCACCAACTCTCTTCTCCTCATAATCATTGTAGATCTGCTCCAATTTCAACTCATCGTAGAGCTTCTTCACCACAGTCTCCTTCGCCTTGTCTTTCTGTCCATAGTTCTCCTCCAACACCTTCCTTTGCTCAGGGGTGCAGATTGCGAGAGCCTGGTTGACAAGCCACGAGCACTTGTTATCCAGGATGTCTGTGCCAATCTTGCCAATATGTTCTGGAAGTCCGAAATTGTCGAGGTAATCGTCTTGGATCTGAAAGTACTCACCGAGAGGGATGAGGATCTGTTCGGCTTGCTTGAGGTTCTTTGGTGTTGCGATGTTTTGGTGGTAGAGTGCGAGGGCGACTGGGAGGTAAAAGGAGTAGTACGCAGTCTTGTAGATGACAATAAATCGGTACTTGTCCATTGAGAAGTTGTTCAGATCGACCTTGTCCTCTGGCGCAGTGAGTAGATCGCACAATTGGCCAAGTTCGGTCTGGAAGGTGACCTCGTGGAACAGTTCCACAAGGTCGATGTATGAAGGGTGCTTCTTGAAGTACTTCTTGAGCAGGTTGTAGATCGCAGCTTCGAGCATGAAGGCGTCGTTGATAGCGACCATTCCAACATGAGGTTGTCGGTACCAGCATGGCTGACCTCTTCGAGTAATGCTGCTATCCATGATATCGTCTGATACCAAGAAGAAGGCTTGTAGAAGCTCGGTCATCCATCCTAATGTCGCTGCTTCGAAGTATTGCTCTTCGGATAGCGGGGCTTCGAGGATCATGGAGACGGAATCTGGGACGGACATGCCGCGATTGCATTTGCCACCGACCGTGTTGGCAATGAGAGACTTTCAAAAAGGTTAGTAAATCAATTACAGAGCTTCAAAGAGGGTTGTTTGCCCGCCTACAGCTTTGTACCACTCGACGAAGGCTTCTGGGAGATTGTACTTCTTAGCATCATCGAGAATGTCCTCAGTGAGCTTTGGGAAGATGGACTCGAACTCCTTGAGAGTAGTGGTCTTCGCCATGATGTCAATTGTTGGTTTTAAGATGTCGGAAATGAGATAACAATCAACCAAGTCCTGAGGAAGCTTTGTTGTACTCTCCCAGGGGAAATCTTCGGGTGAGAGTACTCGTAGCGGTGAAGAAAGTGGGGGTTTCCGGTGGCAGAATTTCTGACGCGCCGTCGCGATTTCCAAGTAAGCCGTGGAAATGCAGTATACTAGTCAAACATCTGCCCACACTTCATACACCAGAGATATCCATCACCTTCCGCGGAACAGTCCAGTCGAGTTATGTCGAATCCTGGATCAACTTCTGTCTAAGCTGACACGCTGTTTCCTCCCTGGAGCGGCCGCAACGAACCATAAACATACACGGCTTTGTCAATACCACGCTCAACATCGTATGAACACCTCGAAATAGAGTTAGCCGCTCCCCGGCTATATATGCCAAGATGCCTCTCAGCGAGCATGATACCTCGCAACTGCGAGCTACACTGCAAGAAGCAGTTGTAAAGTGCTCGGAGCGATGTTTATACCAATCAGCAAAATGGTACTTGACCACGAGTAGCCTCCATGATCGAAGCTAATGAGTTGAAGGGCAGCAGAACTGCTTACCTCGATCCCTTCGAACGAAGACCCGTCGGAACCCGAAGACTCGCAGATGACTGAAGTCCCCTTGGAAGGTATGCCCCCAGTCGTTGTAACTGGAAATCTTGATCCCGAAGAAGCACAGCTGGAAGCGAGGGAGATAAACCGATATTTGTTTGCAAAGTCACTTTTTGATTGCCGAGAATATGATCGTTGCGCAGCTGTGTTCCTACCAGAAACTGTTCTATCTGGCATACTACCAGTCTCATCGAAAGGCGCCCAGAATACGACATCGCCCAAAGGAAAGGGAAAGGCAAGAGCTTCGGCTAGCCGGACTGGTTCCGTGAATCCGTCAAATGTACCAAAATTGAGCCAGAAAAGCTTGTTCTTGGCTTTGTATGCGAAATTCATGTCTGGAGAGAAGAAGAAGGACGAGGATAGCGAGATGGTAATGGGACCACATGATGGAGGCAATGCCGTCAACAAGCAATTGGTGGTCCTAAGTCGATTTCTAGAGAGCTGGTTTCAAGAACGGATGACTGGGACCGGAGAAGTTGTAGGAAGCCAAGGATGGCTCGAGTATCTGTAAGTGCTCTCGAGGATAGGAAGATCACCGCTAATGAATACAGATACGGTATGGTTCTAGCAAAAGACAAGAACGAGGAAGAAGCTATGAAGTGGCTTATTAGAAGTGTTCATTTATATCCCATGAACTGGGGATGTTGGCTCGAGATGACTTCTCTGATTAGTCAAGTAGAAGACGTAAGCGTCTCCAATGTGAAAACTACACTGGGTATCTGACTGACTTACTTCAAGCTCAATCGAATATCATCCCACCTCCCACAGAATATCCTATCCTTCATCTTCCATCTACACACCTCACTAGAGCTTTATCAATCATCACCGAATCTCTCCAATTCCCTAGACCAGCTCCTCTCCATTTTCCCTAAGAGTCCATTCCTCCTCACATGTCTCGCCCTTCTCGCCTATCATACAAAAGACTTCGTAACGGCAGACAGTCACTTCGGTCATCTTCTCGCTCTCCACCCCCACAGACTTGACTCTCTGGATCACTACTCTAATATTCTCTACGTCATGAATCTACGGCCGAAATTGTCCTTCCTGGCTCATCTGTGCTCATCAGTGGACAAATTCCGACCAGAGTCATGTGTCGTGATCGGAAACTACTACTCCCTCCTCTCACAACATGAAAAGGCGGTACAATATTTCCGACGAGCTCTCACACTAGATCGCTCATGCCTGAGTGCTTGGACACTTATGGGTCACGAATATGTCGAGCTGAAGAACACACATGCTGCAATTGAATCATATCGGAGAGCAGTGGATGTCAACAGAAGAGACTATCGAGCTTGGTATGGTCTGGGTCAAACCTACGAAGTACTTGAAATGCACGCATACTCCCTCTGGTACTATAAACGTGCAGCTGGACTGCGGCCATGGGATGGAAAGATGTGGATGGCTGTCGGATCCTGTCTCCAGAAGATGGGACGCGATCTTGAAGGCATCAAAGCTCTAAAGAGAGCATTGCTAGCAGACAGCTATTACGATGCGGGAGTAGGAAGCTCATTTGGTAGCGGAGGTCTGGAAAGAGGCGGGATCATGGATCCTGAGATCTTGCTGCAGATTGCCGGGATGTACGAGCGATTGGAAAATGAAGATGAGGCTAGGATATATATGGAGATGTGTGTTGCACAGGAGGAAGGAGCTGGTGATAATCTCGAGGCTTCGGTTATCAATATCCATGCTGATTCGCAGTCGTCGGATGATGAGTCCAGGCCAGGAGTCACTATGGGTGGTGCAGGGGGGGATAATACTGGGACGGGAGTCACAGCTGCCACTTCAAAGGCGAGGATGTGGCTGGCTAAACATGCGATGAGGACGGGGGATTATAATCGGGCTATGCAATTAGCGACGGAACTGTGTCAGGATGGTGTCGATGTTGAGGAGGCTAAGGCGCTGGTTAGGGAGGTTCGTGTGAGGCTGGATGTCATTGGAGAGGAAAGCCGTTGATTTTCGTAGCTCAAGAGAAGACTATGAAATCTTGCTGTAGCAGATATGCAGCTGCCGTAGGAGAGCGGGATCACTTGAAGATAATGGGAGCGAACTTGTAAGGGAGTTGGCAACAGTTGGTGCGAGAATTCGGATCCGGATTGCTCAAAAGTTGTGCATGATCGGGATTCGAAGGATTGCTAATATGCGCAAGATACTAAGATGTGGCTCCGCATCATAGTTCTCGTGGATTTTCTGAGCGATTAGGGACTTATGATGAATGCAAATCCATTTGGCCTGTCCTGTTTTCAGTTCAACAGCTCTGCAATAACATTAGATGATAGGGGGTGTATCACGTGACACTAGGCTCAACCGGCTCGAAATTACTCAGGCAGGTACAACAGAGTAGTTATTTGCAGAGGTTGTCAAAGAGAGAGCTAGTAGAAATAAAGCTACTATCGTTGTCGAAATAGCTGTCGATTAGCCTACGGGAATAATTCCCAAGGTCAAAATACCTGTAAGATTCTGCAGTTCCCATTGGGTAATAAAGAAACGTGAGGCTTTGTGCAGCGCGCCGTGGGCGCTTACGAAGGATTGCCGCTACTGTATCAGAAGTGGATTTACCTCCTCTCTCTCTCCGCGGGACAACAATTGATGAAGCATTTCCTCTTGGGCAGGAAATCATATACTTCGGCCATTGGGCAGTTGATGGCTGGCCGCTGTTAAGGTACAACGTGCAAGAGCCCATCAGACTGGACCACCAAAGCAATCAATCAGCGCCGATTTTCGTATTCCGTCATCTGGGAGATTCCAACATCCGATCCTATTCGCACGACATCAAAAACCAACACTATGTCGCACCCACAAGGCTTGGTCTCGTTATCTCCAGACAAAGAAGTTTCTCCTCTAGATGGCAGAGCGTTAGACCTGCCTGCTCTCGAACCGCCCACCGAGCCAAGCGCGGCTTATGCTGGCAACATGGAGAACTACGAAATGGAGCGCTATGTGCTCCAAAGTCTCGAACTATTAGCCTCGACGCCTACTACTCAGTATTACGGCCCTGAGATTCCCCAGGGCGATGTGTTTCCGAGATGTAAGCCCCCGGCACCCCTTATTGTCCTTTTGCTCGTTAGTACGCCTTTGAGATGCACGCTCTATAAGTGGTTATGACCACAGGAGAGATTGGTATTGGTTTCAAGTCGCAATGGGCTATTCCTTATCGGTGCATCTCTTTGAATTGGAAGAACCGAGAGTCGAGGAGAGCAAGTTCGCTCTTATCGAAAGCTGCAAGACGCAAGAGACATGCAAAATCATATCATATCACGTGATCTTGAAAATCTCTTCGTATGCTAAGTCGATATGATTTCCCTTAAGTTATTGATGAGTTTGGTGTTAGAGAATAATCTCGGTATGCTGACATACCCTATTCAGCTCCTCTCGCCGCTCCTCCTCCACGCTATGGTCGATGGGATGGCCGGCAATCCTTTCAGCAGGCTCATCAAAGTTTGCTTGGTGCCCATGAGCCGGACCAACAGCCATGCTACTCTACTGCCTCTTCATCAAGTGTTCAATCACCCTCGATACCGCCCATATACACACACATGAACTATCACGACCACGCGTTACCTGAGGATCCCTCAGTAGTCAAATCTAGTAATTCCCAGGCCAAAGTCGCTGAGCCGAATTTGAAGCGACAGCGCAACACAGCCGCCAGTGCCAGATTCCGCGCAAAGAAGAAGCGCAATGATGAAATGCAGGCCCGAGATGCGCGCGAGAGAGAAGCGGTCATCAATAGGCTTGAAAACAGGGTAACAGAACTCGAAACGGAGAATCGGTGGTTGAAAGACTTGTTGATTGACAAGGCTGAGGCGACCGCAAAGAAGGAGTCTAGAGTTATTCCCGATGACAGGAAAGGTTCCGAGCACAAAGACGGCGTGGGTACGTCAAGCGCATGAGGGGTGTAATGTGCTTGATTTGGTTGCACTTGTATTGCCGCAAGTCAATAACGGGGACGAAACGTGAACTATGGACGGTCTATATGATTGAATATGTGGTTCCAGCTTCCTTTGGCGTTCTAAGACGATACAATTAACATCGTGGGTCATTCATGGGAAGGGCTTATAATGTGTGCTCTATCAGCTCAGCTACATGTCAGAGCCTCCGTTTAGATAATTTTTGGACTTCGCGGTGTAATAACGTGCTGCACATATTGGTTTACGGGGCTTGGAAATATATCACGAAAGTTCGGACGCTCAGTACTGCTCTCACGTCTTTGTTCAGTCGCAGATCAAGCGTTTACACAGACATACCTGCAATCTTCATCTACCACCAAGAAATATGTTGTCGGATTCCGGAACTCACGCTTCAAAATCGTATTCTGTATAGTAGTTGGCTCATTGCATATTTGCCACCTCCAACTTGCATCTACATCTATGGCTTTCCAGTAGGTTCATGTGACCTTGGGTTACAGCACCAAAGAGTGAGTCACATGATACTTCATGGAGGAGCCTTCAAGTGCCCATTAACCCATAGGGTCGCCAAACAGGGGATTTTCATATACTAGAAATCTGGTACCCAGCAAGGCATTAGTTCGAAGTTCCGAACCAATCCTGGCCCAGCAGCAGCCCTGTTCATCGCCACTGCTGCTTAGCTTTCATGATAGAACAACGGTCTTTGTGATGCCTGTGGAAATCAGAGAAGTTCGATGAAGATTTCTGTTCATGACTTGGAGTTCTCTTTGTCCACATATAAAGTACTACAATACAATTGTTCTTCTTCACAAAGAGAATGATTACCTCGAGTATTGTAAAGAAACTAGAGGTTCCATCACTCCCGAGAAAGCTTGTCAAGTGTTGTTTCTTAGCAGGCATGTTAACCAGATGAGCTTGAACAGCTCCAAAGTCAGGGGTGAACAGCACTGAAAACTCCATATATTGAGAAGCATTTTTCTGAGAGCATCTTTGGATTTTCACTATCGTTTCTTCTTGCAACTCCTACCAATTCTAAACCCGCAGCAAATCCTGAAATGCCTTATTCAATTCAAACAGACAACAAGAAGTCTCAAGATAAGAGAGCGATCAGATTTGCATGTGGATGCACTGAGGCACCAGAACAACCCCTAAAGAGTCAAAAGCTAAGCTGGTTTCGACAAGCTTTTACCAAGGACCCTGGAGTCTTAGTATCTCCATGCGTTTGTGACTCTTGTCTGACTGCCTACTGTCACAAGGACAGAGCCGACTATTTCATACAGATGGATAAACTTATCCGCGGGCGATTGAACAATGATGAACCGGCCGCACGAGACATGAGAGGAACAACCGCTGCGGCGCAGCTGGTTGAAAGCATAGAAGACGACATTCGAAATCGCGTCAAAATGCAGAAGAAAGGTTGGCAAACTAACCAAAGAAAAACCTTCAATGCAAGACAGTATCACGAGTATCTTCGGGACAAACAAGAGCTCGAAAATTCAATGGAGATATGGAGGGATATGCACCAACAGGAACACCACGACGGTAATTTACCTGGTCCCGAAGCTTGCCTTCAATGTTCTCTGAGCTTACACCAGCGCCTGACTTGTTGTAGGAAGGAACTGCATGACAGATTGGACCAGTATGAGATTGATACAGCATCGACGGGATCCAGACCAAGCACCCCCGAAAATTCATACGATAACCCTGCACTCAGAAAGGCAAATGAGGAGCAAAGAGCTTTTGAGATAAAGCAAAAATACTATATTCACCCCGAGCATGCCGATCGCGACTTCGCAAAAAGTCTCGGCAGTTCTTCCACGCAATTACAAGGGAGGGCACAACCTTCACAATATGCTCCTGCCGATACCTCAAAAAGTAAAGTGGGTTTTGACGGCTTTTTTTAATTGCCTGTAGACTCCCATTGTGTTTGTGACTCTTGCTGACCAAACGGCCTCTCTTTGAGTTGTCTTACTCCCGTATTTAGTCTTCTTGGACCCTTACATGTCTACTCGCACCATTTTATTTGTTGACAAAGAGTTTGTACATGCTGTCTCCCCTTTTCTAGCGTTTAGAGCTTAGTGTCTTTCCAAATTGAAGTAAGAGCAATTCTGTTTGGGAAGGGAATTTCCTTGGGAGGGTATTTGCTTAGATTTGATAGCTATAACGATGAAAATTATAAAACCAAAAATTCTGCTGAGCGCTTGTGACCTGTTAAATATTCGAATAATAACCATTAGACGACACTCGTATAGAAAAGCAAGGCGAGCCTACATCCCCCTGGCTAGACTTCTTCATAGTTTAGACCCTGACTCCTGACTGAATTTGAGCTCAGCCATTGACAGTCAGGAAGCGGCCTTCCCAACAATTCGGCCTGAATCTGCAGAGCTATAAACCTTGACTGGAATCTAGCTTCGCTGACAGCCCCTCGCACAACCCATAACCATTCAGCTATCGACAGTCAGCCCAGTCCTCAGCCCGACTCTTTTCTTTCAAGGACACTTACCACCAGGCGTCATAGGTCCGCTGACCTCTCCCTCAGCATCCAGCACTCTGGTTTGCGGTAGGGATGCCGCAATCTCATGCCCCACAATTCCAGCAGCCTGAAGTCTGATATCCCTCTCATACCCAGTCGCAAACACCACCAAATCAGCTTCTATTTCCTGGGCATCCTCAAACTTTAACCCATTCTCTGTGAATCTCTCGATTTTGACGCCTGATTTAATATTGATATCACCATCCGCTATACGCTTGGACGTCCCGACGTCGACGTAGTAACCTCCCCCTCGCAATAGAAGGGAATCCGTTAACACCACATCTCGATCGACACGGAATCCAGCTTTTTCTAAGGCATCGAAGCGTTCGGGGTTGGCTGTGATCAAACCGCCCATATTGACTTTCATTAATTCCCGTTCGATTTTCAGGGGTAGTAGGCTGACGAGGCGGTCGGCCATTGGAGGTGGGATGTCCATGTTATAAAGCACTGGATCAAGATTAGCTTCTGTAATGTTTACTCAAAATCATTGATTTTGAGACTGACGAGAAAAGTAGGATACTCACTAGATTGTCCATGCACAACCCACTCCACGGGAAAGACCGGTGTTTTGCCTCTCTGTATCATTGTGACAGCCTCTAGGCCGGCATCTAGCATATCCTGTGCAACGTCATGAGCTCCCGTCCCCGAGCCAACCACAATCCCCTTCCTCCCCTTCCACGGCTGACAATTTTTATATTCCCCAATACTGAGCACATCGCCTTTGAAACCCCCCCTCCCTGCAATGACCGGCTGATTAGGAACCGATACCCCGCCCCCTAAAGTAAGCACCAGATGCTTTGCTCTTAATAATCTCGTCTCCTTCCCAAGGTTCACGTGCAACTCCCAACCCCCATTCTTTCTTATACATCTTTCGGTAATCGCACTCAACCAGATATTAATCCTGTATTTCTCTGCATAATTCTGAAACCCCTCCGCTACCAGCTTCGCAGGGAGCAAAGTAGGATCCTCTGCTTTGTACGTCCTCTCAAACGGGAGGTTGTTCATCTCCCGGACAGTATGTTGACGAACTGAATCGTACTTTCCCGTCCAGGACCTCCCAATTTCGGCTTCTTTTTCCAGCAACAGATACTTGATTCCCAGCGCTCCAAGCCGACCTGCTAACGAGAGTCCGCATTGCCCTGCTCCAATGATAATAACTTCATACTCAAGCCCTCCTTCGCTCGTCACAGGTGGGGTTGGGTTAGAGAAGATGGCAGATGGCTCGTCGGGGTGGCCCAGCCCGCCGAAATTCTCCAGCATCGTACGCAACATCCATACCGTCCACTGTCCGGCACCATCCGGCACAAAACTCACAATCCCAAAACAATTCCTCTTTAACTCCCCATCACTGCTCTCCTCATTGCTTTCGTGCTTTTTCTCAACAGCAAATGTAAATGAGACGTCAACCCAAGAAGTGCTAGCCGTCATTCGGCTTACTGTCGCGTTGTCCATCTTCCACTCCCCCAATTCTCTCTCCTGGAGCACTCTCCTCCATTCTAGATGAATCTTTTCAGCGCCATTGAACGTCCGTAACCGTCCCGTGAGAGCGAAGAAATCCCTCCATATTGCATCTGCGCTCAGCATGTCTCTCTCCAACTTTGATAAAATCTCTTGGCCGAGACTAGGAAAGATGGAAAGATCGACATCCTTCGGCACGACATCCGCTGGGAGCGAGCCCGGAATTTGTGAAAATACAAGGGACGGTAATGTAGGGTAGGGCGTTGAACGTGCGGCTAGCATGCTGCATGTGAAGAAATGGAGATGATGAGGGGTGTCGAGGTTCAAAGATGGGGGGTTCTGTAAGGGAAAGGGAGTGAACAACAAATGAGGAAATGAAAAGAAAGAAGGTGGAGATCAAAGGACAGGAAGTCAAATGGAAGCTCATTACTCGTATATGGTGTTGATTGTAGAAGGTTGCACGGGGGTGGGGAAGCCATCACGTGAGATACCCTGCTGCTTCTTGGTAGGTCAACAAATACGAAGGTCAGGAAGATTCAACCGGCAAATTTCCTGTTTTGGTATCCATAGGTTCATCTACTTACGAGACCTATTTAGGAAGCTCTGATCCCTGATCTGCCTTCAAAAGTTCGTCAGCGCATTCTAAATCGCTTAAGATTTTGAACGATTTAGATGTTTGAGCGATTCTCGAGAAACGCTTTCGTGTTATGTAGAGGGGTAGTCAACTCTTGAGGACATTTAAAACGAAGTTGCAATATAAACAGAACAATAATGAGAAATTCAGAATGTCACTTGAATTATTCGGATGTCATACCCAGTCTTCTGCTCAATTAACCACCTGGAATGGCTTGAAGATGCTTTCATACATCGTTTTATGTATACAATATATTAACAATGGTCTGGCTGAGCCATACCCATTTAAATTGAATATGCGTCATGAATAATAAAGATAGTTAAACTCCTCCTTCTATCGGCGGCCCTCCCGCTGTGTGCACTTTCCCAAACTCCTTCGCTTTGTATGTCCCTCTCCAATAAATACCAGGGGTCTCCCACCCACCATCTATAAAATAACTCACAAAACAGATATCACGTGCCATTTTCGAGAGGTCCTGGATTGATACCTTCCTCATAAAATCGCCGCCTACCTTCCACATGTCTCCCGTCCTCAAACCCTCCGTTGAATGGAGCAGATTGGATTCGTGACGGACTAATGCTTTTCCCTTCTCGGCCACTGGCAAATGTAGCTCTGCTGTTTCTTCGCTGCATGGGATTCGGAGCCATACGATGCTCATTTGGCATTGTCGGGCCAGGATGCAGCAGCCCGCCGAGTAGATTCGAAGCCCTTGAGCCCTTTCGACTGTGACTCCTTCCCCGATCTCCTCTAGATGGGCCGCCGTTCACAGTGTCGGTTTGATCCATCGTACTCATCGAGTTCCTTCGTCGCGCTGCTCCTCGATTCGCCATGTCCTCTTCAGCCTTCTGCTGCTGCTCGCTTGGAAGGATGATAGCACGGTCAAGCTGATAAGGCAGCCCACGATGACGCCCACGGATTTGCATGGCAATGATGACAAGCTTTGCAACGACATTGAACTCAGCCGAGAAGGAAGCATCAATGTTGGTGTACCCGAGACTCAGACCAACGGTACCATAGGCGCTTACGATCTCAAAAAGAACGGTGAACATCGTGAAAGATGGATCGTTATTTTGAAGGCGGCTGCCTTCTGCGATAGCGATGATGAAGAAGCCTGCAAAAATGAACCACAAATCGAAAGATAATTGTCGGCGTAAATGGGCTCCAACGTATGAAGGCTCGCCTTCGTCTTCGTTCTCTTCTGATGTGGTACCATAGACACCAAGAGACTTCTCTTCGTAGACGTTTGTTCGGCGCACGGAGATGGCGATTGGGAGAACCGATATGTACATCATGATGAGATAGGAGACCTGAATGGCGGGATGAAGTTCTGCTAGGTTGACAACGCCAAAGCCGGCCGTTCTTGTGGAGACAGCCTGGAACCAACCATCTAGAATCCGATAATTTACTGGTAATACAGTAACGACTTTATCTCCTAGCTTTGAGAGGATTTAGTGGGGGTAGCGGTACAGCGGACGAGTGGACTTACATCAAGAACGATAAAAAATAACAAGTCCAAACCGTTTAGACCGACGAGAATATAAAATAGCCACCATGTCGCCAAAGCGGGGAAGAGTAGAGTAAAACATCTTCGAGGGTGGTCGAGGAGGAATTTTGTTTCCTCATACATGCCGCTTCCCCTTGGCAAAATTTTGGACATGATCCAGATGGTGATCCGTAGCATTATTGGAAAGCCCGTGTTGCCAATGACAATAAGCCAGGACATCAGGAGAAGAGGCCATGTTGCCTTTTGAAACGAGATCATGCTATCCGGTGTAAGGGTGAACCCGAGATCAGTGAATGCCGAGCTCGACGTGAAGAACGCCCACCACACTCTACCTTGACCTATCTGTTCGACGTAGGATCCCCATTGTTCTGATAGCAAAATCCACGGCAGCAAGCCAACCAAGCCGACTGCAGACCATCCTAGGGAGTATGTGATCAGAATCAATGCCAGCGTTTTCAAGGATCGGTACTCGATTCCACCCAATTCCTCTCTTTGTTCTTCTGTTAGATCTACGAAAGCAGAATTTCGTCCAATTGTTGGCTCCCAACTCAAGTAGGGGATGCCTTCATCCTTGTCCCGAGAAAGTGCCGATCTGATACTCTGAAATGTGGGAATTCTGGAATGCGTTGGATGAATTTCATCGCCATCTTCGTGTTTTACATGGCCATGCAAGATCCTAGGCTTGCGAAGTCCGAAAAGCCCTAAAACATGGAACGCAGCCCTAGCATCTTCTGCAATATACTCGTGGTCAGGGGACCGAGTGGGCTCAGTAATTCTGATATTTCGAGGTCTGGCCGGTCCTGTATGAGCTTCGCCATTCAGAGCTGTTAAATCTCCACTGGCACGTCTTGATTCAGGACGGGAGAGAACTCTATCCATAGCATCACTCTCGGCCAAAGCAGTAGGAGCCACACCAGCATCAGCATCTCGTGGTCCCGGAATGCGAAGTACAGTATCGTCATCCGGATTTCGTTGGCGTTGAAGGATTGCAATGTGTTCTTCTTCAGTCCTCTGAACAGGCATACGCAAGCTTTCGTCAGCCAGGCCATCACTCCGTTTGACTTGATCCGCGAACTTGATCTGGGTCTGGTGCGTCGTCTGGTTCGAGTTGACTCGCTCTCGTCCTGAGACTGAGCTCTCGCCTCCACCAGTCTCTTCGGACTCACCAGAAGAACGGGCCTTCTCCTCTTGAGAAAGCACCCTGGCTTTCTCCAGATCCTCTTCCGAGCCTTCACGCAACAACCCGTCATTTGTCATACCATTCGCCCTGGTGGTATTATGCATAACAACAATATTTCTGCCTTGAACGCCCCTTTCCTCTCGGCCCACGTCTCTCTCCTCCATCTTGCTTTTTGTAAGCGTCTTAGCCACACTCTGTCTGTTCCTTCTCGCCTCCTGCACAATATGCTGGAATCGCTTTTCAAACCAATATAGGCGCACGAAGACGACGAAGGTGTTAATGGTAATGGGGTTGCACGCTTGGGCCATGATGAAGAGAACCACCTGCTGCCAGGTGTTGAGGTTGTTGATATTGATTGTATTGAGGCCACTCTGTGTTGCTGCTCCACTTGCAAAGAACAGAGCATCGATGTATGCTATGCCTCCTCGAATGTACAAGCAAAGAGATCCGACGATTGTCATCCCGATCAGATAGAAATCTTGGGGACAAGAAGTCAGCTAGCAGAACAAGACCAGAGGATGATTGTACAGAACATACAGTGAATGGACATGAAGTTGAACACCGGATGCCTGGACATCCAATGGGGCTTCATGCTATAACCCTCCCTCAACAAGAGAGATCCGAGGGATCTTATGCCGCGGCAGATGTATGGCCATACCGAATCAACGACGAAGGCAACGGCTGGTGACATCCTGGCAGATGGCAATTGACAGGAGGCTGTTCAATATTACGGATGGTTGTTTATATCCAGCTCTTTATTCACCTGGGGGCGAGATCTTATGACCTGCTAAGGGGTGTCGAGGCGTCCGGTTCGAAGAGAGGCATTGTGGCAAGAGGTCGGTAGAGATGGGGAGCTAACGTATTTGAATCGAATTAGTTATGTGAATTGTTGGCTTGCCCAGAACCAAGATGCCAAAGGGAGAGCAATTGTAGTTGTAGAGTGATTGACGTCTGAAGATGGGTTGTCGATGGAGGAGAAAGAAGGATTGAGCGAAGTCGTTTGGTAGCCAAGTTAAGTGGACGGGAAAGAACTGGTGGCACGGGAGATGGGTAGCGCAAGATAGATAACCGGAATGTTTTTCTTGTCTCCCAGTTCCGACGGGTTGAATTAATCTTAGGAATAGCTAGGAAGGAGTACGGAAGAGGAGGCAGTGTTTTTCTCAACAAGATAATATTTCTGCCAAGGAATTGTCTGATGTTCACGGCATTCAAATATATGCAGATTGCGTATCTCACAGATCATCCGGTAGACCGTGATATCCCGGTAAAGAAACAGCAAAGTCATCGGCATGCAGGTAACGTAAAGGCGACATGACGGAATATTTCATTGTCCTTACTAAACACACGCATCTTTTTATATTGGCGAAGGGGATTCCATCGATTCATTTGAGGATTGCAGTAGTCACGTGCCTTACCGTTCTGAAGATCAATGACGACTTACGAGTAACTGCTCAGCCACCTGGCAAACGCTCACAGATCATCTAGCGCCATTGTTTCGTTTCAAGTTCGATCCGAGATTTTTTTTTTTCTCTCGTTATGTTATCGAATGGGTGAGGTTGTTATTCACATGCAAGGATGACTTTGAAGGCATTAGACTAGTCCTCGAGCAATAACAATTCGATGGCTTGAATGACTTTGAATACGAGTGACATGTGGCCAATGCAACAATCCCTTATCTACGGCAGTAATCACCTCAACCTTACTGGTGCTCCTGTACGTGGTGGTATTAAATAGGCAAATCTCGCCTAGGTGACTTGTAAACTTTCATGCAGGTTGCATCCATTTACTCTCGTAGTATAAGAGGACAATATATATTGCCAATCGACTCCACTGTCAGCTGGAAACCACCACTTACCTTGCTAGCCTATATTATACAAACCTAGCTATATTTGAGACACTTGATACCCCCTTTTCTTCCTCTCCTTAAATATAAGAATATAACCTATTTTTTCCAATTAGTTACTATTCACTGCCTAGAACCAATATCCACTCCTTCAGGAGCAAGGAGCAAATTCAGACAGACCGCAATTTAGTAGTAAAGAGTCCACCCCCATACTAATTCGCATCAAGCAGCTCATTCTGATAAGCAAGCAAATTTCCTGTCAGAAGAAGGGCTAGACAGGGACCCAATCGTTCATCGATTCCCGAAACCTGCTCAGGAAGCAAGAGCAGTGATGGGCCCCCCAATACAGTACTTAGCATTAATACTTTGTGATATGATTCTCTTCTCTTGTTGATCGCTTCATGATTTCCTACCGCGAAGGCGCAATGACAAACTGATCAATAGCCACACTTCCGTCGATAATAATCGCTCCCATGCCACCCCCAGTATACTCGTCATCCTCCGCCTCAAGAATCTTATTCCCATCAACAAACACCTCGATCTTACTCCCCTTCACGCACACATGAACAAAATATGCGGTATCCAGCTCCCACTCAAGCCCAGCACTCATCAACTCCCTCCTCTCCTCATCCCTCGCCTTGATTAACGCCACGCTCTTCCTATCCCGTTTGAACACGAAGCCGTACCATCTATTAACCCCCATAACCCTCACCATAATCCCGGCACTTCCCATATTAACCTTAAAGAGCGGTACAGTGACACTGTAATCCCTCCACTCCCTTGTCCCACTATAAAATACTCCCTCGCCCAAGTCCTGCGCCAAGCAAAACGACCATCCAGGAACCCATGTATGGAAGGTACTCACATTATGAACCCACGCGCGCTTCCAGAATTCGGGTTTCTTGTTATTCGGCCATTCAATTTCTGCTCTGGGCCGTGTCAGAATCATTCGCGGTTCTCCGGCGTAGGAGAGGGAACTGAGGTGTAAAGTTCCTGTCGAATGGCCGTCAGGACAGGACAGTGCTAGACCGAGAGCTTGTATGGGTTGGCTGTCGAACCTGTCGGGTATTATCCAGGTTAAGATGGCTTCTTTCCCAGGAAAGATGGTTGTGGGTGGTCCGTCAAAGGTAGTGAGTGCATCGGTGCTGTTACAGTGTTTTAATCGCAGGTTGACTTGGATGGGTGCCGTATTTGAAGATTCCGCTCGGAGAATGGCTGTAATGGTCTGTCCAGGGAAGATCAGGGGGCAGGCCATGAGGTCGTAGATTTTCATCTTTACAATTTCTGGAGGCGTGAAGACCTGGGCGAGGACTTCGACACGCTCATTTGGATGCAGCCAGCCATTGAGATGGATAGCTAGGCTAGTACGGTCTTGGGCGTCAATGGCTTGTCCGATTTTGACGAGGTTGGGTGAGAGCTTGTTTTCAGTCGCTGTGAAGCCTTGAACACTTCCAGGAAGTGAGAAGTGGTACTGGGCTCCACCCTTTGGTGGGGGTAGAAGTGGCTCTTCTGCAAGTTTGCGCCCAAGATTCGCTATATCATAGGCTATCCTCACAGCGTTGTTCAAAGAATACCCTCCATCTGCACTGGATATCAACGCTCGATCTGCCAACGGCCCTCGCCAGTCTGGGCCTTTCTCAAAAGCAGCCAGCCCATGCATGATGGCAACCAGACAGCCAATGTTACCTGAATTGCAATCTGTATCCCAGCCGCATGTGTTGATGATATGCATGGCGCTGTGGAAATCATGGCCAGCATAGATGAGGGCAGAGATCATGAGGCCATGGTTCGGGATGATGTGACAGTTTCCCGGGAACTTGGAGTACCCATAAGTATCCTCAATGCGTTGACGAGTCTTCTCCCAATCTTGATCAATCTTGGCCCATCCCCGGATATCAGCAACCAGTCTCGCGATGAGGGAGTCGACAGGGACATATTTCAGCCCTACATCTATAAGATGATCCACATCTTTGGAAAGAAACGCTTCCGCTTCCATGGCTGCCCAGAGCTTTGCAGCATGAACCGATTCTCCGTCGTGGCTGACTGTGCCAGCTGCTTCAGCTAACTGAGCTGCCAGTGACGGATTGCCTGGTGCCACCATCGCCCAGCCATCGATGAAGATCTGGGCCCCAATTTGTTCCGCGACGGCATTACCGTTCGTCTCAATAGAACCACTGGCTGGTGCTTTGATACCATGCTTCAAATTGAGGTATGCAGTATGCTCTGTAGAAACACCTCTTCCGCCCCACCAAAAGATAGACTTCTTCTCGATCGTATTGTTGAGCCACGTCTTGCCAATCTCTTCAGAGCTAAGATTGGCTTTGATCCCATGCTCTTGCAAAGCGCGGATGAAGACGAACGTGCCCGAGACATCGTCATCCGTTACTACCAGAGGTGCATCAACACGGTCATGGACGTAGTAGTGCACATGGCCGAGTCTCTTCAAGATTTCCTGGTGAGTCCAGCCTTCAAATGGTCGACCGATATAGACCCCAATCAACTTGCCCAGAACACCGGCATAGACTTTCTCCAGATAATCCGCTGGAGTGGCTGGCATGTTGATGTTAGAGGAGAATTAGAAGCAAAAGGTTAGCGCAAAGAGGTATAGCTAGACGCCATAATGCGGGGTAAGACAACACTGTGTACAAGAGTGGGGCAGATATCACGAAATATACTTATACTCCAGCCATATCCATAAGTGGAATATCAATCTATCTCGGTCGATTCAGGATCGAGGGCCATCAGGAAAGATTGATGGGGAAACTTCAACGGAATGAGTGCTTCTTAAGTATCGCCCGAGGTTTTGCCGCTCACCTCCTTGCTTCGACCTGCCTGCGTCTCACCCAGACTTCATCTTCAGCGTACTCTCATCCGAAATGATTTTTCTTCCCTTGGCTCAAGGCATTGCTTCGATGAGCGAATCTTTTCTTTGGCCATGCCAGTCGCTTTTATTTCCATACAACATCCCAATCACGAAAGCTTCTCGAGCACCGTGATATTTCTTCGATCTCCAAGTTCGTAGCTGTTTTCAAGAAGCATTTAAACCCATGGCTCCTAGGACTTCTGTTTCACTCACCCAGTGGTAAAGAAACTTTTCTGATTCCTCACAGGTACGACTCAGCTGTCGAGCCTCACAGGTTGATCGTGGACAAGATGTGCGGTCAAAATGAGTTCGTATTATACGCTGTAATATGCTCGTGGCTCCCATTCAAACTCCTGGTATCGTCATCAAGTCGTCTCTCATCTCATATGTATCATTAAATTTCCCCTTCTCAACTGAGCTCCACAGCAACAACTGTATCAGGACTCTCAACGTCCATCTGCAATCCATGCTCGTCGTCAAGATCCGGCTCAGCTTCCACCTGTTCGAGAATGGGATCCTCAGCAGCCTCACCGATAATCACCTCCTCCAGTTCCTTAACTCTCAGTCTCGAATCTAGTTTCGCCACCGCATCCGCGAGGCCTCGAATACCCTCTACAATAACGCCCCCCCTTTCCCAGGCAATCAAGCCAGGCCTCCCAATTACCCTCTGCGAGAAGACGATCTCATGTCGCCCCCCTCCCCAGGCCGGACACACATACCCCTCCTCTGTACCATCAACGCCAAAAACTGTCACTGCAACCCTGGCACGTTTCCTCTTGACCAGGCGCATCTCCTCGATCTCACTCACGGCACCCGCCCAGAACCTCATCCCCGCTTCCGGTCCTGGAAGCCACGCCAGCTGCGCGACATCGATAATATCCTCGTTCCCCAAAGCGTGCGCTGGGTTTCTGCTTCGCAATGCACTGCTCACCAGACTCAGTAAGCCAACCGGACTATCGCAAAGTGCATAAGCCAGCGAGTTTGGTTCTCTCAACCCTAACATGCCAACAGCTCCATAACCACTCCCCTTAATCCTCGCTAGTGCGGGAGTATACGCTTCTGATCTCCACTTCCCCTTCAACGTTCTACTTGCATTTTCAGATCCCCTCAATGCCGCAAAGTCTTCCACCTGATATCCAAATACACTTGCATGGAAAAACTTGGCAACACCGAACTTCACCCACCCCAGTGGTTCTTTGCTCAAAGTTGGAGCCTCCAATGGGGGCGCGAGTAGATTAGCTCCTAGGCAAGAATCGGGGAAGTTCTCGCCGAGAAGTCGAGTGAGATGGTAGTCTATCTCCGCCGGGCTATCAACCCCGCTCCCCGTGCTGCTTGCGAGATAGAAATCATAGCCCAGCCTTTTCATCAGAGCATCGAAAATTGTGGCTGTTTCAGAGAGGATGGGGCCAGTCGTTGTGAAGGCGTCGCTGAATCCTAGACCGGGTATTGACGGAGCAATGATATGGAATGCCTGCCCGTCGCCGTTGGGTTCCAGCAGCGGTTTCCAGAGCGATGGGCGGAGAGACAAATTCGTCAACGGAAAGCTGGGTATGAGGAGTAGAGGAATGGCGTTTGGCTGTGAAGAGCGGATGTGTAGGAAATGGATCCGTAGCGCTGGACTGGTCTCGGTAGCTTTGATGGCGGTGCGAAATTGGGGTAGGTTCGTATTTAGGTGTTTTTCTTGCGTGCGCCAAGAGTATGTTTCGAGCCTGTTGTTCAATTCTCGTTAGCACTCATTCTTTCAACGCAAACAGTTACAGTAATCTCTGCTTATAGCGAACATCAAAAGGCCGCAAGAACCGTTCGTTATAAGCAGAGACTACTTAATGTGGAAATGGAAGATGGGCAAGTTGGACGACCTACCAGTAATCAACCAGCGGTTCAATCACACTCTTCGGCGTGCCATTCTCCCATTCCCTCGCCGGCGGCAGCAGAAGCTCGTGTGGCAGTCTTGTGAGCTCGAGTTTCTTCTTCGTCAATTCAAGATACTTGCTCGACACCTAAACAGGCGCAAAGTCAGCACAAAAACCAAGGGGTTCCAGACCTGGCCTCCGTTCTCCAGCTGGCGCAAACTCACGTGGATCTTGTACGGCCTGATCTCCTCTCCGCCGTTATGTCCCACCAGACTAGCCGTGCTTGCATCCATTCTCTCCTAGCGACCACCACTCAATTGGGAAGTATACAGATATACAAAACCTCGACTCTTGCCAACAAAGAAGCGCGCAATCGATTGCAAGACAGCCGCTTCCAGTTCTCCAGCGCAATCTTTTCTTCAAAGGGAAGAAAAAAAGGTGGCTGATACGTCAATGAGCGCAGAAAATGTGGCTCAGCAATGGCTCTTTAACGTCGGAATATGTGCCAGCACCTGACTACCCCTGCGCACCACGCCATCTCGTGTTGTCCCTGCAGCAAATCACGCACGAAGCGGAAATGATCATCACGTTTTGGCCAAGTTTGAGATGTGCACCGCCACAGCCTTGAATCTGCACCTGCGGGAAGGGAGCTGCAATGGTTGCGAGGTGATTGGTGGGTTGGAGGGCGAAACGAGGATACATTGGGCGATGGGCAAAGAAAATCACTCCAGATGCATGGAACAGTACTTGTTTACATACCAGTGTTGAGAGGTTCCAGATCTTGGAACCCGGATCTGAGCATCCAGTGTGTGCGCAAGGAGATGGCAAAGTGCTAGGTAGTATGCGGAGGAAAACGCTCTGATCTGACATGGTTCCACCTGAACGCCGCGCTGAATCTTACTTACAGTACTCCGTAAGTAGTACTAGTCTAATCGGCCGTATGTGCCCTTCTCTGCACCACTTGTGTCCCAAACGACGATCTCTCGAGTTCTAGATTCTACACTACAGCACTTCTGAGTCCCAAACCCGTCCCACTCCCTGTTCCCGTTCTCGCAGTCCCATCCGGAGCCTGCACAGCGCCACCGCCACTCTCCGACGGTCCTGTCCCAGTCGTACTAACACCTCTCAGATTCAGGTTCCCAATCCGACTCACGATGTTGCTCCCCACAGCATCCACTGCTCCTCGGGGACTGCTGAGCGTAGGTCCTTGAGCAGCCACAGATTCGACGCGGAAGAGCTTGATACTGGTTCCATTCCACACCCCAACCGTGCCTTTCTGGACCTGCATCTCGGATGTGAAGACGAAGCTCCACAGGAGACTCTCATACCAGCCCAGACTTAAAGGTGACCACTCGAAATACTGGATGCGGATGGGCGATGGTTCGATTCCGCGGATTTGAGCCGTCTGAAGAGCGCGAAGGATGTTGGGAGGTGGCGTGTCTCCGGCATCTGACCGGGAGGGGGGCAGAAGTGGGCTTACTTGGTCGATTAGAGATAAGATTGTGTGCAGAGGAAGTTCGGGAAGCCAGGACTCGATCCAGGCGGATGTAGGCTCGAAGGCGCCCGTTGTGGAGTAGGGTGCTGCGTAACTATTCAGGCTGGTGGTGCTGTTTTGCCGGGAGAAGGTTGGCATCCCAGCTGCGATGACACCGTCAGCAAAAATTTTATATACTCTAGGTCGTGTGTAGTTACCAGGCATCTTCCCACGTGCCTTCTCCGACATGCCTCTCAATTGCATAGGTACGGCATCTTCTACACTCGAAGATACTGAGGAGGCACGTGAGGGCGGCTCAGGCGGCGTCGATTCCGCAGGAGTCCGCCGCTCATCATCTGAATCTTCGTCCTCGTCATCGCCTATAGCAAAAGTCCCTTCCTCTTCGGGGACATCGCTAAGTTGCGGTGCTCGCTGATGGCTTGATGTTGGGCTTCTTAGACTATCAACTGATCCTCTTCGACTACCACTCAAGTCTGCGAGTTCATCAGGCCGCTCTTTCCGCCGTCTTGCTAGTCGCTCGAGTTCCTCTTGTCCACTTTCTAGGGTGAATGAACGTAGAGCTGCGGATAGTCAGCAGGTATATTGCATATGCCTGTCGGGGCAATTTACCCTCGAATCTTTTCTTGTTTCTCAAAACAGCGTATACAAAGTTAGGGTTTTCTAAGCAGTAGTCAGAATTACACTGTCTTACTCCACAAAAGGCTCTCGGAACAATGCTGCTAGGGCTTGCGGCCAGATTCTATGGAACCTTTGCAGTCTAGAAGACTCCTAGAATCTTTGGGTGCTGGGATGCATCTGACAGAATTCGGGGAGGAGCGATACTTACTGATGTATTGATGCTCAATAATGGCATTCACGCTCTCCAGCAACGAATGAAGCAGGTCATGGTTGCTTTCGTTAGCAAGTAGAAATCCGGGAGATGACATGGATGAGAAGAGGTGTAGAAGTTTCGAGGAGATTGAGGCACTGAGATTTTCAAGGTATGCCGCGATGTTGTTGATGACTGCGAGGAGAGCTGGATAAATCGCATGCAACTTTCCTTGACTCTTGGTGATGATGTTATATATTGACTAGAGGGGTCAGTAGGTCTGGAAGAGACACAGGCTGTATCAACTTACGTGGATGAGGAAATCGCCATATGTCCCATTGAAAGACTGAATCCTAATAGTCGGCGGTAATGTTTCTTGAGCCTCGAACTTCTTGTTGAGGTTCTTCCCAAAATTTGGCTCTACGCTCAGAGTCTGTAAAAGGAAAACACACATTCTCACCACACCTTGCTTTGAAGCGTCAAGCTTGTACTCGAGAGCGTAGAACAGAATAAGAACAACAAAGTCATGTGATCTTTCTGTGTCAATCATGAACAAACGAAATCGTTTGTTGCATTGTGTGATTTCCCAGAAGAGCATGATCATTTCTGACGAGAATTTTGTAGTCGCTTGGGTTCCAGGTATGTATGAAGTACTGGCGAGAAGGGGTTGGTTGAGAATTCTCGTCATACCATCTACGATAAACTGGAAGTCTTGTGGACGATGCAGTCTTCCAAGAAAATGGCGGAAATAGTCTGGAAAGGAAATTTAGCAACTGGTGCAATGATGTGAACGCAGAACGAGACTTACTCTTCTTGGCGTGAGTTGGATCTGATTCTGGGATTGGGTAGAGTAGAATTGCGAGGAGGAACTGTATATGGTGGTTAGCAAAGCCAGGTAAGAGTATGCGGGAGGTCTACCTGTAACGCATATGTCACCAGGATTTGCTTTGGATCTTTGAAAACTTGGACGTTGTATGGTACCCGCCATGCAGCTGGGTTGTACTTCAATGTCTATGTAGATATCAGCACAGTATCTGTTTCAAGGAACCAACAATCTTACCGTATTCAATAAGGAACATAGCAGGGATAGAACAACTTGCTTATCCGGGCACGTAACGATGTACGAGATCGCTTTAACACCCTGGACTGGAAGAATATTCGCAGAGAGATACATGCTCTGACTTGTCAAAGTCAACAGCAATCTCAATATCTCCGTCCGATTGCTCTCGAATTCCTTGCTCGTCCCAACTGGTGTATTACATCCCACACCACTCTGCCATATCGCATATGTTACTTTGCTTTTGCTATTCTGCCCTTTCGGTAGTGTAAAGTCTGCAAAGAATAGCAGATCGATCAACGTATCGATCAACTCCTCCGCTAACGGCTTTACCTCCTCAAATTCCTCCCCTGCTGCCTCCAGCTTCGCCAGTTCTTCCTGCGATTCATCGAAGAGGACATTGCGGGCCAGAGATGCTTTCCTAATTCATGATCAGTTCCAGACAACGCCCAAACTGCGGGGTTCATACCGAGTTCTTTTCCTCCTCACACCCCAGAAGAACCTATCTTCCCACTCCTGCAGTTGTTCAGCTTCATAGATGTATGGCAGTATTCTCGTGAGGATTCGTATGCAGTTCAACGCATCTCTTTCAGGGGCGAACTCGAGGTCTGGAAAGGAAGGGTGGTGTCGCAATATGAACAGCCGGCTTGTTATCGCAAGTATGAGGGTCTCTAGGTTTTCCAACGCGGTATCGCGAGTTCTCCGTATGTCTGCAGCTGAGAAGAGACTGAAGATGTCTTCTGTGGACTCTGGGAGCTCCCAGAACTGAGGCCACAGGTTAGTAGTTGCCAAAGTATGTTATAAAGGCTATCTTACAGAAGCCCAATATGGATCATCGGCTGGGATGATTTTACTCTCCGAAAGCTTGAAGATGCCCTGCTTGAACACAAGCTTCGAATCGGAGGCCCCCATCCTGATTTGCGACGAGCATTTGTTGTGTTGTTGCGTAGTATACTGATGTTCTAGAGTTTACAAGGCCAGATTCACAAGCCGAGATCAACAGATCTAATCAACCACGTGAGAGATAATCACAGTTGCAACAAATCCGAGTAGAAGTTGAGGAACACATCTGCTCTTCGGCTTTTACGCTAACCTTTCATTGTGATTCATTGATTACTGTGCGGCTTCTAAGAGTCTTCTCTCGCCATTAAAGCAGGGTATCTACATACTCAACACAATCGCATCCCAACCCAATGATTCATTTTCGCTTCAAATGAAGATCTTTGAGTTTCCAGAATTTCTTCTTGCCTTATCATAGAGCCATCTGTTGTTTAACCCAACGCTTGCCCCCTTGCCTGCTGGACTTGGCGTTCCAGGCGCCTCGGGGAAGTTGATTCTTGAACCACTGGGACCAAGAAGACTCGGGGATCCATACGAGTGTCTTCTTGATCCATTCAATCCATCTGCCGCCAGCGCTCCCATCGCCTTCTGTAATAACGGACTCGCCCCGGGCGAGAAAGGAGATCCCGACCTGCTTCCCAGTGGACTGCCTTTCTCAGCCAGAGGTGAATTCGAAAAACTACCCTTGCTCGCCGGCGAGCCACTCAACGGTGTAGGTGTCCGAGCATATCTAGGTGGAGTGGCGTACTTCGTATCAGGAGTTAAAGGAGTTGAGCTTGGTGGTAGACCGAGCAACTTGCGTTGAGCGGGTGTGAGAGGTATGTCTGAAATATCGTCCTTTGCGCGGAGCAAGGGTCGACATGCCGACACGATGTTGAAAGCAAATAGACACTGTATGGAGTGATAGATCCATGTCGCGTAGGGGTGAAGAACTTTGCCAGAGGAAAAGAAGTTTGGAAGGCTAGGATTGTCAGTGAACGGCTCTCGGCGGATAATGATACCACATACTTCATCCAAAGCGCTCTTCCTACTAAAAATAGAGCGATCAATCCTCCTACATTGTACAACACCTTTTTGAGGTTCTGATCGGAGAAATGTGAAGCGTTTTGTCTTCTGTGGATCTCATCGAATTTGGGATGTTTCCACTTTCCTACAGGCGTCGCAGGGCTGTCTAGCTTCTGCGAGGGAGTAGAGGGACGGTTGGGAGTAGACATTGTGGAGGTATGCAAGCAAAGCTTCGGCGTCAGAGATGAAACTGGAACTAAATCAGCTCATGAAATGATATTGTTTGGGTGTCAACATGGCAGTTCTAGGTCTACAGAACTTACAATCAGGTAGATGCCGGTATCAGTATTGATTTCTCTCACAATAGTTACCTAGAAGTTAGTAAAGTTTCTCAATGTCGAGAGATATCCTGTCAGTTAGCATTGTTACGAGGTCGTTGGTGCTGGGAGACCTCCGTTTGTCGTGTTGTTTTCCCAAATCTCGTTCCTGGAGATCACGGCTTGCAGGCCCCCTGCAATTTTAGCGCTAGCCTCGGAAAGCCCCCGCGATGTGGTGAAGTGTCAGCCTCCTCCACATTTCGTTCCATCCTCGAACATCTACCAACTCACGATTTTTACAGCTTGATCTTTTGGGTTTCTTCATCATGGGCCTTGATAATATGATGCTGAAGCTTGACGAGACAGTCACAGGCTTATTTGCTCAATGGGATATTTATACAACCACAATCACCGCTATCCTCATCACCTTCTTTGCTTACCAGGTCTTTACTTCCAGAGATCCTGATGCCCATCCTATGCTACTGGCGCGCCAGGCCCAGGCTTCACCTGTCCGACAGCCTGGAGAATCTGCCGTCTTTCGTTCACATTCAGCTCCTCATGGGATCCCTCTGAACTCTGGCCTCAACATCAAGGATCCGGGCGATTCGAAGTGGGCACGTGGAAGAGACGGTGATCTACGAGACGTTTGGCGGAGGGTCATAGCAGGCGTTCTGGACAGAGATGGCAAGGAGACTGGAGAATTCGGCAGTATCGTGACCGTTTTGGGCACCGAGAATATAGTCAAACATGAGCTGAGTAGGAGCTACTTGCCTTGACTGAAGTTCGGTTCTGACCATTCTAGCTGACGTTACACGACAAATCAACCTGATCGGCCAGCATATCAAACAAAATGGAGGAAAGAATGTTGCCATTTATCTCCCAAACTCGATCGAGTTTCTTGCGACGCTTTTTGCCTGCGCGTTTTACGATTTGACGGCTACCCTTGTTCCATACGATCAATCTACCGAAGACATCGTCTCTCTCCTCCATAAATCCAAAGCGGACACTGTGATTGCCGCTGTTGGATCCTTCCCTTTCGATGTGGTTACAAAGAGCTATCCTGCTCTTCAGCAGCTTATTTGGGTGGTTGACGAGGGAAGCAGACACATGGATTGGAATGAGGTACCCAAGGGTACAGGTGGGGCCGTCAATGTGTCGACATGGAGCGAAATTATCCAAGACCAAGAACCGAATGCCGGAACGGAATTACCAGCTGTGGAAAGGACTAGCGAATTGAAAAAAATCATAGCCTTTTGGCCATCTGGAGAAATGGTTGAATATACTCACGCACACCTGATTGCTGGAATTGCAGGGCAACTCACATCCATACCAACCACCCAACGAATAACACCCGCTGACTTATTCCTCCCCGCCGACTCTCTAACGACGATATATCCTCTGGTCTTGACTCTGTCTGCCCTCTTCTCGAATGCGACAGTGGCTTTGAACTCAGTTGCCGGCCGTACGCCGGATATTGTGATGGCTACTCAAGGCATTTCTCCTACCATTATCGTTGCTTCATCGTCGACTCTGGTTAAGACACATGCCGAGACGTCTGAAAAGATGAGCTCCTCGACGTACAAATTGGTCCATTGGTTCCAGACCCGCTCCCTAGTTCAACACGGAGTGATGCCGTTGGCTACTGTTTTTTCACGCTTGTTTGATAATCTTCGCCCAGTTATTGGAACCACGCCGGGCAAACTGAGATTAATCTTCACCTCGTCTCAAGCTGGCTCAGACTCTACTCCTCTAAGTGCACAGACGTTGTTAGATCTACGTATATATCTGGGCGCTAGGGTCATATATGCACTAACAGCGCCAAAAGTTGCCGGGGCTGTTACACAGACTGGCATTTATGATTACAGAGTAGGCGATGTAGCTGAAAAGTGGTCTCACTTTGGTGTTCCTGTTACCAGTGTTGAGATCTTTTGCAAAGATACTGAGCAGCACAAGACTACTGATTTTGTCCCTGCGGGGGAGGTAAGCTTAACAGATTTCTAGATGCCTCTTGCTAATATTTCCCAGATCATTGCTAAAGGCCCGGCCGTTGTGGGCGGTGAGGCATCTATTGGAGTCGTGGGCAAAATCCAGGCAGACCATACGCTGGCTCTCCTTTGATGCTCCTGTCGAATATCTTATAAATGCGCTCATTATAAAGAAGGAATTCGTTCTTTTCGTATCAGAATATCCCTTACCTTCATTGCATCATTTTACTACGAACTACGACCTCCCCCTCATTTTTAGCCGGCCGGTGAACAATCCCTCGGTTCTTATATGCCACAGTAGTGGCCAGAATCTGTCCTCGAAAGGATCGCTATCCCACGAATGCAATTTGCGGCTAATAATCCCTTAGTGATTTCTTGCAATACATCCCCTCATGGCTAGTGCGTGTGCAATGTCTCAATGACGGTCCTAATTCTGAATGGATGCTGACCTTTCCTTCCAATTACCTTACTCATTGTATGAAGGCCGCGGTCAGAAGATTTTGGGATTACAGGCTTTTCGTATCCAGGGAATTTACTGTTTACTGTTTACACAACAAGGCTGAATACAGGGCGTGATACGCTTGAAGCCCTAGAAAACAGATCTTCCTGACACGCGGCCTACGAGGCTCGCATCATCGCATGATCATTTGGGCCGCCCGAATTTTGACTATTTTTACCTTATTTCTTCCTCAAGACGCGCCATATACAGTTGGGAGTCCAACTAACCCGCAGTCCAATTCGACTTCCAAACATGGCAGAAGTCAACCAACTAACTTCCTGTGCTTTTCTCTCTCGAAGAGTTTATAAAACACAAATATGATTTCGTGGCTGTTAATGAAGGCAATGCAGGCCTCGTTGCCCCTGCCCGAATCTTTTGAGAATCACAACTTGGCTACCATTACGAAGCCACCTTTCACGATAATCTCACTTAACTTCTAGGCTCACCAAATCCATCTCCTCACGCAGAGACACCATATAATACTTCGACAGGCCATGTTCTCGTTGCGGTCGTTTGCCAGCACTGATATCATTTGGATCAGTCAGTAGCCGACTTCAGTTACAAAGCCCTCCTTGCCCCGACCTAAGCTCTACTGATGAACGGATACTCTCCGGTGTTTGTTCTTGGACACAATTTAATGGGCTGGCTACAGCCTTGCCGGAATCCACAGTCTAAAATCAATATGCCGGCGAATCTTCCGAATAAGGCCCTGATGATCAATAATCTGTACAATCCAGCAACGCCCTAATCCTGAAACGTTACTCTAAGAGAAGAGTTTTCTATGGACAGGGCCGTGCTTGCAACAAGATTGGCTCCTGATCACACGATATATTTTCAGGAAGATGCATTTGAGGGAGAAAAGTTAACAGCCATGAACAGGTAGGTACCTTCAAAAACCCTAGAGCTTCCTGAGCAGGGTACAATTTTTATCACCAGATATTTCAACGTTGTGGGAGTACACATAACAATGATCTCATTCCTGATCTGCAAAGTTGGTTTCTCTCCCTTCTCGAAAATAGTCTTCAATACTTCAGAATCTATCTATTTACGAGGCAGAGGCCAATCTTCAAAGAACACAGTTAAAAACCGACTCATCGAGCACGCCATGACACTTGTATGTTCCTCGCCTTCGTACGAACTTAGTGAGATAGCATGTAATTGAGTGGAACCTCGCAGCATCTGACAAAGGTCAAGAACATTATCACCCATTCTCAAATCCGCAGCGACCTGCTTCCGCGCTTCATAGTGATCGAGTGGTTCATTATCCCACTGAGGTGGATGTTGCTCCAAGGCACCAAAGGAGATCATCAGCGACGGCAACCGCCCTTCTGACACGTTGTCCTTCTCCAAAAACTTCGTCGCTTCTTGCAATATACACCGATTATTCCACCATATCGACGGACTACTGGCCATGTAACAGTCGAACGAACGGGGGCGAGTGAACAAGGCATGCAGGGCGGCCAATCCTCCATAGGAGTGGCCATAGAGAGCTTCTCTCGAGCAAGACAGCTGTGGGAACCGCGTCTTTACCGCGGGACGAACAGCAGTATCAATGAAATCGAGGAATACATCCGCCCCTCCATATCCAGGTATGGAGCTTTGTGTTGGTGGGGTCAGGTCAAGGCTACGCCGACGTGCATCATATAATTTCCCGGTCAAAGGGTATCCAATCGCGACAATGATGCCTCCACCAGCGAAGTGCGATGACGCTGCGCGGCGCCAGGCGGCTTCCGTTGCTGTTAAGAATAATGCATTCCCATCAACTACGTATCTGCTTTCGGTCAGACGTTGTCTTCTGTACATTTAAGCGGCACTTACATGATGGGGAGTGGTCCGCGATGAGAGGTGTGATCATGTTGCCAGTGCAGTGGCCAGGACACTTGAATCAAATATGTTTCTCCCCGCTCATTGTCCAGATAGAACTGCTCCGAGTTGGGAAGAGAGATTGTCGTTGGCTCACCTCCCATTTGACGGTCTAATAGTGGCGATATACAGGTAGCTTTTGTAAAGTCAGAAAACTACCTTGAGCGCGGTGAAGGTGCTGCACAAACTTTTGTTTTTGCAATGGTTCTTAACTAACTCCTGGGGGGCAGAACTATATATAAGCGAACGTACTCTTAATGCTACCAGGAGTTTAACGGAACTTTTAGTATTCCCGCCCTACTTTATGAGAGCTTACCTGCCATTTATCTTAACCCACATTAGTACCTATCCAGCTCCACTTCACGTCCCCAAAGTTGGCTAGTAACTACGCTGCCCCGGTCATTATAAAAATGTTCGGCTTAATGTTGTCAGTTCAAGTCTATAGCGCCACGCGCGATTCCAGATGCCGAGTCATACTACGTAGAAGGAATTCTCAAGTCGATTCTCGCTCTGTGCTTTGTCCTTTCCGATATCGCTTCCCTCGCCAAGTAAATACTTAGAATTAGGTAATTTGGTCCTTGGTGGGCAACAAGTGGGTACGGAGAGCCATGCGAATGGCTAATGTATCTTTGGTTTATCAGATGTCTAGACGCCATTACTTAATCTGCTGCTCTATCCATTTACATATCCAGAGCAAAACTTATTTGATCTCGAAGAAGCCCGTTAAACACGCCAAATCAGTAAAGCTTCTTGTTCCTCCCCCTACGGCTTGTTTCTGAATTTGATCTCATATTCACTAGAACAAACCCCCTTCCTTTGGCCTTGCCTCGATAACACCTATCCACGTGAATGGATTTGATAGACAGTACAAATCAAATGAGCGATTTTGATATGTTAAAACTCTTCTATATTCCTGAATTTAGTCCCACGTCAAAGTTCTAGCTAGTAATACTGAATTATTGTGTTGCTAAGTCGTATACTGGAGGTCCAGTTTGTCATGCTCACAGCACATTACCCTTGGTTTGCGACATCTCCTTGACATTCAGATTTCTCATCATACCAACCCAAGCAAAGCCCAAGACCATAATGGCGGTACCAGCAGCAAGCATTCTGGTCTGCGCATATCCATAGGCATGTTGGATGGCAATTCGTTCAGGGCTCCCCACCGGATAGGCGAGCTGCGCAGTTAGACTTTCATAGATCGTCGACAGTTCTGGCAGGGCGGATGCAGGGAGGTACCGCTCGAGGCCCTTTTCGAAGGTATTCGTCCAGATGGCTCCAGAGATAGCACTGCCTACGGCGTCGCCGATGCTGCCACTCACGAATAGGAAAGAAAGTACAGCAGCGACATATTGATGGTCGACAGAGGCTAAGACGGCCAGCTGGACACAAAGAATAAAGATACTCCCCGCGACAGAGAAGAAGATCTCGCACATGACGATATAGCCAATATATCCGTTTGGCGTTCGGAAGTGAATCATTAGACCCAGTGAGAAGATGTAGAGCGGGACACAAATCCAAAGGATCCATTTGAAGCGACCGGTGATGCGGATGATGTACCCAGTGATGAAGAGGAATAAGAATGAGACGGCGCTGAAGGTATTGGCGACATATCCGGCCTCTGCTAGATTCAAATCGTAGACAACCATTAAAAAGGACGTGAAGTAGCTGGCGTAACAATAGTAAGAGATCTGGTAGGTAAGATCCAAGAGACATGCGCCTAGTACTGTCCGGTCGAGAAGGAAACGAGATTTGAGGAATGGCGAGGGAGCTAGGTATATCTGATAGAGAACAAAGATAACCAGCACAACAACGCCTACTATGATCATAGCAATAATGTAGCCAGACTTCCATCCGTGAGGTGCGGTGCTGGCCAGAGTGAATGGCAGTAGGAAGACTACAAAGCCACCAGCGAATAGGATAACACCCGGCACTACGATTCCAGGTATATTAGCATTGTAGACAGTTTCAGGCAGATATTTCGCCACTTACAATCAAACTCTCTGATGATATACCAGATCTGCTGTGGCCAAGTTCGGTTGTTCTTTTCCCGGACGATGATGCCTTGTTTCTCAGCTTTGTGAAGATTATATCTCAATATCCCGTACAACGGCAAAGCCACGGTGGGGAAAACGATTGCCCAGCAGCCGATACCCCATTGCCAGCTGACATTATCGTAGAAGGCTTCAGCAACCTTTGATCCAGCGAACGCTGTAATCACGGCTGGGGATGAGGTAAAAGCAAATGCTAAACCTCGATTTCTCAAGTTCGTCACATCTGCGGCGAGCACATCCCAGCTATAGGAGAGGCCACCGAAGCCGACAGAGTAAAACACCTGTCATTCAAGTAAGTTTTAGTGCTTTGAGGATGACAAGAAGGGTTGAATGAGGTTAATGTAATTTACCTGAGCAGCGCAAAATGTGGGAAGATTTTTGGATGCAGCCATCAAAATCAGACCCAGAGTGCAGAAACATAACATCAGGAGAAACCCTTCGGCCCTACCCCATATGTCTAGCACCTTAGCCATTGGAATAAAGATTGCTGCTGTCAGGGCATTTGCAACAATGCCAATGACCGTCAGGAGCGAATGGGACTGCCAATCACTCGTAGCAAATGGAACCAAGCTTGCAACAATGGTGGCCTTGAAGTTGTTGACTAGGGTAATAAGCCAGATACTAGCGGAAGGGGGTATTAGCAATTCAAGAGTATGGGCGTATGGAGTAAAGGAAGAACGAACAGGATCAGGACTCCAGCCAGCGATTTCTTCGACCAAGCCAAAGTCACCGCCTCGATCTTCTTGACACCATTCTGTGCATCTTCGGTGGGCTTTTCGTCGATGGATCCAGCCGTAACGTTCTTGTCGTCTCCGAGATCGATATTGGATGCCACTGGAGTGTGTCCCTTCTCGACCGGGGAAGGAACTTCGGGGTCGTTTGGTGGACTACCACCTACGATGGAATGGAACTTTTCGACAATTTCCATTGTCCTCAAGCCTATGCAAATAAAGATGTAGATGTAGGTTGTATGCAATAGAAAGCCTTCTGATAATGAGCAAAAGGGTTACACTTAGCCTTGATACTAGCTCCACGAAGCGGTTTGCTCAAAGACCTTGGACCCGATTTTGATTGAGACTTGAGACTACTCAATAGAGCTCGTCAGTCCACTTGAACCCGAGATCGGGCGTACAGTACAGTAATGAGACCGCGCCGTTCCATCTAATCTGATGGATTAGATATGATCCTTGCACAGCGAAATGGCGATCGAAGCGGATATTGATCCTTAAGCGACCGTGCCGCAATCCGCCCCCACGCGCGGCAAGCAATTGATTGGTAGAGACGTCCCGAGTGGCCTGGGCCCCGCAAATTCCATCTAATCTGATTAGATATGATCCTTGAGCGAAAAGTCTGTTAGTTAAGACGGACTACAATCCTTAAACGGCAGTGCTCTGCTGTTCGCAATCCCAGCCATGGGCAAAGGACTCACCCCATATAGTGTGGCAGACATAATCCCTCAATCTCTTAATAAGGCAATATGTCAATAATGTACACAGTTGAGCGATTCATCTAACTGTACTTTAATACCTACAAGTGTTTACACGGTTGATTGTCAGGCCATATAAGAACTCTACCTATCAACCAGAAATCCTTCCATTAACATTCTTATTCAACACGCTCCTGACCCTCTCGGACTCTCCTACGTACTTGGAACGCAGCCGACCAATCTCGTACTAAGGTGCATAACCCCTGTCTTGTTGTTGCTACTTGTATGCTACGTGATTTGATGGAGACTTATCTCCGTATAGATGGGCATTTACACATGGTATATTCGGTAATAGTCGGTATTATTTTCTTACAGATGGGCCGCCCAGGAATCATATGCAATTTTCTTGAATGATTCTCCCAGGCGGGTCTGAGCATAAGTTCCAATCTTTTTCGCCGACTAAGGCCGATAGGCTGTAGGTAGGTGGACAAGTCAAACTAGTGTTCTCAGAAGGAATATGCTCCTGGGTTGTGTCCATTGTTATTCTTGAAAGGTTCTGTATTCTTGCTAAGCTCTGTAGATCCCACACTCGATATCCCCCGCCAATACGGACTTTACCGGGATGGCCTGACTTCTCATTCCCTCATTGTCCTATGTACACACAGTCTTCACAGCCGTAGCTAACGGTGCAGAAGCATGTGCAGCTTCCCATTCATCCTTGGTAATCAGATATTCCACTTCACCTTCCTCGATTCCTGGAGGAGGGTGATCGTACTTGTTGTAGAGAGTACGAATATGTTGCATGCCACAAGATGCCATCGTTGCCCGAGAAGCCACGTTGACTGCCATGGTGTCGCCAGCCACTTCTTTCAGCCCTAGATCTTGGAAAGCGTGTCTCAACAGCTCGCACGACCCTTCCTTCCCATACCCTTTCCTCCAGAATTTCGGCAAGACTCTCCAGCCAAACTCTGCTCGCTCTTTGTTGTATTGTGGGGGATCGTCTTGTCCTGCGTTACTTTGGGATGGCGCAAATACCCACCAGCCGACACATTCGTCGCCAATAGAGCCGACCCAGCACCCAAGCCCGGGGATAGGTTTTGCTGAATTGAGCAGCCACGTGTGTACCTCGGTCGTCTCCTCGAGGGTCAATGGCCTGCCGAATAGAACGTACTTCATGACATCTGGATCAAAGTCTAACTGCTTGACAAGATCGAAGTGCTCAGGTCCAAGAGGTCGCAGCTCGAGTCGAGCAGTGTGCAGGGTCCTTTGGGAGACCGTCATGGTTCTGCGCGTGGTGCTTATAAGTGGGATTCCTGCTATTCTGTCGTGCTTTGTTGTACAATCTGTTCTCAGCTGCCTGTGGGATTGTAAGATGCTGTGCTCAACCCTCTCTTATATCTTGCCTGTCCGCCATCGGCAAGATGACTGACGAGGGGCTGTCAGGGATAGCGACAGTGAGACTCCGAGAAGGCTCAAATGCGTGGACGCAACTTCATCACAGAAACCACTCGCTGTTCAAGAAGGAGCGTGCATTTTCACAGGGGAATCGTGGTCGGACAGTACGCGGCTTTAGAAACAAGCTGGCCAAATCATTGACCTACCTTGCATGGATTGACAGAGCTACGACAACCCATTCACGATGAGCAGCCTGGGATAGTACTGTATCATTTGGCGTGGAGCTACGACGGTGTTTCTTTCGTGGGCTACGACTCTTGGGTTCGGTATCCTCTGCTATTGGCATATGCCATTTGATGATCCATACTTTGATGCGAATTCAAGGCGTGAGCAACTACGCAGATCTTACCTTGCATGTTGAGATCTGCAATTTCCACATCAAATGTCAAGTATGCCTTGAAACCACCGTTCAGAGATTCCTCTTCTTGTCTCTTTTTGATAGAAGTGGACTTGAGGTAAGGTGGAACTCGTATTTATGGCTTGAATAGAGAGGCTCTTGGTGGCGTATAAAAGGTGGCCCGGGCCGCTGTTGAAAGTAAAAGGGCAACATAGTCTGCTTGTTTGCTCGGTATACTGGAAATATTCATCTGATACTATTTGGCTCTATTTTCGTCAATCTTCGAGGACTCTTGTGCACCCTTGCAATCAATGCCAGTGGTATATCCTCGTGGTGTCAAACTTTCCATCACGCCATACTAACTTAACTAGAGCCAGTATCCCCAGTCGTGCTACGTTCGTATGCAACGACGATCTTTGGTAATTTTTATCATTTATCTAATCAATCACATCTTATCTCCGAAATATGCCGAACTACCCACGTCAAGTCAGACATGCAAGCACTATTGAGCGTTCATTAGGCGTCACCACCGTAGCCCCTTTCTCAATTCCAAGGACCCAGGAAAGGAAAAGATGTGCTCAGCTCGAACTAGAGTATTTCTCGACCCGACATCGGTCCGGGACTTGTCGTCATGCCCTGGAATCGAGGTGAGGTGAGCTGCAAGACTTGAGGGGATAGGTTGTTATACCACGTGATCTATGATCGTCAGTAGCTACCCTCCAAATGAACTGCTTCATCTGTGAAAATATAATCTATAAGTCACCTCTAAACCAAGGAAGAGCATACTGTAGCCATGGCAGACGGACGGCCAACGCAGCAGGCTGTCAGCTCTGGATATCCCACTAAGGTAGGCTAATATTCCACTCATGTCTCTAGCAATATTGAAATGGGTACTTAGTTGTCTCCTTGGTTGCGGTTTAAGAAATCATTCGCATACTTTGCCATCTTTCTCCAAACAGAACCATCCAAATTCGACATTTTTCTCTTCGCTACCGGTGTACTCAGCGCCATCGCTTCCGGGATCCCCTTTCCGCTGCTAGGCATAATCTTTGGCCAGCTCCTCGATGACTTTAACAACCAGAGCTGCGCCAGCGGAGCATCAACGGGCAATCAATACCAACATGACGTGAATGGAAAGGTTCTCTATGTGGTTTATCTCGCCATTGCGCAGTTCGGCCTCATGTACATCCACCTTGTGAGCTGGTCACTAGGAGGTGCCAGGCTGGCTCAACGTTTGCGCGAACAGTATCTCTGCAGCCTTCTACACCAAGAGCCAGCTTTCTTCGACGACCATGCCGGCGGTGAAGTATCGTCGCGACTGAACGGCGACATTTCCATGATCCGCATGGGCACATCAGAGAAGGTCGGTATCTGTCTCTCGAGCATTTCTTTCTTCGTCACCGCGTTCGTTGTCGCCTTTATCAAGATCCCAAAACTCGCCGGAATATTGGTCTCTTTAGTGCCGGCCTACTTTTCTATGTCGCTTGTAGGCGGATACTTCATCAAGAAGTACTCTTCCCAGGTGTCGGATCACTTTGCAGCAGCTTCGTCCGTAGCCTCTGAGGCTTTGTCCAATGTTGCTGTTGTGCAAGCATTTAATGCAAACGAGAAGTTAGAAATAAACTTCTCATCGCACATGAGCTTAGCTAGGAAGGAAGGCATTAAAAAGGCCGTCGCCAGCGGGATTCAAGCCGGCTTGATTTATTTTATTGCTTACGCCGCGGATGCGCTAGCTTTCTGGCAAGGTAGCCACATGATTGCGAATGCAGTAGCAGGCCAAGGCAAAGGAACGACGGTGGGTGCCGTATTCACCGTGATTTTTCTTCTGGTCGATGGTGAGTCCTGCTTTGAGCGCAACAAAAGTTCCTGGTCGAACCAAATTATAGCTGACCAAATTCTTGGACAGCTACACTTATTCTCAGTCAGATAACTCCCTTCCTGGCCATCTTTGCTGCAGCTTCTGCAGCCTTCGCGAAACTCAAGCAGGATATGGATCGACCGTCTAGAATTGATGGGACCACAGAAACTGGCATCCAACTGGCCCCTGACACCGCGGGTCAGTTCAAGCTGCAGAACGTCACCTTTTCCTACCCGTCCCGACCAGAGCAGAATGTCCTTGAGAACGTGTCCTTGGACTTTCCGGTAGGGAAAAAGACAGCCATCGTCGGCTTCTCTGGTAGCGGCAAGTCCACTGTGGCCAGCTTGTTGCTTAGGCTATACGATCCAACCGAGGGTTCCGTCGTCCTAGACGGCCACGACCTCCGTGAGCGGAATGTGAGGCAGGTTCGAAGCTTAATTGGCATTGTTCAGCAGGATGCCACGCTGCTCGATCGATCGATTCTAGAGAATATCGCTCACGGTTTGGTCAATTCCGCGGTCCCTGAACATCAACGCCTCCACGATGTATTGCTCGGGCCACAGCTCCGGTCCATGGCGGCTGCAATCAGGGAGGGCCATGATGCAGTAGATACTGCCAGAGAGCAAGGCCCAATAGTGGTAGAAATCCTCAGCCTCGTCCAACACGCAGTCGAGATCGCAGACGCTGCACGGTTTATTAGCAAAATGCCAGAGGGCCTGGGCACCATCGTTGGGTCTGGTGGTACACGGCTCAGCGGAGGGCAAAGGCAGCGTATTGCCATCGCCAGGAGCATAGTCAAAAATCCCCAAGTTCTCATCCTCGACGAGGCCACGGCATCTCTCGACTCAGAGAGCGAAAGGGAAATTCTCGAAGCCCTGGAACGTTGTTCAGAAGGCCGTACCGTTATTTCAGTGGCTCATCGCCTCTCCACAATCCAAAGGGCAGACAAGATCGTCGTCATGAAGAATGGCCGTATTTTGGAAGAAGGCACTCATGTGGAACTAATGAGCAGACACGGTGTATACACTAGTCTTGTCAATCTACAAAACCTTGATACCAAATCCGCGGGGCAGCAGGCTGGTCAAGATGTGTCAGTAAGTGATGTGACCGCCGTCGACAAAACAGACTATGGCCTCGAGAGCCCTGGCAAGATAGATTTTTCTGTCGATGTGACTAAGGAAAGTTTTGATCACGAAAAGTCTTCATTGTCCGAGCCATCCATCGAGACAGACGAGAAACCGACGAATCAATCTCTTAGGTACTTGGCTGGCTCTCTCTGGGGGTTTATACGCCCTAACGCTCTGGTTGCGGCTTTCGCTCTTGTGGGTGCCAGTGTCGTTGGTGGAGCGTATAGTGCTGATGCTGTAATCTTTGGACATACCGTCAGTGGGCTAAGTCCATGTGGTTCACCAGACCACATTAGAAGCAGTGGCCACCTCTACGGACTTCTGTTCTTCATGCTGGCCATCGTTGAGTTTTTTGCGAACGTCGTAAGCTGGGTCGGCTTTGGCTGGGTTTCGGAAAATGCCATCTACGCAATCCGCATGTGCCTGTTCCGCTCGCTCTTTGAGCAGAATATGCAGTGGCATCAGTCCAAGGGTCGTACGCCTTCCAGCCTGCTCGCCCTCATTACCAGCGATGGGAATCAGATTGCCGGCCTTAGTGGGTCCATTATCGGCACGATTTCCTCCATCTGCATTAACCTGCTTGCGGCGGTCATCATGACACTGATAATAGCGTGGCGGATTGCCCTGGTATGTTTTGCCATTGTGCCAATTCTTCTCGGAGTTGGGCTTACGCAACTGCGTGCTCTTGCTCGATTCGCGGACAAGCACGAGCATGCCTTCAACAAATCTGTGGGGATCAGCGTCGAAGCCGTCAGCTCTATTAAAACGGTTGCCGCACTGGCGCTTGAACATGAGATTTTGGGGCTTTACCGCAGTACGCTCGAGGGGCCTCGACAAGAAGTGACTGCTATCAGCTTATATGCCAATCTCTGGCTCGCTTTACAGTACTTCGTCGGCAACCTAGCATTTGCGCTAGGGTTCTGGTGGGGGTCCAAGCAAGTCTTTAGCGGTTTATACAGCCAGACGCAGTTCATCATGGTCGTCTTCTCTCTGCTAGTCAGCGCCCAGCTTTGGAGCCAGATGTTCGCACTTGCCCCGGAGGTCGCCAATGCTCGCGCTGCCGTTGCGCGAGTCACCAGGGTGATCGAAATGGGATCCTCAGGGTCTGGCGCCCGAGGGCGGCCGGGCTTCCAGAAAAAGGACCTCGAAGCAATTGCAGAAACGAAAACCGAGGGGTTGCACATACAAGGCGGCATAGAGGTCAAGTTCCAAAACGTCCATTTCACATACCCGGCTCGCCAAAGCGCGCCGGCTCTTCGCGGCTTGAGCTTGCATGTTCTGCCTGGCCAGTTTGCTGGGCTCGTAGGACCCTCCGGTGCAGGCAAATCGACCATTACCTCGCTCGTGGAGCGATTGTACGTCCCTAACTCGGGGGAGATTCTCGTTGATGGAATGGACATTACCAAACAAAACGGGATATCCTTCCGGGATGCCATAGCCCTCGTGCCCCAAGACGGCGTCCTCTTCGACGGCACCATACGTTTCAACCTCTTGCTAGGAGCACGCCCAGGTTCCTCAGTCTCGGATGAGGACATGTTCGAAGCATGTAAACTAGCCAGCATCCACGACACGATCATCAAGCTGCCGCAAGGCTACGATACCCTCTGTGGCGTCAATGGGGGCCAAATCTCAGGCGGACAGAAGCATCGCTTGGCCATCGCTCGTGCACTGGTACGCAAGCCTAGGCTTCTGATCCTCGATGAGCCAACCAGCGCGCTGGACGCAGAGACAGAAGATATTCTGCAAGAAAACTTAAGGATCGCGACAAAAGGCATCACCGTCCTGGTCATAGCACATCGGCTGAGTACTATTCGTCATGCCGACGTGATTTTTTTGATCGAGGCTGGGCAGTGCGTCGATAGGGGTACACACGATGAGCTCTTTGGAAGATCCGAGACCTATCGTGCAAATGTTCTCAATCAAATGATTGCTGAATGAATGATTTGATTAGTATGGGGTAGCTTTTGGTCGATCAGTAGATTAGAGCTAGTGGTTAAAAAAGGCAATTAGAACATCTCATAAGAAGGATGATGGGTCCAAATTCGAAGGAGAGAAAGTAGTCACGTGGAAGAAGCTCAGCCGTGCGCTGCGTTTTGGCCTTAGGCTCACAGACAGCTAGCCAGATACCACATCGAGATTCCGATATCGAAATACCCATTACAGTATTGCTCCTGTTAAAATCGTTATGATTTGTCTCTACTGCAACAACTGGTTTATTACCTCCCCAGCTGTAATTCAAGGTCATATACTCATCAAACTCACACGACGCTTCTCTGGGCATACAAGAGAGTCGAGACCATGAGTAGTTTCACTTTTGTGATCTGATGATCATACCAGAGCTCAAGACATCGTTCGTGAGTTTCTTGAAGACTTCGTATTCTCCACATTTACAGCTGAGCTCATCTGAGAAGTAAAGCTTGGTGTGGACCGAAGAAACTGCTCAGAGTGGGTGGATTAGCCAGCGTACGCGTGTCTAAGAAGCAGTGCATCAGGCTTTGACGAGCTTTTACTTCCAAGAACACTTAGGAGACTTCCAGCAAGCGCCAAGTTGCTAAGTGATGGACTGATTACAAATTGCACAATTCCCAGTTCCGGGTTGTCAATGGCAACGAGCGCCTTCAGCTTTACACAAGCTCTTTGCCACCTGATTTGCTTCGTGTTTCGTCCCGTTCCGAGAGCGAGCCTTTGATCCGCTATCCATTTGGTTTAATGTACTTGCTGAAATGCTACGAGGAATATAATCCACGCCTGCCTCCGTACTCCTAGTTCGGCTGATCTGATGACTGCCAGTAGCATTCATCCAAGCGAAATAGATGGAGTGCAATTAAGCATGCGGCCCGCTACCCCGCAAGGGTCGTTTTTAGATACCACACTTCTCATTGGTAAAGCCGGCATTTACCAACCAAGTATTATATAGACTAGGAACAATGAGCCGTGGTTGGAATAAGCAATATTTCGCTATACGTCTGTGTCAAGGAACCTTGGATGGGTAGTGTCATAATAGCTATTAGTCTATTAAAGGAGAAAAAGAGGAGTTTGCAGAAAGCTTGTTTCAAGTTAAGGCTAAAGATACTTCGGAACTCTCAAGGCTAAATATCCATTAAGTATTATCCACGCTGGTTCTCGGCACTTTCGATACTCTCTGCATTCCCCACACTGCAGGTAGTGCGGACTTCAGTAGTCATCACGATGTTGCATCCTAATTACGGAGATCATCAAATAGGACATAGGTTAAGAGATATTTACCAATCATTTGATGGAAACTTGGTCATGGAACTGATCATACACCCCTTGAGACGAAGTCGTCGGCCCGTGTAAATTCAATTCAATGCCTTGACCTTGGGATGAAGTACCAAGAGATGAATAGATCTTCTTATATCTAGACGGACAGGCCCATTTTATCAGAGCGAAATCTGGGATTCAGTTCGTCCTTTCACAGCTGTTGTATTACCCTCATAATGAAGTCCTTCACTGCTTTCGCCGTTGGACTAGTCCTTGCTGGTCATGCCTCTGCTCACTGTGTGTATTATCACATTGACCCCAAGCGGCTCATTTCTGACAAGAACGCAGATATCTTCGAACGCTTTACATATGGAGGTATCGAATACCCGATTTACCAATACATTAGACCAAATACAAACATGAATTCTCCCGTCATCGACTTGACGAGTGACGATCTTCGATGCAATCAAGGCGGAGAAATGGGAAACGGGACGGAGATTATTACTGTCCAAGCTGGAGCTTCGTTCTCGTTCACTACAGACGTAGCAGTCTACCATGACGGCCCCCTCTCAATGTGGGTTGAAAACTTCCTTACCATTGAAGAAAAAAATAACTAATAGACTTTGGTGAAAAGATATATGGCGAAGGCTCCTGGAACCGCGGACACCTTTGATGGCTCAGGTCAAGTCTGGTTTAAAATCCTCGACATAGGGCCAACCTTCGATTCGAGCGGTACAGCCACTTGGAACCTGCTCCGTAAGAAGGCCCAAACCCTAGTTTTACAGCAGCTCTCCTAACAAATATGAATAGAGACATACACATACACAATCCCACCCGCTCTCCCCAACGGAGACTACCTCCTCCGAATCCAACAACTAGGAATCCACAACCCCTACCCAGCCGGAATCCCCCAATTCTACATCGAATGCGCGCAGATTACCGTCGTCGGAGGCGGAAGTGGAACCCCAGGCCCTTTGGTCTCAATCCCGGGTTTCATCGACGGCACAGAGCCAGGATACGTCGTGAACATCTACACGAACTTTCATAACTATACGGTTCCAGGTCCGGCAGTTTGGAGTGGACAGTCTGTTGTCGGAGGCTCGACTCCTACGACGAAAGCCACGACATCTGCTGCGACCTCGACAAAAGTGGTCATCACTTCGTCGACGACAAGCAAAGCTAGCACTACGAGCTCTGCGGTGACGACCCCGACAGGTCCGGTTGTGGCCAAGGTGGGTTTCGCTGACTCCTTTACTCCTCGTTAAGGGCTCTGAGACGTAGTTTCACTCCAGAGACATAGCGTCTATCCTTGAATCAGAGTTATACCACCTGATAGTAGTTCAACGAAAGAATGCTAACTCCAAGTTTCTCCGTAGTATGGACAATGCGGAGGTATTGGCTGGACCGGCGGGACCGTCTGTGCTGCTGGGAGCACATGCACTTATTCAAGTGCGTATTATTCACAGTGCTTATAATGAAGCACTTGATGGAGGGGGGAAGATATGGAGGTAGAAACGTTGCTTGGACGGAAGGGGGCAGAATCGATGCAGGAGTCTCTTGTGGTTAGAGATATTGCTAGTATAGGGAGCGCGAGATGTCAATGCTCCTTGCTCCACTCGGGAATATCAGATTGTCAATAATCCAGAGGCTTCCGTATAAAGTTCATTCTCAATATATCTGCAGCGGTGGGGACGGCGCCACAAAATCTTGTTTCCTCCATATGGCTAAATGCACTGGAAACTGCCAGTCGGACGTTAGGAGTTTGGTCGTCATATTAACATGTGGTGTTATGAGTATTTACGAGATAGCGCACAATTGGATGCTCTTTTGAAACAATCCCAGGACTCAATCGCTCAAATACTTTGAACAGCTTGGAACCTGGCTACCTGGGCAAGAATATATCTTCTAGCGACTAGCAAGTTACCCTTACAAGGATGGAAGCAGATTGTTTCGGGAAGTACAATCCTATTTTCGAGGAGGATAACAATACTAATAAATTGGACATACCTGCTCCCGGTATTTGTCAAAAGTGAGAAGTCACAGCCCGTGGAACTTATTGCAAGTTTACAATATTGTGACTCTTCCATTGTGTTAGACTTGTAACTATAAAGGTAATCATCCATGTCAACCCACCCCGCAAACCAAATGCTAATCGCTCATCATTGAATATCTCATAACACCTAAACCGCTTCCTGAAAACCGCGAAAGACACTCGAGCAGCTCGTACTTGGAATTCTAAAAGCCCGCACTTGCGCCTTAAGGACAATCGAAAATATGCTCAATGTGGTATCATATGGTATCATTGATCATTCACCTCGTCTTCCTTCACATTACTCATTCTTGGTTCTCCTCAAATCCCCGAAACTAACCCTCCTTTAACAAACGCCCCCTCCCCATTCCTCCATACACCCGCCGTCTGCGGCCTCGCGACAGTCTTCTCCCTTCTCAAAAGCGTAGCCTTCGGTATATCCGCCAGCGGATTATCCGGTGTAGTGGCAACCTCAACAAGCGGCACGCCCGATGGTGCGGCGAAGCCCTTTCCTTTCCCCGTCTTATCCCACTGCGGTGCCTCCTTGAATTGTGGCGTGAAATCTAGCAGGGGCTTCGGTTTCTCGCGTTTGCTTGGGTCGCGTTGGAGACCTGGCCCTGCAGACGTTTCTGGTCGTTTGGTGGATTTCATAGAATTACTACGATGAGTTCGTGCTGCTGGTCCAGAGCCGCTCTGGGTGGAAGAGCCCTCAGAGAAGGACTGTGATTGTGATGTGGCTGCTGCTGCTTCACGCTCTTTTTGTTGCCGTTGGCGTTGCGAATAGGTCCTACCTAGAAGTCCGGAGGAGGCGAACTCATTTTCTGCTTCGGGCGGTAGGCGGTAAGACACAGGGGGCGGATGTCTTTCTCTTCGAGATGGTAAGGGTTGTAGCGCGACGCTGTTGCGTAGATGGAAGGGAATTTGTCGAGGTTTGTCTTCATCGTCGGAATCTGCCTCGGCTTGTTCGAATCGATCCATGTCTAGTAAAGGTGTGAACGAGCCGATCGTATAAGGATTCTCGTCTACAGAGACTTTCAACGTGTGATTTGGTCCACCTTTCGTCCCTGGCCTAGGAGGAAGTTGGGTAGTAAGGTTCACGGCCGTCTTCGCCTTAGGCTTTTCTCCTTCACCCCTCTTGTATACCAAATACCAACTTCGCCATTCCTGAACAGCAACATACCACTGCTTTGCCAAAGTCTCATCATCAGTACTGAAAAAGTGGACAAAGTTCTGTGTACTCAGAAACACAGTCGTTTTTTGCTGACTTTTGATGGCGTGACAATATTTCTTCGGAGGCTTGAGATGCTTTCGTAATTGCTGAGGGCTTGGGGTATAAATATCAAAGTCAGATAAATGACATATATTTGCGACATCTTTGTCTGACGGTTTGGCTCCAAGCTTCTTGGCTATGTAAATTTGGCCGGATGACAGAAGTGTGATGTAACGCTTGCTCCATTTTCCTGGTTTCTGGGAGTGATACATGTGTATCGAAACGGACGGGGGGGCATCTCGAGGTACTGAGGAAGCCACTAGATCTATATCGTCGTTTGGCGAATCAGAGTTCTGCAGGATGAGAGCATTCTGAGTATCTCTATCCCATGAGTTCATGATATCTCGGATGTGCTCATATCGTCGTATCCGCCTTTCAAGGCCCAGTTGGGTATATGATTCCAGCAAAATAGCAGTAGAGGGTCTGATGTCTTGGTTCATGATGTTCACGGCGGAGTAGATGAGGTGGACGGGGGTAGTCTCAGGCGTGATGGGGAGGCTTATGGATGATTGCTTGCAACGAATCAAGATTCTCTGGACATATGTTAGTTCGGCATTCGAAACTATCTGGGGTAACTCACTCGTTCTCCAGCGTTGACTGCAGACATGGGCGCATCGGTCCCTGGAACGATACCGCCACCACCTTGCTCAATTGCTCGAGGTGGAGGATCTTGATTTCTGATACGCGTTTCTGTGGGTGGTCCATTTCCACCGCCTTGTTCTATTCCTCGACTCTTTCCTTGTAGCTCCTCTGATGTAGATCTCGAGCCACCTGTAGCAGTACTCGGCGCGCTGACTCTGGTCGGTGCACGCTTCCTTCCAAAGAACCCAAGTTTATCCCTCGGGCTTGTAACTCTCACTGGCGAAGGCGCTGCCGCTTCCAGTTCGGCTTCCAGTCGTTCCAAATCCTTGCGCTTCTGTTCTGCTAATAATGCCTCTGCAAGACGAACCTGCTCGGCTTGGGTTTGAAGTTTCGGCTGCTCCCCTCGACGCTCTTGTTCCTCCTGCTCCTTCTCCGCACTCTGCTGGTGGTGGTGCTGCTGCTCTTGATCCCGCAACCCCCTCGCCTTGCGCTGCAAGTGCTCTGTCTCCGTTTCTCGCGACCCAGACGCTTGCCTTCCACCATATCGATCATTGCCAGATGGACGCTGCGGACCCGGGACAGGGTCAGTGGCTCGTCTCGTAGGACTCATTAAGTCAGGCACTCTTGGAATGGCAGGAATTGGAGGAAGACTTTGCGGACTCGTAGCATCAGTCTTGGGGATCATAGACTTCGGCCTTCGATAACGCGACATGCTTCTCGAGATGGGCGCATCTTCGCTCTTCTCCAGCATACGCGGTGGTGATTTCGAGGCCTCAGCTTGCTGTCTCACGCTGCGGTACCTCGAATACTTCGCCGGCGCAGGAGGCGAGGCTGTCTTCTCTTCCGACATGCTATCTATAAGTATTGTACTGATTTTCTGTGTAGTCGCATGGAGGAGCGTTCTCCACGAGGTTGCATCGTATGAGGACCTTCGTATTTAGAGAGTAAACGAAGGGATGCAGAGTTGTGGCTGTGGTGCACAAAAGCAATTTCGACCCACGACCACAAGACTTTTCTTGTCCCTCATCGCAATCTTATTTTCCTGAACAATGCTTGGCGCGTTTGGGCGCAGATCTCCCGCGGTAAATGATGCGGAGAAGCCTGTTTTTACGAGTATAGGGTTTGTGTTTGTTTACAGGGTTTGTATACTTTGTACGGCTTATAAGGTTTTACTAGGTGTATACGAAGGTATAAGGAGAAGGCCCTGTACGCTTTATACTAGTGGAGAATGGCACTATTCAAAGTCCGGAAATATCACTCAGCTGGTGCTTTAGTTTGGAGAAACGAGGATACTCAAGGGGCCAGAGCGGGAGAATGACTCGTACAAAGCCACTGCATGTACCCAGAACCTCAACTCAAGTCGGCCACATAGGAGTGTAATCTAGCAATCGACGGCCATCAAGTGAGGTCTTGAGTATCATTCCTTCAAGCTGTCCATCCCGTCTCGGGAAGCAAGCCCTTCTTCTGGCTTTCATTTTCTAAAAGCCCTCGCCTCCCTCCTCCACCAGCCCTTGAAATCCATTGTATGAACATCAATCCCGATATCCTTTAAAGCCTTGCTTGAGAGATGGCAGTCGTAAGGTCTCTGCACGCTCGCATTCGGGTCATTGCCTTCTGTATTGGCAATCATGCCATCAAGCGGCAGGCCCATGATTTCAGCAAACAGCTCGCAGATCTCATATTTCGTGAACTTGTCCTCTGAGGAGAACTGTAGGACCTTCGGGAGTGAGGACTTGTCTTCAGTTTCGAGATATCTCGTTGCGATATCTGAGAATTGCAATTATTAGAGGGCACTAAGGGAAAGCAAAGGGATGGAAATAGGCATACCTTGACAGACTCTCCCCACATCCTCTGTATTGGTAGGATATCTGATTGCCCAGTGATCCATCTTAACGTTTGCCTCCTTCTCCTGCACCTTCCAAATACTATCGATCAATACATTAATAGCAGATTCCTGTGGTCGGTCCGCCTCGCCATAAAGCACCGGCACTCTCAGCACAACACCCCAGCCCGTCTTCTCTGCCTTCTCATATGCCTCCAGCACAGCTTTCTCGCCGTCATATTTCGTTTCCCCATAGAGATTCGGTGGCTTTGGGCTCGCGGTCACTTCATACGGTGCATCGCCTTCCGTGCCAGGGAACACGTAGTCGGTGGATATGTAGATGAGGAAGATATCCTGCGCGGCGCAGAGGGTAGCTAGGGAAGAGGAGGCACCGATGTTGAGGGCTCTTGTGCCGGCTGGGTCGCTGTCGCATTTATCTGGGAAGCGATTTGCTGCGCCTGGGAGCTGTCAGCCATGTAAATACTCGTAACATCGACCTGAGAGTAACGAAGGAGCGTACAGTGGACCACTACCTGAGGTCTTCAGCTCAGAGCTGTCAGTGCTGCTGCTGAGCTGCGGTGGAAATGATGGGACTCACTTGACGTTCTTGAGGGTCGATTCAACCTCTGACGCATCAGTCAAGTCCAACTTGACGATAGATGGCGGTTGAGCGCGCGTCAGGCCTGTGCCCAGGACGTCCCATTCTTGCCGTTGGAATGCCTTTACGACTTGTCTGCCCAACAAGCCCGTTGCGCCGGTGATCAGAGCTTTCTTTGGCATATTGGTGATTGGAGAGTGGGGGGTTGTTGTGTTGATGATCTTTGCCGTGAGAACCTCCTCCCCAGAGCTGCTCCGGAATCAAAACATTGCACGCGTCACATCTCCTTACCTATCTTTAAAGTCAACAACGATGCGGCCGCATAGATTAATCACTTGGCCACAGGACGAGATTCTATGGTTTCTATCTTGTCTCACGAGTCCACGTCCAGAAATCTCCCAAGTTTCTTCTTCGCGTCAGTCTCGAGAGACCGTTCGCAATGAAAAAAAATCTCTTCCGAGAAGTATGGTTTCCAAAGATTCCCTACCCAACCGAAGTCAAATAGGAGCGGTCATGGTTATAGTTTTCCTGCGCGAGAATCAGCATTATTGACCAGAGATCGAGAGCGAGAGTACGTACAACTAGCAAAAACGCAATCTCGGACGAATCCTCACTGATATGCGTAAAACCCTGAGAAGATGTTAGCAAGAACTCTGCCAAAGTTTGAGGGATATTCTGCTCACCATGCACTAAGATGAGGAAAAGGAAAAACAAGATTTCAACGAGAATCCGAAAGTATTTGTAGGCAGCCCAAGCGAGATTCCGCGCTAAGCTAGTGTGGTGCCTGCAGAAGGTTTTTGAGTTTGCAGTTTGAGCAAACAGCATATGGCCCAATCAGGGAATCGGCTAGCGGGTTGAGGAAAGATAGGGGTTGCTGGGTGAAAGTCAACATGTCATAATCCGGTCATTCAATGGCCAGATACATCCACACAAGAGAGCATTCATTACTTGACGGTATTTTTAAGGTAATTTTAAAACTAAAATGAAATGATTGGAAAGAATTCTATGCCTCCGGATCTTATATAAATGCAACCCTGGCCTCGCTCCAGGTACCTGGCTACGATTTGGTAGGATCGTGGCAGAGTTCTCGTAGGGACCCTCACATCGCGATTTCTTCCTCCTTCGTAACTACCTTTTGGTTCAGGTGTTGTATCTGCATCACTTGATATGACCAAGGGTATAATTGTAAGGGTTTGGAACAAAGCTGTGTTCAAACGAAATGGTATCCACGATCTTCTAGTCAATAATTAAATTAAGCCTCTACAGTCTACACTCTCTTCACTTCGAACCCAGGCTACATACATTATTGTGAATATGACTCGCCACTTTGTCTCTTGTAGATTCACTTCTATTTGGTGAACCACGAGCTCGATCAATGAATCTGTTGCTTTTCTAAGCGAACCGGGTCTCCTCCTGTTCATTGAAAGGAACTTCGACAACTCTGCCTGATTAGTCTCCCAGACTTCTTCGACACTCACGTTTCTCCCCCTAACAACCTCCATTAAATCATCAAGTCAAACACGCAAGCATCATGTCAGTCACACAGACACTCAACTACCTGGATCGACACCATGTCTCCCAAGACATAAAGTGTCCCATCTGTTTGGAAGCAGCCTCTGCAGACGCCGCCCAAATCTCTTGCCATGAGTATATTGCTTGTTCTGAATGCATCGCTCATGCATGTGAACCCTTGTTTGTCTTCGTCAGCTGCAAATTGTTACAAGTTTACATCTCCTCAGATCTCACTACTTCTCTCATTACTTCACCTGCTGACTTTGAATCTGCAGTGGTTTGGCTCTTTACTCGTACGCCGAGTCCCGACAACGTGCCCTATATGCAGAGCTAAGGTTGATACTTCGAACTTGAAAGCATTTCAAGTCTCAGCTATGTGGAGCGAGTCTGAGGAGGAGATTTACGGTCATTTTGATGACGATATCTCTGATATCTCCCTACAGAACTCCGACCAGGACGATTTCGACAACGAGACCGAAGGTGTAAGACGCTCTAACGCATCAAGTATACACCTTTTCTGATCATCCACAGACTCTCGAGCAGAGCGCCAAAACTCAAAGTAACAGTGACAGTGACGAACGTCATGATCTAGCGCCGAGAAACCACATCGTGAGCAATTCTCTTTCTCTCAACCATAAGGATTCATTTCTGATGCTTACTTAGAACATGTCCGATACCAATGAACAAGAGCACAACAGCGAGGACGGTATGGCTACTAGCCTTCCAGATGAGATTCCCGAGTGGGTAAGCAATATTGATCTATGTGTCATCATTGAAAGACATCCATCCTAATATCTATCAGATGACTGCTGATTTATTTGATATGTGGGCTGAACTCGAAGCTGACGAGGACATGAGCTTCTTCATCAATGATCAGATCCACGAGGCAAGAGATACCAACTTCTCACCAAATCACGGCTAATAGATGGCAGTCAACCGAAGAAGGCATGGAGTTTGAGGGAATTGAAGGCTATGACTCTGAGAGTTCTGACGTGACCACACTCGTTTCCTCATTTGATAATTCCAACTAACCTATGCAGTCGGATGAAGCAGAAGAAAATGAAGAAGAAGTCATAGTCCCCAAAGAAGATGAAGGCACCCCCGAAGGAATTATGAGAATCCGCCGCTACAACAACATCGTCGCCCGCCGTCCCTCCTCCACCACCCGCACCCTCCTCTTGGCCAAACAACCCAACTTCGAAAACCCCCTTAAACTCGACTACCAACCAAAACCCTGGAATATGATGTTCGCCCGGAAGCTTGCCCCTTCGACATGCTTCATCATCATCGCCGAATATGGAACCGCGCCGCAGCCCGTCGAGTATTACTTCATCGTCGTCATGAGTTTCACCACTGTCCGCGAGCTGGTTTGGCTTTGGAGCATGGCGAACGTCGGTGAGGAGTACTCGGGTATGGATAAGGCGGTGGGATTTGCGCATCAGGGCGAGATCATGGACATGAATGCGGATATGGATGATCTAGGCTTCGAGCATGGATCGACGTTCACTATCCCGGCTGCTTTTGAGGGCGTTCATATGGGCTGAGGATTCTGGGATAGAGACACGCATTTAATTAGATGAGAGTTTTTTATGCTTTTAAATGTAAGCAAGTTTATTGTCGTTCTTTTCGAGCAAGCGTTTTCAAGAGGCGATTTTGCAAAACATGCCGAGAGGTAGTCATTCGAACAGAGTGGCTAGAACGTAGCTGGCGCGGAATAGATAATGCAAGTTTCTTAAAACCACAATACCGCAACTGTGACCAGCAATTCTGGGTAATCCATGAACGGCTAGATTGCTGTAACAAATTCTCTCTGAACGGCCCAAAGAAATTCAAAAGTTTCTTCTGCAGTCTCCTCAGAGTAATTGCGCAGTCAACGAGGCAACTTTGGTGATCAAGACGAGGGCGAATTTATTATCATTTGAGCTCAAATTAAGAAATGAAGACTTCACCGAAATACTGCAGGTCGATAGGGAAGCAAGATGATCCGTCAATATGAAATACGCTCAATAGAGGACAGAATATATGCAGCATAGACCGTTTGAAACATACATAGAACCTCAGAAGTAGATTGGATTCAACATGGGTTGGCTAAGATATCTTCAAGCCGAAGTCAAACGCCTAGTACTAGTAATCAGTATACGAAGTAGTACCCCAATCCTCCAAGTATCTACGGAAGTAGGATTTTGAGAATGTGGAGCCTATGCCGTATCCTCACGAGTGTCGACTTTAAACACTACTCAGCCGTAAATCAAGAATGTAACCACACCACACAAGAAACTGCAAAGAAGGGGGCTGCAGAAAATCAATGCCATTTCTTCACATGCTTGTGATCCGTAAGGGTATATACTGTGAAGCGTATCGCTAATCGCTCAAGTTCAGATCGCACCCTCCCAGATCCCTACTCGTACAATTTCGTAAACCATTACCCCAGCTCAACATATCATGGTGCCTTCATGTCCAACGAGATGGGATTAGTGTGATGTAGTCATCATAAGAAGCATCAACCGGAACAGATGATTGCTTCATCTTGGAACTGCATTAAGTCCAACCTCACCTCCCGTCTGTTGTTGCAAATAGCAACAACACCGATGATGCTCCATGCTAGGAGTTAGCGCCACATATCGTACTTACTACTTCTCCTTCCCTTCTCACCGGCAGAGCTAACCGGCCGGCCGTCATCAGCAGGCACAGCTAAGAATCCACCGAATCCATTCCCGACAATAATGCTCTTCCTAGCACCCGCACCTTGTCCCCAGCTCGCACCCATATTCTCTCCTAGTCCGTAGCTGCTCACCGGTCTCGGCACACTAGCACTTCCGCGTCGACCTGGGCCCTTGGGTGGTTGCACACTAGTGAAGTTCCATTCCATCTCGTCGAGGCCTTTGCTGAAGACTTCAAGTTCTTGTGTGAGTCCTGCCGGCGAAAGGGACATCTTTGCAGCTGCGGCACTTGCGAATGGATTGTTAGAGCTGAAGCGGTGGTTGTTAGGGGATCCGTAGGAGGGAGAAAGGTTCGTCGAAAGGTTGGAGAAGCGGTTGGGCGGGAAGTTGTCGGGGTCTGAGGCAAATGCTGGGGCAGGAGGTGCGAGGTCTATTAGGAGTTCTGGGAACTCAGGATCTAGACATGTTAGCTGTGAATGATATCTTATGGCAATTGAGATCACCTCGAACATAGAGCTGCCGCAAAGCTGGCATGGATCGTGAAAGGAGGCAGGATGCAAGATAGGTATAGTAACTTGCTGTTGTACTTGCGTACGAATTCGCAGAGGAGGCAGAGGTAATTTCGAAGTGGAAAATCTCTAGAGAGCTGGATTTGAAGAGAGGAACGTTAGTCGGGCAGGATGTTGAGACAGATTCGATTATGGAGAGAAAGGTCAGGCTTGGAGCAGTGCTGAGAATTTGGTGTAGGCTCGATGGATGGACTCCAGTGGCGGTAAGAGAAAGAGTCTTGAGTGCATTGTGAGTCTCCGAGCGAAATAGATATTTAGCCAGCCCTTCTGCAGTGACATTAGGAGTATTCTCGAAGAGAAGCTCGCTAAGTGCTGGGAACGGGGGCAGGTAGTCGTTATGGTGGAACATCCGATCATCGAATGTCTTCATATCTTTGATCTGCAAAGCTCGGAGTTGAGGGAGGGTGCCCAACACTCGTCGTAGTATTGTAGGATCCATATTCAACTTTGAGAGTTCGAGCACTTCCAGATTTCGCCATAGCTGCCCGCTAGCCAAGAGTTCCAAGCTTCTCTCTGCACCGCCCATATACGACATCTTTCTCAAATCTGGACATCGCGCTTGAATCTCTTGCTTCAACGTGTTGCAAGACGGATCGTCCATGAAGATGCCCTCGGGCAGATCGATGTATCGCAAATTCGGCGTGACGGCGACCGTCCGAGCAAGATCTGCCTTACATGTCTCTCTTGTCATATACGCCAGCTTGATGAATTGGACCTTCAACGCGACTCCGCCATGAGCATCTCGAAGTGTTCTGCATAACAGTCGCAGTCGCGCTGAAGGGGTGTCCTCGGGCTCAGCATTGCGATTCAACCGAGACTTTCGTTTGCGCTTCTCAGATAACTCTTCTTCGCGTGCGCAGTAATGTACGGCATCGATTCGTATGCTGTGGTACCTGCAAACGCGTTCAGTTTTGAGCTCAGAGCGCGGATTGCGCATACTTACATTACATTCGCAGCCAGCTTCCGCCATCTTCTCGAGACTTGCGCGCAGTGAGCTATATCCCGCAGATCGCATAGCATGCACGTATCCCCTTTAGCCGATTCTTCGCAATTGTTGTAGGTCTCATCTTGTGAATGCGGGCATACGAACGAGAAGACGCGCTCGAGTAAAGGTGCAGGAAGCGTTGCAATGAACTCGGATACAGGCGGGGTTCCGTATTGCTGCTGCTGAGGTAAGCCTTGAGAGGAAGTTTGGTCAACGCTTTTTGCTTTCTTCTTAGAGAACCATTTCATGATGGTGAATTTCGCCAGGTTGGCTGTTGAAGTCCGCCTCGAAGGTGAGGTGGACAAGTTATGAGAGATGTTGGAGAGAGTGGAGTAAGCAACACCCCGCGAACAGCTCGAGGCTGACAACAAGTATGGACGAGTAGACAGGGATTCAATTGATGGCTGATGCACAGATTCAGGGGTAGCGAATCAACAGCTTTGAAGGGTTTGCAGATCAAAAAAGATGGTTGGTGGGAGGAGAATGACTCGGAAATTATTCAGTAAGCAGAGACGATCTTGTGTTGGCGGTTTGTTGTCGTTGCTTAATATAGTAATCAGCCAAAGGTAAACAAAGGAGGTCTGTGATACGCAAACCATCAATCAGTTTCACCAACGCTAAGTAAGTGAGTTGTTTCTTGGTCCAAGAGAGAGACCCAAGCGCAGGAGATGAATATGTAAAATCCTTTGTTACCTACAAAATTTTTGCCGAGTTGAAAGGTTATTCAATTTGGATATTGGGCTTCGGATTGCGATTTCATTTCAAGAGTTCTTCTACTTTTATTCTGGAGGCGCAGAAGTCCTGCGATGGTAGAATATGTTACAATGTCGTCTCTCCGATCCTGCTTTAATATGTCCCATGGAAAATTGAAGAAGATGTATGAAGATCACGCTCGCATTCCAGTACCATCATTATCTAGAGCGTCAATATTTTTGTAGCCGCTTCAGCTCTCCGTCATAGCTCCTTTTCTATCAAGGCAGCGTAGGGCATACTAGACTCTGTAAGAAATTCATTCACTGCCCGACGCCTCATCTTTCCAGTCTTTCCATCTACTCTTGCCAGCTCGTGAACCTCGTAAGCTGGTGTTGCTATAGTTTCCAACCATCGAGACATATCGTTGAAGCAATCGTGGTCCTCTATCCATTTCTTGACATGCTTATTATTCCACTTCCAAACTATCTCCTCTGGTGGGACATGAAAGGGCAAGAGATATTCGCCCTCATGGAGTTTCTGCTTGAAGCCGTGCTCTCCAAGATAGTGACGAAGTTCGTCGATGGCATTGAGCATTAGATTGCTTTCCGCGATCCGGGCTGCGACATTGATTTGAACCCATTCTACTGTATCAGCAGGCTTCTTTTTTGCGGCGCGTGCGACGTAATGACGAAGCCGGTTGGGATCATGGTAGAGCTGTTGCGCACTGGTTCGAACCGACAAGTAAGGACTTGAGACTCTGCATCCCCATTTGATGTGACTTCTGAGAGCACACGCGCGTTCTGCCCTGGTATTCAATTTGGCGCTTCCACCTGCAAGCATTCCGATGTCCTGGTCTCGAATGACACCTTGGCTAGCATGATCCGTGATTCTCCAGAAGAACTTAGTTCCTAAAGAACTGATATTGACGGTCAAAAACCAGTTATGAGCCTTTTCGTGAGGGCCATCGATCAACTCTCTCACCTCCGTCACAGATCTTGGGAAATCAATTCTGATTTTCGGCTTGGTACTGCTGTGTTTCTTTCCGTCGTCGTACCACTTCCACATGCCGTCGAAGCTGAGACCCATTTTCGTAACCCTGTCGAGAAGTTCTTGCTTTGTCAGAAGAGTGCAAGTCATACTGTTGAGACTTGACAGAATTGCCGAGGCATGTTCTTTGCCTTCTTTGTAGTGGGTACGGCACTGCTTTCGGTCATTCTCACCCTGACGAAAGTGAGTAGCATTATTGCCATTGTCTTTGCCCTGAGCTCGCTTTGCTCCCGTAAATCCACCTCCAACATCTGCCTTCTGGGCTGGATCATTCTCAGGCTGCTGATGGAGATACTCGCGGCGGGATGCGTAAGAGTGAGGCGAATATCTGTTTCTGTCAGTTGTCTTCCACAAAAAGCTCAAAGAGTGCAGTTTCGGTAATGTTACTTACTTGGTAGATTTCAACATGTTGAGTATGTTTTGAGATGAGATTTTGTTGTAGATAGTGAGATAGGATGCTTCTTTCCTGTACCAAGTCGATATAGGAAAGTTCCACGAAGTAAAGAGGAATCTCGAGTGGGATAAATGGTGAGACCGAGGGACAAACGTTTAATCTTAGATTAAGTTGACTTTGCAACTTGATGGTGTAAATGAGATGGAGAGCCTCGATATGTGTAAAACCTTGGACGAGTGAAAAAAACAGGTCCCAATTGTCTGAGACCTAAAGCTCGTTCTCTTAAATCGAGAAAGAGTTAATTGCAAATATTGATCTGATGAGTTTGAGTGTATGCACTCTATTGAAAATATGCAGCCATTGCTAGGGATTTAAAGATAGAAATATGGAAGATAGTGAAGTTGTATGGGGAAAAGAAAAGTGTCTTGTGTGAAGACGAATCTCTGTGAGACTCGAAATGAACTTTCACACAAAACTGAATGTTGCTGTTCGATAATGTCTCTGACTTAATTAGAGTCTGAAGTTGTATGATGAGAGGTTAGAATTGAGTGGGAAGTATGTGGGGAGATCAAGTGGAAGTTGTGTTGTTATATTGTTGTTTCGCGCCAAGCCACCGCTCACTTGACCCCTCGCTGCTCTGCTCACTCTCGCTCCACCTCCGGTGGGTGTTCGTGAGGTCGAGGAAGATACGATCAGGGGGTGTATTTAAGGGAACCTTCCTAGGGGAACCCTTCATGTTGATACATCTCTTTACCTCAATATCAGCACTCCCCATTTTCTGTGCCTGCCACAGCGGAAGTTATGGTGGTAAAACCAAGCAGTAGGATGCACCGCGTACAGGTGTTGAGTCTTCGCATTCCATCGCCTGCCCTGTCGTACGACGAAGATCTCGTTTACCCGTTCGGAATCTAGGTGAATTTGGCAGTGAGGGAGAGTGCTCAGTGTTGCCATTCTCTAACCCAGCTAAATCAATGTCTGTAGAAGGTCCTTGTTGAGACGTATTCATGACGCCAGACACTTATTAATGATTTAATTCAACGGGAGAAGGAATACTGTTTTCCAAGATTTGTGATAGTATGTCTAGCGACAAACTTCTACTTTGCCTTAACAATGGACTTGCATTTGACGCCGATGTCTCGATCTATGAGGTCTTTACACTGAAGAAAAGCCCAACCATCTCAACCACTCGTCCTATATACAAGTTATCAATTGAACCTCTCGGCATCCATCTCCCTCTACACATCTCTTTCATCATCCAAAACACTCAGCACCAGGTCAAAGTCTCCGTTCTCTTTTAGAACTTGGGCTGCATCCTCAACCTTGCGCTGCTCCGAAACACCCCACGAGGAGCATTCCTTGCACCAAATAAACAGCTCACCAAGCGCAAATGCATCGTTTTTATATTCTGGTGCCACATCGCCAAAATCGACTAAAACCAGACGGCTTTGTGCTTGATACTCTTTCGCAGCCGTTGCTTCATGATGCTTTCTAAGTGTATTCCTCTCGTTGATATCGCCATGTACAACTCCTGCTTGCTCCAATTCATGAACACCATGAGCCAGATCTCGCAAGTCTCCTCTCGTAATCTCAAGATCTCTGGAACCAGATGTAGAAGTAGTAGAGTTTGGGCCGGATTCGGATAACGATTCTAGACTGAGACCGCCGAAAGGCATTAGGAATGCCTATAACCTCGTCATTATCACCGTCCTGCTCCATGACGACAACAGCTAGAATTGGTATAACATTAAACCGCTGCTCCATGATCCTATTGGGGTCTTTTTCGGCTTCGTAGTGGGGACCCAGAACTTTCAGCAAGTTTTTTCTACTCTTAATTTATCGGTCAATAGCCTTGACGTCGCAATCGAACTCGATCCGTTTAAATACGCAATCTTGATTATTCAAACGGCATCTATCGACAGCACGACCCAGGTAGACTTTGTCCACTAAGCGATCAAAAGAAACACTAGGGATAGCAGCCTCCTCTTGGGAATGGTAATGTAACTTTTCCCTGATCGGTCTGGCAATGACGTGATGAGGCTGCGTATCGAACTTCAAGGGACCATCCTTTGTAGCGTTTATAGCGTTGAATGGTATCTGCTTCCCAAATGTGTGGTAATATGTTGAAATATGGTTTTCAACGGTGCTTGCCATCCACTCCTCATCGTAGGTGTCCAAGGTGACATTGATCTGATACGATCGGCGATTTGAGAGATCGTATGCTTGCGCTGAGTAGCATATTCCTGGAGTAATAACAGCACCATAGATGACGACTTCAGGTTCGTGCCAAATGCGATTCAATTCCATTTTTCCAGGTTGACTGTTGGCAGTAATCCAATGCAGTCTTTTGATGTGAGTGACGACGGTTTGGTAGGAGAATCAACGGTCGTTAGAAACAGTCACCGCTTGTGAAGAACGTCCTCATCCTTAGGAATACCAAGCCCTGTTCTCTGGTAAGTACTATAAACAGTTGGGATATGGGTAGAGCTGACTTTAGTAGACACTGATGGGGGTATCGGTGAAATTGTGAATACTGGTGTAGAAACAGTGAATTGGCTGGAATCTTGTCCCTCTGGCATCCCGGGGTGTTGCTGATTTCATTTTGATTTGAAGCGATTTGTTCTACAGTATTCCTATTGGAATAAGGCTATTGGCCTACTAGCACGTATAGCCCCACTCTATACAATCACGTCTGCTCCTAGCATGAAAGCAGCTCATTTCCAATGCAAATGATACATTCGGTCTTCTTACAGATGATAGGGTCTTCTATAGCTAGCGGGAAGGGATCGGGGGAGTGAGGTTCTTCTTTGGCCAGAAACAACAACTCCACCACAGGAAAAAGATCTTATCCGCCCAATAATATATTAATATGTACCAGTATCAAACCACAGCTTCCAGATGCTCGGCTTTTGAGGGCGACTTTGAGGGCACATAAGCCGATAAGTGTGCTAGTGGGAGACGGATATTTGACGAAGGCGATCAAGTAGCTACTCCAGATATCTTTTATGATAACTAGTGCGGGGCCGTTAATTTTCTATATTCACCTCCTCGAAACTACCTTCAGTCAAAATCTCATGTACGGCTCAGGAGCGTAAGCTGGAGAGGGAGGATAGCACGTGAAATGTACTCAAAGAGCACGTTACTCTCGAGGTGCCTTGGTTCACTTCGGACTTGAGATTTCAGTGACCTGATATATTGCTTTGCTAGAACAATCGGAGTAATAGACTGTGACATAAGTAACCGATAAATAAAATATTTTGAGATCATTATACTACTCTGTGCCATGATTCCCGATTGTGCAATTTCTTGGGATGGGCTTCCAGCGGATATTAGGTGCAAAGAAAATCAAGCATTCAATCTGAATACTCGAAAAGATTGAGTGATCAACTTTGAGAGTCAACACCAAGTTCCTCCATCAATTTCAGTCTTCTCCACTTCTGCTTTATGCAGCTCTTCGTAGCACTAGCTAGCAGCAATGCAACACTCCTCGGTTCCCACGTTGACATCCTTCTTCTTGCCAGACAGCCAGTCCTCCTCCTTAGTATTGTCCATCTCTTCAAGCAAGGCTTTGACCTGGCTCCGTAGAACCTTCAATAGCACATTGTCTGACAGCGACGCTGGAATCTGAACTTCAGGCACCACCCTCTTCTTCCGCGGTTCTTCTCCTTCCTTGTTCTCGGCATCTGCAGCCACCACCACAGCTGGCAGTTCAGCTTGAGGAATCACTTCTTCCTCTTCATCCTCCCTACCCCTCGCGACAGTTAGAAGAGCAATGACAAACATCTCCTTCAAGTAAGCGAAGCTGAACTCCTCCGTCAGTTGTGCAACAACGGAACACATCTCCTCTGGGAACTCGACCATATCGCTATCAAGCAACTTTTGTCTCCAGAATTGGCAGTATGCAATGCGCTCGGTCAAAGATGGGATCTTGAAGTGGTATTTGCGATCGAAGCGACTTGGTCGCTTGGAGATAGCAGGATCCAATCCATCCAAGTGATTGGTAGAGCCGACCATTAGAATGCCATCGTTTGACTCCAAACCATCTACTTCATTCAAAAAGTAACTGCGAGTCTTGTCATCCACTAGACTGTCCAGATCCTCAAAGATCAGAAGGCAGGGGGCCATCGTTCGAGCTTTGGTGAAGATTAATTTGACCGAAGCTTTCTTGCCGTTACAAGAGTCAAGCGACTTCACGTAGAGTGAGGGAACTGGCTCTGGGCGCTTCTGCAGCTCATTGATAAGCGCTTTGATGGAGATTGTCTTTCCATTTCCTGGCACTCCATGGAGAATGACTCCTCGCTTCCAAGGCACGGCAAGCTTCTTGTAAAGCCCTCGGTTATTGAAAAAGCCTTGCACATCCTTCATCAAGTTGGTTTTCATCTCAGGATTCAAAATAACTTCATCCCAAGAAGCGCCATGGACAGACTTCCACAGCTCCTTGCTCTTACTCCATCGTCCATCGTCGAACACGTAGATCTCGTCATGGAGTCTGGTAGTCCACTCACCCACTGCCATGAGAAGCTCGTCTATGACGGGATGGTGCATGCCACTCATACCCTCTGAGCGGGGCGAAAGAATGAAATAGTTTCTAACCGGCCTATGTAGAAGCGTCTCGTACTCAACGTCGTAAACGATGAACTCGGCCCGGTTCCAGGTGTAGAGCCATCGACCGAAACGCACGTGGTTTGTCAGGACGCCTTTTTTGTTTTCGATACGTGGTTTGGGTGCTACATAGGAACGAGAGATATCAAATGCTTCATCGGTTTTCACTTCGGCGCTTGCCAGCCCTGCTGAGGCAAAGCCGAATAGATCACATGTTGGGGGCGTGGTGGTTGTGACAGAAAACCCTGGGTGAGCCTTTCGCAGGATCTCGAGAACTACGAGTTCGGTTGATGGTCTGCTTCCCCTGAAGTGTTCCTGGATGCCTTGGAATACTTGAGGCAGGCTTGCCTCGCCAGGCAGAATATTACCGGCGTCGCCCATGGTCTTGACTGTTGTTAAGAGGGGGAAAGAACGAAGAAAGAGTATCGAACCAGCGACTGTGCAATAAAGAAATGGCGGATAACATTAAAATTGAGGAAACATCCACGATCTTTTATATCAGATGAAGGGTTGGGAGCCTTGTCGTGTGGCGAAGACAAGGCAGATTCCCAAGGCAGGAGGCTGCAGGCAACCGTGCGAATTACGAAAACTGTTAGAAGGCACAACCTCCATTCGGCAACTTTGAGGGAACACCAACAATTTGCTGTGTCTCAATTGGTCGTCTCGTTTTAGTACACTTGACTTCCACTAACTTGATGTTGGGTATGTATCACCTCCTTCAACCTACCAAGGGTGGGCTTCACACCGAGAGCCGCACGTGGCTGCGCACGAAAGCTACTTCAACAAATGGATGACTCGCCCAGAACGTTTGAGAGATCTGCATTATATCACCGAGTTCGTTAACTAATCAAACTAGGGGCGAATAAAATGCTTGTTCATAATCAGTCACTAAATCCTTGAGAGCATATGTACATGATACCATTGTCAAGAGGTTTGCACAAACCAACACGATAAGATAAATCTTGAGCTCCTGAGTAATTGCAGAAACAGAAGGGATCAGTGGAACAGGGGGACTTCATTGATTACAGGAAGGCTTGGGAAATATTGCGAATTCGCGGATGAAGCCTGGAAAAGAGATCTGCAATAGAAGGCAGTAATGACTGATTTAGATCAAGCATCCGAGAGCAACCTCTCAGGGTTTGATCCTATATGGTACAGGTATGAATATTCCCAAAATGAGTGTCGAATCTCGAGCCGAGATTAAAATCCAACATCTGGAACAGCATCAAGTCCATAGCTAGCTCCATATTCCAATTTTATCCTGATAGATGGCACTCAAAGTTCCAGCAGGAATTCATTACTGTTCCATTGCCATCAATCCCGTATATCGACGTTTACTGCCTAGGTGACTGTACCGAGGTCGCTCCAGGAGGTGTGCTGGTAGACACTGTGGATCGAGGCGATACTGATACTGAGACTGAGGATGCCGAGTATGATGACGAGGTATCGTAGACGGGGGGTTTGTAGATGAGCTTTGAAAATAGCATGCAACTAGGAAGTCTCAGCTGTGGGGAAGCAATTGTAAAATAGTTTGAGCATACGTGCAAGACATAAGTCATGAATTTGACCATGCAAAAGATGAATTCTAGTAATGGTCCATCTTGAAAACAATAACGAATGTGTAAAGGAAAGAGAAAAGAATTGGAATTTTGTTGTAGAGACAGTAATGAGTAAAGAAAAATAAGGGAAAAGAAGACCTTGGATCTGTTTTATAACTCAAGTTCGATCCCAAAATATCTCGTCATGCTTTGACCACCATACTGATGGGGATTACAGACAAGAGTATTCCCTTCCATGCAAGAGTGCATCCCACGATCCCATGATGCATTGTTAAGAAGGGGAAATTCTGGTTAAAGTCTAGCTGCAGTTGGGCATACATGATTATGAATGCGTTCGAACAATACGAGATCAGACCTTTAAAGAGATACAGTATGTATCGCGATTAGTTGTCACCGAGGCTGTGAATAAGCAAGACCCTAAATTGGATCGCTTCGACCCATTGATGTTGAGCGGATTAGCCTCCGTAGAACTACTATTCGAGCTCGTGGCCCCATGTTCTGCCACCCACACTCGATCGGTAAGGCCATATATGAGGCTAAGAATGTCGAACAGGTAGGCCGGATGCGGAGTTCGTTGGAATGCAGCTAACGTCTATTCAAGACGGTCAGCTCATAAATTTCAATTTAGGACCTTAGCGAAACGTACATAGCAATAATGACAATATGGGCTTGTCTCATATGAATGCAATTTCAGGAAGACACTCCTTGGGGCTGACTGAGGTGAATCCTTAGGTGAGGCCGCGACTGCAGCATAAGGTAGCTGAGTAGAGTCACGTGTTATGCAGTCTCAAGATCGAGACACTGTCTCACCAGTAGGCATGCTCGTGAGCAGATACAAAATACAGAAATCATTGGCTGCAATGCTGGAAAGTGAGATCCAAGGTATATTTGGCTGCTCCGGTGATTAGTATAGAGTGAGGGAGGTGGGGAAATACCAAAGCTGCTGATGGCTTAGAGCACCCAATTGCTCGTTGAGGTACACACACACGCTCAGTGGCCGGCAGTGCATTGGTTTTTTTAATCCGAGTAGTGTCTTGCCTGATACTGCGACGGTACCATTCAATTTGACGTCAGCTCGATGACTGAAGTATCTGCATGGTCGTTACGGTATGTAAAGCTCTTGAACAATAGAAGATTATGAGTTTGATGATTTCCAAGGTCTTATTCTGACCTAGATCGACTGCCAAAAGCGCACCTCGAGTCATGGTACTCAGATTTGCAATGCTCAAGCCCGGCGGTCGATGGTCGACACCGAGAGCTGTACCGACATCAAGGAGAGTATCAACAGTAAAGGGAGTGTCGACAGTAAAGGGAGTGTCGACAGTGAGGGGAGTGTCGACAGTGAGGGAAGTGTCGACAGTAAGGAGAGTTTCGACAGTGAGATGAGTGTCGACAGTAAGGAGAGTGTCGATACCAAGGAGAGTATCAACAGTGAGGGGAGTGTCGACAGTGAGGGAAGTTTCGACAGTAAGGAGAGTGTCGACAGTGAGATGAGTGTCCACAGTGAGGGGAGTGTTGACATCAAGGAGAGTATCAACAGTGAGGGGAGTGTCGACACTGAGAGTTTTGTCGACAAACTGTAGGCTCATGTCGACGTCACCTTCGGATTTACCGTCCCAGAAACGACGATCTATGTCTTCAGGGACACCAGTGGCATGAATGCTTATGAATCTTGGGCCAGGAAGAGCTTCCTTCCAGATCTTGAAGCGCAGCTCGATTGGGAGTTTCGAGAAGCGGGTGTGGGTGAGTTGTTGAAGTTGGGATTGGAGAATCATTGTCGTTGGCGAAGTATTTAAGGGGGTTGAAGGCACATTGTCCCCTACAATATCCGTTCTATGGAGCTCGTGAGCTCCGTAATGAGCGGTCTGCGATCTGTCTCCGTTGGTGTGGATTGAGCCTCGGAATCTCGAGAAAACGAGAGAGAGTTTGTGGAATTTGAATCAGCTGTACGGAGAGATTTAGACTGGGATAAAGGGTTCCACAAGTGGATAGTTTCCGGGGGACGTAGGAGGCCGTACCGTGAAGGCGGTCGGTCTCAGTACCCAGACTATAGTTAGTCATTGCTAGGAGTTGAAGCAAGCGAAAACAGGCAAGGTTTGTAATCTGCTCTGTTGATATCAACAACTTCACAAGTATTCCGGGTTGCAGCAAGATCAGGACATCAAGAGAAGAGACTCCCGAGGAGGAAGTTGTGTTTCAGGGGCTCGCTAATCGATTTAGTAACTTGTAGCTTGGACTCGGAACAAGGGACGGAGCGTCGGAAGATCCACCGAAAGTCTCCACAGTCCAACCCAACTATCAGCTTATCGGGACAAGCTTCAATATTCACCGCCGAATCGAAGCTTGACACCCAACCTCTCGGGATAAATATACATTCTCCACATCCTCATCTTCTGCTTACTCTCTGCTTCACTTGACGAGCTATCATCAATCCCTCTGTCTTCCGCAGACCAATCTCGCGATCATGGCAACCTATCAACATTACCCAACCCCTCCTTCTACCTCCTCTCCCAAGCACTCAGCCAACTACCAACCCGAACAACCATACGATTACAATTACCCTGAGCCCTCACCCTTTACACAACCCCAACGATTCCCTCCTCAGTCTTACCCAAGCGCTCCCCCGAAAATCCCAGCACAAGAATCCTACTTTCACTCCTTCTCAGCCCCGGGCTCTCCGGTCCACGAAGCCAATTCCTCCCAAAGACCACCCAAACCCGTCCGCAGACGATCGTCCCCCCTCCTCGCCGGTCCAGGCGGAGTACAATACCCGTCCTCTCAGCAATGGACATCCCCTCGTCCATACTCGCCCTCGAGCCTGAACCGCCTATCCCCACGACCCCTCCACTACTCACCCGCCAATCCCGTGCCATCACCCTACTCAGCCGGGCGGCCGAAACCTAGACCAGGGTTCCTGAGGCGCATAGCGATGAAAGTGGAGGTGTGGATAAAGGGCTTTATGAGATGGAGCAAGAAGAACCCGATGCTGGCGGGTGTGTTGACGTTCATCCCGGTTATGACTATTGCCGGCGTGGTGAAGGTTGCAAGAGGTTTGGGGAAGGGACTGGGGTTCATTGGGAAAGGTATTGGACGACCTTCGAAGGGTGGGGAGGGAGGAAAGGGCATCGGAGGTGGAAGTGAGTGGGGGTGGGGATTCGATGAGTTCAAGGGCTTCGCAGGAAGCAAAAAGGGACCGTTTGATGGACTGTTGAAGGTAGTTCAGATGCTTGTGTAAGTTGGATTTGCATTTTGTGTTTTACAAGGTGGGTGTACCGTTCGTCGAAAAGATGGAGTTGCTAACAGGCATAGCAATCACTGGTGTAAACTCACTCCTTCAGCATATCCCAGAGCTGCTAGCGTTTTGATGGAATTGTATTTCTTGGATGTGAAGAAGTTATGATGGCGAGAACTTATGATGATACGACAGTGTATGTATGGATGAACAGGACATGAATCGACGTGCTAAAATGGAATTGGAAAATAATCACGATCATTTCAAGCTTGTGCAGTACAAATTGAGAGCAATTGAATTGCTCTTTAGAGATGGAGTCCTTTTTGCTTGACAAAATGAGCTCGTTCTGCTGAGAAGCAAGTATATCTACGAAGGAGGAAGCTTGCATCTTTTGCTAAGAAACGCCACATTACATAGTCATTGAAGATCTTAGTGTCGCTCACAGCTCTTAAGGTTCATGAGCATATGCCCGTTATTGCTGTTACAGCCGATGCAAGGGAGTATCAAATTGTCAAGAGTGTGGAGGCCGGCATGATGAGCTTCTTCTTACCTTCTGGCGGGGACAAGCTGATGATCATGGGATAATTTTGCGAACTTATACTGATCGCGAGACATGTTGAGCCTGATATGAAGTCCACGTGAATTTGAAGGGAGAAGACACTTTTAGTGCTGAGATCCTACATCACGTGTTTGACACGTGATTTTAGATATTTCCTTGGTCGTTGTGATAGGAGACAAGGCGATAACCCAGGTCCCGATTTGGGAGTTAACATTTGTTGTGTGGATTGTATTCCTGCTCTACCATCTGCCAATCGCTGCTCACCGCGGATAGAGAGGCAATTGGCCATCTTCGCTCCCTGCATGCTGACCGCCTACTTAGCATCTGCAGGAGCAAAGGTATCCCGTGGCGAATCAGCACTCACTTTCCCGTGTTTTAACTTTCTTCCAATCCTTATATAGTGCTACTAAGAAAGATGCGCTGGCGGCATCTCCTCTGATCCATTCTTATCCATTATTTTCAACTTTTCCAGCGGTCTGTCTACCTGATGTGCTCGAATCTTTGTTCACCATGCAGTCAAATCCTCACCGAAAAGAAAAAACATCGGACTTACTCTCCCCATCATGCTAGCGCCCCTGAGCTACTCGGTTGCAGTTGTACTCTTTGCAAGCTCCTCTGTGATGGCTTACGCAATTCTTCTTGTCCCTTAGACAAGAAAACTGAAATTGGCGGCGATGATTTTATGACATTTGGATATTATGTCTATCGTAATGGCAACATTGAGGACGACCCACCATCTATTAGGTTTACTGTTCATTATCCAAACAGTAAGCAAGAGAAGGATGCGACGCCAGCAAAGCAATCATTCTTCGATCAAAAGATTTTGCTTGTGAAATCCGATACGAATGAGATGACTGGGGCGCTAAATAGTAATACGGGGAGTGATGAGTCTTGGAAGGTCGCTATGGGGTGGCTGGAAAGATGCTGTAATACGCATTCGAAGTGTGAACAGACGCAGAGCCCGAAGTGGATGCCTACTCGAGTGCTTGATGTTGGACCACAAGACAGCAATTTCATCCGTTTGCAGGTGACGGACGAGAAGACACCTTTGCTTCCATATACAACTCTCAGCCACTGTTGGGGTACTATCAAGATCAAAAGGCTTCTCCAAGACAACCTCCTCGCCATGACTGAAGGGTTTCATATCGATGAACTCCCAAAGACGTTTCAAGATGCTATTGCCATCACTCGTAGACTAGGAATCCGATATCTCTGGATAGATTCGCTTTGTATTGTGCAAGACTCGATCAAAGACTGGGCACAACAATCTTCAATGATGGGCAAGATATATCAGAATGGATACTGCAACATCGCAGCCACTGGAGCGCCTGATGGTCGCACAGGATGCTTCCTGGAACGTGATTCAACGCTCGCACAGAAATGTCGAATTAGGATCGAAACCCCTCTTCGCAGGTTTCACTTGAAGCCTGGAGTGTATGATATGGTGCCGCGAAATCTCTGGGAGAATGGAATTTCAAATGCACCACTCAATAAGAGAGCTTGGGTGGCTCAAGAAAGGATTCTGGCCACCAGAGTGCTGCATTTCAGTAGCAATCAGCTGTTCTGGGAATGCAGTGAGCTGGTAAGTTCCATCTCTTGAGCGTAGAAACTTGCGATTGACGTGACGGACAGGATGCGTGTGAGATGTATCCCAGCGGCGCACCGAGAGCCCTCGCTCAATCTGACATGGCAAGCTTTGCACCCGGCACCCAAGAGTTCGGCTTCAAGCGCCTACATTTTAAGAACCTCGACCCAGCATCCGTCCGCTCCGAGGTTCAAATTGCAAAAATCCCCTGGACAATCCCTCTCACTTCCCCTATTCCATCGGGGGCAATGATTGATCCGTACTATGTGTGGAACAAGATCTTGCTTGCATACACAAAATGTGGTTTGACGAAAGAGGAAGATAAACTCGTTGCCATCTCGGCTGTGGCGAAGCAGATTCAAAGTATGGCAAATGATCAATACCTTGCCGGGATGTGGAGGCGGTATCTGGAGTATCATTTACTTTGGTTTGTCGACCAAGGTGATATGGAAAGGGCAAGACCGAAAGCGTACATTGCGCCTAGCTGGAGCTGGGCTTCAATGAAGGGCCGTATAGAACCATATCTCTACATCAGGCCTGAAACTCCGACTATGATCCAAATACTCGATGTGCAGGTGGAAAATGTGACATCTGACTTGATGGGACAGGTCTCTGGCGGGTTCTTGACACTTCGAGGATGGATGAAGAAGTTTTCTTTGGCAGAGGACAAGAGCTGGAAGCTGAGACTCGACCCTCCTCAAATTGCGACAACGGCGCAATTCGATGTGGCTCGTCCGCTTGGTGACGACAAGGTATGGTTCTTACCCGTGGTAACCATAGGGCGGGTCGACTATCAGGTCTTTGGGTTGATGTTGGAGGAGACAGGGCAGAATGAGTTCAGACGAGTTGGAAGATTTAGAGCCCAAAGCGATATTGCGAGTACTTTTCGGAGACCTTCTTACCCCCTTCAAGACAAAGGTGTCGTGAGTGGGAGCCAGAAGGGTGTCAAAGAATATGCTACTGAAACCAAACCGATCGGTGTGATTACAAGTAAGACTGAGAGTGTAAGTTTGCAGAATGATAAGAAGAGAGCATGGTTCGAATTGGGAAAGAAAGCGGGAGAGAGTGCTTGGAAAGAGCGCATTATTACTATCATTTGATACCAACAATGTAAATTGGATCTAGCCGAGTTTGTTACACTGACGTTGAATCTTGCTGTCCCATTCCACGATATTTACTTTTGCAATAATTCTGTCATCACTGGATGCAAGGTCGGAATTCCTGGCTCGAAGTCTCGCAGTCTGGCATTGACTCGTTTACTGTACCCGTCTAAGCTTTCTATTAACGCGCACCAAGTGCCAGTATTTCTTTGGTAATGTTAACTCCTGTTGATGCTGATATAACGCTCATTCCCACAGAAAGCAACTCATCCTCTCCATCGCGATCAGTTCACGGGGGCAGACTTCTTCTCTTCCTTTTTCTTCAGTGCTGGCATATTGAACAGCTTGCTCACACCACCTTTAAGCTTCTTCCACCTCCCAAACTCAATTTGTGGTGTCCATGTTAACACTCCCACCCATGGCTGTACGTTGTAATGCACCTTTAAAACGACATCTTCGGTCTCGGCGAGCTTTCCCGATGGCGAGGTAATCTGGTATTTTGGTTTCTGATTCTTGAGCTCAAGCTTTCCCCTAAGAATACCAAGCGTTAGCACCGACTCGTTTTGTCCAATGCGGTGGACATTTTGCCATGAATTACCTTGACGGATCAATCGGTTTGCCCTTCGCCGACTTGATCAACTTCTTCATAGCCGCTGGTCCAATGTTCTGCAAATGATCTGCACTTGGACTCGTGATAATAGTATCCCAAATAACAGCTTCATTTGTGGTATTCGAAGAAGGCCACGTTGCGGACACGTACACAAAGACTTGTTTCGTGTTCCATGTGAAGAGGGAGGAGAAATCGGCGGATAGGGAGAAGCGAATGTTGGCGTATTCTTCTTTTTTGTTTGAGTAGTAGTGTGGTCTGCCTCGCACTCTGTTGCTTTATTGTCAGTAAAATCGTTCTTAGGGTTGGAGTTCAGACGCAGCTGGTGAACCAAGGGTAGCATAGGAGAGTGACTGACACTTGGACATCTTTTACAATCACATTTGCCTTGGGTGTCCGAGGCGTAAGGAGATCTGAACATGCGATCAAGGCCGCAACGACGAAACAGACAGTGGTGAAGAAGCCAAAAACGTTCTGGGCGCGTGTGATGGTGGTATGCATCCTAGCTAATTCTCTCTCGCAGCACCGGAATTGCAAGTGAAATCTTGGATCACAATGTCTATGACATGAGCTCAGGTCACCGTCGGCAGGTTGTGAGAGCTGCAGCTATTGCGGATCTCGAGTTGGTGAAAAGGAAGGCTGAAAGTCCTGGGTAAGATCTGGACTTTAACACCTCGCCTCAGCCTCACGAGGAGACGCTAGAGCCTTAGCGGATTGTGGGGTAGGGGGCAGTATGATTGAATATAATCACAGATCTATCATCTGTGGTATTAATAGATTCATAGCCCCAGATCGAAAAGTAGAGGTGTTGCCATTCGAGCGTATGTGAATATTGATAAATTTTCCCTGCTGTAGGTAGATAGTCTGGCATTAAATGATAAGTCCGATGTAGAGGTAAATGAAACATCCAAGTAACATTCACTTCCCAAATAGCATGCGCAAAACAAGTCGGTATCTGTATCCCGCTCGTTCAGTTACATCACAAACATATGAAGTAAGTTCGCAACGTCGATAATCTTTCTCTTACTTCTAGATTGAATCAAGCTTCCAACGTAGAGTACTCGCCGCGGCATCAAGCGCGCTTTCTCAATGTTGCCATAACCGTAGCCCCCCACAGTGTTAATCAGATTGCTGAATACCAGAAGCTCGTCATACTGCGCAACCCTCTTTGCGTTCGTAACAGCAGTTTTCAACGTTGAAGGCGTAGATGTGATCGGATCAAATCGACTCTTCAGATTTTGGGGTTTGGTATGTATGGACTCTATGTACGAGGCAACACACATATCTTGCCTTACCACTCCTCGGTTTTGGATCTCCCAACGGAGAGATTTCTCATTCACAGGGTCTGAAATTCCTCCTGATATCCGCAAAATTGATCAACCTGTTTAATTCTAGACGTTACCTGTTTTAATTAACTGTTTAATAAAACATAGGGTGAATCTTCCCATTCGCCCGATCCAACAGGCGACTTGGGAGAAGCTCGTCGTAGCTATATGATCGTTAGTTCATTCCAAGTACAAATACAGGACAAGATAGACGCCTTACACATGCTTTACCCACTCCGCTACGATCTGCCTTGTGAAACTTGGATCGATGATCTCTTCCACGCCGAAAGCGTTGGCCGTTCTCACAGGGTTCATGAGCCGTGTATATTCCTCTTCCAACTCTTTATATCTTTTCTCCCTCTTTCCAGTGGCTTCTGCAGCCTTGAGCTCTGCAGCATGGCCGACTTCAATGCCTCCATCAAGTGGAAGACTTCCCCACTCCCCACTCGGCCAAGCAATCCGCATCCGAGGTTCTCGACAATCCAGCATAATACCTCCTGCCACACCGTACACTCTCCTAGTTACAACCGAGAATACAGGAGTTGTTGTAGAAAAGTACGTTGTCGCTAATGCAACACCATGCCTCATAGTAGCGGTTCGCTCTGCAATCGTCCCAATGGCATATCCAGGCACATCCACAAATTGAACGATGGGGATGTTGAATATGTCGCAGAATTTAAGATGCCGAGTGATCTTCTGGCTACCAGCAGCGTCAAGAGCTCCCGCATTGACCTCACAATTCAGCGATATGATTCCAATAGGTCTGCCAGCCAATCGAGCAAGACCAACGATAGAAGTTGTTCCCCATAAAGCTCCAATTTCAAACCAGCTTCCATCATCTACCACGGTGGTGATAATTTTGCGCGGGTCGTACATTCGAGCCTTTCGTCTGGGTATTATGCTTCGGAGGTTTTCACACTGTCGATCTACTGGATCCTCTGATGCTATTACGGGGGGTAATGATCCTCCCCAATTTGGTAAGTAACTCAATACAGTTCTTAATTGCTCAAAACATTCCTGCTCGTTTGCCGCGAGATTATCAATGGTACCATTCGTGCAATGCATACTAGGTCCACCAAGATCTGTGAAGCTCAGCCCTTCTTCGAAAGTGGCACCTAAATAAACAAAGTGAGCAACCAGTCGAGGTTCCCTCTTCAAGGCATCTTACCAGCAACCACTTTTGGGCCAGCATTGAACAAGGCCCCAACATCTGCTGCCATGACAGAGAAATGACAAGCTACCACCCTCGCAGCACCAAGCCCGATCGCAGGTCCTAGTACAGCTCCCAGATTCGGAATGCCCATATTCAATTGCTGCACCACCTGTGTGAATGTTGGCATAGGCGGAATGTAAGAATATCCCGCCGTCCTAATCGTAGTCACACTCCCACCCCCCGAGCTGCCATCCACAAGCTTCAAAATTGGCAACTTAAGAGCAATCGCTAATTTCTCCATGTAAAGCGTCTTCTCCATCAACGCTCCATCCGCATGCCCTGCTCGTATCGAGAAATCGTCCGCAGTAAACACCACCTTCCTCCCCCTTAACGTCCCAAATCCTTGCACATTATTACTCGGCACGTAACTCTCGGGCTCTTCTTTTGTTCCTCCAAGCTTTCTCCATTTCACAGTTCCTGAGACGGATCCCACTTCGCGGAACGAGCCTTCGTCCAAGAGTTGCAAAACGCGTTCTCGAACCCATAGTTTGCCGGCTTGTTTCTGACGTACGTAACCTCTGTTCTTGGTATCAGGAGTATTGGCTATTGTGCGCAAGGAATCGAGCTGCTCCAATATATCGGAGTAGTCTGCGGGCAGGGAGTCTTTGGGTTTTGAAGCACGACGCTTCTTGGGAGCTACATGGCCGGCGACTTGGGAGAGACGTTGAGAGGGATTGGCGGCGGCGGGGGAGGGTTTCGAGTCGTTGTCGTCTGGCATTACGACTTATTGTATGAAGAGAAAAACAATCGAACTGGTATTCGGCACTATCATCACATTTTGAAGGCGGAGGATATTGATCAAGACGATGGGAGTGGTCTTCGGGACCTCGGCATGGATTCCCCACGTTCTGGCGGGGTCAGCAAAGCCGAATTGGAGATCTCGGTTCAACAGGAACTTCCAAATGAGACATCAGGAGTTATAGATGTCATAATTAGTGCTTCTCGCTCTTCTTTCTATAGTTTTATAGATGTAATCAACTCTCTGAATCTACATATAATATATATCCACCTTCATATAACCATGTCGACTACGGCCCAAAGACCTATCAAACGGCTTCTGGTTGCAAATAGGTGTGTATAGTGTCCAATTTTCTCCAATTTATCCCTTCTCATACTGAAACTGTCATAGAGGAGAAATAGCAGCCAGAATCATAGCCACCGCCCGAGAACTAAATATAGACACCGTCTCAATCTACACCAAGGACGATACATCGCATACCATCAACTCTACTCATTCAATACAAGTCAAGTCACCAGCCTCATATTTAGATGTCTCAGAGCTCGTCTCTCTTGCTAAGAAGCATGAAATCGACGCCATTCATCCTGGATATGGCTTCCTCTCAGAGTCACCTGATTTCGCGGCTCGGATGCGAGACGAAGCCAATGCTTTCGTGATCGGGCCTGGTCCAGAGATCCTATCGAGAACTGGAGATAAGTTGCAAGCACGTTTGTTAGCAGAAGAGTGCCGTGTACCCGTGCTGCCAGCTTTGCAAACTCCAACGAGCGATATCTCGGATTTCCAGAGCTTCGCTGCATCAACAGGTTATCCTATCATTATCAAAGCTGTAGATGGCGGAGGAGGTCGAGGGATTCGAATCGTGCGTCAGGAAGCGGATCTTGCGACATTAACAAAACGAGCTTTACAAGAAAGTCCAAGCGGTAAAGCCTTCGCAGAGAAGGCGGCCATTGATGGGTATCGGCACATAGAGGTGCAGATTATTGGCGATGGCAAAGGGAACGTGAAGCATCTCTGGGAAAGGGAATGTAGTATCCAGAGAAGGTTTCAAAAGGTCGTTGAATTTGCGCCCAGCTCCATTAAGGATAGAAAGTTGGTGGGGATTGTGATTGAGAGTGCGTTGAGGATGGCTAAAAAGGCAAGTCTCGGCATGCAGAGCAAGGAAAAATGCTGATAATGCAGGTCAATTACTCTTCACTTGGAACTTTTGAGTTTCTAGTCAGACCATCTCCACCAGCGTTCTACTTTCTTGAAGTGAATCCTCGTCTGCAAGTGGAACACACGATCACTGAATCGATAGCCATGGGGATTGATCTGGTCAAAATGCAACTCTTGCTCGCTCAAGGCTACCCTCTATCTTCTCTCTCCCTCTCTACTATCTCTTCAACTCCAGAGACTCCACCACCAATTCACTCTCTCCAACTTCGATTAACAGCCGAGGACGTATCCAATGACTGGGCATTGAGCGTCGGCAAGATCAACTCATTTCGATTCCCTACTGGAAATGGCATCCGAGTTGACACCCATCTTCTATCGTCACAGCACACAGTCATTGGTACGGACTTTGATAGTCTGATTGCCAAGATAATCGTTACAGCTCCGACCTGGGAAGATGTTGTTCGGAAAGCTAAGCGAGCACTTGCCGATACTTATGTCGAAGGTATCAAAACGAATTTAGATATTCTTTGCGGCATCGTAGCGAGTGAGGCATTCGCTCAACAGGAATGTGATAACCAATGGCTTGAAGCATCACTGCCGTCGGTCCTCGAATCCGGAAAGCAAATATCAGCGCAATCCTTGAAAGCCTCTGTGGGCTTCACCTCGTCAAGCAGTTCTAGTGCTATAGCAGCAGCATCCAACGTTATCTTTCGCAAAGGAGATGCCTGGTCTATCTCTCTGGCGCCCGAGATATCCTCTTCCCCGAACTCTGGTGAAGTGAAACCGACTCCAAGCCATCTCCAGCTCACAAAAGTCCTGCGCAATGAATTCCCGGCTTCCATGACTGCATCGATTCTCTACACCACCCCCACCACTGAGCCCACACCTTATACTCTTACTCTAGCTTCTACGACTGCCTCTTTTGGATCAATTTCGAGTGCAGCGACACATAGGAGAGGTGATCCGGGAAATCAGAACCATATTGTGCTACCCTTTGCTGGGAAACTGATGGAGCTGCTTGTCGAAGAAGGAGATGAAATCCAGAAGGGAGAGACGGTGGCGGTGGTTAGACAGATGAAGATGGAATTGGAGATTCGGGCCGGGAAAGGAGGGAGAGTCGTCTGGACTTATGAAGGAGAAGAAGGGGACGAGGTAGGGGAGGGTGTGTTGGTGGCTGAGTTGGAGGGAGGCGGTTCGAAATTGTAAGGTCAAATTCATCGCCAAAGGCAAGCTCAATGAAAGCTAGATACTTTTAATATTAATGCAAGGCCATTGTTGCTGTCACTGTGTTGCCTCCTGAAGTCAGTTTATGAATAACCTCGACTGGTCTTTTGAAGAAATGGGCTTGCATCGATATGTACAGCTCGAAGCTCTGTTTGATCCGGCGCCTGATTGCTACCACCGTTTATTCTTCGTCCATGCTACGGCAACTGTTCTAATGATCCTTTATGCATAAACCCAAGGAAACCGATGACCCAGCGATCTTGGTGATGCCTCCGAAGAGTTATACCGCATTCAGGTCAAAAAAGCCCCAGAGGTCTGTCTGGAGTAGTCCTTCCAACACCCCTATCCATCAAGGCCACAATGTGCTTGAGGTGCAGCATTGATAGCGTTGTTGGCATATCTGCCCATAATCAGTAGTGCATCGACTGCCAATTGTAGCGAATGTGGTCTTTACAGCTCGATGAGAGGAAAAACCAAATGCCGGTAAGCTATCTGTAGCTGTCATGAATCGCCCGAGGACATAAACGGAAGATAGTCCATAGGAGCGAGAGGGCATACTCCTTAGAGTCATGAACTCTAAAGGATGATTCTTCCGCTCCCTCTCACGGAAGGCATCTACGGAGGCACTCAGAGCACATCTGAGATCAATTGAACCTCCATCTTCACAGAGGAGGATTTGCCTTTTCGACGATGAGACTTAAAGCCCAACGCCGCTCCTCTTTGCCCTGGCGTTTAACGCGTCAAAGCGCCTACCCCCTGCCGAGCCATCCACAGACAGAATTAGACTTGTCAAATTTCCGGGACCAGTCCGATGGATTCATCAATTTCCTCGTCCCGAGGTCTCGCAATTTACCAAGCGGGCGGCGACGTGCATGTCTGTTGACCTTGCTGCGCGAGCAGACTCCTCCGCAGGGGGAGGGAGCATTCAGGATGCGGCAGGACTCGGACTCAGGACATTCCTCTGGACACTTGACAAGGGTTTTGCTCAGAGATCCCTTCGTCTTCGTCCGCCGCCTCGGGAGTGATGGAGATCCATGCCCAGGTACAGCTTCTGAAACACACCGTTGGAAGGAAATTCAAATCGTCAAGGCGTGCGGGCCTGTATGACGTTGAAGATAGGGGTTCACCTTTCCTGGCCATCTCGACTTGGCCCTCAAGCCCAGCCCCCAACCTCTGGCGCTGTGATTGTCTTTGCGCAACCCCTCTATGAGCCCCCAATAGACACGATTGGTAGTTCCAGCGAGCAGAACCGGGAAATGAACGGTGTTCAAGCTGAGGAGTAAGACAAGTATCACTTGGAGATATTTGTATCACTTTCTCCCATGATGAAGGATGATTAAGCGGCAGGATGGCTGCCGTTACACCTGGCGTGGAAACGCGCCTATTGGATGGGTTTCCTGTGAATCGGAGCATGTTGTGGAGGAGGCCAGGATAGGAGCAAGGCCAGGATAGGTGGGAGAGCCCGGAGAAGGGGAGAAAGACTCGTGGCTGGCACGCATTTGGCACACCTTGAGATTTCCCATTCTTGAGGATTTGGGAAGAGGCCCACAGCATCGAAGTACAGGACGTAGTACAAGCAAGCACTGTATCGTGGTACTTTCGGGACCGTGGTGGTGTTGGGATTTCCACTTGGTAATTTAGGATCAAGCTCCCGGACTCACTCATATGGAATTTCAGGGGGGTATAAAAGCGGATGCCGAAGCAAGCATCGTCCTAGTTGAGGCTGACCGTTGAACTGGCTCTATGAACGATGTATCTAGCCAGTAAGGAATAGGAGTTTGATACTGTTCGAAGCCATTCCCGCGGAACCACCACTATCAGTGGAGCATCCACCACTCCATTACATATATGACAGCTTTGCGGAAGGATAAACAACTCCATCATCCAACGCGTGTAGGACCCGTTTCGAGCCTTTTTACGCCAAATTACCTATTACCTATTCGTATAGTTGATCCCGCACTTTACCAAGCATCGCCTAAAAGCTAAACGTGGAACCCCTTGGCCGTGTTGCCGGAATCGTCGATGACACGACTCCGAGAAGAAATAAAATACACCAAAAATAATCTCTAAATTCCACGTCGCATGCGTTGGGTCTCATACTTGCAAGATTACAACCTCAAATTGACATCTAGAGGGAACATACAAACACGGTGACACGTGTGTCCATTGGCAGATAATATAAATTCATAAGTCACGTTAAATAATTTGGAGCAGGGCCATATCGCCGTTCGAAGTTCCGATTTTAGCGCTAAGAAACCTTGTCACTTCACAAATTGAACCCTCTTCTCTTGCTCCACCTCTCCTTTTCTCTTCACGACGAACACCGAAGGGGAGTTTGGAATTAAGTTGTTAGACGGCCAGAGGTTCCTTTTCCTCTTCTTCCATCATTCGAGCTTCATTTCATTCGTTGCTCCTCACACTTTCCTCCGAATCCTCGAGCTCTTGTCGCCGTCAAAGACCTCGATTCTCCTCGAAACCCTCCACGTCAACCGCACTCCCCCCCATATAAATACAAAATGTCAGCTTCGGGTCAAGGCCAACAAGGCAATCTCGACAGATACGTTGTCATCCACGTTGCGACTACCTGCGATGAGCATGGAGTTTACGTTACGAAAGATTCCGCAGAGGTGATAGAGCTTGGTTGGATTCTCCTGGATGCAAAATCCTGCGACGAGGTGAGCTTCTCCCACCTGTGAACTTCCCCAAAGCTATCTCCTAACCCGTTCTCTGCAGCTGCACCGCGAAAGTGTTCTCGTAAAGCCAATCAACACACCGATTACACCATTGTGCAGTAAGTGAAAAGTGAAATTATGAGGATTCAGATTTTGAAATATTGGGTTTTGCGGCATCCAATTTGCTACGGGAGTTTCGCATATTTATAACACATTTACTGACGTCTTGTCACCTCAGCGAGTTTGACAACTCTCACCTGGGAGCATGTTCGCAATGCAGGAACCTTCCGTGATGCAATCAACCGTTTTGATGCTTTTGCATCCGAGCATTTGACGTCCCAAAACCTCGACTTCTCTTTCGTTACCCTCGATTCTTGGGATCTCCGTGTTCAGCTCCCGCGTGAAGCTCGCGATAAGGCCGTTGTGTTACCGCCATACCTCCAACACTCCCGAACTTTCGATCTCCGAACCGAATATCAAAGATGGCAACAGCATCACCCTGAGTCCCTCCCTTTTGGACCATCGATGCTCTCGAACATATGTGCTGCTCTCGAGGTTGAACCAGTACAAGCAAGCGCACCCATCAAGCACAACTTGCCGTTCCATTTACAAGCTTTGGCACCTGCTTCGCCGCGTCGAGCTATGGAAGAAGCGGTTACGCTTGCAAGAGTTCTCCGAGGTTTGATTCGCAAGTCTCAGCCGCCTCATGAGCATCCTGATGTCCTTACCAGGCCAATGGATGCCCGTGCTGATGTTCGTGCTTTTTTGTCCGAACGTAGCAAGGTGCTGCACATGGCCGGTCTTCCCCATGATACAACACAGTCTGAGCTCGAAAGTTGGTTCACACAGTTTGGTGGACGCCCAATCGCTTTCTGGACTTTACGTACTCCTGATCAGCATAAGCCCACTGGTTCAGGTTTTGCCGTTTTCTCATCCCACGAAGAGGTCAGCCCACATCTTTTTACACTATCTCTATACTGTCACGCTTGTAAAAGGAACCAAATCGTGGTGTCAGCACCCTACGAGTACATTCTTCTTCTATATGACAAAATTCTTAATTTACCCCAAAACGCACTGATAAAATTCTTCAACATTCGCGGACACTGTCTAACTCCTTATCAGGCTGCCGAAAGTTTGTGCATGAATGGTCGTGCTCTTAATGAGAAGGCTATTGAGGTCTCTCCATCCTCGAGTCGCGTTCTTGACCGTGCTGCAGAGATCCTGACACCCTTCCCACCAAGCAAGAATCGACCTCGTCCAGGAGATTGGACTTGCCCATCATGTGGTTTCTCCAACTTCCAACGAAGAACTGCCTGCTTCCGTTGTTCTTTCCCAGCTATGAGTGCGGGTCCAAGCGGGGATGCTATGGGAGGATACGGTGGAGGTTACGGCTACGGTCCACCAGCAATGATGCCACCTCCTCAACACATGGGTCATCATGGCCACGGTGGTGGCAGGATGGGTGGTAGCGGTGGCGTTGTGCCTTTCCGAGCTGGTGACTGGAAGTGTGGATCTGAGGGTTGTGGATATCATAACTTTGCAAAGAACGTGAGCTGTCTACGATGTGGCGCAAGCCGTGCGGGTGCCGCCGTTGTGGCTGATTCTGGATATCCTTCTCCGATGGATCCTCCTTCAAACTACGGCATGGGCCCAGGCTCGATGGCTGGTACTCCAGGCCCAGGGCCATTCGCCTCTGCAGCTAGTGGGTTTGGATCTGGTGGCGGTTACGGTGGACAACAGTTCGGCGGACCCCCCAGCACTTATGCTCTCCCATCCGGTCTTGGGGCTTCCACTGGTCCTTATCCTGGCTCATTGAATACTCACTTTGGTGGTCCACAAAGCGGTTCTCACTCTGCTGGTCCTTTTGACAGCCGTGCCGCGGAAGCCGCGTTTCAATCTGCCAGCAACGGTCCAGCATCTGCCGGTCCATCGAACTTCTACTCCAACCAAAACGAGAGCGACCCGTTCGCATTTCTTTCCTCAAGCCTTGGAGGCATGAACTTGAGCAGTGGCGACGCACGACAAAATGGAGGTGCTCAGCTGAGTGCTCCCAGCAAATCACCCGCTTAAATCTGCAATTTGGAATTAGCGCTGCGATTTCCCTTTACGATCTATACATACGAACGTCTCGAGCCCCTTCGTGTAAATTTGACACTATTTCTTCACGATGGCTTTGCCTGACCGACAGTGTAGATGGCATTCGACCTATGTGAGGATGAAGTTTGTTGACGTTGCTTGTTGCAGCTCGATTCATGAGGGTTATCACTCTGCGCATATGATGGTTTGGTTTGGGTCGTCGGTATAAAGAAAACTAGTAGGGGGGAGTTAGGTAAAAGAGTCCATTGCTTTACATTTGCAACGCACGACGACGATATTGAAATTTGAGTTGTATGGAGGGCGGAGTTCTTTAATGCGGACTGGATGGTTCAGGCTATACATGGAAGGGCAAGGGATCAGCGGGAAGCGAAAAATCTGCATTGCGTTCTTGATGATGTTTTGCGAGACACTGCAGACGAAACTCGACGGCAAGCTACATCTGTGATTCTGGTGCATAGCGTAGGGAGTGATACGGAAGAACGGCCGCTGATTTCCATGGGGAGTGTTGGCTGGGATCTGGGCGATTTCAATTTCGATTCAGCATTTGACGAGGTGGTTTGGGTTTTGATTGAATTTAGCTCGTTGTACATTGTTGGATCTATTTCGTCGCATTTGGAATGCCTCAATTCGAGCGTGGCAGCGAATCTCAACATCCACCAACAAGATCACACACCAACACACCACTCGATGCGTTTCCGCCCATGTTTCTTCACCTTTGTCTTTTGCATTCTTGTTATTCACGTTTTGTATTCCATCATATTTCTTTGTTTCATACTTCATTTTGCAGGCATGTGGCCGTAATATTCAGCTGTACGGATTGGGCCGGATGGATGGATTTGGAGCGGGTGTTGAGGGAAGGATTTCTTTTCATGAAGATGCTTGAGTTATTTTCGATGTAACTTTCTTTTTCTCCTTTCTGGTTTGGCTCGAGGGATGGAAGGTTGATTGGGGGATAAGTGATGGTCGATGAGGGGTTCATTGCATGGTCGGATGAGTGTGGGCGATGCTAAGTGGTCCTTTCATGAGAAGGCTAGTGTGGTAGATAGATGGCGGAATGAATACATATGTTCTTCAAGCTCTCCTCTTGCCTTCCCTGGGTGAGCCATGCTTGGATTTTGCTCACGTTTAGCCTTCATGCTGTAATGAACGTCGACTCTTTCTGCTGAGTTCGCAAAACCCACATTTCTTGAATCTCAATGCATGCTTCAATATACAACAATTTAGGGTGGGAAGGGGGTTTTAGAAGTTTATTTCATTCTATCATAGGTTCATTCTTGTTGTTGACCTCCTATTTGCGTTCAAGCTGGATTGATTGGTACAGTGTTGGTTATCTCGGGTTGTCAGCAGTAAGTTCATCGTCACAGCTCATGTGAGATATCCCAGTCTGGTCAGTTCTTGTGAAATTTGTGCTCTTTCGGTGACTCGATCTTTCTTATGTGAGGCGTCCATTGTTACCAGTCCTGCTACAATGCCAATCTCGGGCACCTCGCGAAACACCGGAAGCGAGTTGGAAGCGCCTACATAATGTCTCGCTTAGGTTTTCAGGGGCTAGCAATTCCTGCATGAAAACAGAAGCCGCCCAGTTGCAACTGGTTGAATATGAGGTCCTTACAGTATCAGCGCCTCAGATCTGATAACATTCTCAGACCTTGCGCACTCGGTCGAGGGGCATGTAGTGAAGCGCATTATGTGTCAATAAGAGGTTGATGCGCAGCTCGCCAATTTCAGCCAATGAGCCTGATTGGGAGGCTCAGCAGAAGTTCATCGATTCGATTTCTATATCACGAAATCCTCGTGCCTAATGATTGGGATTTGGGGTTCCTCTGTAATTAATCGATATTCTAAGGCCTCTGCTGACGCATTCATTCGACAGATTTGTCGCAAGAGCATTAAGTAGGTGTCTTTCACGGAACAGGTCTGAAGTGTTATTAACAAGAATATATTGATGATGATCAAGCAAATCCACCTTGCACGTTTTGTACTATATTTTACTCCGAATTTACATTAATAATGATCGACTTTTGCTTTCTTTATAAGCCTTACAAGAATATTGAGAATATATAGTCTCTCTATTCCATTGGTCTCCGACCCTGTTTACCTCACATAGAGCAGAAATATCGTTATGTGTCCCTTTTCTCATCCAATCCTTTCCTAAAGACGTGCTCATCAAATGTAGGAGTAATAACTTGAGAGTTTGAAAGGTGACACCTCTCGATGTTCTAAAACTGCTTCGGTGATTTTATAATCTTGGAAATACTCATAAATGTCTTCTGCCTGGCACAGTAATTCAGCCATAAGCTTTGAAGAAATCGGTCCCTGGTCTGCTCTTCTGCCTCACCTCTGGAACACCTGATCACAAGCTCGTTTGTCGTTGAGCTACTCGTAGCATTAATGGATTTTACTTGGCAGGGGCATCTACGACTTTCTCCAACGTTCTTCACAACTTCATATAAAGCTTCATTGTGACAGCCCTGGTCCAAAACCAGTAGTCACGTGCCATTCTACAAAACCATGCTATGAAGCTATTCCAAAGTCACGCGGAATACAGGAGTGCAAACAAGGCAAACTTTCTTACGAAAAACCTTATTCCGTAGCGGGCGCTAGCGCGGAACCTTGATATATATATCAAGCTTAGAATAGCTCTTCTCTTCTTCTTCTTCTTTCCTCCCTAGCTTAGAATCTTCAATTCACAGCACTTCTACGAGAGTCTCCATTGTGAGACTCATTTCGTAGAGCTGTGACATTCATCTACAACTTCGTCCAACCTCATTCACAGCTTTATATAAAGCTTCATCTACATCCTCACCCAGCGTTCTCTACGACTCTGCCAACCTCATTCACAGCTTCATCTAGAGCTTCATCTAAAGCTTCATCTACAATGTCATCTACAATGTCATCCAACTTTCTTCATGACTTTACCAAACCTCATTCACAACTTTATCTGGTCAACATATCACCTTTCAATTTCTCACCTTAAACAAGTCTCGATACCGACATTGATATCGACATCGACATCGGCATTAGCATTGGCATCGACATCGATATCAATATTGACATCTACATTGACAAATCCATCTGTCAAAAAATCCTTATCTATCAATATCAACAAGTCTCGTTATCAACAAAGCTTTTTACCAACAACGCTTTTGATCAACACTTCTCATCAACAACGCTTTTCATCAACAAACCTATTCATCAACAAACCTCTTCATCAACACACCTCTTCATCAACAAACCTCTTTACCAACACATCTCTTCATCAACAAAGCCTTTCATCTTAACAAACCATCAACAAGACTTCACTTCTTGACACATCAAGATGGCCCCTCCCACTATCGCCAAGATGTCCACAAAGGGCAACTTCGCATTGCTAGTTGCTCTTCTCAGCCAGCTACCCATCTACAACTTCAATGCCCAGGGTAGAGGAATGTTCGGTGGTCAGAGAAAGACGATGCGGTTCTCACATGCAGTCTTTTCCATACTGGTTCGTGTTATCAGCAAGTTCACCACTTCCGATTTCGACTTCACCCAGGCCTCGTTTGACATGGACAAGACCATTGGCGCGGTTCATCAAGCATGGTCCCGATTCCGCAGAATGCATCCTCACAAGGTCGCTGTCCCCAAGAAGTCGAAGAAGGTGGTTGATGACGGTAACGTTGCTATCCCCCAATTGGAGGAGGAGATAGTGGAGGACAGGGATGCTGCTCTCGTGAAGCAGGGGAAGCAGGAGATTGCTGTCGACGCTATAGTCGATAGCAAATCTGAAGGAGAGGAAGCTGGGGACGTCAATGCCGATCGAGGAGACCCGGAGATAGTGGAGGCTTTGGCGGGAGAGGCTATGGATAACGACCATATGCAATATTTCTGAGTGCGAGGAGACCCGGTGGTAGTGGAGACTTTAGCAGGGGAGGCTATGGATAGTGATCATTTGCGATATTTCTGAGTGGAACTTTATATTGGGTGTTTGGTTTGCTTTGGGAAGGTCGAAAAGGGAGGTGTGAACGCTTAAAAGCCTGATTTATTTGCTAGCATGGATTTCAAATCAAATACGTTGATCATCAAGTCTGTCTGCTTCGTGGGATTTTCATAGCACATGGGCTGAACCGTAATTTTGCTACTTGCTGATACTAGCTTACAGAAAACAGCCCTAAACTTTTCACTATTTATCCATAGACTCATCTGACTCTTCATCGTACAACATAAGACCTTCAGAGAAAGTCCATCATCAGTATGACCATAAGTCGCAATGAACCTCAGCTGTCTAAGCGCAGATCCAGAAAATACCACATAGTTCTAGGATGGCTGCTCTTGTGCAACACCACCACGGCCCCTTGGCGTACCTCTTCCCCCCCTAGAAGAACCTCGAGCACGACCGGCACGACCTCGACCTCTCGCATCGAGACTTGAAGGAGGTGGAACAGCATTGAATCCCTGTTGAGGAGCTCCGCCACCACGACCGCCTCTGAAGCTATTTCCACCTCTCGCACCATTAGGCGGTCCATCTCGGAAAGCAACGTTGCTGTAGACAGCTGGAGTGGCGTTCATGTTGTGGTCATTTCCGTAGCCTAGCCCACCACGGCCTCGACCTCTCGGATTGCCATTTCCTCTGAAACTGTTTTGGCCCGCAACAGCACCACGGAAGGAACCTCTCAAAGGCGGAGGAGCTCCAGCCTCACGGTATTGACCTCGGCCGTTTGGTCCTGCCGGAGAACCGTATCCGCCGTTAACAGTGAGTGGCGTATGGGTGGAAGCAGGACGCTTCTCGACCGATGTCTTTGAGCCGGCGATGACTTGCTTGTTACTCAAGTTTAGCACGCTGGCAATTGGTACGGTAGAGCCACGGAATGGCGAGCAACGCTCTCCGAGTGTGGTACCACTCATGAAGGTGACATCGAAGACGACATCAAGTAGTGTGGTGCGTGAAGTGCGCGAGATACCAACAACCGTACCACGAGTGGCAATGGGAACTCGTCCAGAGTCTTGAACGTAAACGACCCGATCACCAACCGCGAAGTGCTGATTACCAAGTCGATGCTCAGCATCTGATGGCTTCATCAATGCATTTCGTGGAACACCCTTCAGCTTCTTGAATTCAGGATTAGGGGAATTGGCTAGTGCATCATCAGCCGCTTTCTCAACAGCCATGACAGCGTCCGAATCCAGTTGTTCTGCATCCAAGGGAACTTTCTCGAAGTTCTTTGACTCGATAGATTTCAGCCAGGCGGCAATTTCCTTGATCTTTGCGCCAGCAATTTCGGCCGGAAAGAAATCGGTCTCAGTGAATTCGCTGGCATAGGGGTTTCGTGAGACACCAGCAAAGAACTCGGGGAATTTGGTCATATATGTAGTGAGCAGACTGATTGCCTTGTCGCTATATTCCCAGCCAATTTCGCTCTTTCGAGTGTAGCCCAGGACTTTAAGTTTCTTCCCCTCGAATTTTAGGTTGAGGCCAAGATTGAGGCGAGGCAGACCGAGGGCTGAGACCGAGAATGAAGAGGTGATTTTGCTGAGAACCAGGTTGTTGAGATGTAGCATAGTCGCAACAGTCTTTGCTGGGATATATCGAGTCTTGAAGCCATCACCCGAGACAACGTTCTTGCCGAATTCGACCTCCTTACCTTTGATAGTTGACAGCCAAATCTCTGCTCGATTGTTTTCATGGCCAACGACTTCTAGCGGCCTGCCGTAGTTAAAGTCTCCTAGGAAGAAGTTACGAGATCCTGGCGGGAACTCTTCTTCGATGGGAACTGCATCTTTCTCCAAGAAACGCTGGTCTTCACTAATGACCTCGTCAACAATTACTTGGGAGGCGAATTCGGTCTCCATGCCTGGAACGAGAGAATATTCTTTGATAGTAGCTCCCTCATCCGTCTTTCTCAAGCCCTTTAACATCTCGACGTGTGTAATGGACTCGACTGGGCCAATAATGATACCCAGACGCTTGCTGTAGTTTTCTTCGATTCGCGCTGCCTTCTTGCGGAAATCATCAATCTCTCGTGGCCCATGCGCAGTAGGGACAACGTGCGAAGATCCTTGATTTGGAGGGAAATAGTCAAACAACTCGTCCGAGACCTTGACAACCTTGCCTTCCTGCAGGAAAGGGTAGCCAACAAATACTCTCTGACCTAGCTTCATTGATGCAGTCTTCGAACTACCTCGGATCTCGGAGTTCTCGATCGTGACTACCATGCTTTCATTTCGACTGTCCTGTTGGAAGACGTTGACTCCATGGAATCCCAAGGTTGCATTGTATGGGATAGTAGCCAAGCTGGGGAAACCAGCAAGTGCTGCATGACCAAGCTTAACTCCATCCATCAAACCAACATGGTAATCCAATCCTTCAATGGTGGGTAGATCGAACATGTTCTCCACACAGTGACAGTGAGGAATGTCGGGGAATATGCCTACGAGCGAAGAGGGATACGTAAAGTCCGTATCGGAATTGTATGTGAACTTCAATGATACTCCGAACTCATTTCTGAACTTCTCTGCATCGCTCAGAAGCTTGTTCCTCGGTGTCATTGCGGCCAGAAGACGCTTCTCATCAATGAACGGAATCTTGACGACAGCTTCCCACTCCATTTTCTTTCCGTTCATGTCGAGCTCAAAGTCTCGTGGATAGAAGTCGATGATTGGAGAGTTGGGGTTGGTCATCAAGTCATGATAGACTGCGGGTACAATCTTCTTACTACGGTCAGGCAACACGCCCATAAGTTGTTCATATGGATGGAAGGGCTGTCCGAGCTTGAAGTTGGTATCAGCTTTCAGACCCTTGATGACGTCTATAATTGATTAGCTCTGTTAGAATTAAAATAATGTCTATTCATACCTGAGATCATGGGTGAGTAATGGTACTGATAATACCAAGGCCATGAAACAACTCCTCGGTAATAGTAGTATAAGACCCACTGCAGACCTTGGACGTAGTTTTCACACAGCTTCGTCAATTCTATCTCATTCTCTCGGTCCCACTCAAATTTACCTTCATAATATTTGTCTTTCCACTCCTGGAATTTCTCCTCGTATTGTCGATCCATCTCAGCTTTCGCTTGCTCCTTTGAAATATCCAGGACCTGAGCATTATCGTACTGCTTGACAACACGGTGGATCGCAAGCTGGGATTCTTCATCCTCGAAATCGTCCTCATCCTCGTCGTCGCCTTGGAGCTTTGGAGGGAACGAAAGTTGCATATGACGAACACCTTCGTCATTCTCAACCGTACGCCACTCCAAGTGCAAGCTTTCGGCCAGTTCTTGAATGAACTTTCGGTCAGCGGCAGGTAGAGCTGATGAAAGGTTCAGTGGTTCAGATGCACGACTGCTGACAAACTTTTTCACGAGCTTCCAGACCTCTCGCTGTTGAGTAGTCATGACAAGTTTCCCCTTTGTCTTTCCCTTAACCATTACATCTTCCTTGGCCATCTGCTTTCCCTTAAACCACGTCTGATCTGCACTTTCTGATTCGAAGAACCGATATTCGACATGCGAAAGCTCATCCAACAATATAGCGAGTCGCTGCATATTGATGACACCTCCCTCATTAATATAACCGCCACCCTTCGGCAGAACAGTCTTGTAGATCTTGAACATCAAAGCCAATGCTCCTTCGTTGATATGCAAATTAGGAAGATTTGGCAAGAAATCGTTTCCAACAAAAAACGCCATAAGTATGAAATCGTCGATAACTCGTTCCAAGTCAAACGGAAAACCCAATGCGCCTTCCTCTTTTAGTTCCTGAAACTCCAATTCTAGATATTCTCGAACAATGCAGAGATGCATGAGATAGAAATTCTGGTGTTCTAGCTCTTTCGACTGCGACTTGCTCTTTCTACCGAAAGTAACCTCTTCTCGAAGTAAACAGAAATGCGGATCGTGGCTTAATAGACCAAGCATAATCAGGTCGGCATCGAGACCGTAAAGACAATGTCGGACGTTAGGGTCGTACTCGGGTTGCGCCTTAGCTAATCGAATGTATTCCATAATCTTGTGTTCGCCTTCTCCTGGCACCTCGTGGCCGGAGAGCACAATCTCACAGCCTTGCCACTCCACATCTTCTGAGACTTTCTTGTTGATAAAGTACTTCAGTTGTTGGGTCAACTTGTGCATGAACTCGGTTCCTAGACATATTTAGCTTCATGCATGGACGTCTTCAGGTGTAATCGTACCAGGTGTAATAGAATTACTATCGAAGGCTTCTTCCTTTGGCATCTCCTTGCCTTCTCGAATAGCCTTCTCTCTCGCGACTTCAACATCAAGCGCAGTTCGAAATCTCCGAGCCCGCTGTTGATTCATCTTTGCTCTTGGCGCAACTCCATCAATAGCCATAAAAAACAGTTGCTTGGGCTTGATTTTGCCAAAGAGGTGTTCAATATAGTTGAAAATCGATATAAACATTTGCTCCTCGGTCATGCGAAATGTCGCATCGTCGGAGTCTTTGTGAGTACAGTTGTGGATGATGCCGTTCATATCCAAATAGAGACAGTCGAACTCTGGTATCCGATTCTCTGCGATCAATTGTGAGATCGCTGGATACCTTTCGCTCATCCATCTGAAGAATTTGGGAACACCCATGGTTGGTTACGGCGTAGTGGCCGTTGTAGATTATTATGTGGTCGCTGTGTAGGATTCGGGTTGTGTCCGATGGAGGGGCAGTCGCTTTTACCGCAAGTGCTTCCAGTGATTCGGAGGTTTTCGTCTTCGTGATATCCGTATGAAAGGAGTGATCTTCCTTTCCTCGCACTCTTCTCTTCTCCTTCTCGCTCTCTTCGTGGTGAGACACCTTTGTTATTGATTTGTTGTTTTCGTACAGTACTTCGAACATCAGCCTTGGGATTTTGAGGTCAATTTCGAGCTGGGGCAAAATACGCTATTTACATATTGACGCTAGGCAGGGGTCTTTACTTGTACCACTCTACGCGACTTCAGCGCGTCCATTTTCGACTTTGAAGAAAGACGTTCCAGTTCCAGCATCCATCTCTCGTACTTTGCACATCTTCGATCCATCCTGCGAAGTCAGATTCTGACTCGACTTGTTCACATACCATTAGCAAAGCATATCATGGCACCAGGCTCTGCAGACGTAGAGATGGAAGGTAAGTACTCAAATCTTTTCCGAAGCGCAATAAGTCGCAAGCCAGATTGGGAACCGATTTATGAACCGGAGTACACTGGACTGACTGACACAGGTGTATTGAACCGCCCCGCAGACCAGGAAGATGAAGATACGGAGCAGAAGATAATCAATGAAGGTTCGTCTCAAAGTGCTAAACGGGTCGGCGCATGCTCACGACTATATCAGAGTACAAGACATGGAAGAAGAACAGCCCTTTCCTGTATGACATGATCTTGAGGTAAGCAACTACTATCATGTTCTGGTAATTTTGCTTATATATTCAGTACCGCACTTGAATGGCCTACCTTGACAACCCAATGGTTTCCGGATCGCAAAGAGCAAGTACAATCCCTTTGTCAGACGTGCAAACACGCTTCTAAACTCATATAGACTTCCCGGAAAGAACCATACCATCCACAGGCTCCTTATAGGCACCCATACCTCCAACGGTGCTCAGAATTACCTTCAAATTGCAAACGTCGAGCTTCCAAAGAACATTACACCCAACGCTCATGACTACGATGAAGAGCGCGGAGAGATTGGTGGATATGGCAATGCATCATCTGGAGAGCAGGCGGCGATCAAGATGAGCATTGAACAAAAGATTGATCACCCCGGAGAGGTCAACAAAGCCAGGTACCAGCCGCAAAATCCCAACATCATTGCTACCATGTGCGTTGATGGACGGGTTCTCGTTTTCGATCGCACCAAGCACAGCAGCATTCCAAAGGGTGTTGTGTCCCCACAAGCCGAGCTTCTCGGTCATAAATCAGAAGGCTTTGGTCTTAGCTGGAATCCTCACGAGGCTGGAAAGCTTGCAACTGGTAGTGAAGACAAGACCGCTCGATTATGGTACGAATTAGTCTTGTGTAGATGTTTAAAAGCTAATTTTCCAAGGGATCTCAAGACCATCTCAGCCAACAACAACCACGTCAAGCCATCCCGCACCTACACACATCATACCTCCATCGTCAATGATGTCCAATACCATCCTCTACACAAGTCCCTGATTGGAACAGTTTCGGATGATTTAACCCTCCAAGTTCTCGATGTGCGACAATCCAGCAACACTGAAGCTTCAGTCAAGACACGAGGTCATACTGATGCGATTAATGCTTTGGCATTCAACCCTGCCTCCGAGTTTGTTCTTGCCACAGCTTCTAGTGATAAGACTATTGCTCTCTGGGATCTGAGGAATCTCAAAGATAAGCTCCATTCCCTTGAAGGTCACGCCGATTCTGTTACTTCTCTCGCCTGGCATCCCTTCGAAGAGGCAATCCTCGGCAGTGGAAGCTACGACCGCAGAGTAATCTTCTGGGATTTGAGCCGGGTTGGTGAGGAGCAGTTGCCAGACGACCTGGAGGATGGTGTTCCCGAGTTGTGAGTGAATCCACCTTGCATCATTTAACGTATTGACAAATTACAGGCTCTTCATGCATGGCGGTCACACCAACCATCTAGCAGACTTCAGCTGGAACCAGACCGAACCTTGGGTGGTATGCAGTGCGGCGGAAGATAACCTGATTCAAATTTGGAAGGTAGCTGAGGCAATTGTGGGCAAGGATCTTGATGATATTCCAATGGACGAACTTGAACGATAATTGTGGATTCGATTTGGAATCGCAGATACCCGGATATCACGAAGAGCATAATGTGCGGTGGAAAAGGAGTTATTGCATACCTTCATGGACTGGCGTTAAGGTCAGTTATGAGATCAAATGATGCAGTCTATTATTCCTGCAAATAAATGAATTCATCCAGCTTTCTCTTACCCTTGCGCTGAGTGTATGGAGCCTTTGCACCTTTAAAAGTAGCTGAAGTGGTTCGGTTTGTTTAAGTATGAAAGACACTCGTGTCAGCAGCCGTAGCGCGCTGTAACTCGTCCCATATTTGGAGCTCGATTACTTCTGGATTGGCTTGTATGTAATGTCACTCTTCCACGCGTCAGGTTCGGCTTAGGCGAAGCTATGTTGTTTATTGATAGCAACCAAAACAGGGAGCGCGTCACATCTACAATCTACACATCAACCTAAAAACACTGTCCACCCCAAAAGAAACAGCCATCCACGCTATTGCTTTACAACACAACAACATTGTCTGAACACCGTTGCCCAAGATGTCCCCTCGAGAACAGAAGAATGGCAAATATTCCTCAAACCGCGATCATCCATTTGCAGCGTCCCAACTTCAAGGCATGGAGATGAGCTCAGGTAGAGACATTTCCGATGCCTTCATCCGTGCATCCCGTGCAGCATATGCAGTTGTTGATGGCGAAGAAGATGAGGAGGAATATGACGAAGACGAAGAATATGATAAAGATGATGAAGGTGATGAAGGTGATAAAGGTGATAAAGGTGATGAAGGAGACGAAGGTGATGAGGGAGATAAAGGAGAAGAAGAGGATTGGGGATACGAGAATGAATTTGCAGAGGAATCCGACAAAGGCAACAGCAAAGGCAAAAGAAAATCCAAAGAAGCAGAACCAGTCACAGACACTCGAACTCCTGAAGAACGAATTGAAGCCGAGAGCAGACTCGCAGCCGCCGAGCAAGCACGCGTAACCATCAGCGACGCCGCACTAGTAGCCAAAGGCATCAAATGGAGGGCAGACTGGTTCTTTGATGACCACGTCGACTCGATCCCAGTCCGACCATCCGTATTCAATCCTCAGAAAGGCAACCTCAGAACCCTCCGAAAGCGTCATGATTTCTTCAGTAATATGGCCAACATGCCGGAACTGTTCATGGAACTCGCCAAGCATCTGAAAATCAAGGATCTGCTGTCTCTGTATTCGATTTCTGTCGATTTCAACGAGACCATAAATGGCCATATGAGTCATTGCATGAAGAGTTGTGGGGAGCATATGGCCCCTGACAGTGCTAGGTTGTTCCACTTCAAGTTTTATAGAGAGTTGTGTCTTGATGACCCTGTTGGAAGGAAGCATTCAGAGATAGAAGATCAGGTGAAGTTGGTCCCTTCTCTGAAGTGGTTGCAAATGGTTGTGCATAGGGAGAAGGCTGTAAGAGATATCTTGGCTTGTATGGCGAGACAGGGTCATAGGATGCCGGAAGGCATGGCGTTGAGTTTGAAGAAAAGTAAGAAGCTTTCACGAGTCCCGAGAGTTTCATTAACTGATGACCTGCAGTGTGGCTTCTCATGGATATCTCAACGTCCATGGGCCGCGTTCACATGATACACAACGTGTACTTCTTCACAGATATGGACCTCTACAACATTCAGCTATTCATTGTCAAACTCGACATGCGCTTCAACGATCCCATCGACGGACCCGGCGATGACAGCATGCGAAAGCTCTTCCTCGGCCAACGCGGTCTAACACCCCTCTGCAAGCTCCTCAAACGCACTGGCTATACCGAGATTGTGGACATCCTCCGCCTCGGAATCCGCTATGCCTTTCAACCCCGTCCCGAGCATCGAGGAATGGACATGTATGGTGTTCCTGCTGAGGAAATTGGAACCATGCATACGGAAGGCTGGGGTGCAGGACGAGTGCATCTGATGCGGCCTGATGAATTGATCATGATCGAGAGCGTGAGACGTCAGATGGGACTTAAGCATCATATCATGAACATGATGCTTTGGGGTTACATCGATCCAATCACGGGGAAGAATATCAAGGTCAGTGATGAAGAGACATATATGAGTGATGATGAGGCGAAACCCAAGGAACCATGGTGGGCCAAGTATGACGAGAATTATGACGAGAGGATGAGGCAGGAGGCAGATTCTAACAGCGAAGAAGAAGATAAGAATAATGGTGAAGGAAAGGGGGCAGAAGAGGATATGGGCGAGGGTGAGACACATGATGTAGACGAGGATATAGATATGGACGAAGAAAGTGTCAGTGAAGGAGAGGAGGGAGATGAAAGTGAGGAAGGAGAGGAAGGAGGGGAAGGAGGGGAAGGAGGAGAAGGAGAGGAAGGAGATGAAGGAGGGGAAGGAAGGGAAGGAAAGGAGATTGACAACAACAACAACGATGACGGTGGCAATTACTTTTTCGGTGGCGAAGCCTAAAGAGTGGAAGCCTTGTGAAAAGTGTATGATGGCGAAAGAGTATGTTAGGATAACAAGTTGTCGAATTAATCAATGATTGCATCGAGGACTTGGTCTTACAAAGGAATGGGCGATACCAGATGAGACATCGATGTATGCCAACGAGGAAAGGGAAACTTCGCAAAGCCCTTCCCTTCCCTCCCCTTCCCTTAACCCTAATATCAAATTCTGTGAAGCCTCGAGTAGTGTCCCAGTTCAGCACTGATGGCTCTCCGTGAATAAGAACAAGAGAAGGCAGCGGATGACATAACCCAACCCTCCACCTCAATGTTTCAATCAGCCTCTGATACATACAAACCCGCTTTCCACATTCCAAGTTGTATGAGGAGCAGGCTCTATGGCTCCGAATTATCCATTCTTGAATGATTGGGATTGCAAACCACTGATGCTGTACACAGGCTGCTCCATGATACATAAAATATGATAATATGATTCACGAGCTGAACTTCGGCGACTGATAGCTAGAATATAGTGTAGTGTACACGCTGCTTCAAATTGTTTAACATACTGGTCTCCCGCGGCATATAAGGTCACGTGCTAATGAGAGTTCCTAAAGCGGTAGGCATCATCACGGCTGCGAATATTCTAGCACTGACCTTTTAGGCGACTTTCTCAGTGCACCCGTCTAGCCGTCTTGCTTGCCGCCAGCCGTCGCACCATCAACTCATCTTCACTTCGCAAGTAGCCAACAAACAGCTGAAGACTTCTCACAACTTTGTTCGCTATAGTTACAAATCACCAGAAAAACACGTTCAACAACCTCTCGACGTCCAAGAGTCTCCTAGGCTGACGTACCTTTGACACCCGATGTACGAAGCGACACCGCAATCAGGTCACGAAGAACAACAACAGGGTCCCTTACTGGGCGACTATGGGTCTGCCACGACTTCTAGTACAGTATAGATTGCTGCAGATGCCGTCAGAGATATTACCTGCAGGCTAGGAAGATCTGGGCCTACGTCTTCGCGACTGCCATCATACCGTCAGACAACAACATCCCATTTCAACCACGGATATGACCCCTCACTCATATACTGCATACTGTTGCTAGTTCTAGCATTGCGTTAGGGAGCTTTTGCCTCATTATCTTCGATCCTTTGGGGGCAAGAAATTGCTGGATTATCAATTGCCTCGTCATTCATTAGAGCGGTTGAATTGCTGGGTTCAAACAGACTCATCAGATTACCTCTGAGCCCTTATCCTCCCCTTTCAGAGAAAATGGGACAAGTATCTACAGCAGGTATGACTTCGCCTTGACATTTTTAAGATCTTGTGCGCTTGAAGTCGACAACTGCGTGCACACCAACTTGGGTTCCTCGGATTGTCGCTCCCCACCAGCACTATATGCTCTGCTTGAATGGGACTTGGTTGCAAATGCTCGGCATGTATGGAATCTAGGTCGAGCATCTGAGCTCATCTCATCTCATTATCGATGCGCTGCCAGCTTCCTGACACTTCGTACACTGGGGCTCGACAGATCCTGCTGCCTTTGGCAAAGCGCTGGACGCTTTTGAGTTGTTGGACAATTGTTAGCTGGTGAAAAGTGCCATGTTTCTCTTTATAGCATAGGTTGAATTATCGCAGGCGGCTTGGATATTCTAAGCTGTGTGTTCAGGCAGAGAGAGACCTCTGCCTGAACAGACATCACCGCCAGCGCCAAGGAATCTTTGGATGCCACCAAAAGTTGGAGTCCAGAACTGTGTCACTGACAACCGCATTTCAAGCTTTCGCCAGAGATCTAAAGTGCAAGATCATATCCATCTACTGTCAAAGGTAGTTGACGCCCCCTCGATAGCAGTGCCGATTTTCAAGGATCGGCGCCGTTCATCACCGCGCCTCAAACGAACGGTGGATCATTCATCGATCCATCATTTCGAGCCAATATCAACGATTCATCGAATAATTGGAGGAACCCTCGTCGACAGTCACTATCGTGACAATACAGAGATTGCGGAGAGTGGTTCACGATCACAGTGCTCCAAGAACAACCGTTCAACGCCCAAACCCTTTTCCAGAGAGCAACGGGACGAGTGATGACATGTTGGAGAGGAGGATATAGCGTCGCTTTGCTCGGGTCTCTTGAATTACCGCGCCATTGCGCACCGTAGATAACTTGCATGCTGTGTGACTTCAATCATGTATTGTGCCTCTTGAAAGGCTGCATGACAGAGCTCGGGACCCGCTCAATTTATTGGAGATGGGAGACAGGTTGCGATAAAACGGGAGTTGGAAATTCTGGGCCCGGATCTATCCTACCGGTAAGTTTACTTGCCAAAGGTGGAGAGATATATCTTGGTCTTTTGTTTTCACTTCCGATTTTGCTTCTCATGCATCTATCTCTTGGGGTCCGTTGACGCCAAATCAGCTGGCGTTTCGCTTAGCCGAACCACTTTTCGAGCCTTCAACATCTTTGAAGGCGACATGCAACCACCTTTTCCCCCGCAACATTTCCCAGCCCGGAATGTCGCAATGAAAGACAGCTGGAGCCACGGTGATGACCGCAGAGACCGAGGTAGAGTTGATCGAGGAGTTCCACGTTCACGAAGATCGCGATCACCAGCGACACGTCGCCCCGAGGCAGACAGGGAACTGAGTTCGAGAGATCGAGGGACTGTGAAGCCCAGACCCGTCTCCGACCTTGACGATAGACCTCGCGATCGAAGCCAAGATCGCAGACGAAGAACCTCGAGATCGCCGCTTCGAGATTCGAGAGAAGAGGTACGAGAGCGCAATCGAGGCCGGGAGTTGCTCGACACGCGAGGCTCAGAGAAGCCAAGGCGTGGCAGATATCAGTCCCCAGCAGGCAAACGTCGGAAGAGTCGAAGCCCATCTGCGTCTCGGTCTCATCATAAGAAGTCGAGAAGAGCATCTTCACGGAGCCCGTCACGTCCAGAAAGCAGATCCGCGCCGGCTCGAGGAGAAAAGAAACGAAGACCTCATTCGCCCAATCCATCACGAAGACGCTCGCCTGACCGCAATCACTCCCGTATTTCCTCCAGCAACAGAAACAAACACAATCGAGAGCCTGGGTTCTCTGAGAGAAGGGCTCGCTCATCCAGTCCAAAACCCGACAGAGCAGAGCCATCTCGTGCACCCCAACCCGATATCCAAAGACCGAACCGATCGCCACACAATAGCCCAACAAGACTTCATAAACCCCGGGAAAGATCGCCTTTTAGTCATCCATATTCCTTTGATCAGACGAAAGGTAAGGATAGGAGAAGATACCAATCCCCAAACAGGGGTCGCAGGTCACCAGAAGTCGATCGGTACGAGCCACCAGATCGCTCCAGGCAGGCTTCTCCGCGTGCTCCCAAAGATCCGAAGTCAAGTAGAGGATCATCTCCAAAGCGAGACAAAGCCCGTCGACCCTCTCGAGACGACTATCGCCCTGAAATACAGAAGGGAAAAGGAAGGCCGAGTGCTGCTTCGGGTGCTAACAGCATCGAAGTCCGACCCTCCTCGAGTTCTGCTTCTGGTGCGAATAGTATCGAAGTACGACGATCATCAATTACTCCTTCAGGTGCGAACGGTGTTGATCTACGAAGGCCATCACATACTGCTTCTGGAGCCAATAGTATCGAAGTGAAGGCAGGCAAGATGGCTGGTAGAGGCTTCTATCAGGGGCAGCAAGGCTACAATCCTAATCAACAAATGCAAGCTGCATTTCCTTTGAGAGCCCAGTACCAACAACCGCAAGTTGACCCACGGCAATATTCTCAATCGCCTCAACACCAGATGACGCCGAATTCCTACCAGTCGCCTCAACAATCACCATACAATTCTGGAAGAGGGAATTGGGGTAACCAGCAACAGCAATATTCACCTCAAGGGTAAGCAAAATCAATATACACTAAACTGTCCCAGCTCATACAGAATGTAGGCAATATCAGCAAACCGGCTACTCTCCTTCACCTGGGCCTCAGAGCAATTATTATGGCAATCAAGCTCAATCACCTCCTTACCAAGCTCCTACTGGTCCTTTGCACCACTCCTATCAGCAGAACTTCCGCGGTAACCCACGTGCTTTCCGAGGAAATAATCAATACAATGCTCGTGGTGGTCGAGGCGATCATCGAGGAGGCCGTGGGGGTCATTTTCAAAACCAGAGCAACTGGAATAATGCCCAAGGTCCAAGTGCAGGTCATGGACAACATCCTCATTCAGGCAATGTTACACCCCAGCATACCTCTCCCCAGCAGCAATTTCCTCCACAATATCAGGGAACTCCTGAACCAGCATCGCAGCAACCACCAGAGGAAGAAGTGGATAGCGAGGATTTATTCAGACCATCCAAGGACCTTCGAGTAGAGGATAAAGAGGCTACCAAGAAGACAGATGAAGAGCAGATGCCACCTCCAAATAGACCTCCACCTACAGGGCCGCAGAGTCAGCAGAATCCCAACAAATTCTCCTTTGCTTTCAAAGCGTCATCAAAACCGACACCGACTCCTCCGAAACCTGAGATATCACAAAAGCTGAATGCAGTCCCGGCACGCCGAGAAGTACATACTAGCCCCGAACGACCTCGAGGTCCATCTGCATCACGTAGCATTCCGACAGAACCAGCATCCGCCAGACGACAAGATTTCCGTGAACCTCCACCTCCAGTTCCGACGACCAGGAAGGTTAAGAAGATTATGAAGCGTCCCAAGCCGAGACCACAACTGCCAGAAGAGTTTAAGACCTCCGACTCGGTCTACTTCCGTAAGCCTGGGAACGAGTCAGTAGTGGGATCTGGCACGTACGGTAAAGTTTTCAAGGCTATCAATGTTTATACCAAAAACTTGGTAGCATTGAAGAAGATCCGGATGGAAGGAGAGCGAGATGGTTTTCCTGTGACGGCAGTTCGAGAGATCAAGTTATTGCAATCACTCAAGCACCATACGATTGTCAATCTTCAGGAAGTTATGGTTGAAAAGAACGATTGCTTCATGGTCTTCGAGTATCTCTCCCACGATCTCACTGGCCTATTGAATCACCCCACGTTCAAGTTGGAGCCTGCCCACAAGAAGGACCTAGCAAAGCAGCTTTTCGAGGGTCTTGACTATCTTCATCGACGAGGCGTTCTACACCGTGATATCAAGGCTGCAAATATTCTCGTTAGCAACGAAGGTCAGCTCAAGTTGGCAGACTTTGGTCTTGCACGCTTCTATGCGAAACGCCGGCAGCTGGACTACACCAATCGAGTTATCACCATCTGGTATCGATCGCCCGAGCTTCTGTTAGGCGAAACACAATATGGACCAGCTGTCGATATATGGAGTGCAGCCTGTGTGCTTGTAGAGATATTCACTCGGCATGCTATTTTCCCCGGCGATGGAGGTGAGATCTCTCAATTAGAGAAGATCTACGCGATTCTCGGCACGCCAAACAAACAACAATGGCCAGGTCTTGTTGATATGGCTTGGTTCGAGTTGTTGAGGCCAACCGCGCGCCGACCGAATGTATTTGAGGAGAAGTATAAAGAAAGAGTTACACCAGCTGCATACGAATTGCTGGTGAACATGTTCCAGTACGATCCTGACAAACGCCCTTCTGCTTCTGATGTTCTTGAGCATCCATACTTCACAACGGAGGAACCGAAACCTAGACAAGCTATCGAGTATGTATTTCTAGTTATTCTGATGTCTTCGACGTAGCTAACTTCATACCAGACTGGCTAAGCTAGAAGGCGATTGGCATGAATTCGAATCGAAAGCGCTCCGCAAGGAAAACGAACGAAAAGACAAAGAGGCACGTCGACAAGCACAAAAGGAAGCTGCAGTGAAGGCTGAGAAAGACAGGAAACGAGGACCTGACTCCGAGGTTGTTGAGCCGGATCCAAAGAGACTTGCAATGGATCCACCTGCTTTACCAGCCGCTAGAACAGCAGAAATGGTCCAGTGAACGAAGGAAGTTTAGGAACAGCTGCACCATGAATTGTGAATCTTGTAGGAATAGGTATGGAGCAATGGATGGCGCATTTGGTAAGCATGGGATCAAATGGAGTTCATAATGCGGATGGAAAGCTTTGGTGCATGAAGCATGGAAACTGGAGCAACACGATGATGTAATTGTCGCGAGGCAAAAGGCTTCGTTCAGTGGCATAAGAATTGATTTCTCGTCCGTTCCGCATCACTTTCATAAGAGAGACGATCCTAGGTGACGCATGAATAATCTTCAACTTGTCTTTTATGCTGTGGGACCTCTGATGCTCAAAAAGACGGCCCACCAGACACCAATCTTCGAAATTGAGTATGAACCGGGATGTCCTTCTGCATTCACTATATCGCCCAGGCGATTGTAATTTTGCTCAAACATCCCCTTCGTGACCAGCCTATACCTTTATCAAAATGACTCTCAATATCATCTCGGCGGCTCCACGATCCCACTCGTAACCGTCTCCAGCTCAAGCGACTTCTCCCCTCGCAGTCCCAATCGCCCTAGCAACTCAGTCGCCGGGATACCAAGGTGTTTCCGCGCATCAACTTGGCGATCGGATGTTGAGGTGGCATTGGGCGAGAGCCCGTCGTCTGTTGATACAAATTAGGTTCGTGGATGCAGCGTGAGCTTTGGGGGTGCCGAGGGAAGAGCTAGAGAAGAGAATATTGATCCAAGCGCTTTAAGGTATAGGGACAGGGAGATCTATTTTCTTATCTAGGTTAAGAAGTTGACTTAGTAGAAAAAGAGTTGTTCCAGTGGCTTTAGTCGCTGCAAGTAAAGGAATGATATCGTAATGAGCGAGATGTCCTCGCCGAAGTTGGGATAAATCGTTGTCCAATGTTGGAAATGTACATTCAATCCTTAATAAATCTACATTTATAGATACCCAAGAAGATGTATCAATCGACCTCGCTTGCTTCAACGACGACTTCCTGCCCTCCTATTCCAATGGATCCCAGGCGTATTTCTCATTGCGGCGGCGCATTATCATCTGTTGACCCGCCGTTGGCAACCTTCTCCTCTACTTTCGAGCCAGCACCTTCACTGCTCGTCTTCCCATTCGAAGTAGCCGGTACAGGCTCCGGAATGACAGCTTTGGGAACTGGTTTCTCCTTTACAAGGCTCACAAGATAATCACCAGCATCTCCAGCCCCGTCCAGGCCACCTATCCGAGTTTTGAAGTATTCCGCATCCCTAACCATCCTGTGTCCAAAGATTAGTATCATGTTGCATCGAAGAGGATGGAGGTGCATACCGGTTCCTGCTATCCTCACTCCTCAGGATAACGTCCCCAAAAGCCTTCCCCCACTGTTCTTTGTAACTTTTGAATACTGGTTGCATGATGCCTCGTACTGTATCCGCGGGTAAGTGCTTGCTGAGGACTCTATGTAAAGTGCCCGTCTCCTTCGTCAAAACCTCCATATAAGTATTCACAGCGCTGGAGTCCGTTTCCCAATTTATCGTCTTCATTGTCTTTGCATGCGCCGTTGCTCGTCCAGACATTATATCAACAAGCTTCTCATAGATAGAATGTTGGTGTTCGAGGTAGGCCCGGCGGACTTTATCAAATTCGCTCATGAGAGAAGACGTAGAAGTCCCTGAGCCAGCGTGGCGGCGGACGAATTCACGAATGTGGGGAATGATGGACGATATGAAGGATAGAGCTTGGGCAGCGAGTGCCAGATGCTTTGTGGTGATGTTCTTGAGACCTGCGGATCGAGTCGCTCCAGCACCGAGGATGAGTTGTGTACAACGGGAGTTGAAAAGCGAGAGGTAGGATATCATACTACTGGAGATATCGGAGGTCATGGATGGGAGACCAGTGCATAAATGGAGGAAAGAAGACAGGCCATGCATACAAAGGATAGCTGATACAGGCAAAAGGAAGGATTCACTGTCAATCATTGCTGGGCGAGTTGTGGACTTCGAGGGCGTAGATGTTCCAGAGGTCGCGACTCCGTTCGATTGGGGCAGGGCGAGACCGTTGAGGGGTTTTAGTAGTTGAGGATTTCCAGGCGAAGAAGAAACAGGCATCCAGACTTTGCTTCCTGCACACCAAGCTTCGGCATCCTGGGTGCTGGCAGACAGTAGGCGGCTCAAGTGCTCTTTATCGTCGTCGGAGAAGTCTTTGGCATTCCATGGATCAGCTTCCATTCCCGTTGCCAGACTTTGTCGTTCAGACTCGCCAAGTTGTGAGACAAAGTCCTTGATGTGGCCATTTACAACGTTCTTGAGAGCTAAGCCACTTCGTCCAGATACTGCTTCGCATTCGTTGGCAAAAAGGAGGTTGAGGTTAAAGTATCTCAGGAACCTCTCGACTGACAAATGTGTGCTCTGTTCCGAGCGAACGCGTAAGACCTTGACTATCTTGTCTTGAGCGATATCGACGGCTTGACCAAGAAGATTTGACATATCCAGGGTTTGATGCATCTCTTCTTGGATTTCCCGCCCTGGGGGGCTGGCTGTCATAGGAACGATGCGACCATCAAGCGCCGCCATATTTGGGCTCCTAGGAGGAGACTTCATGCCTGATGCTGCCGCCATATAAGCTGTTGGATCCCCGATTTGACTTGTGACATCTAAAAGCACTTTGACTTGCGTGCCAAGCCTCCTTAAAGACTCTCCCACACCGATGTACGTCTTCTTGAGTAGATCTTCTGCATCGTCGGGATCAAGTGCACGTAAGTTGCGAGCTAATATTGAAGCCTTTTCCTGCTGACTCCGTTGCCTCCCTCCACCCAACGTCGATACAGACAACATAGAGTCTGCATCATCATCGTTTGAAGCAGGTAATGGTCGCCGTATAATGGCTCGAACCTCTCGTAAAACGGATTCACGAAATGCGGTCGTTGCAGGAGAGGTATGATGTGCTCGATGTAAGCCACTCAGGTTTGATAATAGCTCGGTTCTAAAGTTGTCGTTCATTGCCAGATAGGCAGGGAATGCGGATGGTTCACGATTGTGACCTCGTGTTCTTTGCGAAGCGCTACTCCAACGCTGAAGAGTTTCTGTCGTCGAAACTGACTCGACGTGGCGTCTCAGATCACCGAGCAGAGAATTCAGAAATCTCGTTTCGAATGTCTTGCCAATACGAAATCGCAAAGAATTCAAGTCATTCGTGACTCCTTGTAACGCTGAAGCGCCTCTTAGATCACGTAGTCGAATGCCTTTTATATCTTCCCGAGTTGTCTCTCCTGAAATCAGGATTTCCAGGCTATCAATAGCGTCCAGTGCTTTTCCAACGTTTCCACTATCGACCAAAGCCTCGCAATCATTGAGTAATGTGACAATTATTTTTAATTGCTGAACGGCATCACCCAATTGCTTAAGGTTTTCCCTTCTTCGTCTCTGATTGACAATATTGAGTCCACCAATGGCCATTTCTTCATCAAGAGTTTCCAATTCTTTTCGTAATGCTTTGATTTGCTCCACGGATTCGGCGGCTTCGGAATGCAATTCCTTCAGTGACCCCAATGCTGCGAAGAACGAAGTAGACGCAGTTGAGATCGAGGATATGAGATGGATTTCGATTGTGTCCATATACCAAGAAAGTTTCTCTTGAAGAATGGCATTGGTAGCCAGGGCCTTTCGAGGCCCAACCACACTACCATTCGAAGCGCGGCGTTCGTCAGGTGTCCCAGGCACCGGCCGAACAACTTCTGACCGTTCGCTTACAACATCAAATGTCCGTGGATTCTCTAGATGAAAGTCTTCTTCAAAATAAACAGGCGGAACAGTAGATATGGGGGTAGGAGCATGGACTGTGCGTCTTCCGCCTCCTCCTGACCTCCTCCGCGGTACTGGGTTTTCGATCGCAGATGCTAGAGACGCTAGAGACGATTGTCTAGAGAGGTTCGGTTTCCTTGAGGACCTCCGTTCTTGCTCGAGGAGATCTGTAAAATCATCCGTCTTACTACCCTTCCTCAGTAATTGCGTTCCGCCTTCCTCTTCATTCTCTTTGGCCCGTTGTAGCGCATCGTACATAGCCCCCACTTGTGATAGATATGGCTTGAATTCCGCAGGATCAATAGTCGCTATGTTTGTTAACGTAACGGGAGGTATATCGCGGGCCGTAGGTGGTTTGTGAGCGCTAGATGCTGGAGCAGATGTATGCGGCATAAGTCCTGTTCGGACAATGGGTGGTTGGAGCAGAGTGGATATGGCTGGACTCGTCAGTGACGATGAAGGTTTTTCGAGAGATGATACTCACCATTCTGCCCCGATTCATTCAATCCATGCCAGTGTGTCGAAGTATCCAAGGAACCTCCTACAGAATGTATCGAACTGGCTGTGGAACCGCGCCGTGGTTGATACCTCCCACTAGAACCCGGCCTGAGACTATCAGCATTTTATCCATCTCTCAAAGCCTCGCTTTAACTAACCTTGGAAACGGGTATTCGTTCCGGGATGGAGAAGACGATACTGGGGAGAGGCTGTCCACCGAGGGTCGAGAGTTCCAGGAAGCCATAGCTCGTATTACGCCGCCTATCCAATCTCCCGTGTGTTGACCTCGCTTTCGAATCGACGACCTCCTACCTCCCCCACAACCACACGATCGATTGACCCGTCAAATATCACAGACTCCGCTGATGAGGTGAGAAAGGCTTGGAGTCCCTGTGGATCTTATGGCCACGCGGGCCTTTGCAAAGTCGTCGCAGCTCGTTTGAATCGCTATTGGGGTATCATTGCTGGCAGGAAAGAGGATCCGAATGGATAGTTGGCAGAGCTGGCATACAGACAAAGTTCATTGTGCAAGTATATTTAGTGGTGGTGGCTACGTAGATGGACTTCTTTCAGCCTCCAATTAAGGGTTCCGGTGAGATCAGCAATGATTGGCTAGTTGCGTTGCTCCAATTCTAGAACGACAGGGGTCAATTAGCGCCATGCAAGCACTCAACGCGAGCGCGTCACGCTCAAGTCAGGAGAGAAAACCGCGTCGTCCTCTTCATCCCCTTCTGCTAACTCAAATCTTCTAAAAAATCATAACAGCAAGATTAGATCAAGATGGATAGACAATCTGTTTATTCCTTGAGCGTTTTACCTCCAGAGTATGACAATCCAAACGAGGATACTCGCGGGCAAGTCCAGTCGCAGTTGGAGCAGTTTATTCTTCAGTTCCGTCTGGACAATGCCTTCATTTACAGGTCAGTGGTCCCGCTACTTGGTGCCAGATCAAAGCTAATCATCCGCAGAGACCAAATTCGCGAGAACGTCCTTTTAAAGCAGTACTACTGTGACGTTGATGTTGGCCATCTTATATCCTTCAACGAGGATCTCGCACACCGACTTGTTACAGAACCGGCCGAGATCATACCGCTCGTGAGTCTGCCAAATCAAAACATCTTTCCGTGCTAACAGCATGGCAGTTTGAAAGTGCGTTGAAGAGATGTACCCATCGAATTGTCTACCCCTCCACACGAGATATCGAAATTCCCGAACATCAACTCCTCCTTCATTCCTCCGCAGGGGATATCTCCATTCGAAATCTCGATGCCCTCACAATCTCACGACTTGTTCGAGTACCCGGAATCGTTATTGGCGCATCTGTCTTATCCTCAAAAGCAACCGCTCTCCACATTCAATGCCGAAACTGCCATCATTCAAATGTGCTGCCAGTGGCTGGTGGGTTCACCGGAGTTTCGCTCCCTAGAGTTTGCGACCGACAAAAAATGCCAGGAGACTCTCAATGCCCTATGGATCCATATGTTGTGGTACACGAGAAGTGTCAATTTGTCGATCAACAAATTATCAAACTCCAAGAAGCCCCTGACCAAGTTCCGGTGGGAGAGCTACCAAGGCACGTTCTGATCTCTACAGATCGGTATCTGACAAATCGAGTGGTTCCTGGATCAAGATGCATGATCACTGGTATCTTTTCGATCTACCAAAACAAACAATCGAAAGGCTCTTCTACCACTTCTGCAGTCGCAATTAGAACTCCATACCTACGAGCTGTTGGAATTCACAGCGACGTTGACCATACAGCGAAAGGAAATGCCGTATTCTCGGAAGAGGAAGAACAAGAGTTCTTGGAGATGAGTAGAAGACCTGATCTCTACCAAGTATTTGCAAACTGCATCGCCCCCTCTATTTACGGCAATGAAACGATCAAGAAAGCCATCGCTTGTTTATTACTTGGTGGATCGAAGAAGATCCTTCCAGATGGAATGAAGCTCCGTGGAGATATAAACGTTCTTCTTCTCGGTGATCCTGGGACTGCCAAATCCCAACTCCTCAAATTCGTCGAGAAAGTGGCACCGATCGCCATTTACACATCTGGAAAAGGCTCGTCCGCAGCAGGTCTCACAGCTTCTGTACAGCGTGACCACACGACTCGCGAGTTCTACCTCGAAGGAGGAGCAATGGTCCTTGCGGATGGTGGAGTGGTTTGCATTGATGAGTTCGACAAGATGCGTGACGAAGACAGAGTAGCCATCCATGAAGCTATGGAACAACAGACCATCTCCATCGCCAAAGCCGGAATCACTACGATCCTTAACGCTCGAACATCGGTACTCGCAGCTGCTAATCCTATCTTTGGACGTTACGATGACCTCAAGACACCAGGCGAGAACATCGATTTCCAAACAACCATCCTCTCTCGATTCGATATGATCTTCATCGTTAAGGACGAACATGAGCGAGGACGAGATGAGAGAATCGCGAAGCACGTGATGGGAATCCATATGGGAGGACGAGGAGTCGAGGAACAAGCTGAGGCTGAGATTCCGGTGGATAAGATGAAGCGATATATCAGCTACTGTAAATCGTGAGTTTCCTGACGTCCCCCCTTTGCCAATTCTAACAAAAGCAGACGCTGCGCGCCCCGTCTCTCCCCTGAAGCTGCCGAAAAGCTCTCATCCCACTTCGTTTCTATTCGCAAACAAGTGCACGCCGCCGAACTTGAAGCCAATGCCCGTAGTTCCATTCCCATCACAGTTCGTCAACTCGAAGCCATCATCCGTATCACTGAGTCCCTTGCCAAGCTTCAACTACAGTCCATCGCTACAGAACAACATGTTGACGAAGCGATCCGGCTCTTCCTTGCTTCTACTATGGATGCTGTAAACATGGGCTCTAATCAAGGAAGTAAAGAACTCAACGAAGAAGTCAATAAACTAGAGGACGAGCTTAAGAAGAGACTGCCGATTGGGTGGTCCACCAGCTTGGCTACGCTGAAGAGAGAGATATGTGAAGGGAAGGGATATAGTGAGCAGGCTTTGAACAGAGCTTTGATTGTGCTGCAGAGGAGAGATACGATTGCGATTCGTGGGCAGGGAAGCCAGGTTTATAGGAGTGGTGCTTGAGAGCAGATGTTATAAGGAGTTTGGCGTAAGTGTTGAATGATTCATGATGCTTAGGTAGATTCGGACTGGGGACAATGGGTGGACCCATGGGTGAATAGTAATGGTTATGGTTAGTTCAATGTGGCAATATCACGATTTTAAGAATATTTTCGTTGGGATGAGTTGAACAATGAGGTATGATGAGTGTTATAGTGAAGCCTCGATGTGGTTCTTGATTCAAACCTGCCATCAGCGAAATCAGCTCTACCGTTCGTGTACTAGAAATCCAATATCCTGATCACTCAAATAGAATAGAGGATTGTAATACAGTATCCTCGCTGGGCATCATGAGCTACAGCGAAAAGGCCTTACCTTCGATTGGGCGTGGTTTTACGATCTACTTCAATCAATCCCAAACCTTCAATCAAGAAATTACCGTGACTTTTAAAATCCAAAGTAGCTTCCAGCTTTCACTACCGCCCCCATGCATCCCAAGCCTTCTCTCCCGCCACCGAGATCCGATATCCATCCCCCCACCCGCCACCTCCATCTGCCCCGCAACGCACTTTGGCACATCATCAATATTTATCTCCCCAGCTCCCCATCTCCGTCGACAGCTCAAGTACAAACACCTCCTGTACAGTACTTCTACGCCCAACCCAACCCAAGCTCACAGCTGGTCCCGCCGGCCTTGCGCGCTGATAAACCGTTCTGCATGCAGCGTAGTCCAGGGTGTCCTCGTATCCGCCTGCATTAGCGACTCTTACTGCCGTTGATAAGGCGACCAGCACGCCCAATCTTCGTCAGCCTTTTGTTGGAGAAGGGTGATGGCATGGTGAATATTACCGCATCGGGGATGCGGGTGGAGAATCTGGAGAAACGGGCAGTCGAACTATTGATTTGGTAAGTTGTGGCATGCAGCTAGGGAGTTTATAAGCTGCGGTTGGAGCTTTTGGGAGCTTGTTGCTTTCGTATCATGTAGGACAGCTGCAGCTGATGCATGGAGCCGAGGGTGGCATGAGGGGTCAAGTGGAGTGTTCGTTCGTTGTTGTGTGATACGAACAATGAGGAGCAAAGAGTTGGATGTAAGTTCTTTTATTTGTATTGTCGAGTTAGTTCGACTTCATGCAAGCAAGTTTTGATGATCTCAAGCTCTTCTAGCTTCCACAACAACATGATTCTATGTACCGAGAAGCGTATCTACTCATAAACTGAGCAAGGTTGTAAAGCTCCAAAAAGATCCGAATCTGATCTGGTCGATCAGATGTGTAAAAGCAAATGCTAAATGAAGGTTCCATGTACTCCATCCTTTCCCAGCCATACAGACCCGTCGTCCATTATCATTATGCTTGTGCAGAAAGTAAGGAAATACGTGACTCTCGACCCGCCTACAAGAGGAGAGCGGCGAGACCAGCGGCCATGGCAGCAGCTCCACCAGCCTCGAAACGCATGGCGGCGCCGGTGAATTCAGCACTGCCAGTGGCTGTTGTTGTTGGGCCAACTGGAGTCTTCGACGCGGTGAGGGTGGCAATTGGGGTAACAACAGTGGCACTGACGATTGGAACCGTGTTGGTGCCGGAGGTGAGGGTGATTGTCTGGGAGCCGATCGTGATCGTGGCTGAGCTGCTGGGTAGGAAGGTTGTCCTGAATGCATTAGTAGGCTTCTAAGCTAAGACGAAACAAATTACTCACAAGGTGGAGACAGTCTCAGTCAAGGTAGTTGGCTTGCCGGTGGAGGTGGAGAGCGAGACAGTTCCGTTGATGGAAATTGGGGGAGGAACGATAGTACCAGTGGTTGGTGGTGCGGGAGCACCAGTTCCTTTTCCAACGGGGTAGGAGGTTGTGAGGGTACAAGGACTGCAATTAAGTCAGCGGTGTTCAGAGGAATATGTAGGAGAGGATGTTTTACCAAGCCAAAGTGATAGTCTCGCTCTCAGTAGCAGTGTAGGTCTTGATGCAGATTAGCAAGAGACGCTTCCCCTCTGGGGCTAGAAGCACGAACCTTAGTTCCCTGAGTGAAGGTTGTGGCCGCTGGACAATATGTCGTGTAGACGTCCGTCGTGACAGTAACGGTCGTATAGGTTTCATTGGACCAAGCTTGGGCAGCGACGATGAGGCCAGAGGCCATCAGAAGAGCTTGGAAGGTCTTCATGTTGATCTGAAGTGATTGTGTGTTGTCGGTAACGAGAGTGGTGGGATGGCAGAGGTAAACAACAAGATGAACTTGATGGTATCGCGAGAGGTATTGACGATAACGAGAGTGTGGTTGTTGGATGTTAGAGGAAGATGCAGGTTGGGGATTGGGAGGTTTTGTAAGATTTGTGGGAGCCCTTGGCTCTTTTGCCGAAGCGAGGCGCAAAGGCGAAGCAAGCGCGCAGGCGCCAAGCCAAAGTAAACTCAAGACGGACAGAAGATGACTGAGGAAGTCGCAGACAGCAGGACATTACGAGTGACTTAGACTCCACGTATATTGTGGGCGGGTTCAGATGTATCTCGGTGCATCCGGCCAGCAAGGGACCCTCACCCTGCCAAACCCTACACGGCAGAAATGTCCCGCGCCAATCAACCGCTTCTCTGCATATCAACCGTCATCGTCTGCTTCTATTTTCATCCCCGTTCTCACGTCAACGAAGACAAACAGACGGACAGCAGACAGTAGTACTGTGCTAGAACACGAGATGATTACTTACGGAGGTACTCCGTACTTGCGAAGGGCATGTGGTAGGCGCTAGTTGGCGCAATACTCGCCTCAAAGGCTTACGGAGGAGACCGCGGATTACTTTTCAGCTCCAATGCCTTCGTTCCTGGCTACTCGAGATGCTTTCGGTAACGAGTGGAGAACGTTTCTCGTGTCAACAGTGGAGATACGGAGGTACGGACTACTTGCAGCAGCAGATCCATCAACGATTAAGATTTGAAGCATAAACCATCGTCAATGGCGCCTTTAGTTGCTTGGATGCAACAGAGAATCCCATCAGCGCAGATAGTAAGCCTCAAGCGTGACATGATACTTCTGCATCCGTCTCATGACTGCACGGTTGGCATGCATCATAATCATGCTTCATGCTGGGTGGCACCTTTCTCGCTCGAAAGCACTTCGTCTCTTTGCTTCGAGCGTCTCTCACTTGATGGTGGGATGTTGTCCTGCGAGCCCCACTTACTCACTCATACGCAGGATGCGGCGCTGTGAGCCAAGATTGGATACGAGGTCGCCCCATACCAGATCCGGCAATCCTTGACAATTTGCAGATGCATCCTCAAGTTGACATTTCCGGTACGAAAGAGATTGAGATCTTCAAGCAATGCTAAAACACTCAAATTTCATCCCCGCATAGCGAAATTGCAAAATCTACGACACATCTCTGACCAGGCTGGGACTACCGCCTATACAAGGCTTAGGCCTGTGAAATTTCTGAGAGCCTTATCGGCCAGATTCTTGTGCTCGGTCAAACAGAATACGAGACGTCAGGAGAGTCAGCCATATTTGAGGCAATACCACGTCAATACTCCTCGGATGTTTCCATCTCCTTCCAGGGTTGATCGATCGTTTGAGTGAGTGCCAACAAATTCGAAGAATACTACTTCGTGTTCGCGAGGACTGCCAACCTCGCAAGTACTTCTTCTACTGCTCGCCCGGTCTTGCCCGCAGCCTCATGCGCAACATCTGGTAACGTTTCCTCACTTGAGTTACGAGCTACCAAGTATTCATGAACCATCGCTGTAAGAAATTGACACCTGATGACCTTGTTCTCGAACTGGTCGCCAGAAAGTGGTGCTGCTTACCATTTAGCTGATGACGGGACACATCGCAGGATCAGCTCGCAGCTGTCAGCGTATTCGCCACCCCCTGCTGCCTCTACAAAATCTTTTCACCTGCTGTTCAACGATGAGTGAGCCGGGAGGACTACTGTATATAAGTACCCTTTGAGGCTCAATTCCATGCAGAGTCGAAGTCGATCATTTGTTGAAACAGCGGAGGCGCGACTGGAATGCATTTAATCGTTCCTTCCTACCCTCATCCAATCGGAGTCTCGCTCAATCTCAAGGGCCTCGACTTCGCCCTCAATTTCTTTCGTTCAATTGCCTTGATTGCGCAAGCATTCGCCCGCCGTCGGAGCATCTTCATCGAAATCTTCATCGAGTTCTTCGGTCGCAGCAATACCGTCGGACCGATTTATTGGATTTGTTCTTCCATCTCCAGGAGGAACCAACTTCTCGATTTCTCATATCCAGTGGTCCCGATCGATTCTCTTAGAATTCCGTATTCACCAGCACGGTTCAGTATAATTCAGCACCATCTTCCCCTTTCGGGTTCTTTCGGGGGTACATATCCATGTCAGTTCGTGCCGACTCGGCGTAAAAAGCATACCTCCGTACGGAGTCCGTACGAAGGTAATCCAATTCATAGCGTACAAAAGTTTCTCATCCTGACTCAGGCAGATCGAGAAACCTATCCTTTCAAACCACTATCCTATTTAGGAAACCTGCACGAGAGTCATGCTTTTCATGCCTCAGGTATCATCACACTTGTCGGCGCTTGTGTGAAGAGTTTGCAGCGCTATACTTTGGCTCTACGAAATACTTTCTGACCCCGCAAGGGTGCCTCTCAAGAGAAAGGCTTCTTTACGATGGCAACATACTTAACTATAGGCAAAGACAAATCATTGGCATCTGCGAGTTGAGTCTAACCAAGCTGTTCAATCATCAAGGCTTGCATCTCACCAAATCACACCATCATTGGTCCTGAGCGGATTCTCCCGACCCAAGAAAATTCAACTTCGGATTTTCATTACCAATTGACATGTGCATCTCGGTGGGTTCCTAGACAACCAGGAAACTCCATGCACTCCGCATGGCCGAAGTCAATATTTCATCCTGCATTAGAACCAGAATCGACATCACAGCGGCCCGTTCAGAAGAGCGAATCGTGAAGTTTCCACGGCTTCGCGAGCCTATCAGCCTGTGAGCTAAGAGAGCGCCTATGAGAAGACCAAGCACTTTCATTATTTTCACTTTGGTTTGACGCGATTCAAGTCCTCGTTGACTCGAAATATTTGAACAGCTCGACACGTGCCATTATGCTATTAGCAAAACTCACAACTGATATCCTATCGCCGGTAGATAGGAGGATTACACGATAGGCGTCCGGCTCATTTCGCCAAAATGCCACGGAAGTACAACCCGGGCTCCATGGATTTGGTTGCTGGGATTTATCCAAGTGCGTGCGTATTCAGAAGTGGTGCAAGCTTCGGGGCTGCTTCCCGACCCAAGATCAAACGGCTGGCCTCACGCTTGCTTACATCCTTTTTCCCGCTCGCTCCGGTGAATCATATCCCAAATCATCACATGCTGGGGACCTGACAAAAGGCTTCACAAATTATTTGAAAAATACAATCGTTGTCAGTAACTGATTACAAATGACAGCTGGAAATGAGATGGGATGTTGGGCTAGTCGTGGCATTCACTCATTTGTAGATCTGATAATAGTCAAATCGGGTACCTGAGTTACTGCAAGGGCAAGACATTTTCTATCGAAATAATTCGACACATCGGTTTTCTGGGAACTGTCACCCGAGCTCGATGGCTCGCGTCGCATCGGGTCCTGACAGCAGGCATGACTTTTCATGTGCGCGATTTTTCTGATTTGATGGTCCATTGTGACGAGAGCTTTGAACATCGAAAGCTTCCCTGAAATATGCTGGAAGACGTGGATTAATCGTTTCTTTTCCGACTAGGATCGCGAAATCAACTTGGACCTGCTACTAATGGCGACTCGAAAGTCGAGAGACCGACAAAAGAAAGGATAGAGCTATCCTTTCGGCTGAGTTATGGAGTAATGAGCGGTGGATTCAACTCCCAGCCGGTCCATTTCTCGGCTGGCAGGCCTCTCAGTCATCAACCAAGCTCTGACCTCCCACCTTTGCGACGTACGGAGCGTAAAGCAACGACTTGTCGATTCAAGGTTTCGATTCGTGGCACGAATGGAAACATCCGCAGAGGCAAATCGATATCGGGGATACCTGACCTGCAAGCCCATGGAGTGTGATCATACCCGTGATTTGCTACTCAGTCATGACGAGAGAAAACTCTTCATGCGGGTTTTCAGTAGTCTTCACTGTGCTGCCGCTTGACGAAATCTTGCAGTTTCCAGGCTTCGAAGCTCAGCTTGCCTACGGTCTCGGCGTCCACAATCGATAAGGCGGACGGGGAATTTATTGCGGAAAGCCTCGAGGATCAGATCGATCTCCCACCTGTCCGTGCAGAGCTTCACAGTGCTCGAGCTCTGATCCTTCAGTCAACGTCAGTCCTAACTTAGCTCATCCAACCTATTCTTCCAAATACCGAGAAGACATGTCCTTAGAAAAGAACTTTCCAACACCCAAAAATGACAACAAAGTATTTTTGCCATAGGAAAGGAATGGCAAAAGAAGCCTTGTTGGTGCCACTTGGTGGGCTGTCAGATTCTGCTGGGTGGGTGTGGCCATCCCACCACCAACAGCGGAGCCGTTGCATATCTCCCGCGGCCCCTTTATTGGATCGGTGGGCAAACCCTGATCCACACCACCATCGGCCTTGAGAAGGCACCAGGAACGCCCTACGGAGGGACGCAAAGGAACACATGGCGAACCGCTACGGCCCTTTGGCGTCAGGTACCAACAGGTCGTGCCCTCCAATCATCGGTCCATCGCATTGTTGCGATGGAATACTACCAACCAGGTTCTCTTCCTTGTTCACTCCCTCACTAGGATTAGTCGTCCGCTCTTATTTCCTTGTATTCGTTTCGGTGCTTTCGAGTGGATCGTCTTTCAAACCCCAGTCGGCTCCGAGTCAAAGCAATGGCCCCAATAACAATGGGGCATCGAAAAGAAAGAAATGTTCTGGACGCCGCAAGTGTCTTTTCCTTGTTCCGACAATGGATTACCATGACTTGAAAGATCTAGCCGAACATGGCAGCCCATGAGGAGGACGGCCCCCCCCCAAACTTATATCAAGACCCGCGCCCCCAGCATCAGTTCTCCTTTCCTTCACAACCACAATCCTTTGGACTATTTTCAGTTTACGACGGTCTTTCGACACACTCCTTCCTTCACCGATCTGTGATCGCGGCAAAACTATCCTTCCACTCATCCTCATTACATCCTCTACGGAATACACAGCTAGCAACCTGTCCGCGACAGCCTGTCTCTACGACATTTGAATCCGCCGTCATCTTCTGTTTATATACAAGTCTCGACGACTTAAGTCAATCTTGATCACATCGACCAACTCAGGCCATAACAGACCCATCAACAGTCCTTCAAAATGCAATTCACAACCGCCATCTTCGCCGCAACGGCTCTTTTCTCCATGGCCTCTGCCAACACTGTCGAGTTCATCAACCAAGACTCCACAACCCGCAACATCATCTTCACCGCCCAAGAAGGTCTCGCGGCCATCGACTCCATTGTCTTGGAGGGCCTCAGCACAGCCAACGTTACCTTCCCCGACTCCTGGATTGGAAACTGGTACTCTTACAATGACGGTTCCGACAATGTCCCTGGCATGTTGGGAGAAGTCCGCTGGAACGGTTTCGCTGGCGCGAACTACTTCGATGTCTCTGCCATCGTCAATCCTACCGATGGCGAGGGTGTCAAGATGATCTTCCCCAAGAACAGCAACGAGCCTGTGTCTGGATGCCAGAAATTCCCTTGCCCAAACGCCTACAACAAGCCAGATGACATCGCTACTCTCTCGACCACCGATGAGACATTGGTCTGCCTCCTTGGCAACCTCAGCAACGCGCGCAGAAGATCGCTCGCCCGTATGCCTCGCGAGTTCATCGAGGCATAGACATTTTTTTCTGAGAAGACTCTCTTTGTAAGAGATACATGATTGGATGTATGTTGCGCCGCTTGCGTGCTGCACTCAATGACTTGATGAACACACGAACAAAATCCTAGAATAGGAAAGGTAGAATAGGGGTTATGGAAACCGGACTCGGATTGGAATGGACATACCCTTGTTTTGAATTGGAGAGTTTGGCTCCAAGGACACTCGTTTTGTTGATACTTCGCTTCGAAAAGTACATATAGGGATTCCCTTCTTCCTGTTCTTATGGGATTGGTTTAAACAACCACTTGGTTGGGGAATCGGATTGGTGATAGATTGAATTGAATAAAAGATTCTAGACATACACCTCGCTGCCATTGCTTCCTCACCTCTGAATTGACGTCGTTCCCTCAACAGTACTCTTCCTTCTTACCATCCTCGCCGTCACTCTATCCCCTATCCTCCCCAATCTCGCACACCCTCACTCGTCGTCGTCGCAATCGCGTCCGCGCATGAAACAAAGACGCGCCCACACGCCCCCCTTCCCGCCCTATCCCATTGCAAGCCCCTGGTCCAAGCGCCCGCTTTGTTTCATTTCATCTCGACTGAACGCAAAACATGTCCAGGGTCGGAAATAGAAAAATTCCCCGAGGGCCAGGGCAGGGGGGGTCCGATGGATGCGCGCTGTCAGATTGCTTGGGCCGCTTTCGTGGGGTCGGAGGCTGGTTTAAGGATGATGCATCGTTTTGGGATGGGGATTGGAGGATTCGCTTGGTTGTCTTTTGGGGTAGGCTTTGAGGATCTACTTTGAGCGACGAAGTAATGGTTTTTAACTAGGATCACGAGTTTCTGCTTTTCTTTGTTTAAGATGGTGGAGAATATAGCTGTGATGATGTGATTTACATTTACGTCCTGTCGGTCGCACCTAAAGGTCTATCAACAATCTTTGAGGTAGGGGATGCCCGGAGTACTGTCAATTGAGAAAGTAAAGGATATCAGATGAGGAGCCATTCGGTAGCTTCACCTATCATGAAGAAGGTCCGTCGGAGTGATCGGCTGAATCCAGACCTTTGCTCTTTGCTTGGACACTATATGGAGCCTTTGACGGATTATCTGTACAGATGGCCGGATCTTCCATCTCCACGGTGTCTGTTCGTTCGAGCAGTCTTCTCGTCCGTCTTTTCTCACTCAGCGCCTCCAGGGCTTGTAGCAGAGATGACGCTGAAAGCACACTGAAGCATCAAGAAGGGCAAACGATCCCAACAATATCATATGAATCGCCCAACTTTTCCACGCCATCCCAGAACGAAAGTTGCTGATTTGAATGACCGAATCAGTAAGCTCCAGAGCCTGCAAAGTGCCAATGAAAAACTCGACTATTATGGTAATGCCTGTGGTTCAAATAACAATACGTCACAATAAAAGGATATTATGAACCCGCAACGCTAGAGTACAAACTCATCATCAAAGCCCCCTCAATACGTCCACAAGATACATCCCGGACGTGAACAAGAAGGGAAATATTAGTGCAAACCATAGCAACGCCCCTTTCGAGGCTTGTAGAGCTGAGATGCCGAGTAATGCCACTTCCGACGACGTTCCGAAGCCCAGGTCAAACATCAAACCAAGAGGAAATATCTGATGGACGATCCTGAAGAGCTTTTCATAACATAGAACAAGCAGCCGCCGCCATCTAGAAGCTGGACTTCGAGTTGCTGACCCGGTGATATCTTCATAAGAGTACGAAGCCTTCGTATAGGTCTAGGGAGGATATAGCTGTTTATTAATCTTACAAGTACTAGCAACGATGGTGATACAGAAGACCCAATGATACCGTCCACATGAGAAAAGTCACCCCAATGCTTGGCAGCGGCTGAAGACGTCTCCACTAACACAATGCACGTGAAGATCACAATAGTTGAGCGACTGGGGACTCTAGATCAATTTTGTCACAGGACGAAGATATGAGAAGACCAGAACAGATTCCTGGAAGAAGAGGCAGCCACTTGACCAAGGAACGGTGTTCTTCACTGCCACACAGTGCAAAGGAATCCGCGAACGTATTTAAGGCATTCATTTACACTATAAACAGTCGGCAGCTCAAAGAAAACGCTCGTGTGATCCAGACATAATACAAGAAATGAGACTAGGCCAGCTGCCCATTTCAATCCGTCATATACAAGCGCAATTAATCATCCGAACTTCCTTACACAAGCCCTCTAAAACCTCGAATATCCTCCATTAGAGTAACCGCCTGGATATCCCCTGCTCGGTTGTGGTGGTTGTGCTGAGGCTGCGAACGAAGGACTCCTTGGAATGTTGTTTGATCCGCCATAACCTCCAGAGTATGAATTCCCAGCGTTTTGAATCATACCTCCAACATTACCATTCCATGTCTTCTGGGGAATTGGACTGATGAGAGGAGGGCTCAGGACTCTTTGAGGTGCCTGAAGCGCAGGGCTAGCCATTCTTGGAATCGCAGGGCTCATACTCCTCGATGGGACCTCGTTGACCGACACATTGCTTGGAAGTTTGGGGACGGGAGGGATATCAGCAGCTCTGTCTCCAGGCATGACGTGAGATCCACCCCAGCCTCCGAGGGCATCTTCGCCTTGTTTCTCATATGCGCCATTGTCCCAACCTCCAAGTCCCCTCTCGCGAAGTGCCATCTGATCCTGGTAAGCCTCTTCGCGCTCCTTCTCAACCTTCGCATTGTAGGCGTCGCGTTCACGTCGACCAGCTCGGCGTTGGCGAATGCAGGCAAAGAGGAAGGCGGAGAGCAGGAGAGCACCGGCTGCACCACCACCGCAGTAAACTGCAAGCTTGGTGGATTGAGGAAGGGCAGCAAATTTCTGGGCCACGGAGAGGGAAGGAGTCTCGGCCTTGACGATTGTCTTCGCGGCGGTGGAATTGCCACTGATCGAGTTAGCTTGTGACGGTCGATTGGGTAAGGATACTTACGCAATGGTCTTGATGCTCTGCCAGCTTCCAGAGTGATCTGTATACTGATATGCAGAGCCGGTTGAGAAGTCGTTGACCTGGGCGCTCTGCACATACATTGTATATGGGCCACCGCTGTAATCGGTGAGACCTCCAGCCCATTCAATGGTGCCGTTCGAGTTGCCTGGGTCACCACCAGCCCAGATACCCATGCGCAAAGTCATAGGAGTCTGTGGGTAGTTGTCTCCTCCATTCGCAGCCGCATATGGCAAAGTTCTGACAAGTTGAGAGTCGATGTACCACTCCAATTGAGAAGAAGTCCAGTAGACTGTGTAGTTGTGGAAGTTCTCGCGCGGATCAGAAGAGACAGGGTAGTAGATGGCTCGATCGAATGAAGTCGTGTTGCCTTTTCCGAAGTAGTTTGTCTCTGCGTGTGTGCTGTTTCCTCCCATGAATTCCCAATCGACTTCATCGAGGTCGTCAGATTCGAGCACAATCGACGAGATAATACCTTGACCAGTCGCTGCCTTCATTATAACGGACACACTGCCGAAGAAGATATAGAATTGCGACTTAATGGTAGGACTGTCGCCTTTCTTGTTGACGGTGAACTCGGTGCCATTAGAGCCATACACAAGGGAGCCTGCCGTGATGTTGTAGGAGTTGGTAACGGTCGATGATTCGTTGAAGTAGAATGTGTGATTCAAGCCAAGGGCAGGATCATTGGGACATGTGGTATTCATAGGATTACAAGTCGTCCATGTCTGAGCGATAACGGGTGAAATGAGAGCTGCAGCTCCAACGAGGAGCGATATGTATTGCATGGTGAAAGACAGAAGTTGTGAATAAGAAAGTAATGAGTGACTTGCGTACGGGACGCGCGCGTGAAGAACACGGTGGTTCAAGGAGTGTAATGTGCAGAATTGCACTGGAAATGTGTCGTCGCGATGAAGAGGTGAAGCGCTCGAACTCGAGGATACTTGCTTCATATCGACAAAATGGGACTAGCGTCAGGAACTCAGGGGAAATTGGATCCTTTCTGGACGCCGCTTCAACATCAACATGAACTATCACCATTTTCACCATCAGCCAGCGTTGATAAGATGACATCCAAAGAAAATGGCTGTGGTGTATAAAGCAAAACCTCGAGCTTATGAGGGGATATTGATGCTAATTGACATAGCTCGAGGACAGCTTGTGGAGGTGGAGAGGAAGACGCGGCCCTTGATCCACCATCCGATCTCTCTACTCTGTTTGACTCTTGAAATTCATGCGAATATATGCTTAAACCTGGGGGAATATGTTCTGCAATGGGATCTACTGTAGGATGCCATCTCTATCAATCAGATCAAGCGTTGTTTTCTGTTTGTCGTTCGGGTACCACCTCCATCTCTTAAGGCAGCATTGTAGATGATACTGCGCTATCTGATATGGAGGAGAGCCCTGGTGGTGATTTGACTAGCGGACCTCGACTGGGAAGGTGAAAAGCAGCCAGTACACCAGGTCGTTCTACCGTCAGGACCAAAGTTGCACGTTACCTCGAAGTTTGTATAACGTTGTTTGGGACGAATAAGATATCAGAAATCCGATTATCTAGCAGTGGGCTTCAAGGCTCCTTGCGATCGTGGTTTTGTATCTCGATAATCTCGGTCCTTCGCTCATTAGATACCCCGGCTGTCTCTCAATATATCTAATTGAGAAGTTTCCATACCCTACTCCTCTTGACTCCTACTCCAGTTCAACGGCTTCTTTCCTAGCAAATCTTCCTTGTTCTTCGCTTATACTATCTCGCCTTTACCCACGTATTCTGACATCCACTGGCGAATAGGTACGTACACACTAGGGTGTATGAAATGGGATGTCAGCACAACCACCAGCAACCGAAAGCCTGGCCTGGACGACCCTCCCCCTCTAGAAGCCCCTGAATTAGCGAGACAAAAGTTCCCGGCTCGGTCATTGACAACAACTTTGTGCGAGGTTGTGAGGTTGGAAGTGTTTCCTGAAAGCTCTTTAGGAGATTCATTTCATTTTCGGGGTTCTGGTCTTCGAGACGAACGTCTCCTTGTAAAGTCGAAGTTGTAATCGGACATCGAAGCTACCCCTCCTTGTATTCTAGAATCTGGAAGGGAAGGAACATGTAAATGATCTGGATATACTTTGACAGGATTATGAGCAATCATGTACTAGCAAATTTACTTAAAGCTATAATCATATGTAAAAGAATGTAGAGCCATGATAGAGCTCTTAGACTGAAAAGTTCACCAACTCATATCGAAGATTACTTGTCCCGCCAATCAAATTCACAAAATTCTTGCCCGCCGCCAAAGTAATCTTTGCCGTGGCAGTAGTATAACTTCCACCAGTACCTGGCAAGTTCAAGGTTCCTTGGGAAACCTGATTGACATTGATCTGCACACTCGTAGCGCTGCCACTATTTGCGTAAGTCAACACCACATTGCCCGTACCACCTGCACTTTGAATTCCCGAAAATGTAACCACGGATCCACCACTAAGACCGGAAACTATGGCACCGTTTGAAGTGGCTTTGGCCTTGGTATCTGTGGACACAGTGGCGCTTGTCAAGAAAGCATCGACTGCATAGTAAGGTCCTGTTACTTGGCGTGGAGTCCAGATCTCAAGCTCACAGATTCCGAGCCCTGTTCATCAAGATTTCGAAATCAGTTTACCGCTTATAGATGTTTTGGAAGCGAGAAGCATGTCTCAGGAGTGCAATCGTCCGGATTGCGTTGGAATACTGCACTCTAGAGACATGCTAAAGGAGGGAATATTCCTCTAAGAAATTGACACTTACAAACATTGGACTTCCTAAACAAATTTACGGACACGAAAGTCGTCTCAGTCTCGGGAAACTCAAAAGTATTGCGGTCATTGGCGACAAACGTGGTGCTGCTCAGAAGGAGACCGCTGGATCCATGGATCTGGATAGATGCTGGGATATCGCATGCTCCTCCACGGGCGACATCGGAGAAGAGAGCAAGAGTGACGGACGATATCTGTCGTGGCCGAGCGAAGGTGATCAAAAGTGTGTCATTATTATTTGGAGATTGGTAGTTTGTCCAGCGATTATCAGGAGTGCTATCATAGAAAAGATAACCATCAATTGCATTGTACGGGTCATCTGTGGTGTAGGTGTAGGTTGCACTTGCTTGCGGGTAGGAGCCGACTCCATTGGGATTCGCCGCAATGTTAATTGCGATAGGTGATGATGCAGTGTTCGCAGCTGGGAGAGTCACTTGAGCCTTAGTACCGGCTTTGCTGTAAACTTTTGATCCGTCTACGAACACTGTAAGACCAGCTCCGTTATTGTATCGCGTTCCATCTTGATCGTAGAGAACTGTGACGAGATGTCCGTGATATGCAAGGTTTTCGATGGCAAAGTACGTCCAGTTTGAAGGAATGATGGGGTCAATTTCAAGAATGTTGTCTGAACGAGGAATAATTCCCAGAAGTCCGGTGATGACGTCGTCGTTGTTTGTTGAATGCTTCACGGCACAATTAGACAAATCGACGTAGTGCACATCGATAAACTTACATCATAATGCTCGGAATGATCAGGAGTATCAGCGCTCCATGCGTCCATATCAGGATAGTGAGACTCGGCAACATATGGAACTCCATCCTTGTGCTGCGTTGTGGCGTACATATTGAGATACTGGACATATTGATCAGCTGTGACAGAGGTACTCCCCGAGCGGTAGATCGCTGCCAAGGACTTCAAGGTATGTGCTGTCGAGAACGGCCAAGATTGTCCCTGCCAAAAGCAACAGTAAGTTGAAGGTTTTGTTGCTGTGTAGTACTGATTGCGAACTTCAAGCGTTGTGGGGCCGTAGGTGGTCAAGAAGCCTTCTGGGTCAAACAGCTCTTGGACAGAGCTATTAGCGTATTGTGAACTGAGGCCAATGCCGAAACGGTAAGGAAAGATTCCCACTTCCTCTCTTCCCATTACTTTCGTCAGGCCTGGGTTATTCGGCATAATCACGTCCACAAAGAAGTTTTGAGATGGATCCCATAAGTGATTGTAGATGGCTTGTTCCAATTGGTTGGCTTTGGTGGTGAAAGTTGCCGCTGTGGAACTGTCACCTGCTTGCGTAGCGACTTGAGCAACGGCTTGAGCATTCCCAACCATATAAGCATTGTGATTGGGCCGGTAGGTGTTGGGACCATCCAATTGAAGTTGCCCACCGCCAGGAGCCACGATGTACCCTGGCAAGCTGTATTCTTGAGCATCCCAGTTAGGAGTGAAGTAGTAGAGCCCTGCTTGGGAATCAAAAGTGTAATCCCAGTAATGGTATAAGCGACTCATATCCGCCAGCTGCTGGGTCGTATATTGGGAGTCGCCTGTTACTTGGGATCGCCGAAACATGGCATCTAGGATCCAGTGAGTGTATTGCGTGGTATTTCCGGGGCCACGAGTGTAAGACTCGATGTAATCGTCATCGTAGAACTTGCTCCGAAGCCATCTCCCTTCATCAATTTGATGACCAGCAGCTGCGTCAATAGTTCCGAAAGCTTGAGCATAACCCGGAGGCTTCATGAACTCAGTCAAGATGTAGCCTGTCCCAGCAATGGTGTATCGAAGATGACGCTGAAGCGTAGAAAATCGATAGTAGTACACTTCCTGGATATTCGAATTCGGAATATCCTATTGGCTGTCAGAACGTGGTTCATGCGGCTAAGAAGTTGAGACTCACGATATATGGAATGTTCTCCTTTAGAAATGTCTGACCCCAGAAAGTGCTGATTGGTCCTTCATGATCCAGGAAATTCGTTCCTGTGATATTGATATCTTCAGGTAGGGGAGGCTGGGCAGCAACCAGGGCCGCCGTCGAAAGCAAAGATACAGATGTGAGAAAGGATGGGTATGGTAAGAGTTTCATCTTGAACAGAGACTGACGAAGAGACTACAGGAAAGAACTGCTCACAGAACAGAGAGAAGATATCGGAGAAATCCCGCACTTTATGAGAGGTCGAGCGGTTTCATTGAAGCGTCAGTATTCTTATGGTGCCTGATGCCGGGGATACCTGCGTGTACTTCCTTACTATGATGCAAGAGCAGGCTACTAGGCACAGGCCCAAAGGATTGTAACACTGCCCTCTCACTGGGATGGATTGATGTGTACAGGCATTAAATAACCTGGTTGATGACAGGATGAAGACGGTGTAACATTACCTACCTAGTTGGGCTTAACCGCAGCAGGATATGAGAGGGTAGAAGGGGTAGAGAGGGGTGGTAGAATGGTTCGAGAATATCACCGAGACCTGCGATCGACAACGGGATCGACAACAAAGCCATCTCCACCGTTGCCTCGGTCGGAATTCCCAGAGCCATTCAACCAGCCAGTAAGGACCAGGTCGCATAGAATACGGAGGTAAGGTGGAATACCCCATAGTCTTTCTCGCATGGAACTACGGAGGTATATACAGCGGGTATTAAGCGTCCTGGCCAGGAAAGATGGTAGTCACGTGCGCAATATCACATGACATCGCCTGATTTACGCTTTTGCCTCCCACGGTCATTAGGCGCACCAATCATGTCTCCTGTCTCGTTGTTTACTTCCCCGAGTAGTCTAAACCTGGATGGATGAGAGCTTTGTAGGTATGTGTCAGAGCTTAATTACTTTGTTCTTACCTCCGTACGCACCTTCGTACTCGCTGCGGGGTAGCAAGTCCCCAGTTGGAGCTGCGCAAGTAACAAACACGCCCTCCGCAAATATCTACTACTACTGCCTGCTAAGCAGGCTAGCTCACCATCTTACTGCAAACTCTATATGCATATGACCACATCATCAGGAAAAATTTCATATTGCTCTCTCTCCAAACAAGTTAAACATGGTAGCACTCGGAACCTACGGACCAGACTTCTACTCGCCGACGTGAATCACTCGCTGATATTCTTCTATATGAAGGATATGCAAAATGGTTTATGTGTTAAAGGGACCAGCCTAGATTCGATTATAGATGCTTAAATCCTACGAATGACGAAAGGCCTTTCTGATTCTCGTTCCTATCTAGATATAGACATGTTAGTTAACGCTAGAACACGTTGAAAGCGAGATCCTGGGTAATTTCCATACCCCAATCAATATAGAGGCACATATTAAACATGTATATAGCTTTCCCGGACTTTGAAGCTTCCGCTAGTAGACTAGCATGCATCATAATTCGAAGCTCCTCCATACCACTTGCGGATCCAAGTCGCTCAACGATCTGAACTTGATTGTTCGGGAACCGTAGCAAGGATTATGAATACCCCACAGACTAGTTGAAGCTTTGAGATGTTTGAGTATCAGCTGTCCAATACCTCTCTCAAAGCAATTATCTCGTTGCTATTCGCAATCCCCCCGGTGCTCACAATTGCACTGCTATGAAAGCACTCAGCGCCGGTGTCCCTTACCAATCCTGCCAAATTCGCACTTCTTACGCCGCCACCAACTATCACATCTATCCTCGTTCCGGCTTGCTGTACCAAAGATTTCAGCTTCTCTTTCCCCTCTACTGCATTTGGCTTCCCACCACTCGTCAGCACCCCTTTAAACCCCATCTCCACCAAAGCCTCCAAATCCTGCTCCATGAACTCTGGCGGAATCTCATCGAACGCTCTGTGAAATGTACAAGGCTTTTCTCTTGTAATCCACTGCAAATCTCCGGTCAAATCCTGATCTAGGCGTTTTGAACCCTCCAGCACTCCAAATACGAAACCATCCGCTCCGGCATCGTCGAATTCTTTGATAGAGCGTGACATGATAATGATCTCTGGGTCGGAATATTCAAAATTTCCACCCCGAGGCCGAATCATGACATAGATAGGGATCGAGACTTGAGATTTGAGAGCTTGGAAATCTGATAATAGGGGAGTTGTTCCGCCGAGGTGCTCGTCTTTACAAAGCTCTATACGGGAGGCGCCATTCTGTGCTGCTGTTATACCGGATTGGACGTTGAAGCAGGCTATCTCCAGGAAAGACATGATTGAATGACTGCTTCAGTGTTTGAGATGACCTTCCTCATTGGCCTTGACTCGAGCCAGGGGTTGAGGTCGAAAAGGTGGGGTGAGATCCAGGACAAGTAGCAGAACCCCGGATATCACGTGAAACGGGTTTGATTTCCGTTTCGAAGGTTGAACAGATGAAACCGATAACAAGTTCTGAAATAGACCCTATCTGATAGGAAGTTGATGTAGGTAGGATACAAGATGGCGTCGAGGAAGATATGCTCGCTTGGACTTACGAAGTGTGGCTTAGCTCAACAGCAACAACATCCCGCTCCTTAACAATCTTCACCTGGAGTCTGATACATAAGTGAAGCCTGAGATAGGGCTGAAGCTTTGCAAGATGGCTACGATAACGACTCCCCGCACTATCCTCGACTTTAAGGATCGATATCTTTATTCACTTCCCTCAGATTGAGCCGCAACATAGAGCTTCAAGCTCCGAACCACAACTATGGTCCGTCATAACCTCGAATATCCAAAAGATGTGCACAATACGGTCAATCGCTATAAGCATCAAGGTATATAACTCTACTCTCTTTCAGTGCATATCTAACAAACCATAGCTGTCTATGCCCTCACAACAATCCACACCTTAATCAACACCACGCCCGTCCTCCACGTCTCCTTCACGCCCGCTACTACCGACCCTTTCCCGGTGATACTTCCCCTGATAGGGCAAATGGCTTCCTTCACACGGCCTTCAGCCGGCCTAGGCGATCCCCTCGATCTCTACCTCCATGGCTACGTCTCCTCCCGGATCATGAACCTCGCTCGCGCATCTCCCACTTCGAAAGGCCTCGGAGTTTGCATTGCAGCTTCAAAGGTCGATGGGCTCGTCCTTACCCTGACACCAAACTCTCACAATTACAACTACCGCTCTGCGGTGTTGTTCGGCTATGCGACTTTGGTAGAGGACGTCAAGGAGAAGCTCTGGGCCATGGAATTGATTACGAATAGCGTGGTTCCGGATCGATGGAGACATACGAGGGTCCCGCCGAATAAGGGGGAGATGGCGAGTACGCAGATCTTGAAGGTTACGATTGATAGCGGGAGTGCGAAGGTTAGGGAGGGTGTGCCGAATGATGAGGCTTGTGACTTGAATGACGAGAGTGTGCTGGATAGTGTGTGGACCGGGGTTTTACCACTGTATGAGCAGTTCGGCGAGCCTGTGCCAGGTCCGTATAATAGGGTTGCGGAAGTACCAGAGCATGTGGTGGCTTATAAGGAGAGGGTCAATAAGATGAACTTCCAGTACGGGGAGGCTGCAGCGAGGAAGGATGCTCCGGTCAAGAAGAAGGAGGTTGGTGAGGAAGATTAACTCTTAGAAGGGTAGTGAGACGATGTGTATTCAAGCGTTAGAGGGTTCTGAAGTTTAATATAGACCTGGCAATGGAAGATTTGCAGTTGGCCACGGCTGCTTTGAGCGTCCGTGAGCAATATTCTCATCAAAGCTAAATTACAATACAAGCTCTTTAAGTTTGGATAATTCGGGTAACGTTGACCTTTCTGTTAAGTGGGATAGAGGAAATACGAACGCTTAGCAATAGCTGTGATGGAATATCTCCCAGCATTGAAATCGCGGGGAGATGTGGGAGGAAGTCAGACCTCCTATCTGATCTCCCGTTATTAATCATAACATCCATAACTCCTACTGTCTGATTGGATCTTTTGATGTCAGCATCAAGTATCTTTTGATCTGCCTCCAATAATTTATAGCTTGTGTCACCTCTTTTTAAGCTTCGTTTAGCTTCTCCATTTATTTACCCCTCCAGGTCATGCACACTTTTAAGAGCCCCCTGCTCTTCGTGATCTGTATATTCTCTTCCATCTTCCTAGCAGCAATACCATATTTAAATCACTCTTCTCAAGTTTAGGCTTGATCCTGAAGATAATGTTAGCATGTCCAGAAGCGCACCAAATGATAGCTTCTTCGTGACGAAAGCTGGAAGTTGGGTGGTTCATCATGTAATTCACCATAAGTAATCTCTTCCCTCAACAGGTGAAAGTCTGTCACTCTTACTCTCAAGACTTTTCGGATCGCGAAGGAATCTTTAGACGTAGAATTCTGCTATATGACGTTTCCTAGGCGGAGAGGAAAGGTTCTACATTTGATTTATTCACCCGACATGAAATCCATGTCTCAAAGCTTGAGTATACTGCACAAGAAGGCATTGAGTTCCGACAAGGCGATAATATGATCATTCAGTCCAGCGATATCAAGCTTCACTAACTGGTCCTCCCTATCCTAAGAGCTTTTCCAACCTTAAAATCTCCCGAGCCGCATCGCCAAACGTCTCCTGCGGAGTTCTCAACTTCAGTCCCAGCTTCTCATTCCACTCCTCCACATCTGTAAACTTGGGCACAGGCATCATCTCATCATTATCCTTCGGCAACCTGTCCATTAGCTCCGGCACCGTCTTCAGAGCGTCAACGGCTAGTTGATTCGAATACTGCTTCCCACCAACAATGAACCTCTTGTTAAAAACAGAAGGTGTCGTCAGACTTCGAATATGTGCTGCCGCAAGATCGCGGACATCAATCTACACGATTACATATCAGTCTCCTGCCTTCATCGAAGTCAATATGAATGGAGACTTACGTAAGAAGGAAAACTCGTGCTCGGTGTCACTTCATACGTGCCATTAAAGAGCGAGTAGAAAAGAGCGTTCGAATAGTTGAACTTCTTCAAATCCGAATTCGGCTGAAGTGGAGGACCGAAGATTAAGCAAGGAAGCAGGACTGAGACACTGTAGTGTGGCTTCTGCTCCTCGACGTATTTCCAGATTGCTTTCTCGGACTCGGCTTTGGCGACGCAGTAGGAAACGTAGGCATTTTGGGCTGCAATTGCGTCGGCGATTGAAATCTGAAAGCTTTAGTTATTATCTGTTTTGTAATGTGTATGAGAGAGAGGGAGCCGCGGAAGGGGCAGGGCGAGAGGAATTACCGGAAGCCATTCTGAGCTGTTGTACTCGCGAGTTCCGACATCTGATCCACTTGTGACGGCGTTGATCGACCCAGTTACAGCAATGGCTTTAACATTCTTGCCATACTTGCTCGCAGATTTCAAAATCTCTATTCCTCTGTAGTCATCAGCGCCGTCTCCCCGAGCCGAGCCCATCAAAAGCGACTCACCCATCAACACTAGGTCTCAAAAAGTCCCTCTCGAAATCAGTATTCCCCTCCCCATCGAGCAATGGCGCAGCACTATGAACTACGAAATCAAAATCATGATCCCTGAAGGCAACATCCCATGTTCCAGGGACTGTGTAATCGGAGACGACGAAGAAGGAAAGATGGTCTTTGTATTCCGGATGACGATCGAGGATTTGTTGGCCTTTGGAGGTGGAGCGTACAGAGCCGACAACGTCGTGACCAGCGGCGATGAGTTGGTCGAGGATGGTGGCTGCGACGAAGCCATTTGCGCCTGTCAAGAGAGTTTTGGGCATTTTGGTCTGAGACTTGGTGGTTGACGGACGACCGTGGTATATTTGGGGATCAAAGCTCTTGTGACGAGTCGGGTTGTGGTCTGGACTCTGAAATGGATGAACGAGCTCATCAAACTTGGGTTGTATTTAATCTTATATGCGCTCAGCTACCGGTTATGTTACCTGGCGGTGGAGATGTAGCTTCATCTTCTGGAAGAATTGTCAGCAACATCGTCCATGATTCCTTCAAGAGATTTGCCAACGGCCAGAACTGCATCTGTGTATCAAAGCCGTCCTTGGCTGGATGACAAATCCAGTAGCAAGGCCGGATATCGAACGAATGCCGCCACAGAGATGCGGCCAAGCTGTAGCTCCGACAGGGGTGCAATTGCCTATTCCAGCCGACTTTGGACGACCATTATTGACATTGAAAACTCCCATAAGGCTTTTTATATGATACACATATTATACATGCTCATCTGTGCGAAGTCCCTCCATTGCGCCGAGACTCTCTTCGCAAATGGTGCATCTCAGACTACCTTCCCAATGGTTTTGCCCGTCCCAGCCGTCCTTGTATCCCCATTCGCTCTGTTAATCTTCTCTATTGCTCCCGAGTCAAGGTCACGGAACCACGTTCTCAGAAGACCCATTTGCTTTCTCTCGCCATGCCCATATTCCACTGGTGGACCGCGTACGTCCACAGCCTCTTCATCATCATCTTTGAAGACAGCCCAGCTACTGGTTTCGATGGACCGAAGACCGAATCCAGACTTCTTCACTGAGATGACCCGAAATTCTCTCAGAAGAATACCATCGCCAACTTTAACAACCGGCAACGCATCTTTGTACGGGCGGAAAACTTGGACTTCGATTACATGTGGCCCGCCAGGAGCGATCGAGTGATCTGTAATATTGAATGTGATTTGGTAATGTCGTGGACCAGACTTAGCTCTCTCCGGTTCTGGTGGCACTGTGGTCACCACTCCAAGGACGTCGATATTATGTGTAAGCTTGAATTTCAAAACCTTCAACGAGGTGAACTCGCTCAATTCAGTACGTAGAGCTCGTGTCAACTTGAGCTTCATGTCCATACTTGGTTGGCTGCTCCGAAGATCGTGTGGTTGCTTGCTTGGTGAGTCTAAGGCTGCCATAGCTAGTTGAATGCTGGCATCTTGACCCTTCGGTGTTATTCTCTCGTCCAACATCATTGATGAAGATCGATCTGAACGTGCACTGATAGGCTCATCTTGGCGTGCTTTCGAAGCGGACTTGGAGGGTGTGGTAAGACGCTTGGATTGTGGTGTCTCTGTAGTTGATGAAGTTGACTTTCCTCGTCTATGACTTCGTCTAGGACTTACTTGGACAGCTTCCTCGACAGTCCGAACTTCTTCATGCATGACAGGCTCGACACTATTCTGCTGTCGGGTTCGCGATCTCGTATTATGGTTCTCGACCACATGTTGTGCTTCCCTTTCAGCGTTAGCTGTCCCGATGATGCTTTCTTCTAGGCCGATCTGTGTAGTCTCCTCATCGATTGAATCGGCGACGTTGGCCTTAGTCTCAAAAATAACTATAGCATCATCAACGGCAGCAATACTGTCCGCATTCAAGGACTGCGAGCCAGCTTCCTCCATCGAACTCACGGCAAGTTGATCGAAAGTGCTTCGTGGAAGTTGCGCCTGACCCGTGACCGAAGAGATTGAGACGTCCGACGATTCTTTGACCAGAGATAGCTGGGTATCAGCAGGTGTCGGAAGTTGACCATTGGCTTGGGTCGGGGGCACGGCTTCGATGCAGTCCTCTTGCGAAGACGGCTCTGGAAGGGGGGTACGTGCGACCCGCTCTCTTGAAAGGCTCGGCTGGAGTCTGGGAGGGCGCTCATCGTTAGCGCCATCGAAAGAAAACATCGGAGGTGGCTTTGTCGGCGATTGAGCATTGAGCTGTTCAAAAGACTTGTTGGTATTTGAAGAAACAGAATTGATGCGTCTCTCTTCCAAGATTTGAGCATCACGTCTTTCATCAACTTGTAGAACTGCGTGCTTTTCATGAGGCATGGTCTCTTGAGGCATGTTCTCTTGAGGCACCTCCGATTCGACCTCTTCCATAGCGTCTCCATTTGTCTCGTTCATCAAAACCTCGTCACGTTCCTCAACTTCCGCTATTCCGCCGTCTTCATCATCATCCAGACCCTCGTCAACCACTGAAATTTCCACGTCTTGGCCGAGAGCGGATGGGGGTCTGGTGCCATTGTACTCGCTTGAAGGAGCAGCTTCCATGTCATCCTTATAAATATCTTCATTTTCAGTTTTAGGAAGCTGATAATCTCGGCCGGCATCAACACCATCAGCTTCCTCGGTATCGAAGTGACCATCCTCTTCATTGACTTCACTCGGATTATTTGAAGGTTGCATAGACCGATGGCGAAGTTCAGCTTCCGGGTCTTGACCAATTTCTTCTGCTTCCATGTCATCATCAGACTCGCTGCTTCCCCGTTCGGAGGATCCGGGAGATTCGACGTCAACAGGGCGAGGAGATGCGGCGGTCTTAGTGTCCGGTACCTCTGGCTCTCCGCCATCTTCTTCATCAGACGAAAGCAAGTCGATCACTATTGGCTCTCGTTGCACTTGTTCATCGTCTTCCATGTCCTCGTCATAGCTTTCCTCGTCTTCTTCTTCGTCAAACTCTTCAAACTCTTCGTCTTGCTCTGGGTCAAAGCCTCGCTGGTTCCGATAACGGTCATCATCTTCCACAAATTCTTCCTCGTAGATTCTATGGCCATCCTCTTGCTCATCCTGTGAATACTGTGAAGCGTCTTCATCTTCAATTCGTGGAGCATATTGTAATGTACGGTCTTGAACAGGCTCGACGTCCATCGGGTCTTCCTCATCTTCAGACGATTCTTCTCCAAAACTACGATAGCCTTCTGGCCCATTGCGAAGCCGCTCATATTCACCATCCGCAATATCTTCCTCGATATCTGAGCGCTCGTAGTCTTCTTCATCAACCATACCATCAACTGGGATAAGGCCATCGTTTTCTTCTTCGACTTCCTCTCCATCGCTGCTTTCCATCAGATCTACGGGTGCAGACCGCACACTTTCAGAACGTGACATTGCAGTAAAATTGGGATGTGAACGTGGTTGTATGACATGGCCGTTGCTAAGCATTTCTTCATCACTAGGTAAATCGGGGTATACTATTCTGTCAGATCCAGGGCCCCAGAGAGCACTGTTCCGTTGACCATATTTTTCGTCCTCGGGATCAGGATATTGATTCTGTTTGTCGCTTTCCGAGATTGGAAACCCATCCGTGTGGAAATCAAATTCTCCCTGGCGTTCTCGCACAAAGAGACCGTCCTGTTGCTCCTCCTCCACGATTGGTTCGCCAATCTCGTGTGGGGAGGCACTACGACTTTGTTGGGCTTTCATATCTTGCCAATTACCGTATTGATCTCCTGACAGGACCTGATTTTGTGTGCTTGAAGCTTCGTCCACGGCATTCATACCTTCTGAAGAACCATGAAAGACGTTCAACTCGTTCAACAGCGCCTGACCACGGACAGTGACAGGGCTGGCGCCATACAAGTCTTCCGGCACGTCGTCGCTCATCTGCACAGGATCTTCAGCAAAAGTAAAGAGCTTTGAACTCGGACTGTCCATTCCTTTTATTGGGCCCATTCCTAGGAAAGCACCGAATCTGTTCGTAATGAGAGGAGAAACGAGGGGTAATGTATCCGAGGAGACAGGTTGTAATCGAGGCGAAGAAGGAAACTTTGGTGCAGGGATTGCATATTGAGCGTCTTCCTGTACGATCTTTGTCTCGTCTGAACTGAGTTGCGTTTGTATCGATGCGAGCTCTATACTGCGAGGATCCTGGCGGACTTCGACCGGGACTTCTGCTTGTGCTTCCGTGATAGGTGGGCCATTTGGAGCCAAGTATGCCTCAGCTCGCACGTTCGTAGACTGTTTATGGAATTCGGCCAACACTACTGCAGCGTCACCTTCTTCCAGCCCAATTGTCTGACTTCCTTCATCCGCCATCATGGGTTTCAATTGAGGCTCTGGCTCTGGAGATGTGTCGATTGTGTGCTCTTGTTCAACATCCGGGCTAGGGGAACGGCTCTCGTATCTCCATGTTGAGCTCAACCGAGAGGACAGTCGGCTTCTCTTCCTCCCCTTTCCCCGTATCGTACCATCTTCCTCCGCAAATATGTCATATTCCTTGTCGTACAGAGAGCCGTAAGATGTTCGCGCACGCTTTATAAAGGCTGGCGATAACCACTCCTCGCCGTTATTGATTAAAGGGCTAGCACGTGTAGACACGTTTGTTAAATTAGCAGTTGCGTGAGGCGTTGACTCGAAATCTGGGGAGGGTATCCTGTCTTGCGCCAAAGCTTCAGTCTCAAGCGTGGGATGATCTATGTCAATCAGGTTGGTATCTTGGGAATCTTCTTGTCGGAACTATAGAAACTGGTCAGGATTGAACTTCAAACGATAATCTTTGAGAACCGACTTTCAAGAGTAACCTTTCTGTGAACTTCAACTCGAATTCGACCCCCCGGCCAGGAGTCGCAAATGGGACTTCATCTTGAATCCATTCAACGCCATCCAAGCTTAGAATAACTTCATCACCACTTGCAATGCCGGCCTTTGCGACCGCCTTTGCGCTTGAACCCGAAAACTGAGCGCGAACCTGACCCCTTGTTCGGCGTAAACGAAAGTCGGGTTCTGCGAGGAGGAATGCCACAGAGCCCGTTGCAGAGCTATACGGCCATGTCAGTGTGACGATGGCTTTCACAGATCTCGTCGATGGTGCGGCCAGGAAGGGCGTGAGCTGCGCGATGGGAATATGTGAGGTTGACTCCAGATTGGTCGCGCCGTTCGCCAATTCACTTTCTGTTTCTGCCATTGTCATGGGAAGGACTATCCTTCAGAGGAGAACTCGATCATGGCAGTACTCAGTGCCTTGGAGGTTCTTGGTGCGTATTAAATTGAAGGGATGTGTTGTAGAGCGCGTTGTCGTTCATATATTCTTTGAGGCTGAGGGTTTGTCCGTCAATCATGAAAGATGACGATTGGCTGCCGGGAGAAGTTCGGCAGGAATTGAAGCTTCTAGGCTTGCGCCTACCCAACATCAGATCTTGTGTACTTATCAAACCTCTCTAATCTCCACGAATTGTTATTTCTTGTAGTTTCTTCCCTCGCAATTATTTGCTATTTTGTATCTGGTACCTCGGATTCATGTCTCTATCACGATTCCCTTCTTCTGCCATCCTGTGTTCTTGGCTGTCACCCGGCACAATCCAGTTCAGCGACTAAGCTCCCCACTTCTGTTCTTCTTACCCATGCTTGACGAGGAGCAACAAAGGCTTTGAAGAGGTAGTACAGTGGTTTCCTACGAAGACAGTCCAATGGGGTCAGTTTTGCGGGCAACTTGCCCTTTAAACGTCAAAAAGATTGCTATAGTCGGCGCAGGGCCAAGTGGTCTGGCAGTGGCAAAATTTCTACTCGCAGAGAAGGCCTTCGATGCAATAGATATATATGAACAACAATCCGAAGTTGGGGGCGTATGGAACTACCACCCCGATGTTGTTGGTCGAACCTCCGTTCCTCAAACGAGTCCTCATGTGCCTCCAGAGCTTCCCTTACGGCCTAAAGATGGGAAAGCACCTCTTTTTTCGAACCCTATGTACGACCACCTCAACACCAATATCCCTCATAACTTGATGGGTTTCTCCGATATGGAGTTTCCCTCTGAGGCTCTCTTATTTCCGACACGACAGGATGTCCAATCTTACCTCATTGCATACTCTCAAGAGATCAGGCATCTGATCAAGTTCTCGACACAGGTTGAGGACATTGCGCAAACACCCGGTATCAGCCAACCACAATGGAATCTCACATCAAAGTCTACCATCACCAATGAAAAGGAGCGCAAAGATTACGATGCCATTGTAGTAGCAAATGGACACTATTCTGTCCCGTTCATACCTTCAGTCCTTGGAATCGAAGCTTTCAACGCTGCGTACCCTTCAGTTATCACTCATTCAAAGGTCTACCGTGCACCCGAAATCTTTACCAACAAGAAGGTCATTGTTGTGGGATCAGCCGCTTCGGGTCTGGATATTGGGACTCAGATCAGCCAAGTCTCCAAGAAGCCTATGCTGAATTCCGTCCGTACACCATCCCCTCTCAAGTTTGGTCAAGAGAACAAGGAAGAAGTCCCTCCAATTGCTGAATACTTCGTCGAAGGCCGAGCCGTAAGATTCGAGGACGGAAGGATAGAGAAGGATATCGGCAGAATCGTTTACTGTACCGGTTATCTCTATTCCTATCCGTTCTTCAAGACGTTGGATCCTCCACCTGTCACCAATGGCCGCAGAGTCCGGGGGTTATATAAACAAATATTCCATATCACACACTCTACATTAGCCTTTACAGCTTTATCGCAAAAGATCATTCCGTTTCCACTATCCGAAGGTCAAGGGGCCGCGATTGCGAAAGTATGGTCTGGAAAGCTGCATCTTCCGCCCAAAGAAGAAATGGAATCATGGGAAGAAAAGCGAATTGTAGAGCAGGGAGATGGGACGGCCTTTCATGCGCTCGGTTATCCAAAAGATGCTGAGTATATAAACGAGCTCCACGACTGGGTCAAGAGTGCTGGCGACGGTTTCGCCAAAGAACCAGCATATTGGGCTGACAAGCAGCTGTGGATTCGGGAGAACTACGTAGAGATCCGAAAGAAGTTCGTCGAGACTGGATATAAAGCGAAGACCATGGCTGAATTGGGATTTCAATACGAGAAGTGCAACAAGTAGACGGCAGATAGAGAATCACCATACACGGTGGTGGTTGGATCGTGAACTCAATTGATTGCGCCGTCATGTCTAGAGTAGGTATTCTCTGTCTGCGAGGTGGGAGCGATAATCCACCCTCCCCTGATTGACATTTGCATTCCTATGAATCTCCACTATGAATCTCCATCTGCGACGCGTGCCCCTCTCATATTTTGCACATATAATTTTTTGGAGCTTTCTTCTATTCTCAAAGAGTTTTCTCTTCGATCTTTGGAAATTCTTGTGATTTGAAACTGTTTGAATTAATAACACCCCTACCAGTGATCAGGGCTTTGATTGAGATGAGTCTCAACCAAATTAAATAACCCAGACCCCGTCGATCGTTTCACTCAGGGGCGGCCGATCACCCCGAAATATATTTGATGGAATTTCTTTTCAGCCCCCATCTAGTTTCGTTCTCCCTGGTATAGATCAGAATTACGGCCACATCAAGAGGCAGATTTCCCAAATATGAATACGACAGGTTTCCTTTTACGAAAAGTGCAGACAAAACGAGCGGTCGCAATGTCGTTGTATGCGAAGGTGGAACGATGGGCAAATCAATGGGTGTCGAGATATCGATCAACAGCCCATCCATTGCATGCAACAGCATACGTACCACTGTTTGGATAAGGTTTCTCCCAAACATATGTATCAAGTGCTCATTGGATTCGCTTGTGGATTGTGGATGAAAATAGTTGTGGACCCTTAGCTAGGACCCTGATTCACATGAGGCGCCAGTCCACATGCGATATAAAACGTTTGTCTTCAACGAAATAACGTTTCCTTTACTACATATGTAAAATTTCGACAATTGAGTCGATCAAGATGGAAGAACCTCCTCCGGCCGAGAATGCTGACATGCAAGCATCAGAGAGTGCGGAGAAGAAAGTGTTCTTTGTCCCGCCAACCTACACGATGAAAGAGATTCATGACGCCATTCCAAGTCATTGCTTTGAACGCAATACTCTTCTCTCTCTTGCTTACATTTCAAAAGATTTCCTTGTTGTATTCACTCTTCTGGCACTAGCTACGCAAATCCCACGCCTCCCGACTCCATCCCTCCGTTTCTCTGCTTGGGCGATATATGCCTTCATCCAAGCACTCGCCTTCACCGGCCTTTGGGAAGTGGCCCATGAATCCGGCCATGGCGCTCTCTCCAAGTCCAAAAATTTCAACCATGGCATCGGTCTCCTCATTCACTCTCTACTTCTCGTCCCGTACCATTCCTGGCGCTTTACCCATTCCCAGCACCACAAAGCTACCAACAACATCGAACGAGATATTGCATTCGTGCCCGACACCAAGGACGTCTACATGGCTAGTCGAGCTGCCCGGATTCCAGAAGGATTTTTCACGTATTGGGATCTCATCGAAGACACTCCAATCGTGACGCTGCTTACGTTGATCGGGCATCAGCTCGTAGCGTGGCCAATCTACTTAATCCTCAACAACTTCGCCCTTCCACGAATGAGAGCCGAGCCCTGGTGGAAACGGTCGCATTTCTATTTCGGGGGCGACGGACCGAACTTCAAGCCTCAGAACCGGCAAGAGATCTTGATTTCCGATCTCGGGATCGCGATCGTGGCTACGGGCCTCTGGTTCTCCATTCAGCACTTCGGAGGTTGGAATGTGGCTTTGTTCTACGGCTTCCCTTGGCTTTGGACTAATCACTGGATTCGTACGTCTCCTCCTTGACTCTTTTATTGCTGTATCACGTGCTGATCTCGTGAAGTTACAATCACCTTCCTTCAGCACACCGACCCCGCGCTTCCTTACTACCCTACCGCTACCTGGTCATTCCTCCGTGGTGCAGCATCAACAATCGACCGCGAATTCGGGTTTATCAACACTTATTTCTTTCATAGTGCTATCTCCACTCACGTGTTGCATCACCACGCATGCAGAGTTCCATTCTACCATGCGGTGGAGGCTAGTAACGCTATCAAGGAGGTGATGGGTATACATTATAAGTCGGATAATAAGACGCCGTTCATGTGGGCTTTTTGGAAGAACTATCGTGATTGTAGATGGGTTGAAGAGAAGGATGTTGGGAGTGGTATTTATTTCTTTGGGAAGAACAAGTATGGAGGGGGTGACACAAAGAGGAGGTAATAAGTGTTCAACTTCGAGTAATTATAAGATGTATATTATACGAGTGCATATATTAATGGTATATTGAACTAAGAGTTGGATTAATCTGTTTAAATGAACGATATACAACATCTGCTATTTTACTAGGAAAATAGCGGGGTTTTATGTCTAGCCTCATTATACTCTCTTCACTGCTAGATGCGCACCCTGATTGAGCCTCACCTGGAAGTATTCCCATACACTGGTTGAGAGATCAACAAGCGTAGCCTGTAAAGGAAAGAGGTCTTCTGGAGGCATCGCTAGAATGTTGGTGATCTTCGCTTAATCTAGGCCCCATAGGGAGGGATAAACATCCTAGTTTTCCATATTCAAAACAGGAGTGAAGGAGTGATGATAATGCTTATGTGCATAGTATGGTGTCCTGAGATTTGAGCTTACTAGATTGGTAGACGTCTTGTCTTACGTGTTGGAAGTAGGACTGAGTGTCGCCTGAGATGCGTTGACTAGATCTGCGCCTGTTGTGAGGCTTCGAAGAGATACTGTACTCATGGCAATCCAGTAATAATCAATCATATTAGAGCTCGTCCTGATCTACTGACAGATCCAAAGTGATCGATCGAGTACTGGATAGCTTGAAGTTGCGCACCAGATATCAGATGCTTGAAGGACATGGTAAACTGACATAAAGGAGCATTCCGGGTAAGTTCACTAGTCGCTACTTCGTTCGTTCAGGAGAGCCGGAAACCGAGATCCGTGGACCATCCACGGACTCAAACGCACGATCTCCTCTGCTACTAGAACCACATCCACCAGAGAAGTTTCCGGAGGTTTTACATTTGTTTGTACAGCGCCACTCTTCCGAATTTGGCAAGATACGTGTTTGGACGGGGATTTGCTCTCTCTGAGTCGCATGATACAGTAGCATCAGCTCACCTTCATCCGTTTGTCTAGTAGCTTCCGTTGGAAGAAGTGACGACGAGATATCGCCTCCAAAGCGGGCGCCGAACGCTTACAAATATCGACGATGGCGCCTGCTTCTGTTACCGCCATTTTACCAGATAAGATAATAAACGCCAGAGAACAAGCAACCGACGCAACAGTCATTCATCATGCCGACCGTCTTCATTACAGCTGCATCAGGGCACATCGGGTCAAAGTTGATCCCATCGCTGCTTGAGGTCAAAGACATCAAACTCGTCCTTGCGACCTCCAACGCCGCCAGACTCACCGCCTCGCTCCCCAAGTCGGACTCCATCTCAGTCGTAGAAGGCTCCATCAAAGACTCCCAATGGGTCGAGGCCCAATTCCGCTCTCATGAGGTCGATACCGTCTTCTTGTGCTTGACTGGCACCGACGAGTTCTTCACCACCTTGAATTTCTTCTCGGCGCTCCAGCGAACCCCCAGTATCAAACATATAGTGTATCTCTCCGCCTGTGGCGATTTTTCTACCGGCTCGGGCTTTCGAGGCTGGAAGTCGGCTCACTGTGTCGTCAAGAGCCCGATCGAAACGGCGCTGCGAGACTTGAGCGACGAGATGGGATTCAGCTACACGATTCTGGGGCCTTCGCTGTTCTTCGACAATGATCTGAGACAGAAGAAGGCGATGCTGGAGACGGGGGTTTATACAGAACCGCTTGGGAAGAAGGGAGCGAGTAGAATATCAACGGATGATATTTCAGATGCGGTGAAAATTGCGATACTGGATCAAGGTCAGAGATGGAATGGGAAGAAGATCATGCTTGGCTCGAAGAAGAGATACACGGTAAGCCTTCAGAGAACAATAAACTAAGCTCCATATTAACGATTGATAGGAAGATGAAGTCTCCGCGCTATGGACAGATGGAATCGGAAAACCAATCAAATCTGCTGCAAGCGATGACGCTGGCCTCGACGTTCTCGAAAACCATTTCAGGCAATTCCTTGATCCTGCATGGGCCCGCGATCTTCGCCTGGTAAAAGCCCCTCCCTTTACGACTGTTGAGCTCGTACTAACACCTGATAGATGTATGAAGGTATTCGCGACTATGGGTTCGGCCCAACTGATGAAGAATACGCTGAGGAAGTGGCATTCTTGGGCAAAGAGCCACGATCGTACGAGGAATTTGTGAAGGCAGTGGGAACCGAATGAAAGAATTGACCTTCAGCTACTAGTGAATTAGCATGGGCTTTGTATTACTAAAATCAATCGCCAGTCAAAGTGCACAATAAAATCCTTTTCAATCATGTGACGGCCATATTTTCAGCTTCAATATTGTGGCTTGTGACCTGGCCATTCAGGTAAATTATCGATATTCTGAGAGGGTGGCATATATTTACACAATAATATCGGCTAGTGAATCCCCCTTGCCTATCCGAGTTATTGGGGTCCTGAAAGCAAGGACTCATCGATAGGACTCATCGATATTCCTCGGGAGTGACGGGTGACTGATAAGCAAGGAGCCCCATTTTGACCGGCTCTTGGGGAGACTCCTGATACACCGGACTAGGAGCAGAAGCCTGTGATCTAGCCAGCCTCGGATGATCAACATCCCAGATATCAATGCCATCCAGAAGCTTCTTTTCACCTTTTCCTTCGGCTGCAACGGGTACATCATCCGCACAGGCTTGCCACTGATCGTGTCCCACGCCTTCATACGCCATTCTCTGGAGCTGCAAATAGCCGTCCGAGACCCAGCTCAAGCGAGCGAAGTTTCTCTTGAACACAAGCTTTTGGATCCAGCCGACGACGACGTCGATTATCCAGCCCATGACCACCATCACGGAGCCGAGGATGAGAATTATGGCGACGCCCAGTGTGCTGAAGTTCTGGTAGCCGCTCACGTTCCGGATCATCTGGCGCTCGCAGATGGCTCGCGCGTACGAGGTTGTGGGCATACTGACGGTTCCGCCGGCTTCGATGATCCCAACTGGTCCGACAGCCTTCTCGTATAGGTACTGCTGCAACGATGCGAGCGAGATAGCGAACTGGTTCTATCGTCAGCATTGATTTTCTGGGATGAATTATGAACATTGAATGAGAGTGTCATCTGGGAAGCGCAATTTGTTCAAAAAACATGGGCGATTCGGGTAGTGGGGCTACCAATGAGGAACTCATAGCTCCCTGACCAGTTTTTAACCAGAAGAAAGGAACTCGAAAATACGAACCCAGCCATCTAATTCAATCTGCCACTGATTGTCGGGTAGTTGTGCAACCTGAGTCAAGGTGAAGACCGTATTTTGTGCCTTCAACGCGCCAGAGCCACGTCCAGAGACCGAGTAGAACATGTTAGACTCTCTGAGAGATATCACAATAGTCTCAATAGTGGCGTACTATAAGGAACCTAGTTAGCATTTCCTTTTTTCTGAACCTTACTGTATTTACTCTCGAAGCATTCAATGGAAACTCCCGAGGCATGGACAACCTTTTCGATGACACTCCCAGGACTAGACGCTGAACATACCTGAATCGTATTGAGACCTATATGTTCGCTAGCATACGGAAGAGCGCCCACCGATCCAAGCGGAGTACAAAGATACCCCTCTCCAGTCATACCGACTTTGTTTGGATTGCAGATCTGGAATTGATCCACACAGCCGAGCGAAGTTACGTATTTGCTCGAATCGTACTCGACGACAGGTATGTTATTGTCTCCGTAGGTAAAATTGAACTCGTCGTTTGCTCCGAAGAACGGATCGTCATTGGGGTGGATATATGTGACACCATTTGCTGCCAAAAAAAACATCGCAACATCCCCATCAGTCCTATTGAATTCTGGGATGGGTGTCCATGCTCCAGCATACCCCTCGGCAGCATTGATGGTCCTGAAAGTAATATATCAGAATCATTGTGTCCAGTTGACCGACAGTGAAACAGCAGATGCGAATCCAACAGCCCAAACGATGCAAAGGAGAAAGAACGGCAGAAAAGGAACGAATGACACTAATGCAGCAGTGGCAAATAATACAGAAACATGAGGGAAGTAACTTACTGAAGGTCGTAGCCAATGTTGACATACGAAGAATGGACGTTGTACTCATATGTCCAGTTTCCCTGCACCTCGGACATTGATCCGATGTCCAACTGTATAAATTCATCTGTGACTCCATTCCCAAACGTTTGGTTGACCACTGTGACATATGGAGTTAGGTGGAGGGGTGCACAAGTGGCAACTTTGCGGAGTGTGATTCTCTCGGATGGTACAGCATCGATCCCCAGAATGGCGTGGGAATCTATTTGGCCAGTATCCATTTCGTATGCTGCTGTAGGCGACAGTAGACAGGTTCCGTTGGCGAAAGGGCATGAAGCATTTTGGTTGGTAGCCCAAGGAATCTAGTAGTTTCAAATTATTAACTTGCTCTGACACCTGCTGTTGGTCTTGATGCTGATTATGATTTCGACCGGTTCCACTAGGAAGTAATACCGATAGCGAAAACTCGAGAGATGATAGTTAAAACAATCCACACATACCTCTGGTACAATATACCTATCACAAAGGGGACTGTTTCCATTCCCAGTACCGTAGCAAGTATTCGCATAGTTTGCAGAGGTAATACTCTCATTGAGGGTCTTAAGATCCCATTGAAAGAGCCCTTCGTTTGTATCCGCGGTGAATCCCCAGAATCCACACGTTGGGCTGCTGATGAGCACCTCGTTTCCTGCCGACTATTCACCAAGTCAGCATTCCTAGTCGCCCGAAAGTTTTCAAAGATACGTAAAAAAACACAAGTAAAGGGGAGGAGTCTTTGCTGAAACACTGCGAGACACTGGGAAAGTCTAAGGGGGAAAACGCACCTTCGTTACTTGTGATGAGAAGATCGAAGCGACGGCGAAAACTGCTGCTACAAAGAGCCCCAGTACAATGAAAAAGAAGTTGTGAGAGCGTCCGAACTGCCACCACTTCGAGTGTTTACGCCATGCGAAAGACATACGAGACAGCTTCCAAGCTGTATCGAGCGCTGACCCGGCATTCTTCAACACTGCCTGCTGTTGGTAAAATATAACGTCGTTCGGTCCTTTGGATGCTCGGATCTGATGCGAGACATAACTCAAGATCCTCCAAAATGAATGACCTGCGGTTGTCACCACCACAGCGAACAGGGCAAGTAGGAAGGCAGCATCCCGTTCACTCAAGGTAAGCGTAGCGCCGAGTATGGCACTTCGAGAATGGTTTATCCAAAACCCAGTGTATATCTGGGCTGTTGAAGCCATAGATCCGGGATTCTAAGAGGCTCAGAGAGGCTAAGAAGAATTCGACGGTTTGTTCGGCAGGGCAGTCGATATTTTCGATTCAATTCTTGATCCGAATCATTCACTGTAGCGAGCGACCGAGATTGACTGGAGAAGCTTTCATTCTCGTACAGTATATTCGCGACTGGAGTTTAACGATTATACTCGAGCATTCCTCGAAGACAGACCAAGCGGACAGAACGCGGGGTGGAGTCGCCATTTAAATTCGAGTCAAAAAAATGAGGCTTCAGACAATGCATCCAACTTATGCAAGCACTTGTCTCCCTCGACCACTCAAAAATAGTTCAGCTTCTTCCAAACCCGCCTTGGCACTGGCGTGAGCATCCCAGTTGGGAAGATTCGGCAAGAGCTCCATCTGATTTGCTGAAGTGTTTTGTGGTGCATCATGGGCGCTCAGCCGCACAGCCCAGACCGACATAGCGTTAATTATACACATCAAGACAGGCACGAGGAGAAAACGAAAACCAATCATTTTTTTGGGAATACGAACCGACTTCGGCGATCCTTTTTGGCTCTCCGAATACAATAGTGCATCGCAATCAATATGTCTTTCTAAAAGAAAAACCAAATATGCAGATCTACTGCGACAATCTTGTGGAGACTTCCCAAGCCCAATGTTGGAACTTCAGTGAGAGATCGAGATGTTGCGAGAATTGTTAAACATTTTACTGACGGATCGCTGATATTTTACGGGGAACTGTGTATGGGCTTGAGTTAATGAAACAGTATTATGGCGAGCAGATGAATCGCACGAGAGACTGCCGAGTCGTCTAACTGGTATGGAGCCTCCACAACAGCTGATATCACCTCATCGCAGACTCTCGGTGCCCATCGAACAACTGGTGAAGTAGAACTGAACACAGAAGAGGAGCGTATATTTCTACCTGGAGCCCATGAGCGAGAGATGTTGGAGCACCAGGGAGTATACAGTATCTGACCAACGATGCAAACAGAGGAACCGGGATAGTTGGAATACTGGAGCCTGATCAAGTACGTTACGGAATAGCGCAGAAGGGCAATTGGGATTGAGGGCTGAAATCCGTCTGAGACAATGTTCCTTATGCGAAAACTGCGCCTGCTGAAAATCAGGGCATCTCGAGTAGTAGTCTATATCCCTCGTCTCCGCAGTACATTTGAGATCAGTTTATGTGCAGATTTGGGGGCTAAGATGCTTCAAATGATGGAATCGAGCCAGTGTAGCAACGGTCTCTTCCTAAATATCTCCAATCCAGACCGTAGTTTTCGGGATCTGACGCCGGGCTGAAGACTCGGCCATGGGTGTATTACTGGTGAACGATCAGGACTCAATGACTCAGCCAAGAGTAAAAACTTTGGACAGGTAAGATACCGGAGGCACAACGTTGCCTAGAAGTGAATGAGACGAAGGAGCACTAGATGAGACTTCCAGAAGGCTGCCTTGAGAATGAAAATATGTCCAACTGGCCCAGCATTAGAAGCACTGAAACCTGGGAGGAATAACTGGTCATTGATTACTGCAATGAAACCTTGTACCGCTTCAGAAGCATTTGTGAACCTACCAAGGTTACATCGAGTACATGAGAAGATTTTGATGATGTGAAGGGAATAGCTTTCGCTGCGATAGTCTGAGGAACATGGTCGGTGAAGAGACTTTACAGTTCAGATGGTGAAGATGCTGTGATTGATATTGAAGTAAGAGCCTGTGCCAATGATTCAGAATCTGCTACACATGAAGTGAAGTCGATAAGTAGTTAATAGTCCGAGTGTGAGGCTCAAGACAACGGATGAAAGCTTCTCCGGCAGACGTGGCCCGCCAACAATGCTGTCGTTATCGCTGTGGGAGTTAATCAACAAACTACACGCTTTAGTCTTTCTTCCAACTTTCAGCTTCTCTCTCGACATTTACGAATGAGCACCATATCAGGCCCGCAGCCTTCCTTTTCTTTGTATATAATTTGCTAATTACCATGGCATCAGAACCTCAGCATATTGATACCAATGGAAGATGTCAATGCACACGTTAGTAAATCAAGCAGCAACCGCCGAACACCACCTCACCACTCTGGGAAGTCATTTGCAGACTCTCCACCCTCCCAAATTCCAAGCACTACACAGAAGAAGCGAAAACGCGAAAAGAAGACGACCCACGAAGACGTTTCATCGGAGATATACTACGAGGTAAAGGACATTGTGGATGAGAAGATCGAGAACGGCAAGAAAAGCTATCTCATTGATTGGGAGGATAACGCCAAAACTGGAGAACAGTATACGCCAACCTGGGTACGAAATCCCAAAACCCATACTATTGGGGATCAAATGCTAATAATTTCTGAAGGAGCCACACAATTTTGTGACTAAGTCAACAATCAAGATCTGGAACAAGAAGAAAAGGCGCGAAAGGATCGAGCAACAGAAAAGGATTGAGGATTCGAGAAAATCCAAGGGGAATCTGGCAAAGCCGCTTTCTTCGTCAGATCCAGACAGCCAACCCATACGTAGGGCGAAGCGGCAGAGGTCGAACTCCCCGCGAATCTCTCAAACATCCAGTCAATCGATTTCGAAGAAACCTCGCCGTGCAGGGACAGCAAAGACCGCAAGATTTCAATCGGTATCTCAGGAAACAGTCGGTTTTCAAGGCGAGCTAAGGGAGGTCAAGGATAGTTACGAAGAGCAGTCAGTGAGCAGCGGAAGCGGGTGCATACAGGTTGAGATAGTTGTTGACGAGGGCTTTGATCGGGACGCATATTCCAAAGTCGCACCCATCTTCTCACAACCTTCGCAGACTACCCAAAGTTCACATATATTCGGGTTTTCTCAGCCATCTGATACTCCGTCCCAGTCACAGTTCAAGCATCCGAGGGCACGGCGTTTCATCTGGGATGAGGAAGACCACGAAATTGACAGTGCTCGAATAATACAAGATTCTCAATTCGTACCAGGGTCCAGCTCGTTCATCCCGTCCCAGACACAAGCATCAATAGCAGCCACATCCCAGCTGACTACCCAAGAGTCGGATCTTGCCACCACTAGTTCGTTGGCAAGAGCCTCTGCTGTTGCCTTAAACTCTACCGGATCGGGTTGCCAAAACTCTGAGCCCTCAAGTCTTCTTCTACAGACCAGCTACTTTGGAGATCCCGAAATTTCCCCAAGTCAAGTGGATGAGAGTGGAGGAACGCATCCACAGAACCTCAACTCGTTTGTGGACAGATCACAGGATAGCTACATTCTGCAACCTTCGAGTAATCTTGACTCCTGGCCAGACTCTGAACTCCTGAGTGCTCCAATTTCCCGGCCCGCGACCGATCATTTTACAAGCTCTACACATCTTTCCACACCCTCTGTGACCCATCTGCCATATCCTATTCGCAGAGCCGCCCCATCAGAAAGTTCTTATCTTCTCGGCCAAAGACAACAACATCAGCATTCATATCCTGCGCGTGACTCAAGTCTCCAGTTCCAGACGCAAGTATCTGAAGCGGTACAAGCCAGTTCTCAAAACGCTAGCTGTCACGTGATAGGGAGGTCAGTCGCTGAACTCCGTTCAATTTTCTTTTCACAATAGTTCATGAACGGAGTATGAACCTTCCTGATTTGCTACAGGTTGCCCGAGAGAACTCAGCAATCTATTCACTCTGCCCAATCCCCAATATCTGGCCTGGAATCACTGGCAGCACGATCTCTTGCCGCGACCCAATCAAGCTTCGGGGCGACTTGTCAAGCAGAACAGACTCAATCAGTATCACCATCTCCATCGAGTGGTACTCAACAGGGTAAATTCTCTGTGGAACAGGTCAATCTCTCAACATCTTCCGACAATTCGGGCGTTCCTGAGGAACTTAACGAAGAACAAAATATCCCACCTGTGATTGAATCACAACCACCTGATCGGCCAGAGACTTTGAGTGATTCGATTGCTTACAAATCGTCTATAGAATCCGAGGATTATCCTTCATCTGAAGTGAGGTTCGATTCGCTAAGCGAGCGAGAGCACCATTTGGAGCTTCTGGAATCGGAAAACGTACTTCCTAGCATCGATCCCAACGACACTATTTCCTCACCTTCGACTAGACCACCACCCCCGCGATCATCCAGTCTGATCGCAGGATTCTCTCCAGACCCTTTATCAACATCATCGCCTGGGAAGCCCAAAATGGCTGATCAAGCGGTGGTTGAGATGAGCACCGCCGAAAAGCTGAGGAGAGCTCGCGCTGCTGCAGCTGAACGCAAAATGGCTGAACAGCGAGCGGCGAGAACCGCCTCAGTAATACCGCATACAACACAACCACCTCTTCCTGTCAACAAAATGCTTCCACTTCGAGAAATGGCCCCCGAGGCTCTGGTCATACCTGCTCCAGAAGAAGATCCCTCCGTACAGTCTCTCCAGAATCCCAAAGACTCATCTGATGTTGTCAATTCAGAACTGCCGAATTCGGAACCTAAACCTTCGCCCCAAAAAGAAGAGGAAACGGCGAGCGGTGTACAGCTACTTCCTTTAGGAGACAACGTGTTCGCAATCCCACTTGCAATGGTATCATTGGCTCGTGATATCTACGATCAAGAGATTATCAACCACCAACCACAGCGTCGAGCGTTTCTCAATGATGACACAATTGACAAGGAATTAGTGGCAGATATCAATGAGATGATCGAACATTTAAAACTGATTTGTGATCACCAAGATCTCACAGATGCTTCGGCAAGTCAAGCAAAGGAAACTGATCAACGGCAGGTAGGTAAAAAAGACTAGACCACAATTTTCTGTTCCAGATATTCCCGATTTTTGAGTCTTTAAAAGCAAGAAAATGCCTTACGAGTTATTACTGACGAGATTCCAAGCAGGCCAAATGGGCAGAGAACATTAGCACGAAATGCATGTTTCTTGCCGAATTTCTCAACTCTATCAGACTCATTCAGTCGCATATCGTCCTTTTAGTTCGGCCCGGAAGAATGATGGGTATTCTCGAGGCGGTATTCCGAACCCATGATTACCATTACAGTGTTCCGACTCTCTCTTTCAACCACCCTGGGCAAGGGCTCATGAGGATATCGCTACTTCCAACAAATGTCGACCCACGCACATTCAACATTAGCCCTGCTTCTTTGGTCATAGCATTCGACTCCACCATCGACTCCTCAGTCCAGAGAGCTACTTGGGTAGAGGCGCTCCGCACAGACCCAGCGAACATCCGGATCGCACCACTTACGCATCTTGTCGTTACTCACTCTATCGAGCATCTTGAATTATGTCTCACCAAGAACATGGATCAATTAGAGCGAACGGGAGTACTCGTTAGCTGGTTATCCCAACTTCGAGAACAAGTTGGCAAATTGAGCGAAGCCTATCCGTCGCCAGAAATTGCAGCAAAATCTCTTGCAGACTTTATTGCTCGCGGTAGCACCGGGGAATGGCCATTACTTCCAATGCCTATAATTGGAGAGATTGAACTCCCAGTAGTGATCAAGAGAGATTCGCTTCCAGCCCAGCTATCCGGCTCCACGACACAGTCTTATGATTTAGGATCTTCAGTTGTGCAGTCTACGTTCAAGCGACCTCTAGTACGTTCGCACATCTCGTTGTTTTAAATGATTACTTACTCTTTATAGCTCGATGAAGACATGTTAGAAGCCTCTAAGCGGCAACGATTGACTCCTGTTGGTGATGTTCCAAGCAGTGGCGCAAAAAAGTCGCGAATTGATGATACTGTTTTGGAGACCACAGGAAAGACTGGCATAGAAGCCAATGACACTCGACTGCTCATTTCCAATGCAGATGGCTTTGATGTTGAGCAGATGGAACAGGTCTCAGCGTTACTCCAAAAGGTCACAAACCTCAAGAACATGATGCCGTTCAAACGACAACTAACAAACACTCAGCTTACTAAGCTCGAAATGACACTTCGAGAAAAAGAGAGTATAGAAGTCGAGTTACGCCAATCGAATCAACGGCTCAATGCAAGATGTCAAGACTACGAGAAGAGTATCGCCAATATCCAGCCCAAATACCAAGAAGCACTCAACGACCGTGGCCAAGCCGCCCACGATATCCAAGAATCCATGACCCGAGAAACAAGCATGCGCCAAAAGCTTGATGCGCGTATAGCAGAGCTGACTAACTTAAAAGAACAGAAAGCCCTCGCAGACATAGATCTTGCTGCAGCACGAATGGCACTGTCGACTTCCTCTATCCCTGAAGTCGCGGAGCTCCAGAAGTTGAAAAACGAACTCGCCGCAGCTAGAGTCGACGTGGAGAAAGCCCAGAAGAAGTTAGCTAGTGCGCAGAACGACATGGCGTTCATGCGAAACAACTATCAAACAGCTTCATCTGCGGCGGCCGAAATGCGAAATGAGCTCGACGATTTGAAGTCCCAGAACGCCGTCCTCGCGAGAAAAGCTTCCGATAACGCTGTGGAGATTCATCGCATTCAATCAAAGTCTGAAACAAAACAATACCTTCAGCTCATTTCCAATCTCGAAGAAGAGAAAGCCACCGTAGAACGGGAGCTGGAAAAGAAGAGTGAAGAATTGAGAAGTCTTCAAGTACGTTTTGGCTAAGTCTTCCGCCATTCTTGATGATTGGGATAGGGAAGGATAATTCTAACTATGAGAACAGAACGGGCGCAGGGGAGCCACAAGAGGGACATCGGTGCCTAGAAGCCCCCGAATGGGTACGATGAGTCCTGGTCAGACCACTAGACCGATCGCGAGGGTGTTGGGTGTAGGCAGTGGTAGTCGGGGCAATAGTCCTGCACCAGGCGGCGAGAACGTGTTCAGAGGGCCGGGGACGTTTGGTGATGCGCTGTTTCCGTCGTCTGGGGCATCGAACCGATGGGGAAATCATCTGAGCTGAGACCGGAGAGAGATGGCACCGTGATAGGATTTTTGTACAAGAATAAGAAGCTGAGACCGAAGAGAGATGGTAGCGTGATGGGAGTTTTGTACAAGCATAAGAAGCTGAGACTATACGATGCCGCAGCAGCTCTCAGTACAACTAGTTCCTTTCTACAGACACTCTTGTCACCTAGCTAGTCATTTGATCGCTCCAATGTTCGCAGAAATTAGCTACATGTTGATTTCGTTTGAGATACATCATATCCGCAGTGTGGATGGAATACACCTCGTCGTACTAGGAACATGGCATAATGAAGCTGCAAGTGGAAGTGTGAAGAATGATAAAACATTGCTCCATCGGCTTGATGACTTTCTTATCAATTCTACCATTAGTAGGCATATTACAATGCCGTACTAGCATTTTTGTTATTGAAAACGCGCTCTTCGCCGGCTACTGAGATCCGAAGTGAAGGATGGTTGAGATGCTGTTCGGGGGATGGTATCTAGGACTATCTCCATCATTGATCTAGATTCCTAGTAGTGGTGGAATTGGAGATAATCATTACCTAGAAAGATACTAGCGACGGTTTGTTAGTTAAAATCACTTGAATGAACCTTGATAGCCATAGGATTCTTTGCAGTTCATTTTTGGTAACTGTGCCATATCATCAGCTAGCTAGCACCAACCATGCAGATGTCAACCATGACATCCATCCCTTACAATCCCGAAACGTTGAAAGCAACCGCTCAAATTAAGGACCCGAGCCAATCACCACTCTAATCCTCCTTCAAGACATTGGCGAACTGAGTCTTGCTTGCCCGCTCTGGCTTGCCAGACTCTAGTCCCTTCGTGCCAATCTTCTCCTTGCTATATGCAGAAGCATATGGGTTCAGTCTCAGGAGAACCTGCTTGTTGTGTAGAGGGTTCTTCTTTTGGACACCAGCGCGCTTTGTGCGTGCCTCACCCTTCGCAGCTCGGATGACGGACTGAATTTCGGAGGAGTTGATCAGACGGCCGATATCAGCTTGCGAGACCAGGTTCGTGGGTAGGAGGAAGTCTTTCTTGAGCGCAGATGGGGTGGTGGTGGATCCATAGATGGTATCTAGGGCCTTGAAGGCCGCAGAAGTCCAGATGATGAATCGACCTAGATGTCCACCTGGTGCGAGCTGGAGAAGACTGAGCGCAAAGACAGAGGAAGTCTCAACACCGGAGATGTTGCGGAAAGCGCGCGCAATCTCCTTGCCGTCGACCTCGGGATCGTAGACAACCAAAGGACCACGGCGTTGTCTGTGGCGGCGCCCACGGAGCTTACCCTTACCAGCACGAAGCTTGCGGGACTTCTTGACCTTCTCGATATCTGGGGATGCTCCAACCGACTTCAAGAGACCAAGAGCTGCAGATGTGCGAGCAATAGCAGCACCGGCAAAGACCTCAGAGTTGATGACGAGAGGAACTTCGGGAACGGTAGAGACTTGGTGACCACGGGCGAGGAGGAGAGCAGGGACGGATGAAGCAGCCAAGGCAGAAACAGTAGCGAATCGCCTGTGAAGGTCAGTATTGGGAGTGTGAAGGATAGAGTTGGTTGTCTCACTTCTGGCCGAGGTTGATCTTCTGGTGCCACTTTCTCCAGACCTTTGTAGGAGCGAACATACGACCAGATCTGCACATGTTACCGAAAGCAGCTTGACCAGCACGGTGAGTTCCTCCTCCAGAGACACGAGGAATACGGGCAACAGCACGACCTGGGTTTGTATTAGCCATTGTTCTTCCATTCTTTGCCTTCAATCACTGCTTCCAAATTTCGCAGCCCTCCAATCCCTCTCCGCAAGACTCGAAGGAAATATGTGTACTAACCAGTACCCCAGGACTCGGCAGAGGTTTGGTGACCAGCCTTCTCGCTCACGGCATATGGTTGTCGCTTGTTCTTCGCAACACCGGTGTGGACAGTCTGGACGATATCAGGTCGAATGGGCGAAGTGAAGACCTATTTGAAAATGGTCAGCTTGAGTTCCCCTTGCCATCCCCAACCTCAATCTCAGTCTCTCCCACGGAATCGCAAATTCGTCCAGAAGGACTTGGAGGCGCTCGTACCTTTGGGAGAGGGTGAGTCGCACCGCTGGCAGAGCCATCGGCGGACAGGATGGTGACAGTAGGACGGGAAGCCATCTCGAGGAATTGATGACTTTGGCGTAAGGTTGTCGAGTTGTCGTTGAAGGTTTGAGTTCGTCGTCGCGATCTCGAAAGAATTTGGTGTGGATTTTGAAAGTGTCGAATTGTGTGGTCAAGCGAGCCAATCGTTTGAGTGGTCCGTGCGCAGCGTCTGTTCCTCAATCATCCTCCCTACCTCCTACTCTACTCTACTCTACTACTTCCAAACACGAGCCTATGCCGAATAATTATTTCCACCTCATATAGCGCATATTTCAATTATCTTGTAAATGTCGAAAAGTTAAATGTCGTCGATTTCTTAGCCTCGAAGTGGTTTTCTTCTGGAAGGATACTTTGGGCATCTAGAGATAGATCTTCCAACGCAGAGCCATCGAAGATATGAGCTCTGCTATTCTCTTCTTTCTCCCCCTGTTTTGATTGAGATTACTATTGTTTTTTGGGGGGGATCTGAAGGAGACTCTCAAATTGAAAACGGACAATGAGTAGGCTGTCAGCACACCAGTGTCAAATATCGAAAAGAATAAATAGCCCCACCTCGTTAATACTAGATCGCTAGTTATGTTTCTATTGATCTATTTTGACTACTACTATCACTCCTAATACTACTACTGCTATGAACGTTCCGTTTCATGTTGATACATTTCAATGAGAGCTCTTTGAGATTGAATGTGGGCCAGTGACAAGCGCTACGGAGACTTGAAAAGCTTCCCTCCCTTCCACACAAACTTGACATTATCCGCCTCGCTAAGGACATCAATATCCTCCAGCGGATTCTTATCCAAGGCAATCAAATCCGCGTCGTATCCCTCTTTTAAAATCCCGCTTTTGGGACCTATATGCTCTCCCAACGTCTCAGGTCCATTTGCAGTGCATGCTTCAATTGCCTGAAGTTCCGTCATCCCCGCCTCGACAGCATAGAACAACTCTTTCCCGTTCCTCCCATGCGCATTAGCTGATTCCAATTCACTGGCACTCTGATCAGTCCCTAAAGCAATCTTCACCCCGCTCTTCACCGCTAAAGCATAAGCCTTCTTGTGGTTCCCAGCAATGGCTACAAGTTTCTTGTAGCTGACAGGCGGCCAATTCTCCTTTTCGCGAAGGCCAGATTCGATAATGAGTCTCGTAGGGACGTAAATGGCGCCCTTCTGTTTCATAAGCTCAAGACATTCCTCATCTAAATAACTTCCGTGTTCAATCGTCTTGACACCAGCATTCAATGCGTTCAAGATACCCTCCTTCCCATGGCAGTGCGCTGCGACGATCCTTTTTGAACGTGCCGCTTCATCAACCATGGCTTTAATTTCCTCGGGTGAGAATTGTGCATCTTCCGGATCATCGAGAATGGATCCTACGCCACCAGTAGCACATATTTTGATGAGCTTTGCACCCCGACGGATTTGAAGACGTACGGTCTTTATACAATCTGGGACTCCGTCACATACAGCCATGGGAAGACCGTGAGCACATGCATCAACGACTGTCCCAACAGGTAGGTCATGGATATCGCCATGCCCAGCTGTCATGCTTAGAGGCGAGATACTTGAATAGATGTTCGGTCCAATAATCGTGCCTTCTTCGACGACAGGGGAGACCTCCCCTCCGTAGCCTCCGACTTCTCTTACAGAAGTGAATCCAGCGAGGAGGGTACGCTCCAGATCTTTGGAGATTCGTGCCCCGGCTTCTGCGGCCGAGCCAAGAAATGCTGCGTATCCACCTCCTTGTGCTGAGGTTCCGAAGTAGTGGACGTGGCAATCCCAGAGTCCGGGCATGAGGACAGGTACATGTGTGAGTTTGAGTGCCTTGTACTTTGCTGGTATCGCGGACTGGCTACCCACCCAATCGATTTTACTCTCATGGAGAATAACTGCTCCATGTTTGATGGGCTCTCCTCGGCCGGGGATCAGGAGGTCAGCTTTGATGCCGATTAGCTTTTGCGCTACTTGCACAGGATGGGTTGGGAGGTCATTCTGGCGAGCTGAATTGGCAGTCATGAAACGCATATCGAATAGTTTTGAAGACGGTACAGAAGTCGAGCAATAAAGTTGTGCTGTCGGTCATAATAAAGTTGACGGCTGATATCACTTGCCTACTTGGGCATAGAAATGCGGGGCTGCCAGTAATTCACTACTTAATGTTTACGAGAGGCTCACATGAGTAATTAAAGTAGAAATTGAGACGTATCAGAGAAATTCAATAGGTCCGAGGAAGGCCTTTGGGCAATCTGTTATGAAGTGCATGGTCCATATCCAGCTGGTAACAGCTTGCCAAGTCAATATTTAACAAGAAGGGATCATGAAGCCCAACGGAACGAAGAGCAAATCAGACAAATCAGATAATGGGAACGGAGAAAAAGATACCTCTATTTGACCAAGAATCTAGAGATACATCTTGACAGTTGGATCTGGCGGATGTTGAAAAGAAGGGGACTTTGAGCGCACTTCACGTCACGTGGTTATCACATGCTTCCGCGGCCGGCTGAACACCACCAACCAATTTCCGGCTATGTGGCTGAAAGCCCCATCACCCCTTTAGGAAAAGACACTTTCCGACTCCAGGACTGACAAGTTTTTCTTCAACCCCTTTGATGAAGGATTGAGGTCTGTTCTGTCTGTTCTCGTCCATCAATTCTTTTCTGTCACTCCTTCCCGAGACCTTCTCGATCCCTTTTCTTAATTCTTTATTCTTCCGCCAGCGCAGCGTCTTCCAATTTGGTAATCGCGTAGCATAACCTTTTCTCAACATCCGAATAAACCGACCGCGTTGGATCACCACATCGCCCTCGCATTGTCGCGCATCCTCGATAGACACGATCTTTGCATACGCTCAAGATGTCGTCCTCCAGCGTATCCGATCTGCTGAAATCGGTGCCCATTCCAACAATCGAAAGGCCCTTCGGAATCCAATTATGGCCCTTCTTCGACAAGGTGTACACATCAGTGATGGGATATCATCCCCAGGACTTTGAGTTCCAGCCACGAGTTACGCCCATGTCGACAATAAAAGAGACCGCCTTCTTGCTTCTCACATACTATGTTGTAATTTTTGGAGGGAGGGAGTTGATGCGGAGTCGACCAGCGTTCAAGCTGACAGGCCCCTTTATTGTCCACAATTTCTACCTCACTGCGATCAGTGGTGTCTTATTAGCACTTTTCCTTGAACAACTGATTCCTACCGTCTACAACCACGGCGTGTTCTACGCCATCTGCGACGTCAACGGTGGATGGACCCCACCTTTGGTTACTCTCTACTACGTATGCAACTGGATCACCACAGGAGGAGCATAAATGCTGACTTGATCCAGCTCAATTACCTAACAAAGTACCTGGAGTTGCTCGATACTGTGTTCCTAGTTTTGAAGAAGAAGCCGTTGAGTATGCAATGTTCCTGGCCCTCTGCGCTACCACCTGCTGATGTCTTACGTAGCGTTCCTCCACTGCTACCACCACGGCGCTACAGCCCTCCTTTGCTACACCCAACTTATTGGTCTTACATCTGTCTCATGGGTCCCCATTACGCTGAACCTTATGGTTCACGTACTCATGTACTGGTATTACTTCCAGAGCGCGCGTGGCATCAGAATCTGGTGGAAGGAGTGGATTACTCGCCTACAAATTCTCCAATTTGTCATTGATATTGGTATGGCTTATTTACCCCCTTAATCACTACTTCTGACAGTTGTTTGCGCAGGCTTCATCTATTTCGCATCCTATACGTACTTTACCTCCACCTACTGGCCCTGGATGCCCAACGCGGGCAAATGCGCAGGAGAAGAATTTGCTGCTTTCGCCGGTATAATCTCAATCACCTCCTACCTCGTCCTGTTCATCTCGTTCTATATCGCGACCTATAAGAAAGACGGCAAACGACCAACTGGACGCAAGGCTGCGCGCTCTCTCAAGGATGCAGAACTCCCAGACGTTGCGGCTCTCACCCATGGCAAAATCAAGTCGAAGTTGAACGGATCGACGAACGGACGTGCATCCACCACCGGTGCTACCACCCCAGGTCGACCCGTCACCCGATCGCGCAAGGCATAAGGGGAAAACACTTGACAAGCGTCGGCAGCACCGATCTGCGATTGTGGCCGCGGAAGCAATCGACGAGAAATGGAAATGCTCTACTTCTCTGTATAATGTATCTCACATAGAATTGGCGGCAGCGGACGGGGGGCCATTCTCATAGAACAATGTAATGCCGGCATGGAAGAACATGACTGTTCCTCCCCTTTTCCTTTTTGTATGATGGGGCATCAAGATGGAGGGATTGGCATTTGAAAAAGCGGCGCGTGGAACGGGAAGAGGATGTGTTGATAGCTTTAATGGATGCATCTCCGCAGATGGTGCGGTCCTAAGAAGTCGAGGTCATTTAGTGTGTGCGTGCTAGCATTTATTTGATGATGAGGTTTTGCTATCGATCGAACGTCGAGCTTTGGATCTTGCTGGAGACGTGCACACGCTATGAAACGGTGATCTGGAGATACCCTGCACGAACTGACGACTGCACCACGGCCATGCCAAAGTCCAAAGTCAATATTACAGCCTTCTCACAGCCTTGAAAATCCTGCTCTCCTCCCTGCTTTCTCTGCCGTAGTGAGCTCGTCAACCTATCGCACATGAAGTCTCCAGTCCACGATGCCATGCAGTGCAGTGCAGTGCATTGCATAAAATGTATGCACGATGATGGCAGCACAGCGTCGAGTGGTGAGTGGGATTCCAGGTTTCTTGTGGTGGAGCAGCGGTGGTGGAGAGGCGGTGGAGAAAGGAAGACGGTGGGGCGAGTCAGAAGAGACCCTCGAACCCTCGAACCCTCGAACCCTCAACCCTCAGGCCGACTTACCAGACACTCCAGTATCAGCCTTGACGCAGATGCCGCCCACTCCGTACAGAAGCCGTTTCGTGGCCAAACCTGCTGGCTGTACGGACGTACAGTATGTACAGTACATCACAGTACAGTTGACAGAGTTGCCACCTCGCACACTCCCACCACAGATGCAGCTCGCTCGTTCCCTCAGGAGTCCAGCCAAGACAGAGCACAGCCCAAAGGATGGCCGAAGGAAGGCATATTTCCGAGTCCCAACATGAACGAATGGGCACATCTCGATCAGCAGTTTGATCTTCCCTCGGCCCCCTCGCTTCTCCTTCTTCTCCTCTTGTTCTCATTTTGGGACGAACTCCTTCGTACAGGCACGGAGCACAACCCCCCACGACCCGCCCATTCAACCCCAAACGCAGCCTGAACGGCTGGAAAACGCGGTGTAGGAACGCCTATCCACCACCCAGAGTAGTGTCGTCTCAGCCTGAGATGCAGTGGCCAATCAGCGCGGTGAGACAGGAATAGCCGTTAGGGGTATTTCGATGTCCCTCGCTTGAATGGCCCCTGGAGTCCTCACTGCCAGAATGCGCCGACGAGTAGGATGCTAGATGCGTCCGCCCCCTTGATGATGCGAGTCCAGGTACACGACCTGAGTGGTGGGACGCCGAATGCTGGCCACCTCCAGCCTCGAGTTCGCGGTGCGCAGCTGGCTTGACGGCCAGCACTAAATCGAAGGGGGTGGGTAGACAACGAGATCTTGCATGAGGGAAGGGAAGACGAAAGGGACAGGCAGGGCAAAGGGAAGAGAAAGGGACAGGCAGGGCAAAGGCAAGGGCAGAAAGGCAAGGGCAAAAAGCCAAGGGCAGAGGCATGGAACGGAGATGGGCCAGGAAGGATTGGCACTGAGAAGGAAGAGAGGCTGTCTGTCGATGATGAAAAGGTGGAACACCCTCCCTGAGCTGGGAAAAAGTCTTGGATATATACCCATAAAGCCCACATTCCTCCTTTCACCTCCTTTGCTCGCCTTTCGAATTAGACCTGATTGAATTTATAAAGCGTTCACAGATCGCGTATATCAAACCTCCACCCGCGTTTGAGGTTCAACTTCGACATCTCGTTTCGAAACCATCTATTTGAAACAACGCACCTCCGAACCCGACCAAACCCCTACCACGAGAGATGAACTCTTTGATCTCGCAGCCATCCACCCACCTACTACTCTGGAATAAAGTGTAATCCGAATCCACTTGACTAGAAAGTGGGCGACATTTACTGCAATCCTACTTTCTGGGCTGGACCCTGTGCTCTTTTATACTACCTTTGTACGCTCTCATATCCTGTCGTTGTACGGCGAACGATATTTTCTCGTCTACGGGGAAAGGAAATCTCCATTACAATCGGCTTTTTCACAAGGAGACAGGTGTATAATCAAAAAACGTTTCCGTGAAACGATGCCCCTCATGGCGAAATTACCAGAAGCCATGGACGACCAGCCCGTCCAAGTCCAGCTCGAGGCTGAGAACGAGAAGCTGGAAATTGTTTCCGTCCCCGAGAAGAAGGAGAGAGAAGAAAAGGATTCTGGCTACGAGGATTTCGACGCTCTGGACGAGGAATTTGAGGATAGCGATATGGAGGGCGCCATGGTGCATCGCCCGAGATCGAAGAAGGCTGTCAAGGCTCCTGTTGTCCCGCAACGCAGTGACAAGCGGGCGAGCAAGGCTCTGGACAGTGTTCTACTGGAATTGAAGTCACTGGATGGGACTTTACCAGCGAAAGATGCGGAACAATTATCTATTGTCAGCAATCCACACGAGTTGTACTTGAGCAGCGAGGAAGACGACTCGCTTTCAGACTACGAAGATTCCGACTCCCTTGTCGACTTCGCACCCACAGAAGCTGGCGAAAGCAAGCCCGCCTCACGAACTTCCTCTCGCCATTCGCAAGAAGATACAGCTCGGGCGGTGTCCTTCACAATCATCACCAAGCCGCAGATAATCCAAATCAACATCCCACGTCCTGCCCCCCCAAAACGACATTCAATGATTCCCGAAGCCCTCATAGCTAACACGACGCACACAACAACCTCATATATCAGCTCACATAATCCTCGCAGACCCGTACCTCTAAAAATCTATCCCTCTATCAGTCGCCTCTCCATCGCTTCCACGACGTCGAACCCATTGACGCACCACTCAAACCAATCACTCAACTCCCTCCCACCTCGGAAGTCAAGCAAGCTGAACATCTCCACCATTGTCTCATCAGCCAAGAACTCCTTCCTAGCATCCGATCCATTCGCTTCCCCAGCCCAATCAAACGAGAACGAAGAGCTCGAAACGCCCATTACCCCCAAGACACCGACGGCTATGGCAGCTGCTGCGTTCAAGAAATCGTTGAGCAGGAGCCTCAGTAAACGGAAACCTAGCGTGTCGAAACTGAACGGGGCGTCCAAGCAGGATGCGAGTGAGAGGGATAGTATGAGGTTAGCGAGGGAGTTGGCTTTGGAAGAGAGCAGGGGCGTTAGGGAAAGGCATACAGTGAAGAGGGCTGAGACCATGCCTGCTGCTTCCACTGGTCCTAAGGAAGGATTGCGGTATAAGGATTTCGTGAAGCCTGCGGGCGAGGGGATCAGGACGCCAACGAATCCGATCAGGGAAAGGGAGAGGAAGATGAGCATGGGCCACAAGATGTCTCTCAGCATGGGCTTGGTGAGGAAGAAGAACGTTGAAGGGAGAGGCGAGAGGTATTTCGCTTGATCAATACCCTCAAGTCGTCACGAATGTACGATACCCGGCTACGACCTACCGATCCATCACCTCCAATCCAAAGGACTCAGTTCCTATCTCGCGCTCCACGCACCGCGCGTATTTCATGTACATACTTTCTACCCCCCACACCCCTTGTTTTACAGCGTCGCAAGCACGGTTTGAACGATCGATCGATTGGCGTTTGGTTCAGCCAGATACGATACCACTAGCACACAAGTGCAGTTGAGCTTTTGTTTACGGAGTACGTTTACGGAGTTCATCTATGATAGATATGACGAGAGCAAAGGAAGAGCGTTAATGACTCCCCTGAACATTGGATAGGGTATGATGAATGAAGAGATTTTACACTTTGAGTCTTTGAGAGGGAGGGATGAATGAGTATGAGTTCCATTGTGACTACTGTAGGCTTGATCAAGTGATTCATTGAGAAAAAAATTTCAATGTGTAGGCGCTTGCTGTCTGATCGCAGCCAAAAGTCATACCTCCCATCGCTAATTCTGCCTTTTCTTGCCTTGACTATTATACACCTTAGGTTCATGTTTCACGATGTGGCTCAGTGCTGAGATCCAGCTCGTTTTCGATATCTATATATTTCATGTGACGGATAGATCGATTCTTGAGCTTCTACCTCGATGGATCCTGTGCTCTTGTACTTTAGCAATCTGAAGTGCGGAAGGGTTTAATAAGTCGGATTCCATCGCTGGATTTCGTTGATTCGTGAGATGTGGTCGTGGTGCTTGTGCTTTGTGTTTTGAACTATATATCATGGATTCTACCTCGTCACGACCTGAATTTCGCCAAATGTTCAGACGTCCCTGGACTCTACAAGTTAATCTTCGCATCAGGTGACGACTTGACGTTGAGGTTGAACAGCTATGGCGGATGCATGGCCAGGAGGTTCTGCGATAAACGCTGGTGGTTCGAAGACGAGACCGGGAAGGGACTATGATCTTTACTTTTACGCTGGATGGACTTCGAAGGATATGAAGCAAACCTTCACTCACGCCAATGGATCAACTCACCCGCCATCGCAGCAGGGTTCTTCGATAATCCAAATAATTTCCTCGAGCTTGAAGGCCCATCCTTTAAATCTGACACCTGCTCATACGCAGCCGCATCTCCATCTGATGAGCAGCTCTATCTCCAGAGCCGCAGCGGACCTTTATACTTTCGCAAGCGAGACAAGTACCACGGATTCATCGGGTTTCGGAGAATACATATCCAATCAAACCATCACATTATACATCTATGGCACATCTGGTCTAGATTCCAGCGGTGAGGTCGTTTTGAACTCAACCTTTCTCACTGGTTCGGACAAGAAAATATACTACTGTAGGGAGGGGATCGTTTGAACAGTAAGCGAGCATTATATGGCACATTTTCACATTGTCTATGGGACTATCAATCGAGAATAAAGATTCAATAAGAGAGTTTGGATTACTAATTACTTTTAGACCCCGAGCGGTTTGATTGTCAAGACTAGCTTGGACGACCTTAGAGAAACCTGACTCAAACAAAGGGAGATATCTGACAAAATCAAAGGAAATGTCAAAGATAAAAATAAGATACCGAACGCCTCAAAGCGATCCAAAAGCATTGTTCACTCAACCGCTGTCAATCAACTTCTGAATCATCTTGAACATCTCCGTAGCGAAAAGAGGCCCAGCCCCCTTACCAGAGAATTTATCAGGATGCCACTTCAGGCGTTCCTTCTTTAGAAAGGCTTCAGAGTAAACGCCCGAGGAGATCAACGTCTTCCTAAGAACGTGATGACAACAGTCAAGCACCTCGTTCGGCACGCAAGCCACTTGCTTGCACCTGCGTCCTTGAACAGCCGGGAAGGGCTGCGTGTGATGATCAGCTTGAAAGGCTTCCCGAGCTCGGTGCAGCACGTCGTAGTCAGAGACTTTCTGCTGCGTGTGAGGATCTCCTTGAGCACTGCGCTGGGTATATGCGCGGAATGGGGATCCGGCATTAGATTGGCGGGGCTCGCGCTCAGCGTTTTCTTGTGCTGAACGCTGTTGTCTTCTCCATTCTTTCGTTTCCTGTCTCATCGCCTTCCTCTTCGCGTTGGCCTCTTGTTTGATCTTCTTTCTTGAACGCTCGGGTTGTTGCCGCCCTTTCAAGAACCTGTCTTGAGAGCTTGAAGATGGTTGTGCCTTGGGTTTCATCGTCGCGAAAGTGTATGTAGGGTTTCTGTAGGAAGACTCTGTTTGGCTTTCTTTAGATGTGAGGTCGACGCTAGAGTTTGAAGTATGGTTAATAGGTTATGCTGATTGAAGTTATCTTTGGGACGGAACTTTTCTGAACTCTTACACTTGCGGCGGAGAATATGTTCAAAATTTGCACAGGGGATGCTTTGAGAGTACTGCTCTTGTTTATGTCTGAACAGGAGCCAGGAACATGGCACAATGCATCTAGAGTCAGCTCTGACGGGCTCACAGAATACTAAGCAGAACATGAGAGGTCAAAGAGACTGAACAAAGCTTAGTTGTAGAAATAGATAATTATCGTTATATTTTTCAACACTCAACCTGAGGCTCAACCCGTTGATAATTTGATGTATAAGTTTAAATAAGTTGTAATTCTCGTCCACTAGAGCTGAACCGGAGACATTTGGGAGGTTTGCTGATCTGAATCAAGTGCTGTGATTGGTTGAAAAGTGGAAAGTAGAAATCGATTCTATTGAACTAAGAATAAAGCACGTCGAGAATATTTACGATAGGGTATCGGGTTTCAACCATTTGAATCTAGAGAGCTTAATCTGAAATTTAGAAATCATAAAAACCTTTTTACTTGATAACTTACGAAATGACATGAAAGTCGGATCCTATGCTATCACTAGAGCCGTACAAGGAACAACAAAGAATCAGAGAAGCCGAAAAGATGTCAAAGAGATCAATAGCATTGTTTGTCTACGAGATTTCATCAATCAATTTCTGGATCAGCTTGAAGATTTCGGTGGCCTTAAGAACCGCATCCTCGCCTTTCCAAGAGAACTTGTCTGGATGCCACAACACTCGTTCTTTTTTAAGCCAGATTTTCGAAAATGCACCCCGGTCACCCGTGCGCAGCAATTGTGAAAGATCATGATGACAGCAATCAAGGAGATCAGACCGCATACACCCCCCTTGTGTGCAGCCGGTCTTTGGGACGTGCGGGAACGGGTTCCTGGTGTGGTCTCTCTGGAAAGCTTCTCGGGCTGCGTGGAGTCTACCATAGTCATACACCGGAGCAGTGCGTTGAGTATTTTGGAATCGATCCCGAGCGTTAGCAAACCTACCTGCCTCCTCAAAACGGGCCTTGCGGGCTGCAGCATCTTCCGCTGCTTGTCGACGTTTCGCTTCTTCCCTCTCAGCTCTCTGACGCTCAATTCTCTCTGCTCTGCTCGCAGCTATAGCTTCCTCCCTGGCTTTAGCTGCCTCTCTAGCTTTAATTTCCTCTCTAGCTTTAGCTTCTTCTCTGGCTTTAGCTTCCACTCTGGCTTTAATTTCCTGTCTGGCTTTAGCTTCCTCTCTGGCTTTAATTTCCTCTCTGGCTTTAGCTTCCTTCCTGGCTTTAGCTTCCACTCTGGCTTTAACTTCCTGTCTGGCTTTAGCTTCCTCTCTGGCTTTTTGCCTGGCATTGCACATCTCTTGCTCGAGAAGTTCCTTCTTTCTCCAACCTATTGGGCTTTGTGGCTTCCAATCCCCAGGCTTATTGCCCGTGAAATTGGGGTCTGCGAATCTGCTTGTGGATAGACCCTGAAACGGGGGAGGTTTGTGTTTCTGCTGGGGGAAGGGCGGATTTTCCGGCTCCCAATCCATTGCGTCTTCTTCTGGGAAATTTGTGAAAGAACTCCAATTTCTTTTTGCAAAGGTGTCGGATTGGCTTTGTTGTGGCTCTGAGTTCTTCGAATCCCAATGCTTCCATTCGTTTGGCCTTTCACCATAGAACGCTGGGTCTGCGAATTGCCTTGAGGACATGTCTCGAGGTGGTGTGCGTGTGGGCTTCGGTGACTCGGAGTCCTCTGTGATTTCTGGCACCCAATCTATTGATATAGCTTGATGGGAGACTAAGTACTCGAAAGAGCGGGAGAATTTGTGCAGAAAATAAGTCATGGTTGACTAAAGAACCATTGGGAATGTGAGAGAGTGTCATCTCTCCAATAGAGAACTGAACCGCCATGTTCTTTCTATCGCAGGCGGATTTTATTGTTGAAGACCAGAGAGGCAGAGAAGGACATTGAATGAGAAGACAACCCATGGTTCTGGAACTTTCTCCTTGTTCCCAAACAATCACCATCTCACACAGTGCTTGAATGTATCCCAAAATCTTCAGGATTCATGAAGAGGTTGCCTTCAAAGAACCACGAGAAATCTTCATTTGCTGAGGGCTCCCATTCTCCCATGGTGAACAGGTCCTGGTTCAAACTTCTGTCCGGCATATGCTCAGTAAAGTTTCCTGGCGTGTTTGAATTCATTCCTGGCTCGCTAGCTCTTGGAAGTCTTTGTGTTTCGGGTGCCGTTATGTTGTCCTCAGAGCTTCGATTATGCTCCCGCAACTCCTCCTTCGCGATCTCTAAGACTCTTACATTAAGCTTCCTCATTGCTCCGATGCCCTTCTGCGCAAGCGGCGATCGTTGAGATAGGATACTAAGAAGTTCAAGCCCATCTGAAAATGCGGTGAAGCTCCTTTCTAGGACCTCTCGTCCAACAAGGATCTCGACTTTCGACGCCGCCAACTCGGAAAGTAAACACATTCCTAACACGGCTGATGCCTCGATACAACATACAGAGAGGAAGAAATAACGATGAGAACCGCCTCCCATGAGTATATGTAATTTGCGTAGGGAAGTGATAATGTTGATGCATGCATCTAACAGCGTTGTTCGATGTTGGGTGACCAATGCCGCCATTTCTACTTTCTTCTCTCCGGCAGCATCTTCGTGCAGCCTCGCCGCAGCACCTACAAAGCCCTTGTGCATGCTTTCTATAACACCCCAAGTGCCAATGTGAACCCACTCTTTCTTCTTCTTTAAGCAAGGAGTTCTTTCATCCCATGATGTGTCTGGATCCTGGAGTCGGAAAACTGGCGGTAGCTGGTCAATAAACTCCACTTTGAAGGCCTTAAAGTGGGACGCAACAAGTACAGGATCTAGTCGCTCTGATTTCATTGCTGGTGCACTAAAGGAACGGTTCATGAATTGGCAGATTTTGATATTGAGAAGAACATCGGTGTAAACCGTCGGCGCGCCGTAGGAGATCAGTTCAGTGAGATAAGGCCTCTCGCTTGGAAGACGAACCGTAAAATAGAGATCAGGGATCGAAGGCCAGCAGCCCAAAAATGTGCTGTACCATCTAGTGGAATGTCAGTTATCTTCCACTGAAACTTTGAGTGCATCTGGATATATGTTACCTGTCCCAGACATATAGATTCCAGAACGTTTTCCTGCGAGCTTCCTTGTCGAATTCCGTAAGGCGAGTCCATTTGTCTTCTAGGAAAATGTTGATGCTCTGGCCTTCTTTGATGGCCTCTTGCAGTACGTTGACACTTTCTTCGGCTCTCCCCGAATTCGTCAAGGTCTGGATGTTGATCAATAACTGTTGAATTCGAAGTAGTGAAGGCTTTCGAGGCTGATAACTATCTAATATAGAAGCTCTTGCATCACAGCGCGCCTCCAACTGTTCCAGGGGCTCGGTGAAAAGTCCATCAGTTGAATAATTAGGATGAGGCAGGAATTGAAGACTATTGACACAAATTCGAAGGATGAGAACTCCAAATTGAATATCATCATCTCCATGGTACGACGATAAAAACCACCAATTATTGTATCTCTCTAGAAAGGTTTGAGGGAAGATCTCCTCGTACAGCCAGTTTATCTCAGCTAGAAAATGCTGTACGAGGAAGTCAACGATGTTGCGGGGAGGGAAAAGATTAAGGACTGCAGCCCGAGACCTTAATCTGGTATCCGAACTCTGCGAGGCCCCATTCTGTGGTACTTCTGGGTAGCTACTCGTGTCAGTATTTAAAAATACTCACTTAGAAAGGCAAAGCTCACAAAATTGTCCCTAATATAGACGTCGACGTATTTTCTGGGCCACCAATCTCTCCCAAAACGGCTTCGTCACCAGCTTCTCTTTCAAACACTATTGCAGCACCCGGTACCTCGTCATGTCTCAAACTTTTGGAAGGAGATGTAAGTGAGCCCTGATGCTCATCTGGCTGTCTTGAACTTTGAGCATTGGCGACCTCTTGTTTGGGTCTCGTGACATTGTAAGCACACAATTCCGGACATCGACGACTCAAACAATGATTGCAAGGCCATTGGCGGTTACACTTGAGAGTATCAGCAATTGTTAATCGTCATTGTGAGGAGTTTATCCCATGCAGGGCCGAAATGATCAATGCACAGCCTGAGGAACTAGGACGGAATCACTTACTTTCTGTTTTCGTCTATTGCACTCCGAGCAGGATGTGACCACTCGCTTTCGGGACTTCTTTATTTTCTCACCTAGACCCCGCTCATTTCCCAGAGGATCCATCGTCGCAATTGAAATCGCTCTTGTTGAATGATGCTGACGTAGAGGCGCTGAAGCTTAGAGCCGAAAATTTTCGGGTGAACGTCTTCAGCTAAGCTGCATTTGGCCTGAGCTTACTCCCATGGGCAAGTGACGGCCTAGTTCCATATGGCGCTCTCTATCGGTTCATACGTAAGTACGGAATTGGGAGAGGTAAGTATAAGATAAGATAGGATATTTTTTGAACGGCTCAAAAAGTTTGAATTAGTGAGCGGTAGCTACAGGGTCTAATTGCTCTGACGGAACATGGTTCCTCAACAGCACTTGAGTCTCATCCCAAATCTTCTTTTGAAGTTGAGAACCTTCCTCACTCCGCACCAACTTTGAGAATCTATATTAGTGTCAGCTCTGGGTTCTCCGTCTACGTGGATAGTTCCTCGACTTACTCCGCGAGCTTTGCCTCGCTCAAATATCGGCCATGAGTCTCCGCACCTTTCACCACTGCTGCATCGATGAGCAATCTTCCTCCTTCTTCCGGTGTCCTCCCAACCACTCGATCAAAAGTTTGCATGATAACATCCCCATCTCGATGTAATCCAGTATCGACAGATCCGGGATTGAAGCAGTTGATTACCACTTCTTCGCCGGAAACATGGGATACAAGCTCTCTGATCCAGAATACATTCAAAAGCTTGGTGACGCTGTACCAATCCATTGTGTCTTTGAAATGCTTTTTCTGATTCATATATTCGAGGATGTTTGGATCTGTTCGTCCTTTGAAGGAAGTCCATTTGTGTACATCGGAGGAAGTGAATGTAAGGCGTGATGGGCGTTCAAGATATTTTACCGTCTTTCGTAAAATGGGAAGGAGAAGAAGAGACAAAAGAGCGGTTGAGAGATGGTTGACTTGTACACTTGTTTCAATTCCCGTCGATGGCGATGTCCTCCATTCATATTTGAAGATGCCCGCATTCAGCACTGCAATATCTAGCCGTGGAAGATCCTGGGCTCGTTTCCCAAAGGAAAGAACCGAATCAAAGCTCTCAAGATCCAGTTCCCATACTTCAATTTGAGCTGTTGATATAAGGTTCGACTTGATGATGTTGGCTTTAGCCGCTTCGCCTTTGGATATCGATCGGACGGCCAGAATGACTCGTTTAGCATCTAGTCGGACGCATTCGCGAGCAGCTTCGAGACCGATTCCTGAGTTCGCTCCAGTAATGAGGACTGTCTGATCTTTAAGGCTAATAGTTGAAGATATTGGAGGCGGATGAATAAATACTTGGCGATAGATGAAGTTTGGAAGGTATGACATGGCGAAAGATAACATGAAAAGATGGAATCAATATAGATAGAGAGAAACTGAATCCTTTATATGAAAAATTGAAGGGGGGTTTATGGCTGACAGACGGCGTAAAGCCATTGCTTAGGGCCGAAATATATCGGCCGACGCTCGGAATCATCAGAAGAAGCATGCTGTTTGACTTGCTATTGTTTAATGGACCTTCCTGATACTTGTGTATCAACGGGGGAAAATCCAAATCCCGATTTCCTGGTATCATTTGCTTGATCGATTCCGATATGGCCATTTGTGATTGGCACCTTCGGCACAGGAGGGAGGACACCCCTTGAGCCAGGTTTTGTGCCAAAAGCTCTCTTTCTCACCAGAGAAGAGAATAAGGGAAGCAGAAAACATGAATTCAGAACTTCTGACTCTTAGGACTGACTTAATGGTAGTACCTTCATAGCTGAATGAAACCAGATCTAGATGCGATTTGTCTGTGGACTGACTGCTCCTCGTAAAAGTAGCGTAGAAAGTATAATTTATCCGCAGCGAATCTTTAAATCATGACGTAGGCTGAGAAATTCAAGATGACGCAGAAACAGGGAGACTTGAGGAGAAAACGATCATATCGAAGAAAGGTTTCAGGAGCTGTGGAATCGGACTCAGTTCATTGACACTTGGCGTTGCCAGACGACGGATGAGTTGTCAATATAACAATTCCAGACTAGGAGTGATCTGATCCGAACAAAGCATATATTGAAATAACCTGCATGTTGCTTACTACAGTAGCAAGAAGTCGTATGATCCATGGATCTCCTGGTTTCGTCGGCATTCGGCTAGAGATGTTCACGTGACCATATGTCAGAGAAATAAAGCCCGTGCTATTGGTGGTTCTCCCTGGCATGATCTCGAAAATCAGAGGATCGAACTGCAAGTCCCCGAAAATCCTCAGAACGCCCTCCAAACAACCTCTTCTCCAATGTCGTCCTCCTCGATTCTGCGCATCGCATCGCGCGCGCAGCCTTCTACCTTCTTTCGATCCAATGCCCTCCGTAACCTGACTCCCCGCAGCTCTAAAGCCATCTATGCTGTGCCAGCCCTGATCGCGACCTCCGGATCAGCCAGCAGCTTCAGCACCTCGAGCCGCAAGCTGTCCGAAGATGGTGGACATCACGAAGAAAGTTTTGAGGAGTTCACTGCTAGGTACGGATACATAAACCATTGCTCAATTGGCCTTTCTGCTTGAGGACGTCCATTCCCCGGGCGAAAGGCCTTTTGAGCATACTCCTGCAAGACCGACACAGTATGGCCGAGACCGTCAATTGCTAATGGAACTGCTGGATCTATAGATACGAGAAGGAATTCGATCAAGTGCAAGATGTCTTTGAGCTTCAGGTGTGTTCCTTTACCCTGCTCTCTATTTTTGGTTGTTCTGCGGCATGGAGCATGATGGGGCTAATGATCGTACCATAAACAGCGTAATCTCAACAACGCCTTCGCATACGACCTTGTACCTTCGCCGTCCGTTCTTACTGCTGCTTTGAAGGCTGCCAGAAGAGTCAACGACTACCCCACCGCTGTCAGGATCTTTGAAGGTACGCATTTATATTATTGATTTTCGGCACGGACGGGCGTGAACCTGACCACATAGAGCTGTGCTTAATAAGGGACAATTGGCTAACGATATAATTTTATTAGGCATCAAAGCGAAAGTCGAGAACCGTGGCCAGTACGATCAATACCTCGAAGAACTCAAGCCGCTTCGGGAAGAATTGGGTGTAAGCCTGAAGGAGGATCTGTATCCTGAGGAAGCGAAATAAATGCTGGAAAGAAGGAACGGAGGGTTTGTATAGGGGAAAAGAAGCATGCTGCTGGGATAGAAGGGAATCAAGGCTCGTTCGTGGATGCTGTGTATTGCGATTTTCCATTTGTACGCTGTATCAAGAACTGCAAATGCAAACCGTTATTGGAAAGATTTTGGCCATTCCTGGGACTTGTGAGCTGTTACAGACAACTATTTTACATGTTAGAGACGCCTTATGAATGGGGTTCCCCAGTGGTATGAGGCGCGATGTGTGTGAAGCTTGGGCGTAACAAGGAGGGAACGATGATGATCGACAGATCCAAAGACACTTATTGAAGTGGTCGTACGACGACTTAAAAGATTGTCTCATTGCCAACCCTCTTTCATTCGTACTTCTTGAATAAAGGACGGGGAGGGACATAGGTTTGGATCTGGTGCACACAAGCCCATGATCTCAATCAATGGACAAACGAGATCTACAATTTTGAGCCTGAGTTTACAGTTTGGGGGATCAATCAATTCATGTTGGCTTCTCGTCATGCTGAATAGTTCTTTTAAGTGAATGGTGGTGGAAGAAAGTGAAGTATAAGATCGAAGTTTTCATCTGATAATTATGCGTCCTCCCTGAACCCATCGACACTAAACTTCCGTCTCTCAGCCTATTGTCCTCAACAAGATATCACTTTTTGCAACCACAATAAGACATTCCAACCTCCATTGACCTCTTACATGCATCATCTCTCATGCACTGATTACAGTTGTCGAAAATCCCTACCTTCTCACATTCCTAAAACATTTAACAGAAGCAATTCAAATTACTGGGAGCGACTTGACCCAAGTATTCTCTTTTGGCAGTCAGCTGGTTCCTTTTCTCGACCCTGAGATTTCTATCATCGACTAGACAAAGACCAACAATTCACTCGATAAACTTTGTTTCTTGTTACGGGTTGAGGTTTTCTTCTCTCGAGCCCGGGATTTCTACCATCGATCCAGCAAATATAAAGGCTGCACTTACAAAAACTCAGAAAGACTTTCCGGGGCCACATTCTATCATCGACAAATACTGAACACTCCTCTCAACCATTAGAACAACTTCTACACAGGTACGAGGAGCTTCGTGGTCTTACTACGCAGAATTTGGTCATTGACATCACAACTAGAGCTTTCCTGTTGTGCTGCTAGGACAGTATCTTGATTGAGGATTTATACATTTCAACAATACACAAGAGTATCAGCTCATAAAGAGTTGCCCAACGAACCTTGGAAACAACAGTCAAACAATACCCGTGTACGCTTCTAATTCCTTGCAGAGTCATGGTTGACTTGGACAAGATCGCTCGGGATATGGGACTGGGGGAGTTCGAGGAATACGAGGCAAAGCCATCTTTCAACAAGACTCACAGCAGTACTTGGTCCCAACGGCATATAGCAAAGCTAGAGTCACCGCCACTTACGACTAACGGCAGCTCGGGGGAGGACAGTACCAGACAATCCAAATCTCATAGCTCTCATCATGTCTCCAACTGGTACAAACAAGACAACAAGGATGAAGTCCGTTTGATGCAGGCTCAGAACGTCTTGGCAGGAGATTCGATCTCCGCACAGGAGAGCAAACTTGTTCACAAGGGCACAGAGGATAACCACGAGATCCAATCCAGCCGCCCCAGAGAACCACGAAGTAAAAGTTTGTTCGGACTCAAGAAGAGTGGCGGCAGAGATAAGCCTCTGAAAGAAACCAATGGTAAGCGAGGTTTGGGCGTGGACGACCTCATGAAATTGCAACCTCCACAAGGCCACCACAACTCCATCTTGACAGCCTCCGCAACCAACAACAGACGTGCTGTTCACGATTCGAATGCGGTCTACGGACGAACAAGACGTCAATCTTCTCGAGCGCGTTATGCGCAGACCGAGGTAGGGCATGAAGGCCGAACAATGTCAGGAAGGAGCCCTGGAATTCTGCCAAAGCAAACGGGCAGCTCTCCCAGCAGAGATATCAGTCCTCACACGGAGATCACCGATGCTCCACCATCATCTCTCACTCTTGGAGGGAATAAGTTGGAGATAGCAGATTCTCAGGACGCATTGCAGAGGGAACTCGTGAGTCTATTCCTCAAGCCGGCGAGGCTGTGGTTGGAAGGCTCGGCTACAGTAGGGTGGTCCCGCAATCTGATCGTCGCTAACATCATGGCTAGGATAACGAGATAGAAATTGTCGAGAGCTCGAGGCGGATCAAACCCACGACGAGGGCAGGTCTGAGACAACATAACACCGAGACAGAGGCCGGAAAATCTGCGCAGTGTGTTGCCCTCGAAGCAAACGACTATTTGCAGAGTTTCTAACGCTTGGGTAGGGATGAGAAGTATTACGCCTACGATATCCATGATGATTCACACAACCTCAAAGATTCAAACGAGAACAAAGACGCGCCGAAGAAGCGAAGCTCTTGGTAAGTGCAGGAGTATGAGCTGGTGAAGCTGGTCGTATTGACATCGCCGTGCTAGGGCTGCACTGGATCGATTCTACTCCCCCGCCAACTCTATGCCAGACTACGGGTACCTCGATTGCTATTACTTTGAAAGACCACCTACTGATTATATTACCTCCAGGGCACCCGCAGACTCTAAACCTGTAGCAGCAAAACGACCAGGAACGAGCGCTATGGTAAGTTCCCCCCGCTGTAGATGTTCCTACTATATTAACTCCCCGCAGCCGAGTTACTTAGGAGGTCCCAGACCACGCAACACTCTTGCAAACAATTCGCAACATAATCCCAACCCGGCGTTCAAACAAAAACGGCCCCGACCGCAGCGGTTTGATCTGCATGCGGACTATGACGGGCGATCCGAATTGTACTCCAACAAGAGACAGAGGTCGGACGATGGGTCTGTATCTCGCAATCAAAAACACAAGGAGGTTATCGATCTCGAAGCACAACCACCACTCCAAAAAGATGCGCCATCTGCTAGGTCTTCGCAGGGTCAGATTCATAACGGGCAGCGGAGAAAGGGAGTTTCCGAATTCAATGCTGTGGAGGACGGGATCCGTCTAAGTAAAACTCGGAGGAGGAACAACGGTACTGCAAATGGCCAGATATCAAAGACTGCCTCGCTACAGCAACAGATGAGCTCCGAAAGCCCAAGGCGTATTACCTTCAAGCATGGCGAAGCTATCAATGGACACGACGGAGAAGATCCCAATGATCCTATCACCGATAGCCCCGTCCCTTTGCAAAGTTCTTCGTTTGCAGTAGTTATCACGACGTCTTCTCATAAAGAGTCTGCCAATCGCGAGGTTGTGCGAGAGAAAACGGATATGGAACCTGGGGATCAAACAACAGTTCAGAAATATGCCGATATTGCCTCTCCTTACTTCTCTGGAAATAACAAAGGCCGAAAGAGAGGAAGCTCTTCAATTTCCGATCCTGATGCGGAAGCGAAAGCACTCGTCCACATCGAACCAGGTCAACTTACGAGGGAGAGAAACGAAGTGTCGAGCAAGAAACGGAAGACCCGTGGTTCATATGGCAGCCCTGATGAGTTGTCTGCAGATATTTCTAGCTCCTCAAACCTCAAGACCGCAAGCACCCTCCAGATGGCACGAAAACTTCTTTCCGCAAATCAGAGCCAAAGAAAGAATTCGTTGTCCAGACCAGCAGCGATAAGTCAAGACGACCAAAGTTCTGATGAATACAAGAACGACCGTAAGAAAGCAGACATGATTGTCACCAAATTTCCGAATTCGAGGGCAAAGAAGAATGTTGAGAAAGGTCACTTTCAGGTCACGCAGGTCTTTACAGAGCGCAGCATTTGGTTAACGAACGGCGATGCCGACCCATGGTTGCTTGTGCACAATCCGGGGGACAGAAAATTAAACTTCTCTCGCGGTAAAAATTCTCCCGTGGGGGATCTGGAACTGGTGCCAAGCAGCTTTAGTAGGATTCTTTACAACGACGAGAATGGGAAGGTGCACATCTGCAAGTCTATAGACTCGACGGCTAACATGGCCTCCAAAATTTGTTTGGAGTTGCGTAACGCTGGCCAGAGTGATGATTTCTGCCAGAGCATGAAGAAAATGGTGCCAGGCATCAGTTTGATTCAGAAACCTACGTTAGTATACATGCTCCGATACGTAACTATTTCTGACCCTCTTACGGATAGTTCGAATCTGAACGGAATTTTTAACAATGCTCTAAAAACGGCGCAGGCCCTGCAGAGCCAGGAGCCAAACGATCTTCGACAGTCGCAGCAAAAGACCATGGCAAGACTGTCTAAAAGCTTCGACAAGGCTCAAGAATCCAAACCCGTTGTCCGCAAGAAGATGAGCGCACAAATGGAGCGCGAGGAGAGTGCTTCTGGGTTTCTCGGTCCGGATAGAAATGAACCCCGAGACAGACGGAGTACGCGCTCAAGAATGGACGCCGATATCGAAGAACCTCGCCGCAAGTCAAATATCAAAATAATGGGTGCGTCTGACTTCTATGGTAAAGGCGGTCCAATTACCAACTTGGACAATCCTCACTCAACCCGTTCAAGAAATACAAGCAGAGAACTTGCACCTCGACCATCATCCAAAGTGCGGTCTCCCAGCCCCGATCGATGGACAAAACTACATCCGAACTGGGCGAAGCAATTCAACTGGCAAAGTTCCATTATCTATCCCAAGGAAGGCAAAAATAAAGCTACTGTTGATAAGGAAGACATTGAGCGCCTCGACGAAGGCCAATACTTGAACGATAACCTCATCATGTTCTACTTGCTTATACTTGAAGAAAGGCTTGCAAAGCAAAACCCAGAAATGTCGAAGCGTGTCTACTTCTATAACACCTTCTTCTACCAGAGGCTGTCCTCACCGTCGAAGGGCAGACGTGGCATCAACTACGAGGCTGTTGAGCGATGGACCTCCAAGGTAAAGTTACTGTCCTACGATTATATAATCGTTCCTGTCAATGAGCATAATCATTGGTATGTTGCAATTATTTACAACGCACCAAAGCTTGTCAACCCCGACAAAGACGTCATTGAGCTTTCACAGCCACAGGAGAGAAGTGACGACGCAAAGACTCTCAAATCAAGCACAGCAATTGTACATGAGTCAACGACTGCTTCGTCTTTGCACTCTTCTGAACTAAGCTCCGTACAAGCTATCGTCAGCGACTCTTTGAGGGAGATGTCCTCGGGACAGCCTGAGAAGGGGCTGTTGGATGCTGATCCAGTGTGCTCTATACCAGTCGAGACTACAAAGAAAGGGGGAGTCCTCAGTTCTCTTGTCGGACCAGAACCTCAATCAAACAAGGATCATAAGGCTGAAGAAGCTGCAACAATCGATATCACAGAAAAAACGAAGGTCGCATCGCCAGCCAGACGGGGCAAAAAGAAATCACACACACCAGCGGTCCGTAAATTCAGTCCACAGGAACCGAGAATCATAACTCTCGATTCGTTAGGAATGCAACACTCTGCCACTTGCACCAACTTGAGAGACTACTTGGTAGCAGAAGGAAAGGCAAAACTGAACGTCGACATTGATCCACCTCGGGCGCTCGGTATGACGGCTTCAAGCATCCCCAAACAAAAGAACTTTTGCGACTGTGGACTGTATCTGCTGAGCTATGTTGAGGAATTTCTGAAGAATCCCGACATCTTCACAGAGAATCTCCTTGCGAAACTTGATATGGAGGCCGAACATAAATTCAAAAAGGCTTCAGACATGCGAAACGAAATCAGAGAACTGATTTTCAAGCTACAGGAGGAACAGTTGGCCGAGAAGGCGGAGAAGAATCTTGCGAAACAAAAGGGTGGCAAAGGGAAGAAGGCCATGAAAGCTGAAGGGGCAGTATCTACCACTGTGGAGCCCGGCTCTAGAGAGACATCGGACGACACTCGCCCATCAATTGATCCAGAATGTTGGAAGCCAAAGGTGTTATCCGTACCGCCAGAATCTTCCGAGAGACCGGCTGGCCTGGAGGTAGCAGAACAATCACCAAAAGCTGAATATCATACACCAGAGCTAATGGCACATCCATCTGAGTTGGGAAGACGAGACGAACCGGAGGACTCTGCCACTACGCCAAGAAGAATATCCCGGAAAGCTGTTACCGTGAATGATGAAGCGGACAAAATCCCCGCTGTGCTCAACTCAGAGGATCATTCCATCAGCCTCGGTGGTCGTATTTCACGCGTTGTGGAAACCTTTACCGGGCATCGCAATGTCTTCAAGAATTACGACTTGTCAAAGCCTGGGGCATCTCGCACTAATGCCTTGGAAGTTGAGGACGATTCTCAGCTTGCAGATCGTCAGGCTACCCAGCGCATCTCTGATCGTACGAACCCATCGACGCAACCACGCAGTGACCTTATTTCTCCATCTCCAGAGGTGGAAGAGGTAGAAAACGCACTAACCTCCCCTCACCATCGCCCATCAACTCCACATCCGCGAACAATAGCACTTCCTTCATTAGAAAATGAAACCGACGAGGCGGACAGGAACTCTGGTGCGTCGCCACAAAGTAACGACAAGACACCTAGTAACAGCCCACCTTTGGAATCTCCCGCAAAACTCTCATCCCCGGAGCTGGAACCTATTGTTGTGGATATTACTGATGATGAGTCAAAAGAAGACCATGACCAAGAAATGCTTCTTTCACAAGAACCACCGCAAGCACCACCGTTCCTACCTGATTCCTCCTCGCCTGTCAGCCCTCCCACCAAGCGCCAGGCCATTACGCCACAGAGGGCAAGCAATCGTAAGACAGAAACTCCAAGGCGGTCAGACAAACCTGCCAATAGCCGGCAACGCTCACTGGAGTTCGTAGCAAGAGACGCTTCTGACAACGCCGTTATTGGAAGAGGGCTTACGGGAGGAACTCACAAAAGATTTCAAAAGTGACACATTTCGGACATGACCTTCTCCCGACAGCCACACTTTCGCCGAGGAGGGATAAAGTGCGAGTGTATCTCCCTCGTCAGGTCATCATGGATCTCATCGACCTTTGAGAGTTGCTAGTGAGAAGCTACAAGTCGGCTCCACTCTCCACACACAACTTACACTGCCCGACACCTTTCGTAGCGATGTCCGAGTTTTTATTTTCCTTCTTCTCTTGTTTTAGCATAGCATAGGCGTTCGGAACTGCTCACAAAAGGCTGCATTTGTCGCCGAGTCTTCGCTCTCAAGTCGTCGATACCACATGGGAGTCTATTCCCAGCATGCATTGGAGTTAGACGGAGTCTTGCAGGATTTCAATGGAATGGAGCGGAAGACATACTGGACACGATTGTATATGAGAAAAATACTCTAGCTACTTGCTACACACATGATATTAAGACCCATGAACCATTGCCCCTTCCTTATTGACCTTGCGGTACCTGTCCCTATTCGTTCTCTGATCTGAACGGAAACCCTTTGCAGTCAATGCGTAACTTCAGTTATCTATTTGTTCTTCGGTAGGTTTGATTGACTATCATATTAACGCAAGCGCATCCATTCATTCCAATGCAGACAGTACTTAATTTATGGCAAGTAGGCGTTATACATCACTATAGATAATCATCGCCATTGAATTTCAGTGCCATCCTTCGGCGACTGGTGCGCCCTTCCCTTTTGATTTCACGCAAGAACAGTTTCCAACCATTGATATACTGCTGAATTTGCGAGATGATAGCCTATGTGAAGAGCATTTGAGACACGCCTCACGCTTCTCTATTGTTTTAGCTTGCCTTGCTACCTTGTGAGTTCCGTGCTTCATCAGCAGCATTGAATTCCAATTGCCATGGAGCCATCATGAGTTCCCTGAAAAAGAGGAAACTGAATCTACCGGGCGTTATAGTCTCGTAATTTGATGGGAAACCTGTTAATGATGTGACAGTGATCCAGCAGACACGTAGTCCCAGCGTTGATTGACTCGAGGGCACCACCGTAGTTTCCCAAGTACGCATCTTCTGGGGTGTAACAGGAGCCGTAAACATTACGGATCTTCACGAAGTAATCAAAAAGGGTGTCGTTAGACGTAATAGTCCGAAGTTGTGTCTGCCATGTCTGTTGCTGTGTGTCGAATCGTCGATGAAACCAGGGGAGACGATGCAATTGGTGGCATCGATGATTGAGACGGAAAGATCGGTCGTAATGTTTGGTCCGACTTGGATGATTTTCGAGTCTTTTATCAACACGTCACAGTTCTCTTGCACGCCAATGGAGGCATTCATCGAGACCACTGTGCCATTGCGAATGAGATACGCTTGACTCATAGTGAAGAGGAGAGAACTCTGCAGAAATAGGAAGGATGACTTGGACAACCTCAAAATCAGCGTTGAGAATGAATACAAGGCTGGTAGATATGATAATATGATCTTGGCAAGGGGATGTCAAGATATATCAAAGAAACGTAAGGGTATTTAGAGAGCACAAATGGCAGGAAATAGCCAGAAGGAGCTGGGAATAGCAAGAAACATCAAAATACTAGGTTAAGAAGGTAGAGCACTCATGTGCGAGGATACAACGAAGTCAGGAGATCCTGGAGAACTGCGGGGATGCGAGGGGCTCCTTGGAGTTCTGCATGCTATCGGTAAACCACTTTCTTTTCCTGATACGGCTGGTCCAGTAAAATCCACCAAGTCCCACGCCTTCTCACCTATCGCCATCTTCTACCGGACTCACTTTCCATTGCCGCGTGCCGGGGAATATCGGTAGTTTTGTGTATATACTTTGATATCTGTTGGTGGATGAGAATTCCTTCTACTGGCTTGTACCTTCCCATTGAGTTTAGGCAGTCACGTGTATTTGACTGGCCGCAAGTAAATCTTTGGATCTTAAATCAAGATTTACCACTTGTTTTCTCACATACAACTAGTATTGTATTCAATATAACTCAAATAAAAAGCTACTGAGCTTATTGTTCTACCCCCTTGAACCACGACCTCCAATCGCAACTCATCAAAGTCTGGAGTGGTGCTCTAGTAGTTCTAGCTTTGAATGAGCACCAAGATCATCAAATGGCCTCCATGTCTTTATACCGCCAGAGGTCCGGCTAGTGAATCATCAACGTATGCTGTATTAAGTCAAGAGAGATCTGAAGTTAGACTGTTCCCTATTCAGGTTCCCTTTTGACTCACTTTCTCCACTTCAACCCTGCTCAATTCAGCTTTAGCACCAGATATTCGACGAGATACTTCTTCAGTTCTCTCTCCACGACCCAAAATAATCCACATCTACTGAACCCCTCGATATCTCACTACCCGTGCCGAAGCGTATAAGTATAAAACGCACCACCGCCCAAAGACTTTCTTTCCAACGCACGCAAGAAGGGGGTTGCTAAAGCTTCAAGGAAGGCCTCGTTAAGCGCCTGCGGCGAGTGCGTAGAATATATTACTTTAGAAGCCGATTCCCTCGTAGAACAGGTATCGCAGCAATTTGGAGTCATGGACCCGCTTTAAAACTTTTCGGTCTCGACAGCAACAGCGACAGCGACAGCGATCTCGACAGCGACGCCTCAGCTAGCTAGATACCTCCCTCGGCTCTTCAAAGCGAGTAAGAGCTAGATATCCCACAGCGAGAAAATCCATCGTAGATCGTCGTTGATTGAATTGATATAGGCCAGAAATCTGGGATGTTGTTGTGTGGAAACTCCCAATCTCGAAAGCTAGGCACAATATTATATGATTATATCTATCTGACCCTTCATCGTTACCTTTATACCGCGAACCGCTAACGCTAACGCTGACCCTAATCAGATCAGACATCGTTGTTTCATCCACCCTATTTCTAAATCGCCCGTCTAGCTTTTCGAAACTCTTAAGACGGTAAGATCTGTATCATGCATGCGTTGATATATGATTTAAATTGGATATTTCATGTGTAGAGCTTAGAATTCAATTCCCTATCCACTGATGCATGCAAAGACAGGATATAATAACAGACAGACGAGATGTGGGTTTAATCCCTATGCAGCAAAACAAGCGCAATGATAAAACGAATGGAAAGCAGTATCTTGGTACATGATTAGTGATCGGACCTCATTTTCCATTCCAGCATTCAAGTTCCACCACTGTCCCCTCCCGACCAGTGATACTAGTTTTCGCCAATCTCAAACCCCTTCCCCTGGCCTTCACGGATTCGCATATGAGCTTCCATTTGTTGTGATAACTCCATCCGCAGGGCTCGTTGGGCCAGTGGGTCTCTTCGTTCTCAGCGTAAGAGGGAACGGGTACTCATCAGGATCCTCTTCCTCACTATGAAAATGATTAGTCAAGCACTAATCATCTTCATCTCTTGGTTCAACTTACGGCAACTTCCACGCAACGTAGTCCTCGGTGCTCAAGCCCTCTCGTCCTTCTTGTAAACTGGCAAAATCGCCCGGTGTCATCATTCCAGATCTGTCTCTAGGAGACCCAGGAACAGAGAACGGTCGCGAGATCTTCTGCTCCACGCCTGGGATGAAATCGTCTTCCTCCTCGCCGTCGAACGATGCCGGGTATGCTCTGCGGAGAGCCAGTTGGCGAGCCTTGACATACTCCATGCCCATTCTCTTCCAATCCAGAAGATCGCTCAATCGTTCAGTACGGTTTCGTTGGTTGATGCGTTGACGACGCGATTTGGCAGCGAAGTCGAACATGAAGGACGTGAGCTGGTTGACGGAGTCATCGACGCCCTTCATTCTGCGGTCTACGATGTAGATTCCATAATCGGTCGAGTTCTCAATCAATTCCTCCATGTAGCACCCGAAGCCCGACAGGTTTGTTGTAATACTTGGAACACCCATCACAGTACACTCTGCGGGTGTATATCCCCACGGTTCGTAGTATGAGGAGAAAACGCCCAGATGAGTACCACGAACGAACTCGTCGTAGTCCATTGGAAGAACAGGGTTTGCGGAGTTCAGGAATTCAGGGTGGAAGACGATCTTTACTCGGTCTGCGGGGTGATTGAAGAGCTGTACTCGGCGGATCTGGTTCAAGATGGGATCTTCCGAATCGTTTGCCATGTTGTGAGTGACGATCGGAGGGAGGCCGTGTCTCTTCATCGCGAATAACCGTCTGCGAAGTAGGATTCGGTCTTGGCTGGTGATGAGATCCTTGTCGTCAGGCATTGCGTCCCCATCATGCCACTTCAGCGCACGCTCAAAGATGCGCTTTCCAACCCCCCTCTCAATAACATCGACTGTGTCCCGCAACGACTTGATGACTGCTTGCCCTTTCAATGCCTCGACTGTCAATGACTGTGTTTGTGCTGGCATGATAATGAAAGCAACAACAGTCATTTTTGATCCAGAGGACTTTAAACGGTGGTTCAATCTTGCCAACGACTCAATAAACATGTCAACACCCTTATTTCTGTATTCGTATCGTCCAGCAGTGAAGAAGTAGAGTGTATGCTCAGGGTCGAAGTCGTTGTGTCCGTAGAAGTGACCTCGTACAAAATCATGGATTTTCTCCTTGGCCTGTTGATGTAGATTCTGGAACTCGTGCATGGCGGAGAATTTTGTGACATTGAGACCATTGGGGAGAACTCCGTCAGGCTTGCGCTTCAGCAGATGTTCGGATTCGTACGCCGTGATATGGGAAACTGTTGTGAAGACATCGCAGGAGTGAGTAGCTGCTCGCTCAATGCAATATCTGTGGTAAATACCACGCTTTCCAGCTTCCGCATCCACATCGAAGTATTGTAGATTATTATAGAAATCGACGGAACCGGCGCAAAGGTATCGACCGAGAAGAGTGGCATGTGTAGTGAAGATTGTTGTAACATCGATTCGTCGCCTTTTGCACAGGGGAAGAGCGACACCTGATAGCCATTCGTGGAAATGTGCGATGACAGCTTTTTCTTTCTCGTGGGCAACGAACTAAAGGATTAGCTTCTGCGCAAACATAGCGCGTAAAAGGCTCACCTCTCCCAAGAACCATGCGACCAGATACCCAAACACTACGGCCTCGTTTGTCTCGTCGTCTCCAGGAGGAGAAGGTATCCCTGCTGTGTTCCACAGATCTGCCTTCCACTCATCGAGGAACCGGTATGCGGTCTTCGTATCGATCAAGAGGACTCTGGGAGCACCCTCGATTAACCATCTGCCGTATACCATGCCGATTCCTCGCTCTTCCATAGCCTCCATAGTTGCGGCAAGCTGGGGATTTGTGGGAGTAAGGGCCTCTACTTCGACAGCGGCCTGGAATGATCAGCTAACGTCCTAGGCAGTCTGCGCGCTGCGACTTACCGATTGCCTGTTGAGAGGCCCAATAAGGGTGTACCGGTCTCCATACTCTGCTGTTGTGACTGGAGCTTTCGACTTGATGACCGAGTAGATTCCACCAACTTGTGCTGTCAGTTCTGGACTCTATAAGAGAATTGGGCAGCACACACCTCGGTTGGCAACCTCTGTCGCAATCTCAAAGAGATAGTGATTCTTCACATCTCTGTTTGTTTCTGGCATCTTGACGGTGTATGCTTGGCAAAGTGTGGTATGGGCTGATTTGTTGGAGGTACAGTAGGTCGGTTGAAGGTCCGTTCAAGGTGGGACGATGGGCAATCCAAGAAGCGAATTGTCTGGTATCGTAGAGACCTTGAGTGAACAGAGGAGCTGATGTGTGCTCCGGTGCAAGACTCAGACTTGAGTGTTGATCGTGGAGGGAGGGAGGTCGAGTTTGTGTAGCTTTCCCCACACGATGATCAGCATTCCGTTGCTCATACATCAGGTCACCGAGAGTCAACAGAGTGAATACTTACAGTCAATGGAATGGTCTCTGTGAGGGAATGAATGCAGTTGGAGATGAGAATGATCAAGGATTCTCTGGATAATATCGAGAGTTCTATCGACTGGAGAGTCGATGTATGGAGGAGGATATCTGGGAGGGCTCCCTTCTCTCTCTCTCCTCTCTCTCTTTCTCTCGCTTCAATTGGGAAGGCTGGTTCGTCCAAATTTGTCTCGCTGGGCAGCCACCCCTTCTCATTGGCTCAATTGCGACCCCCCGGTCAATGACCTCACTAGTGGCGCAGTCTGGGTGGAAAAGCGTCCATCCCCGACAACCCTCGTCCATCTGTGTGTTGAGCGAAGGAATGTGAAGCCATGGACATTTCGCCAGATGCGGGGTCAATACGGTCAATCCGTCAAATCAAAGACTGTACGGCTATTTGGGGTTGAGATGGGCAACCACTTAAATTATGGTAATCTCAACAAAACCCCGTTCTTTGCCCCCCTCCTGCTCGCCCCTCGCCTCTTCAAAGTACAGTAGAATGAAAGATGGGACAAAAGTGGACGCGGAGATGGATGGCGTGGACCTTCATGCGCTACTGGTACTTAGTCGGCGCGATCACATGATCTTCAAACTCTAGGCGGGGCGGGGCGCGGCGGGGCTCCAAATCTCCCCAATTTCACTAGTTGAACCAAGGAACTCGCCAAGCCTGTATTACGTAACGTGCGTGTATTCGAATATACTCGACTCAAAGGCCTAGAACTGACAACAATGGCCATCAGCGCCTTGCAAAGCTACGAACATAAAAACTAGCAAAGCTTTATGTTTATATTACAGCCAACATTGAGCAACAGGCAATTAATTCCCAAATTCCTCTGATTGGTTCAAGTTGACATTTTCAGACCTTGTTGGAATACTCCTCGAGACTCAATTGAGACTTTGTGTCAAAGATCGAATCAAGAGTCTGGCCTTGACACAACCACTACTTGCCAATGACTGCCGGCGAACTATCTGTTACATCTAAAGCCTCTCCCAATAGGCTCACCGTGGGATGGGCATTAGCCAAGCCTTTCTCGAGCCGTTGCAGTATTCAAGGGAAACCCAACATGGCCTTCAAAACTATCCCACTTGAGAGAGAACAGTCCGTTCAAATCGCCATCCTTCAGGAGCTTACAATCCGCCTTGTGGCCTTTCTCATTCCAGCCAGTGCTCTGACAGGCCTTGTTATGATAAAGTCAACATCCTAACGGGACACGATGGGCTCGGAGGACAGGCTTACCCTATTGCAGTACCAGAAAAGTGAGCACCTGTTACATTTCATCAAGGCAGCCGCCTGCTTATCACAGCCGTGACAGCGTCTCGTACCATTCATCTCATTCGAGAATTGCTGGACCCGGTCACTCAACGCCAGCAAATTGTTTACGGACGACGGGAATATCTGGTGAGAACAAGTTATTAGCATTGCAGACTAAATTTATGGTCTGTGATATCAAGTGACCGTATTACCTTGATACTCCTAGGCTCTTCATGACGGATGCCCGGCTCGGAGAACATGAACGCATGACGCTGCGCGTAGAGAATCGCAACGGTGTACCCCTTCTGAACCCGTGAAGGCTCCAATTCATGGCCCCGTCCGTCCGTGTAGAAGAAGAGCGGGACCGTCGTTCCATTGACATCCTTGATGTCCATCTGCAGACGAGTCATTACACCAAAATCGACGATCTCAGCGAGCAATAACCAATGCCGTCGTGGTCGGTACGTGAAGCCGTCACTGCTGGCGTAGAACTCGGAACTAATATCGTTCTCGTCTGGCAGGCCATCGAAGCCCGGGAACGTCGTCCGGTCGCGAAAGTCGGCCAGCTGTCCGGGTCGTTTTGGCTTCTCCCTCATCCAGAGCCAGTCATCTAAGTCGTCCGCATCGAGTCCGAGAGGAACATCATCCACGGCGGTCTTCCACTTCCTCGATATCCCGTATAACTCGTGCTTTGAGGGGTCCTGCATTAGAGCTCTGTATTGAAGCACTTTAGGGCTATCGTCGCCTTCGAGGACAGTCCATCCATGCACCGCCCGCTCAACAAAAATCTGTGCCCGGGCAAGGTCTCCATGGGCAATGGCGATTTGGGCGGCATCCAGAAATGCCCTTGGCAACCCCACGTCATTCGGCCCTTGTTCGTTATAAAGACGGATCTGTTGCGTAACAAATCGAAGCTTTTGCAATGGCTTCGACAAGATCCCCATCAAGCCACCTCTCGCGATGAGACTATCCAGCTCAAGGATCTCATCCAGCCTTCTATCGCTCTCCCGACTCTGCTCCGGCGGTAAGCTGCACAGACGACAGGAGCAGGTGAACGAGAATTTCTTCCTGAGAGCTTCCTGGCGGGCTTCACGGCTGTCGACAACTCCGAGGTAGTAGATTGTGATCTCCTCGCCTTGCTCGATGTCTCGTAACGCATGCACGGTATGGCGCTTGATGCCCTCGTTCCAGCTTTTCTGGGCGTTGTTGTCGCAGGCGTGATTGATACGACATGCATCAAGAAAGATACCGCCTTCCCTCACATCATCTCCAAAGGGGAGAGCGTTCGTTTGGATGATCCCAAGGTACCGTGAGTCAGGGGGGTCCTTGGCGTATATATTATGCATAGAGAGGAAGGCTTGTTTCTGGTCTGGAGTGAGCGCATCAACTTGCCTGCGTATAGATGCGGTAAGAGTCTGACTTTCAAGCATAGCTTTGGGCACTCTGATGATGGGCTCTTCGGAGAGAATGCGTGTACCTCGAGAGATCTTTCGGGTAGCAACTAGTCCTTTGCCTTTGCCAGGGACCTCCTGGAGGGTATACGCTATGTCACTCCCTAAACTCGACATCGTTGCGTATTGTCTTTCAATTCGATTCCACACTGGACTTGAAGTGACCTCACGTCCTATCCTGTGCTGCTGAGAATGAAAAGTTTGAAGATAGGTCCCTAGAGTGTAGGATGGACCTAACCTATAACCTTCCCTTCACTGATCCAGTATCTCCTCTAAGAAACCTGCATAACGCACTCAAGCAAACGATTGGCTTAATGTAATGCGCCGATCCATTTGCACTGTGATAAGAGGGCGCTCCCCGTCTTTCCAAACGGAATTCTGGCAAGCTGATGTGTCACAGGGCCATTGGACGGGATAGTAGACTCGCCGTTGTACGACTTCGCCGTGCCGATATTCCACGGCTTCAGACCGTGGACAATAAGTCGGTCGCCCGATATAGAGCCCGGCTCGATAGATTCAGTTACTAGGACTGTCTCCAACGCAGCAGGAAGCCGTTGCCCTGAGGGTTGCATGTGGGAGTATCACATGACCTGTCGTGATTCTAATTGCAAATATAAACATTACAGGCCCGGCTGCAGATAGTGACGGAGTAGTATTGGACCAATTATCAGTCTCGCCCGGGCGTTTGTTTATGTACAATCCGCTGGATGGATTTCCATGGTGGCTAGCCTGTTGTTTAACTCGAATTGATGTTTTTGAATTTAGTCCTATCTTCCATTTCTCGGTCTGACTTTTGATCGAGATGGTAAAGTCCCGTTCAACTGGCCTAGTCTCTTGTCCCGCAAATTCTGGCAGATATTCCAGGCGTGGACAGCATCAGAATGAGTTCAACTGAAATGATTGGCGGGTCTAATTTGAGCGAGCAAGCTTGCTCCTTTGTTGAACACTCAATCTTTATCTTGGATCTCGGGTACTCTCTACCCAGAAGTGATTGGTATTCAAACAAAGACAAGGCTTCGGTAAAAAGTTGATCTTCTGTGGAAGGAAAAAGTGGCGACTGTTTTATCTTTTCGTCCCCGGAATCACCGACATTGCTCTTCCCTAAGGCAAATATACCCAGCACTATCTCTGAAATACTCTAAGAGAGGGCTTCCTCTACAGGAGGATGTTCGACGCAGAAGTCCGGGAAATCTAGCAACGGGCTTTCATTGTTGCGTCAATATTATGGTTTCACGCACTTTCAAAGATCATCAAAACTCTGTTCTAGGCTCACCTCGCAATGTGCTGACCTTTCTTCATGCTGATCTTTCTTTAGATTAACAAAGAAACAATGTTAAGTACAATGCCTCTCTCTCACACACAGGCATCTTGGCCAACAAAGGGTTCTTTATCGGCTGCCGAGCATTCATAAAGGTACGCTATTCACAATAATTTCCCCTAGCCTATATAACAATTACATTGTCTTCCTACCTTTCGCTTTCTAACTTCTAAGACTTCCAAAATATTACTTTCCAGACTATACTGTACAACACGGCGAATCCGATCACGCAAGCTTCTACGCAACTGGATATAATTACTCGAACAAATACAGAACCTTTATTCACTAGAATGAACAGCGATAGAGGTGGACGAGGTGGAGGAGGACGACGAGGACGAGGTGGCGGAGAACAAGGCGGAGGAGGACGAGGTGGCGGAGGACGTGGTGGTGGCAGTAATAGAGGTGGAGGCTTCAACTCGGGAGGCAATAGTTCGAGGGGAGGGGGAAGCAATAGAGGAAGAGGCAACCAGGGCAATGACAACGAGATAAATCGTTGGTGCAAACATTGTAAGAACCCAAGCCACTGGACAAGTGACTGTACGAGCCACAGCAACAACCACAATAACAACAAGCAGAATGAAAACGCCAATGGAGGCGGCAGAGGCAAGAAAAACACTGGAAACTTTCATTGCGATTTCTGCGGCGTAAATGGCCACCCGACAAACCGTTGTATGAATCCTGCTAATTCTGACAGCGAAAACCACAATGGTGCCAAGGTAAGGTGGAAACAGGAAGGCCAAGATTTGCCTTTCTGTACCATCTGTAATTGGGTAAAGCATGCTACAGAAAACTGCCACAAGAACAAGGACAAAGGGGATGCCATGGATTGGACCTCCGACAGCCAAAACAATAATGGGGAAAGTAGTAACAGACCAGGGAAGCAGATGTATTGCTGGGGCTGTCAATCAAATACTCACAACCATGAAGACTGCGCTTGGAACCAAAACAAGGGAAAGGCCAATTCCAAAAATCAATTCGACTGCGAATGGTGCGGTACAAGCCCACACTCGGTGGGAGGGCATCAACCTCAAGAATGTGTTCGAAATCCTACAAACGGAATGCACAATAAGAGGAAAGCCTTTGGAGAGATGAGTGCACGAGAGGCCAGCGCACTCGCTTTCCAGCAGGGCGATTTCACCCAAAAACCACCCTTCGGTTCGACAGTCGCCAATCAGTATTATGATGAGCAGCGCAACAGATTGAATCGCCGCTGCAAATATTGCCGACAGTGGCACATGGACGAGAAATGCAAACCGTCGGTCAAGAAGTCGGATGAGGACACGTCAATACCCAATACCGAATTCCGCGGTGCACCAGTCTTACCCGACGTGGAGAGAAGTGGAATGAAATGGCCATGCCCGAAATCCGGGCAGTATTTCGATGTAGACATAGGAGGAGATGTTATCATGCTTGAATTGGCGGAAGACATGCTCCCACAGGTCTATCTCTACCGAGAATGGGTCTTCCAGGCCTTTGCCCACAGACAGCCTAAGAATTGGCACCATAACCTTCCCAACATATTGCCATATGGTACAGGCCATATCCTATGAACTGGAGTCCCGGAAAGTTGTTGATAGAAACTAACAACAATGCCTCCTTTTTCGATAACTTTATACACCACTAGGTAGGTAAAGGTAACAAGGTAAGTAAAGGTATTTCGTATTTTTCTCCATTTCCGCAGGCGTCCTCATATCTTAAGTTTATTCTCTTTTATGCCGTTGTGCAAGAAAATTGGTAATGTCCATCCTGCGTCGAGAGACGCACTCTAATGAAACAAACTATTAGTCCTTTGCATTCAATTTACTCTGGGGGCGTCAATTCGTAATATAATAGAATCCTTCGAACTACAGTACCACCTCATGCTCTTTGCGCCTTTTCAACTCTTATGCATTATTCATTCTTCCCCAGAAACTATCCCAGGTCCCAAGTGTAGAAGACTAATGTCACACCTATAGCTCGCCCGACTCTTCATTCGTTGATTTATCTCATGGAAGAGTTGGAATGTACTGAGAATTGGGAGCTACTTGCCCCTTCAATATATGACCCGCTCACCCATCTTAAAAGTAGCAGAAACTAAATAAAATACAAGTTCGAAACATAGCAAGATTGGCCAATGCAACAACTCGTGCCGACAGCTAGAACCCTCACCATCCCTCCGATCAATGCGTATCCCAAGGATCCGGTAGGGCTACACAGTGAATCTACAGGACGGTAGAAACATGTCGTGAAGCGGATGAAAAGCAGTGCGGCTTATCTGGGACCAAGTCTCTAGCACTCCTTGTCAGGCAAGAGGAGTACGCTTTCCCGACACCAAGCTTGCTGAGCCTACACCTGTTGCTAGCGTTGACATAATAGCCTTTGAGGCTGGAAAGCTCACGAAATAGAAAAAACCTGCGTGCTCAATTTTAGAAGCGTCAATAAAGACATTGTGAAAAAAAACCCTGTACAGAGCGGGTTCGCGTCTTTCAGTCAGAATATCATTAGCCAGTATAGAACGATGGGGGATGAAGGCACTCTACCTGGACAAAACTCAGTGATGTACTGAAGCCCTCCTACTTTTACCCCCGACTATCGTCGCATTAACCTAAGTGGAAGATCAGGGTGAGTCGTAGCTGCTTGATGGTATTCCATGGTGTTCATTGACGTCCATATATTTAGATAGTAAATGATGTCCAAAGCTAGCATCATGAGATCAATGCCCTTATATTGACTCAACTTAAACAACGGAGCAGAGGAGCCGCTCGCTCGAAGCCCCTACGTATGATACAGCCACGGCCCATCATTTCAAACCCACGAGAAAAGAAGTCGCCACCCTAGCCAACCATAATGTCATGTCGATGTCGCTTTACCAACCAATGCAGCCCAAAATAATGTACAAATATGTTTTTTGCCCAACCAACCCGAAGTCCATGCTTCAATATCTTAGGACGGCCAAGACAGATTATGAACTTTGCTTCTTATCGGAAGGTGTAGAGGAGTGATCGCCATTACGAGTGGTTGTAGAGGAGTGGTTGTGTTGGTTCGATTTATCCTTACGAGCTTCGTCGATTTCGCGACGTTGCTGGAGTGAGGAGTCGTGGGATTTCCATTCGACTTTAGTATCTGGAGGAAAGGCGAGGATCCGCTTCATTGTTTCCCTAATACTAGATTAGTAGATATCATTTTTGCGGATAGAGAGGTACGTACTTGATCTTGAGAACCCTTCCACTGTCGTCACGGGTCCAGATACTCAAGATGTCCTCGCCGTTTCTAACACTCAAAACCGCACCGCAGACTTCATCGCTCGTATCTGCGAACTGATCTCCGACAATAGCCAAGACCAAGTCCTCCCAGTAGCGATCTGCAACTCCCTTCTTCAATCGTACAATCCACTTACCCCCTTTCTTATTATCGTCGTCCTCCCAGATCGGTCTGATGCCCTTCTTGAACAGATGATAGTCGGAAACTAGAGGTAAAGAGGACGGGCGCTTCAAGTGCTTGTATACCTGGAAGAAATCCTCGGCCGTAGAGAATGCTGCCATTGGATGCAAAGTCTTCTCATATTCCACAAAGCCATTTGACTTCGAGATTGGTGGTCGGAACCAGAACACCCAGCTATGTCTCAACGGATGTAATGGTGGAGGAGTGGCGGTCTTTGAGTCGGAAAGAGGAGCCTTTGAATCGGTGAGGGAGGTCTTGGAGACCTTTGTGCCCAAGTCTCGGAACGGCTTCTCCACCATGGGAGTCTTGGTGCCTCCTCCAGCTACAGCGCCAAAGTCTGAGGCTCCACCTGGGGTCCTTGGAGTCTTCGCAGAGCCAAAGGATGCGAATGCGCCAGATCCTAGGCCAAATGCACTCGATGCGCCGGCGGTAGGAGAGGCGATAGCCGTGGAAGGGGACATGGTGTTGAAAGGATTTTTGTTGCCATGGGATGAGCTGTCTCCATGTCTCCTCCCCATAGAGTAGTTTCGTGTTGGATGATCATTGGAAGGAGGTCCGCCGTTCGTGCTTGTCGTTCCTGTTGAGAGAGAGAGCTTGCTGCTATAGGTAGCACAGTTAGTGAATGCGCTCGTGACTGTTGAATGATGCGACCTACTTCGAACGGCGGGACCAAATAGTATCCATTACAAGGGAAAGGGTCGGTTTGAGGCTGAAAGAAGAGCTTTGAACACTCCCAGGCTTTTTGAGGTAGAGCTTCCAGAAGCTGGTCGGTGAGATCCAACAAGAGCTGTAGTCGTCCAAGGGATGACAGGCGAATAGTTTTGAGGCTCAAATGGGTATTGTAAGGGCGCAGTAGATTGTGCAATACCTTGCAGATGCTATGATTGATGTACGATGGTATGTATTTGGTGTCTGGTATTCAATTCGTGGTCAGAGGCATTGTGGTGATTGTTTCGTTCGATGCTTTGAAGACCTGCAATGCAGAGCGGCGGGGCGTAAGAGGCTGCCACTGGCCTCGCTTAAACTCCTTAGCTTGAAAGCGTTTGGTATATTTTGGAGCTTCGAAATTTCTTCTTCTCTTCTTCAACAGCAAGACCTCCAACTCAAATCTTCGACAGTTTGAATCAATTCTACTCAGCTGGCGACTCCGATGCGTGGTCAAGATTATATATCCTCTATAAAACCATCGTCTCGAGGGCCGCTCGCTCGGCTGCCATGACCGGATGATGACCTAATGATGGGAACATATGCTTTACAAGACCCGTCTCTCAGTGAAACTGACCTAGAGGGTAAGCGGATTTCTGCTTGGTCCTTTCGCTCTTCATGTGATGAGATATATAACTCTGGTAATATGATTTAACCGGCATGCGTTGCATGTTTCTGGTCAAGCTTGAGATTCTTTTATGGCTTTTCTGATGATTTACAGAGTCTTATGAGAAGACCACCGGTTCAATCGAGCTTTACTGATGTGTTCTTTGACTGTCACAGATGACCTTCCTAGCATGAATTGCATACTGAAGTATATACCTCAAGTCTATAATACCCCTGAGTGCAACGCGGCGTGCGCAGTCATTTGGGAACGGCACGTGAGCTTATTTGGTAAGATTTAGGATGAGGATGCCATGACGGGATTGAGCAATGGCGTTATAGCAGGATTACACGGGTCAATGAGATCTTCTGTTTACATTCGTTCCTCAGTCTTTTCATTCAGCCATGCCGCTCCTCTGGCCATCTTCACAGTCTTGGGGATACTCTGCCTCCAAGAACAGAGCTCAAGCGCTGGACAAAGTACTTTGTCCTGTATCTTGCGCTCACTTACTCTAACACTTATGACTGGGACTAGCAAAGAAGAGAAATCTCCCAAAGTGGTGGCTTTTTTATTTCATATCACCTCAACACTTTGCAATTAGGTGCGACCCGTCATTAGATTTATTAGTCGAGAAATGCATCTACAGTTTGTGTGCATTATTCAACCTCGACAACTAAATTCGATCCTTTGCACAGTGGCATCGCTCTCATCGCTCTTCCTCATCAAGGACTTCGCCCATTCCCAGCGTTTTCCGTTTACCCTTCTTGTCCAACTTCACAGCGTTCAGAGTTGAGCTTGGGAGGCATCATCCGTAAATGTCCCACATTTTATCCGCCTCGATTGATTATTGATTTCCATCCTTAGTCCAGGAACGAAGGGAAAATTGGGTGTCGAGTAGGTAGTCTGGGTATGGGCTGAAGAAAGTATCGCATTTGGACATGTGTTTGAGATTCTCGGAGATGTCCATTGAGGTGTGATCGCAAAATAGACATTGTAATAATTGGTATGATGAGATGGAGATAGAATCCAGCTCAGCATTATCAATTGACACCCAGCCAGTTCCTGAGCTTGTTCATAGATCTACCATGACTTGTAGGTGGGAGAAGGTACACGTGACAACCAATAATTGTGATTTTAAAAGTTGTCCGATGAAAGAAAGTAAATGCCGCGATTGATTTGTGATTCAGGGCGAAAATACACATCCCATTGACAACTCATTGTACTGGAAGACTTTCAGTTGAGTGCACTTCTCATCGCTACCCCTCAGGCAAAGCGAGGTTCTTGTAGGCAGTAGGTTGAGTCATCTCAGCATTTCGACTCATCAGGCGCAGCACATCCAGCTGCATATATTCCATGATTCATCTATCCAACTTCCACCACCGCCTGCTACTTGATGTGTTTCCTCCCGCTGGATTACGACTGTGGATGGTTTATACGAGTGTACCGAAAAGGATGGAGGGTGTATTTTCTATTGCGCAACCCCGAGCCCCGTAGCCCCAGCCACGCAGCAGGTCAGGACATCCTCCTCGCTGGATTTGAGCTGTCTTACACCTCAGAGTTGAGATGCATATCGTTATCATGGCCAAGCCAGTAAGGGAAGTGACAAGTGGTAGCTGAAATACAGGACTGGTGAGAGGAAATCTGCCGGGCACAGCCTCCTCAATTACTTCGAATGATACAAGCGAAGAATTCTTGGCATGTTTTTATTTCTAGTTGAGTCGCATGTTCGTCATACATCATAGGATCAATTTGAGGCCATTCGTCCTTTCAGGCTGCGACATCTGTTCCGTCATCGCCGGCACCATCCGACTGGTACCCGGTTGGGACGAGAATAATGGATTTGTCTCCAGTGATAGGTTGCACGTCGGCGATGCGAGGGGGCTATAGTATCTATGTAATAGCTCAACAGTCAAGACGGCGATCAGAGTTTCCTAGTTTCGACGTCCAATATTATTTAATGCGGCTTTTAGGTACTACGTTAAAGGGAGTTGAAACTTGAGACAATGGAATGATTGTGGGTACGAATACTCTGGTCATCATAATTAACAGGAGGTACGGGTAATAAGCAAGACTTATTTAAGACAATTAATTTTTAGCGCTCAAACGTGGACAATATCAAGATTGTTGTGTCACGTCACTCCAAAATCTGAGCTGTGAAATGACTGACTCCACTCATATCCAATATCCGCATTCAGAACAGCCGTCCAGTCAACGCCCAACTCCGCCTCAGTCAAATAGTCACCCATGTAGTTCTGACTGAACGGCACAAAGGAGTCTGTGCTGAACTCTACCATGTTCGAAAACATATCCTGCTCATCCCAACCTCCCAATTTCACGTCTGCCGGAGGTGGAGCAGCCTTCCTCACCTGACTGATCCTAACTTTCCCAAAATACGGGATGACAGCCTCGTAGGTCTCAGGACCATCATAGATACCCTGATGTGCTGCAGACAGATACTCAAGCAGAGTCGCAGCTTGACTAGCGACCTTACATTCCATTGTTGTCCCGACGTGCAGTAGATTCTGCGTGATATCATGGACTCGCTCCCAGTCGCTGGTCTGCTGATGAACAGGATCTGGGCAGGATGGTGAAAGGAGGTTGATTATCAGTAGAATCGCTGCGGCGAAGACTTGGAAATCCATAAGGTCGCAGATGATGAGCGTGTCGGCGCCACTACAATCTCGCAGCTGCTGCCAGGCTTTGATCATTTCGCGAGCAGCATCTATAGCTGCTAGACGGTTGTGCTCATACAGTTTGTTCCCGCTCGCTTTGAGCATATATGGCATGTGGGTAAGTTTGCAGAAATTGTAATAGAACAGCTTCGCTGTTTGCAGTTCGTAGATAGCCTGCAGTGGCATCGATGGATCTGGCGATGTGTTTAGTAAAGCCGACCCAGCTCCCTTCGCGTACTGCTGCAGTTCTTCTTCAATCCGTTCTGTGGAGGCGTAATGATCACTCTGGCGGTTGTGATTTCGATCGATAATATGCCCCGCCAAAATAGCAAAGCCGTGCGTAATCCGCTCTTGCTCCGACAAGGAACTTTGAGGCTTACTAACACCGGGGTGTGTATCTGGCACAGCGTATGGTAGTCCCAGAATCAAGGAAAGGTTCCTATCATGTTGCCAGATGTGTTCCCAAATTCCTAAGCGGCGCTCATCTGCGCCGTGGGCCAGAGTATGAAGACCCTGTAGTACAGCGTAGTTAAGAGCGCGCCGCAAACAGAGCCAAGCGTTGCGGGGTTTGCCCATGTTGATATATAGCTTTGCCTGTAAGATAAAACATTCTAAGTCATCAACAGTACCGGCCGAGCTCTCATTGACTGGTAGTAAAGTCTCGGCGCCGACGATGTATGAGTCCACAAGGGCAACTGGTGAAGCAGGGAGATTCGGCTTCTGGTCTTTGGAATCTGCTGGAAGTTGCTGAACACACAGAGCAAGGCAAAGAACAGCTTTGGCAACAATGACTGGATTCGTGGATCTCATGGAGTCGAAGATAAAATTCCTTACGTTTGCGACGCCATCGCTTTTTGTCGACAGCATATCCAGGGGAAACGCATGCCATAGAGGCCAATACCTCTCGGTCATTTGTAGAATCAAAGTGAGATCCTCAAATGATGGTACAAGAGCGTTGAGGGATTTGATACAAGCTTGAATACGGTGCTGGACAGTGAGCCCTGTTCGTTTGGTGTCTCCGGGGGGGTCGTTGGCTTCGATCATCATGGCAGCCTTGAATAAGTGTAGCAAGGGTGCATCTTCGAAGCTTTCCATAGAGCTGGTTATGCCATTTGCGGGATCGAATTCTGACTGGTCCGTAGAGGACGCCCTATGCGAAGAGTAATCGGATTTTGGATCCGGGGACGATGCTTGTCGAAGGCGACTGAGAGCGTCCATATCGATCTCAAATCTTCCGGGAATAGACGGATCTCCTTTGGCATCCACAGCCTTGCATAAGACTCGAACCATGCCCTCGAGCTCCTGCAACCTCTCACGCATGCTTCTCTCTTCATCCTGAGAGTCGGGAGTCAGGTGATCAGCTTGTTGTGCGGTCTGGGGCACACAAACGGCATCGTGAAGGACGCACTCTCTGCACAATCGACTGTCTGGAGTGTAGATACAACGGACTTTGCGTCTCCGACATTCTGCGCAGGACTTTGTCCCAAGGCGCATGCGCTTTGCTCTGGTTGATGACATGGCGAAAGGAAAATATGGACCTTATCAAAGGCGTATTCCGACCAGGACCATCCGGATAACGGATAAGCGCTTCACGCCCAGAGGAAACGTGATGATCTCTTCAATTGAGGGAGGTTCAGGTCTAGTTCTTGGATCAGTCCAATATGGCGTGTCCGAGTTGTTCGAAGACTAGTTATGGAGTAAGCCGGATCAGTCTAACTTCTTAAAGCACTGCCTGCACATAAGAGGAGCCGGCTTCAACTTATGCACGTCGCACAGTAGTAGTATCAAAATCGAGGGAGTGGTGACATTGGCGCTTCGATGTTTCTGGTAACAAATGCTGATCATCATGGATGATTGAAAATCACAACATAGTCCTGGCTGGGTATCAGATCGCTCGGTCGAACTCGGACACCGCGGCCTCGGATCTACAGGCTGCAGCTGCAACCGCATTAAGAGTGCAATGCAACCACAAAGAATGCAACAAGAGGATGTATATCGGATGTATTTCGGACGTCTTTGCAGAGTTAGTCTCAGCTGGAGGCGATACTTTCTATTTCTCTATATATATCTGGAACCGTACTCCCGCCATTTGCTTTCAGTATCTCTGAATTGATTCTCCATATTCTCGCCTACCTCGTCCTCTGTTGATTTGATACTCTTCTCCCCAAATATATCTTACCCGTAACGCAACGATGGCACTGGCTACAGAATTGTCTGCCGCAGTAGACGGCTTGAAGAACTCAGCTCCTCCATCTGTTGTTGAGACAATATTCAAGGCCAAAACGGACTTCCAAAAGTCTTTTAATCGTTCCGCCGCCATCAAGCCAGTATGTCGTGACAGCCGCCCAGATTTTTCCGCCACATACAATAGTCCAAGCCCAAATATCCTGCCAAAATAAACAACTAACAATCTTTACCCTGACAGGGCGATACCCTTCCAACTTTTCTCCTGCCTAACGCCGTAGGCAAAGAAGTATCCTCAAGCGATCTCCTCTCCCACGGGCCCCTCCTCATTACTTTCTATAGAGGGGCCTGGTGTCCATTCTGCAACATCGCGTTGCGGTCTCTCTCATCGCACATCGCCGAGTTCCAAGCTAAGAATGTAACACTCGTTGCGATTACGCCCGAGCTACCTGACACGGCTCTCTCCACCAAGGAGAAGAACGATTTGCAATATGACGTTCTGAGCGACGTCGGGAATGTCTATGCGACGAAGCTGGGACTACTATTCCAGCAACCTGAGGAATTGAGGCCGGTGTTCAAGAACCTTGGGGTTGATCTTGAAGAGAGGAATGGCGACGATAGTTTTGCTTTACCGATCCCGGCGACTTTGCTAGTCGACAAGGAGGGGAAGGTCAGGAATGTTTATATAGAGCCGGATTGGACTCAGAGGTTGGAGACCAAGGAGGCGTTGAAATGGGTTGATGAATTGTAGGTTTTGCCAATACTCACTTAAAAACTCGAAATGGAAATTTAAGCTTAAAGCTGGCCCACTTGGGATCCAACTACCTTGTGTTTGAACCACCTCAGTAGGCCGAATGATTGGAAACGGTGATGCTAATCTACTTTCATTCTTTATTCGTTGAGATCATCATCGTCATTGATCGACCCTATCCAACCCAATGTTTCATTATTATACGTTCTTTCGCATTCACATAATAGGGGGCGATGTTGATCTGGACCACTCGCTATCTCCCTCGGTGGTATCCCCTGACCCCTCAGGCGGTGGTGTGAGGCTCTTTTCCCAATCCTTCATCATCGACGACATCGTACGCTTCAAATGGCTTGGCGTAAGCTTGTCGAGAGCGGGCCATTGAATTTCTTCTCGTCTCGAAGGCGTAGAGTCGTCTGCGGATTGGTCGACGATCCTAGGACTTGTTAGTCTCATATCAATTTGTATCTAGCTCTTGAACTTACTTGACAGAACGGTCCTCGAGATTCAATTGCGCGGGCGTAGCTGGGTCCGTGAGCTCGGTGCTGCCACTCCATCGTGGAGATTTTGGTGTTGGAGAATCCCAATTCGACCAATCGTCGTCCAGATCATCCAGCAGTGGTGCGGTAGAATAGGTCTTGCCAACAGGTTTCTGCTTCAATGGAGTGAGAGATTTCGATGCAGAACGATCCATCTCTTCCCACATAGTTCCAGCAGCATCCAATAACGCATGATTCGATCCCGTCAATGAATCCCATGTCCTAGGATCCGCAGGTTTGGGAGAGGTGCCACGCTTAGCTCTCTCATTACTCAAGAGGCTGTTCTTGCTGCTCTTCCTCTTCGGGTCCTTATTCGCCGTATCAAGGCTCGTACGATTCGTGGTTCCATTGATCGCTTCATCTCCAACTGTTGCTTGGCGTAGATCTTCCAGGAATGTCCATAGTCCTGCCTTCACATCCTCCGCTATCTGTTTCGCGTTGTGTGTGACCCCGCCCTGGTATGAGTGCCTCGCGCGGTTCAAGGTTATTTTTGTGATTCCTTGACTTGTATCTGGAATGGTTGTGCTTCTTGGGATACTGCTGGTGTCGCTCTCACTGCCAGATTCCTGGACAGCTGGAAAAGGGAATGGCTGGCTGCAGTTCGCTCGATCTGGTGAAAGCAGAGACAGAGTGCGGGTATGACCACCAGTGAGGATTTTCCTTCGTGACTCTTTCTGTATATTGGAGAGCAACGCTTTCCGTCTATCCATCTCCACACTTTGCCGCTTTGCTGAGCCTTCTTCAGAGCTCTCGCCTTCTGTCATAACTTTGTGCAGTGGCTGTAGCGGCTCGGAATGCCTGATCTCTGCCCTCTTCTTGGATGCTTCGTGAAATGCCCATTGCTTCTTTAATTTTTTGAGGTCCAATTCCGCCTTCTCCAGCTCTTCTTTCAATTCCAGAACCCTCCTCTCTTGCCCAGCGAGAGCAACAAGAAAGCTGTTCGTATCGGTCGGGGATGGTGCCGGGCCAGCCTGGGCTGGAGTCGCTGGCAATGAGGGAGCGTTGGAAGAGGTTGGAGTTGGCCGTGCAGATTCGTTGCTGTTCACAGAGGGAGCAATCGGGAAGGTAAGAGATAACCGGTTTGGTCTTCGTGGATTATATGACATGGCTCTTGCATGTTTACCAACAATTGGCTTGGGTGGCGGGTCCATGGCGAAAGACTCTCTATTGGGGCTGTCGCCAACATGCGGACTTGGAGGAGCTGCTGCGTGATGCGAAGCCCCTGAGGTGAGAATCGACTGTACCGAGGCTGGGTCGATGGAAGATCTTCGACGATTACGAGATGCCATGTTGCATATCTTGATTTTGAGATGTTCGGAAAGCTTCGTGATTCAACAGCGGAAATTGATGAGTCTCTGCGTAATCATGAATGGTCATTCGTGGTTCCTTTGTCTGATTGTCCAATGTCAACAAAACAAAGACATGGCCAAAACAAAAGAGAACAAAAACTGCAGAAAACCGGCCCTGACAAAGAAACTTAAATTATCATGATAAGTTCATATATATAGGCAAAAGGAGAGAGGAGAGACGTTATTAAGGAGACGAGTTCAGTCGGTGTCGGTCAAAGCTGGAAACAGACATTCGTCAGGAGTTGGAAATTGGATTGGCCGAGGCGAATCCCTGTTTGGACCCATTGGCCGTCCAAGCGAGATGACCTTATATGCGCCATCCGTTTTCATCAGGTGACAGCGAGCCAGAACGCGATGTTTTATTTTTGATAACAACACGTCTGCCGTGTGCATCTCACGTCTCGAATATTGCCCCCTTGCACCACGTCTCACGATCGCATTGGGTCATTTACTACTCCGATAGCAATGCCCTTTCTTTATGTCTATGTATGCGATTTACTGGAACACTTGGGCGAGCTGTACTCACATAGTTGCCCAACACTCATCGGCCTTGATAAGAAGACGAACGATAGGACTGTGAAATGGTTGCAGCAGCACCAGCAACACCTCAATCAGTTTTCCGTTGATGGGTTAGCTGTGATCAAGCTCTTCACGCCCCAAAAGCACAGCGATCGGGATTATGGACTGGATGGAGAAAGACTTGAGCAACTTATCGGAAGAGTGTTGGGCTTGCCAAGGGATCTCTATGCCGAGTTACAGCTATGGAGGCAAGGGCCAGTCCATGGAGATCTCGGTGCTTGCGTTAAACGTGTTATGGATAAGCTGACTTGGGTACGGTTTTGAAGTCTCTCATGCGATTAGTGTCTTGCTCCTTTCAAGAACTCTCACTGATCGTGATTAAGGTAGCAACTCAAGCTGTTGCCAACAAAGTAACCGTTGAGGAAATCGATCAGGCCTTGCTTAAAATAGCATCTCACAATCCTTACTCCTCGCCTGAAGTTAGATCATTAGCCTCAAAGGTCAAAAATTGCGACGCGATCGAACTTCTAGGAAACATCTACCGAAGTCTTGCGGGTAGAGAGGCCAAGTGGTTCACTCGACTAATCTTGAAGAGCTATGGCCCGATTAGGTTCCCGGAACGTTTAGACATGTCGTCAAATATCCTATTCCTCCCCAATTGCATCCAAGTCAATGCGACGATTGACATCTCGGATAAATGCCCAATTCTTCGTGAGGGAGCGGGGTTGATCAAAGGGAGTTCGGGGACCACTTCGGGAACTCCCACTTTCAAGCAAGATTTACTTACTCCAACAACCGTCCCTCCGAAGAAAACACGAATAGGCACAATATCAAGAAGATCAGCAAATCCTATGTCTACTCCACTAATGACGAGTTCCCCAAAAAGAACAGGAGAAGTCGAAACTGTGAATGTATCTGTCAATATGATGCCAAATCGGTCAGCGACAAGCTCTGGAGGGAAAAGAAGAAAAACTGTCGCAGCAAAAATATCCGTCGATCCAATGCCGACCCCACCGACGACTGTTCCTGATCATTTATCATCCGCCGTTATGCCAAACCCTATCTACCATGTAGGCGCTCAATATCAAAGCCGCGAGCCTCTAGCACCGTTGGACTTAAATAATACGGTATCGCAGCAGTCCTCAGAAGCAAAGACTTACGAGCGATCTTCCTCAGTGCTCTCAGTCTCGACTCCAAGAAATATTCGGGCAGCAAAGGCCAATGGTACAACACCATCCTTTCTCCACACCCCTCAAGGTAGCCAGACTGTCTGCTTCCAACGAGCCAAATCTTCGTTGAGTGTTAGTAATGCAACAGAACCGATTCGAAATAGTACTGCTCACGCCAGCCATGTCACCACCCGTTGTTGCCAGCGTCCATCGCAAACTTCCCTACCCATGACAATCCATGGAACAGGAACGTGCCGTCTCGCTACGCAGCTGTGCCCGCTCACGAGCTGCATCTTCGTCCTATCACCCTGCATCTCCTCTATACCCTACATCGCCAAAGATCTTCTCTCCTGGCACGGCTCCCGCACCGTCACTTCACTCCGTGCCTTCTCCGACCCCTCGCTTCCACGCCACTGTCCCCTGACTGGGAACAAGTATAGAAAGGTTGCTTTGGTGGAGACAAAGCGATTGAAACCGACTGAAGATTTCATCATTCGGATTAGTAGGCTGAACTTATTGAGAAGGAACGAGCGAACAGGCGAGAGGCGGAAGAAGGAATGGGTCGAAGTGTATGATTGGCGGATCCTTGAGGCTATCGCCAAGACAGACCAGGGACAGGAGAAGGGATATAACCCATGGCGGCGGACTTGGGTTGGGGCAGTATAATGGACATTGGAATGATTTTCGGGGATTCGTATTGTGGGAAGGGAGTCGGAGTCTTGGATAGCATTATTTCGGAATTTTGATATGGAGTTTGGTAATTGGCATTGTTGGATACGGTAGCATTTTGTTGGACTGGATCACGAATGATACCCTTTACCTGAGAGAGCCAGATGAATCTGGCTACACAGTTGTGTAGTTTCACCAAATATTCGTGGCTTAAGCCACGCTCCAAAAAGCAAGACCAAGACCGAGTCTCACCTTAGACTGTGTCTCAGCCAAACTGTCGGTAAACCTTAATCCAAACTCCCGCATTATCCTCCCCACTTGGTCCCTTCCTCCCCGTATAAGCCTCATTCGCAACATTGATCTCACAGCATCTCAAAGGTGTTACATGGATCCGCCGTACTTGCATGCTCAGCTGAGCCCTCTCTGCGGCACTGGACGGATATTTTGATTTGACCTTAAATACAGGAGGATAAGCACGCTTGATGTGTAGTTGCTGATGTCATAATTAAGTCGCTTGCGTGGAAGTATTGTGGAAACGTTGAATTAAAGACGGAGCGTCAATAAAACACGTGACAAGCACGTGAATTATACATGTTTGACGGTGGTCATTCTTTCTTTCAATGACTATCGATCAAACTTGATAATTTCGGATATCGAGACCAGTTTGTGTCTAATCCCAATGGTATGAGAGTTGAAGATCTTCGAAGTGTTGCTCTCTGTATTGCTTACTCGGTGAGCTAAACGCCGAAGCGGATCATGAGCAATCTATATTGTCAAAGATCACCACGTACTCTCAGCTCCATTCACCAGGCTTCAATATAAATGCCCAAGGCCGCGCGAGCGTTTGCGCAATCCAAACTCGCCCCAGAATGAGCGAGAGGCACGTTGACCCGTCGGCTACGTGGTGGTCCCCAGGCATCAGCGTTATGGACTCGACTTGCGGGTCTCGTTAGTCGCCAAGATAACATCTTCAAAGTCTCGAGAAGGGCGCGGCATCCATCCTCGTTCAGAACAGACCAATAACCAACGACTTTTCCCATAATGACTTCACCGCACACGCAATCCACTTCCTTAGTCATCATTGAAAGTCGTAAACTCACTCGCAGATTCGACATTGGCAGGATTCTACCTAGACCAAGTTTCCCAAACCGCATTGAGATCGCTCGCCCTTGTTTTGGCATGAAGAGTAAATAAATACTCAACATACCACCTTTCTTTCAACTTCCACTTCTTGGAATCAGTCACGGCAATTCCATCCTCTCTTCCCAAGATGGCTTCGAACCACTCAGTAGCCATCGGGTACCCTGCGACCTCTTTTGGCCCAACGGTGCCAGGGAGATTCGATTTTACCCCTCTGTTTGAAGATACTATTTTGTCCATAGCTCCCTCAGCGCTATTACTTCTTGCACTTCCTCCCCGTCTACTATTCCTTCGAAAACAGCCTCGTAAAGTTTTAATGAGCTCTTTACATAGTCAAAAACTAGTCCGTCCTCCCCAGATACACGTACGCCCATTGTTGATTTGGATGTAGCTCTTCCTCGTCATATTCGCATCAATGCAAACAGTGCTCCTGATTCTGCATGCTCTGAATCCTTCTCTCCGGACCCGTGCAACTATCGCCGCATCTGCTCTCACTCTTCTAGATGCAGTAGGGCTGTGCCTTCTCTCTCATTCAGATCACATCCGATCTGTCAGACCTTCAGCAATTATCAATGTCTATCTTCTGCTCACACTTCCATTCGATGTCGTACGTGCCAGGACATTGTGGATCAGCGGAGCAACGAGGTATATCGCTGCAGTCTTCACGAGCACTCTTGGCGTCAAAGTCATGATCCTTATCACAGAAGCAATCGAGAAGCGCGGTATACTGCTAGATCGTTATCAAAACTCGTCCCCAGAAACCACCAGTGGCATCTACAGCAGATCCTTCTTCTGGTGGCTGAACAAATTGATGACAACGGGGTACCGCCGAGTAATCCAAAACGAGGATTTGTATCCCATCGATGGGGTGATGAAGTCTGCCTTTCTTCGGGACCAAGGACAACAAGTCTGGGAAAATGCGCCTCGGGGTCAGCCACGAGCTTTTCTTTGGTCAACCTTGAAAGCAACCCGTGCCTCGTTCGCTTACTGCATATTCCCACGACTGTGTCTCATTGGATTCAGATATGCGCAACCGTTTCTACTTTCTAGGACCGTCGATTTTGCAAACAGCCCTGACGAGCCAGACTCAATTGGTTGGGGCCTGACGGGAGCCTTCGGGCTTGTATTCGTGGGTATGGCTGTGGCAAATGGATCTTATGAACATATGACTTATCGATTCGTGACGATGGTACGAGGGACTTTGGTCAGCATGATCTATGCAAAGACTGTCGATCTGAGTGTTACAGCTTTGGACGAATCAGCGGCTGTTACTTTGATGGCAAGCGATTCAGGTATGTGCAAACCCGATAAGATATTAAACTTTCTAATTAAATGGCAGAAACTATATGTCAAGCATTTGCCACAATCCACGAAGTTTGGGCAGTTCCAATCGAGCTAGGAATTGCCTTGTATTTGTTGCATCAGCAACTAGGACTATCATTCTTGGCTCCTGCCTTCATAGCATTCGGGTCAACGGCTGGTATCCTAGGAATGGCACGCTACATCGGAAATGCCCAGAAGATATGGATCGAGGGCATTCAGACCCGTGTTGACTCCACTGCGTCAATGCTGGGATCCATGAAGGTAGGTACCATCACACGAACTTTGGACCATGCTCACAATCTGCTCCAAAGGGAATTAAAATGCTTGGGTTTACAGACAGACTCGAGGGCATCATTCAAGGGTTGCGAATGAAAGAGTTGCGTCTTTCTATCAAGTTCAGAAGATTGTCTTTGATTCGTATCTTCTTTGGTAAATTTTCATATTTTCCCACCAACTTTCGAAAACGGTCTAATATTTTCTGTAGCAAATAGCACAACAGCTCTCGCTCCGTTGGTGACTTTCATCGTTTTCGTTCTCATCGCAAAAAGTACTGGGAGAACGCTAGATACCTCTGCAGCATTTACTGGACTCTCTTTGATCTCTTTATTGGCGGGTCCGATGAACACTATGATCAGGACAATTCCTATGCTGAATGCTTCGATGGCTTGCTTTGTTCGGATTCAGAAGTTCATAAATTCAGACGCCAGACAGGATCATCGTCTACCTTTGAGTCCTCCTTCATTGGTCTTAACTGAAACCCCGGCTCCAAGCGAAATGTCCAAAGATATTGAACTGAAAGAGATGGATCCTCGAGTCACCACAGTATCATCAAATTCAGTTCTCCTGGACGTGCAAAACGCCAGCTTCTCTTGGATAACAGGTGGTGATCCGGTGGTACGCGATGTCACTTTCACCCTTCCCCGCCATCAATTCTGTTTTATTATTGGACCTGTAGGATCTGGTAAGAGTACATTGCTGAAAGGCCTCCTGGGAGAGACACCTTCGTCGCAAGGATTCGTGTACAGCAGCTTCCCTTCGACGGCATATGTGGATCAAACACCCTGGATTCAAAACGGCACAGTTCAACAGAACGTTCTCGGCATTTCGAGTTTTGATGAGCCTTGGTATCGACAAGTTATTAGAGCTTGCGCTTTAGAACAGGACATCTCGACGATGCCTAAAGGCCATGGTACGCTGTTCTCTCCTTTCCTTCGGCGCTTAACCTGCTAATTCGAGTTAGCTACACCTGTAGGGAGCGCAGGAATCTCATTAAGCGGAGGCCAAAAACAAAGACTCGCACTCGCCCGCGCCGTCTACGCCAAGAAAGAACTTGTCATCCTTGACGACGTCTTCTCCGGTCTAGACGCCGAAACCGAAGAACAGGTGTTCAACCGCCTTCTGGGCAAGCAAGGTCTCTTCCAGCAGATGAAAGTCACAGTCTTGCTGGTCACCCATGCTGTCCATCGACTTCCATACTCTAATCACGTGATTGCCCTCGATGCTATGGGACGTATTGCGGAACAGGGCTCTTTCGATATCCTGAAAGCCTCTGGTGGGTATGTACAAGGTCTTGCTGCTAAGTTGAAGGGCGAAGACGACTCTTCGTCCGAAGATATTAAAGCAGATGCGTTGCCATTGATCAAGCTTGTTCCCACATTTCCAATCGATCAAGAGGAGTTCAATGCGCAGACCGAAGAATTAAACCGCCAGACTGGCGACTTCCAGGTTTATAAATACTATTTTGCCTCGATCGGATGGAAAATGAATTCGATATTTATTGGCTTTATAGTATTATTTGCGACGGCGGGGAAATTGTCGGAATTCGTCGTTACAGTGAGTATTCCCGTACGGCCAAGCCCTTTCTTGTTTCTCCAGATCATCACGGGAATTTGAAGAATGCGTCTCACAAGTTCACATTCTTCTTGGATCAAGTACCATTGACCTACATCTTCATTGCTCGCTGCAAACAATCAATGCTGACTTCATTTTTCCTGTAGTACTGGACAGATGCTGTTGCAACTGAGGGTAACAAGGCCAACGACTTCTATCTCGGGATATACAGCCTACTAGCTGGTCTTGGAGTGGTTGGTCTTATGGGTAGCGCGTATGAGTTTCTACTCAAGGTCGTTCCAAAGACTGCATCGGTCCTTCACGAGAGACTGTTGAGGACTGTCATGGCAGCGCCTTTGAGCTTCTTTACTTCCACAGATACTGGGACAACTACCAACAGGTGAGCTTTTCTTTATGCTCAAAAAAGGGCAATCGACGTTAATTGAAATTTAGATTCAGTCAAGACATGACGGTTCTGGATGCCGAACTACCGTACGCACTCATCGACCTTCTTTTATCGGCAGCAACCTCTGTCATGGCTGCTGTACTGATGTGTTTATCCGCTGGCTATTTCGCTGCAACATTGCCACCGGTCATTCTCGCGGTGTGGGTGTTACAGAAATATTACCTCCGCACCTCACGCCAAATCCGTCTTCTCGATCTCGAAGCCAAATCACCCCTTTACAGCCACTTTATTGAATCACTCAGTGGTCTTGTCACAATCCGCGCTTTCGGCTGGGCGGACAACTTCCAAGAACTTAACCTTGCACTCCTTGATGTCTCCCAGAAACCATACTACCTGCTCCTCTGTATTCAACGCTGGCTCTCGTTGATCCTGGACCTCATAGTCGCCGTGCTAGCAGTTATTCTCATGGTTCTCGTCGTGAAACTCCGGAGCGATATCAGTGCCGGTCACGTGGGTCTTGCTCTTCTGAATGTCATGAATTTCAATGAACTCCTCGCTCAAATCATCAAAAACTGGACACAGCTCGAAACTTCATTCGGTGCCATCGCAAGACTAAAGTCTTTCTCCGCCACCACTGCGAACGAGAATCTTCCTGGCGAAAACGCCTCAGTCCCCGAAGAGTGGCCCTCGTCTGGCGCCATCGAATTTAAGAACGTCTCAGCATCCTATACCGAAGGCGGAGACCTCGTCATCAAGAACTTAAATCTCTCGATCGCCGCTGGTGAGAAAGTAGGGATTTGCGGTCGCAGCGGAAGCGGCAAGAGTTCACTCATCACGACGCTGTTCAGAATGTTGGAACTCACACCCGAAAGTTCGATAACGATAGATGGGATCGACATTACAAAACTCCCTCGTCAACTCGTACGTTCTCGCCTGAACGCTATTCCACAGGAGCCGTTCTTCATCAAAGACACCATCCGCTCGAATGCCGACCCCTATCATATCCATACCGACGCCGCCATCATCGCTGCAATCCATAAAGTACATCTCTGGTCCCTAGTTAACTCAAAAGGCGGTCTAAATGCGGAGCTTGATCAAGAGTTCTTCAGCCATGGCCAACGACAACTTTTCTGCCTGGCGAGGGCGATTCTGCGGAAGAGCAAAGTGGTGGTACTTGATGAGGTCACCAGCAGTGTAGATTCACGGAGCGATGACTTGATGCAGAGGGTCATCAGAGAGGAATTCGGGGATGCGACGGTAATCTGTGTGGCGCATCGTCTGGATACGATTTTGGACTTCGGAAGGATTGCATTACTCGGTGGCGGGGAGTTGAAGGAACTGGATTCCCCAAAGGCGCTTTTGGGGAGAGATAGCTTGTTCAAAGATCTCTATGACTCGTAAGAGGATCTTAAGAGGAGACATATATATGGCTTTAGATCTACGTTTAGAATTAAAATAGAATAGAGTTCCGGTAGATTTGGGTACGATGGTGCATTGAGCTCCAGTGCTCGCGAACAGTTAGTTAATAATAATACACGAATTAGCCTTGCTTGTTCTTGAGTTGATTACTTTATACCACGCCTCTTAATCATATGCGGCAATGCTAGTTGAGGCATCCGAGCGCATAGCATACCCTTGAATCTTGGTGCTCGTTGTCATACGCCTCCACGACTGACCAATTCAAGACCTCTGGGCTCCAAGGTGGTTTTCTCACTCAATCAAGATGCCTGGCCAACGAAGGAAGATCCACTCTGAGTTTCATTGTGACAAATGCTAGGCACGTGCTTTTTAATTGCTTTTCCGTCTTGTTCTTCCCTTTCTAAGCTAAGTCCTCACGATAGACAAGACAAAAAGTTTAACTCCTTTACTTCAGCAATTTGGCGAGGATCTCCTCAACATCCGCATCCGTCTTGTTCCCAGCAACACCAAGCAGCTCATTGTCAGTCTTCTGCATGAGTCCACCATAACCCTCTGCCAGAATGGATACGAACAGGTATTCGATTATGACCGGCACACTGTGGTCGCCCTTCGCCAGAGCCTCGTCAGAAGCTTTCTTGATGGACGCAAGAGAAGTCGGGACAGGCTCCCACGACTTCGTCTTCTCTGGAGCAACCTTCTTTGCGAGAGCCAAGAGCTTGTTTTGAGTGATGACCGTGTCCTGCACGTACACAGCGCGGTTCTTCGTCTCATCCGGATGCTCCAAGACGCCAACCACAGCTTGGCTGACAGATTTCAGGGTGGTGGTGCTGAACAATCGATCACCACCATCGAAAATACGAGGCTTGCCAGACTTCAAGTCGAGCAAGAAGTTCATCTTGAGACCCCAATCCAAGAACGCTCCATTACGGATGTGAGTGTACGAGAAATCCGGATTCGCCGCGGCCTTCTCTTCGATGTGCTTGATGACGTTCACTTTGTATCCGAAGACTGGAAGAGCTGCGGTTTTTGGGTTGTTGAGGTCGGATCCAAACTCCGAGGGCAAGAAACGCTTGACGCCAGCTTTGATGGCCGCGTCGATTGCGATGGTCTGACCCTGGAGGCCAGGGGTCCCGACAGTAGAGACAACGGCATCGTTGCCACGGAAGGCTTCGGTGAGGGATGCCAGGTCGTTGTAGTCGACGGTGGCGACCTTGACTGACGATGGGAAGGTGGCTTTTGAGCCTGCACGAGCGAGAACGGTCACATTGAATTTGCCCGATTTGACGATAGCATCCAGAACTTCCTCTCCGAGGTCGCCAGTTGCCTGTGGTGTGTTAGCTATGTTCGATAGTTGGCGACTGCGTATCTGGAGGACAACATACTCCGATGAGAGCGACGTTCTTGATTACGGCCATTTTGGAGACAGGAAATGTATGTAAAGTGGATGTGGTTGTTTAGAAAGGCTGCTTTCAAGTTTTAAATTGCTCTGAGTCTGAGTTTGGAATGTGAATCGAGGTGATGATGAGAAGACATTTGAGAGAGAAGTGCGAGGTGTTATATACTTTCCTGCCAGAGACAGAAGTCTCGAATGAGCTGGGATATTTACAATCATTAGCCAATCGCTCGCTGAGCTTCCACATGCTGAGGCTATCACAGAGCAGGTACGATGCTGAGGTAAATGCCTGTGTGGAAGCCGTTGTGGGATCCGGTGTTTTGCTAACCAAGAGCGGATGTTGATAATGTGGGCGCCGGCTCCCACGTTGTCGCTGTTTTAAAGCTTCACCAGCGGGGGCTTTCATCAGCCACCAAAATAGCTCATTTCTCAGCATTTATATGTAAAAGCGGCGGTGGGAGGGCTCCGTAACATCCTGCGTATAGCTTTTACGTTTAATCTATTGGTGAAGTCTCCCCATTCTGATCCATTCTCGCATCATTTCATGTATCACGTTACTAGGGCGAAGGGTTGTTGTAGATATGTTGACGGTGGTCTTGAGGTTACGAGGACATGCAATATACTCCATGAGCGCTCTACAGAGCCGCACCGGTGGTACGGAGTAAGGGAAGTACCGACTTAGTGCAGCACCCCGCAGTCATCACTGTCGGCATCACATTTTCAAGTACAAGAACTTAGAAAGAGAAGAATTTGTTACCAAAAGCTTCATTGAAAACAACCTCAGTATCGTGAGATCTAACAATGGCATTGCCACGTCCTGTGATTCTGTTTGGATATGACTGTACTCTTCCTCGATGTCCTGTATTCTGCTCGGCAACTGACTTATATTAGCATCAGCGTACACGCAAAAGATTAGATTGGTCTTGCGATGCAAGCAGATTCCATATAGTCAGTGTTCTCCTATTGCACTTTTGCATTTGATCTATAGCTCACATGGTTCAGCCTTTGTTAAAGTTCCTAGCATGCTTCCACGACCCCTCCTCCGTGACAATTTCCATTTGACGTACCGAAAAATCCCTGTGTGTACAATTGGGGACGATGTAAGTATGGCACTGTCGTCAAGTAAGGGATGTTGCACCTACTTACTGAATTCTCGCTCTACTGCGATTCCTCGATCATCGCCGAAGCACTTGAGCATAGTTTTACACCCTTCAGCGGCTACAGATCCATCTACCCTCCTGCAGCCGATGAGAGAGATTATAGACCCATCATGAGAGTATTTGCAAATTACTGGATCACAGTAAGCGTCAGGATCTTCAGAAGACCCTGCACTGTTGACCGTCTGAATTCAAGGGACCTTTTTACAGAGTCACGACCGGCTTGATTCCCGCCAGTGTTTGGAGAACAAGCTTCGGCGACGATCGAGGAAGCTTGATTGGGCATAAACTTGACCCTGATAAGTTGGAAGCCAAGGTCCCACAGAACTACTCTAGTTTGGATACACATCTTGTTCTTGGCCCCCATCCGTCCTACTCTCAGAGTCTGATTTCCCATACAGTCAATGCTCGAGCCTCTCTTTCACAATGGCTCATCGAAATGGGTGTTCTCAACACCTACGCCTTCACTGGCAGATATTGCCTTCTACAACCAGCTAAATTGGGGCATCGATATAGCATCTGGTCGTGGGATCGAAGACCTAACTGGTGGAGGTACCAAAGACACTGATACCGAAGGCACTATTGGCATTTTCAATAAAGAAAGATATCCGGGACTTCACAGATGGTTTCATGAATTCCGAGATTTTATCAACAGTCTGCCGTCGACGGAAAGGCTAGCTTCGACTCCCGAGGATATATCACTCGTCATTGATGAGTTGCGGAGCTTGGAAAACAGAGCCGAGGGAGTAAATTTGTTACCAACGATAAATGGCAGTCACCAGGATTTGGACGAGAAGAACGGATTGATACCTGGCACTAGAGTTTATGTGGTTCCGGATGATACAGGGAAAGATAAGTCAGTCTTCTGAATCACTTCCCAGATCCGTACAAAAAGCTGATATCTAAAGTCCGACTTTTGGAACATTGTTGGCGTTGTCGCCCGAAGAAATCATCATTGAGCCGGAGGACATTGGAGGTGCATCACCTCCTATCCTTGTGACTGTCCATTTTCCAAGGGCTGGCTTTGTTGTCAAGCCTGTGAAGAGAGAATGAACAAAGAGATCGAGTCCATTTCGTTCATTATCACGTTATTCTTCATTTCGACGCATACTCGGAGCATGTGACCTCTAGATCCTTTTGAGCAATGTACTTGAATCATGTGTGTCTCTCAGAAGAGTAGTTCTTTGTTGCAACGTGATCCGCAGCTTAATGGTCCCAATGCGGCGGGTACAGATGAGAATTCGCATAAATCTTATTCCGGGGTGCTCTTCATCAAAGCGCGAGCCTTTGACCATCTTCTCTCCATCATCACACACCTAAGCAAGTGTCTCTTCAAAGAAATCACATCATCGAGACGCTATGCCAAAGCAGTTACCCAAGTAGCGTCCTAGGGAACCTCTCTTCGCAGGTTCAGACCTTACTTTTCATTATTGGTATTGTTGGAAGCATTCTACGGAACTCTCCTACGAGAAGGGACGTAGTCCCAGAAGAGGGGATTGGTTCCGTAGCCGAGACAGAGGGGGACCTATATATATCCATCATACCAACCACCAAACCAGACCCAGAACTAAGTGCACTCAATCGAGTATACTCATCCTTGTGATCCCAACAGATATCAATGAATCAGACGCTTTAGGTAGAAGAATCCCCCAAAACTTACGGAAAAGACCAATGGCATGATGTTCCTTTGAGTTTTCGTGATTTCCTTATATTTGGAAGAGGCTCTAGCAGCGTATCCAAGTCGGAGGAAACCCCCACCCCAGACTTGCCAGCCCGGGACACACATCCTAACTACACAGATCGTTATTCGAAGACGATGATTCTGCAGTAGATCTACCTTAGCCTCGCAGCGCTTCCTACAGAGTAATCTAAAAGTTTCGTGCAGGCGTCAAGGTACTGCGGGTGACGGGGGAAGAGAAGACATCGTGATTGTATAAGTGTGTACTGTGTATATTAGAAATTTAAGAGACAGGATGATGAACCACGGCCTCAACCGCAACGTGCAAGTGGCAGGGATATATTCTTCAGGATTCGCTATATCGATGGACACACGTGCTAAAGAATAATTGAGACCTTACCTGTACCGGGGTCCTCGCGAAAAGGTTGATCCATGTGCCAGGCAAAATAGAATTAAAGACGATGAGTTCGTGTTTAATGGAGATGAATTGCTACTGCTGATTTAGGGAATAGAGAATGATGTGCTTGTGACTTCAAGGCTCGCTGAGAGCCGTTGACGAGAAGAAATTGGTGGAAATACTCGGGAATGCCTGGGACTGCGCTATTGGATGAGCTTGGTCACTGAAATTATAGTAGAGATTTTAGGAGATAAATCGTATGCCGGTGGAGGATTTCAGAGCTCTCATGTAAGTGGTAATTAAAGGCAAGATTGTAATAGCAATGATGAGGACGATGAAACATCGCCGAGGGCCGCACCTTCACCTAAGACTCTACGAGAAGGTGAGGGCTATCTTCAGGAATTCAGCACATGAATGTAGCAAGATCAGATGGGTGAGACGGAAATATTTGATGTAGGGAAACATTCAAAGAAGCGGTGGTCGAGGACAAGGGTGATCTAGTCATCAGTATCTATTAGTGACCGGAGAGTAACGGCGACGAAACCTTTCTCATCTACTTGATGAAAGGCTGTATATCTGAGACTCAATCATTCGATTACGGAATATGAAAAATCCAAGTTTGCGATTAGATGTCTCCAATTTTTCGACAAGTCTGTTTTCGGATTTCCCCGATAATGGAATGGGACTTATTCTTCAAAAAATACTACATTAGTCAAAGTAGGCGACTAGTCAATTATGCTCTCGTAGTATCACTTATGAAAGAAGAGCTCTATAGACCGCTTGTTCATGTGTATGAATCCGGCCTCCTATCATCAAAGCGAGAGTTTTTCTTTGTCGAATTTCAATGTCTATGTCTCTTTATTAGCCAAAGGCTTTGACGCTGGATCTCCTCATAAACATCGCATCAAATTCATTGCTCAAGCAACTTCGTAAAATCGCTGTCCCTCGAGACTTACTTATAATCTCTGCTTTAAACAAATCCATACTCTCAACTTCACACAAGCCACAAGCCACGAGCTAAAATATTCCTTGATTCATCCCGCGGCTGATTAGCGTTCAAACCGAAAAGATGGCCAGAACCGAAGCTGAAGGGAACGATGTAGGCGCAGAATTGAGGAGGGCCGCAGCATATATTGGAAGAAACCTGCGCAAAGTTGAAAGTCACTTACGTGAGCCACTGGAACGGTTTTCGTTGGTCGAGCTTCAGGAAGAGTTGGGGCGTCGAGACATGGTGACGAATGGAAATAAACAACAACTTTTGGCTCGCCTTCGGGCTGCTTATACTGCTACTACGCCAAAGCGCCGAACTCCGGCCCAAAGAGCTGAACTACTTCAGCGGGCTGCCGAGAACGAAGGGAGACATTTCTTTTTATTGGAACCCCTAGATGAGTTTACAATACCTGAATTGAGAGCCGAACTCAATCGTCGCAACGTCGACTTAGAGGCAGACGTTTGGAAAAATGCCAGAAAACCCGATTACCTTAATAAACTGCGCTTTATATATGGCCCTACATTGCGAAGAGATTTTCGTGATAAAGACGACGAGATATTCTCTGAGTCAGAATCGGAAGAGGATAAGGCTGCTTCTGGAGCTGGGCAAAAATCAAGGCGTGGCGCAGGGTCCAGAAGACAAGGTCGCGATCAACAGGTCGTGGACTTGGAGGGCGGTAATGATGGTGGTAACGAAAGCATTCTTCCAATTGATGATGACAAGTTAACACATTCAGGTACTCGACCTTTCCGAATCTTCCGCGGACGGAGAAATATAGACAAGCGTGGCAATCCTATCCCTCCACCTGGCGATGAGCATGTTGGTATAACTACTAGGTTCCACCTATCTGATGCATGGAGAGTTGGCCAGCTCACGGTACCGATCCATCGACTGAGAGGGGAATTAGTGGACGGAGTTCCCTCTCGCATGCTTCAGCGAATTTACCTGCCATGGTCCTTACCTGTCGATCTTCCTTTTGACCCCAATGGCGTGCCTCTTCCGTTTGCGTTTGTGAATGGTGATATAGGTGCTAAAGCGCCTCGCGGCGTCAATTTCCAGGATAACGAGTTGGTGTTTATAGTGCGGGGAGTGCCTGGCTCGGACAGTGAGGTCAGAAAGGTGTGCGTACTGGACTTTGAGCAGCAGCCGGGAATACTATGGAGTAGAGAACTGAGTCTGCCGGCAAACGTGCGGAAGCCTTGGGGCTGGAGCATCAGTGACAATAGTCTCCGTCAGATTCGGCAAGGTTTTTGGGATAAACATTTTCTTGCGCATAAGTGGGGAAGGGGAGAGGCCCCTCTCAACCTTCTACACTCAAGACCCCAAACCAGGGGGGATAACGCAGCCACTGGATCTGGAAGTGGGAACGGAGGAGAAGGAGCGGAGTCGACTGCACCAAAAAAAGGCAAGAAGGTTGAGAAAGGCAAGACGATTAAGAAAGGCAAGGCGATTAAGAAAGGCGACACAATTGAGATAAGTGATGATGATGATGAAGATGAGGAGGAGGAGGAGGCAGAGGAGGCGGAGGAGGCAGAGGAGGCGGAGGAGGAGGAGGCGGACAATACTCAGCGGACACAAAAAAGGAAGCCGGATACAGCCGCTGAAGGCAGTAGCGCAGGACGGCGAGCTAGATATCGGTAGAACACCCTAGTAGAAGTTGTTACTTTAAGAACTTTATCAAAAATTGATCACGCCATTACTAGACTTTTAGTTGGACGCGGAAGTAGATATGTGAACATCCTTCGCCGCCGCATGGTCCCCGCACTGAGGAATATTACTTCTGAATCAAGACATGTCTTAGAGAAGCAGGCCATATAAGAGATCACATAACGAAATTTTCCAACACCATGAAGAGATCATATGCTGATAGACTGCCACCAATGAAAGATAAAATCAGCACTGAATTTGAAATACAACAAATAAATGAATAATGAAGTGCAAAACATAGGTATCAGCTTCCCACCACTTGATGAGTTCAAGTGAGTTATCCAGTCTTGTAAATCAGCTCCCAAGAACCCTTCGGCCTGTGCCTTGCATTACCGCCGCTACCACCACCTGCCCCTCGACCTAATTCAAATTGCATCCTTTCCTTCTTCGGCTTACTGAAGAGTCCCCCACCACCCTCTCTAGCTAGTTCAAACATGATTTTTGGCGTTTGGTTGCAACTCGAGTTTCCCGAAGCAGACTCGGAAGATGACTTCGTGTGCGTTGTGAAGCCGGCAGGATCGTATGTGATTGACGGTGGTAGGGTTCTGTCCCTTGGCCCGCTATATGGTGAGGAATATGATTGGCAATTGCAGCGGCTGAAGAAGGGTCCGTTGCTGTGGCCAGCATCAAAAGAGTTTGGACTATTGCGACGAGTGCAGCAGTCTCGTGTGTGAACGGAAAGGTTGCCATAGTTGGCCACGTCGATAACTCCCGGAGATTTGTAGTTGGCGAGGGGGAGAGAGAATTTTGGAAGAGGAATAGCTCCATTGTTTGGGTTAAGTAAGTCAACGATGTGGCCTAAGCCTGACTCCATCTTTTTGCCTTGTTCGTCCATTCGCTCTTTCAATTTGTCATTGCCGTCTTTGATCTCTTTTCTCACCTTATTAAACTCGTTGTCATAGGTTTTGAGTTTGCAATCATGCTCAGTGGCTCTCTTCTCCAGATGAGTGGTTTTGCCCTCAAGAGTGCCCAGGCGCTCTTTGATTGACGTGACCTCGGACACAACCCCACCTTTGATATCTGTCAATTCTTGGTTGAAGGTCTTCATGCCATTGATGTATTGGTTTCTTTCTGTCTGATAGACATCGACGAGGAGCTTGTTTTTATGCAAATCTTGAAGTTTTGCATCCGTACTCGTCTTCCAGGTTTCAAACTTTTCGGTTTGGTCCTCCAGCTTTGCCAGTCGTGGGTGTGCCTTGGTCTTCCAATCATCCAACTCTTTGACCAGTGGGACAGCTTCGATCTTCCAATCCGCAAGCCCTTTGAGGAGCGGTTTCAATTCATTTCTCCAACCCTCGAGGGTTATTAATCGTGGATCTAAAGTATCAAGGCGCTGTACCTGTTGATCGAGCCTCGTATCGTGGGCTGCGAGTTTGGTGTTAGTCTCATTTCTGAAAGCTGGAATTGGAATTGGATGGTCATCGTCGGCTCCTGTAAATTCTCGCAGTCCAGTAATGTGGTAATAAATATCCGCATCGTTAATTGGGAAGGGCAGTGCCATCATGGCTGAAGGAACTTGGCAAAGCAGGATTCAGGATTCGTTTCTTGAAAACTTCTCAGTCAATGAAGACTAATTTCAAATTAACGAGGCTGTTATAATAATACTAGAAACTGCATACCTCGAAAATCTTACAGCTCTCTTCGTTCTACGCCATTCGGACATGACTCGAATGTGCAAACTATAGGAATAAATCTCGACAGTGAGAACACTAAAGTTTGACCCTTGGCTCGAAAATATCAAGAGGGTTGGCGAGCGGCGGGGGGTTCAAAACTTTGCAAGGCTGGCCACATCTTGATGACCATATTTGACTCTTCTATACACGATCATCCCAGATGGCCCACGTATTGTACAGTATTCTACAACAAATCCTTTTTATGCAATGCAAGTCGCTATGATATGCCAAGTGGTTTCAAAATCCTCTCTCTCGTTACCTGTGCCGCCACGTTGCTTCCCTTCTGCAAAGCTATCGCGCCCACCACCGCATACATTGTCGTTGTAAGGACTGCTTCGATGCCGGAACCCTCCAGATTTTGAGGCTACGCATCGTTAGTTGAGCATCAAACATTTAGGGGCTCAACACACGTCTTTCGGTTTCCACCTCATAATTTCGGGCATCCCCATCTGCGTTGCCAATCTAGCAAGCCTCTTCTTCGTTAAGATTTCCGTGATCTGTACGTCGCCCAAGTTTGCTAAACCATCCAACGCAGGATGTGCAAATGATTGACTCTCATCTCGAGGGTCTGGTAATGACTGCGTCTGCGTAGCCACTGGCGAATGTAGTAACGCTAATGTGGTCTGTAGATTCAAAATTCGTCGTCCTGTATTGCTCAGTATGCGCTTCTTCAGGAACCATGATCTTGACTCACCAAAAAAGGCCAGGCGATCATTGAAACCCCTCCGACCCTGGTCGAAACTTTTGTGTGTAATCGCAAGCCATTTCACCTCCTCCGTGAGTACGCTGTCTCCTCCTCGGCCCAAGAACTTGTTGTAGAACCGATCTAATTTTGCTGGGTCATTGTTGCATTGCCATGCTTTATCTGGATCTTTGATTTGTATTGGGTAAGGAGCAGTCATCTTCTGAGGTGTGAATGACCATCTTGGCCGCGCTGCTTGTTCGTTCTCATATTGCGCTTCTGATCTGGAAGAGGTTATGGAGAAGTGTTGTACGGCGATTCGAGATGATGAGCTCGCACAATGGCAGGCTGGCCGTGTCCGGCCTGCAAACACTCGAAACGACCGACTTGCGGGCTTTGAAGCCATTGTCACTCTCCTAGTCTGTCCCGTATTCGGCGTAAAAGCGTGAAATTGGACGATCTTGAGTTTCGTCGTTGACGACGCTTTGAGGTTCAAAAGATTTGACGCTAAGTACGTTAAACTACTTCGGGCAGCTTCCCGCCCGCCCAAGCGCGTCTTCTCGTCGCGTGTACCAACGACATCATCTTCGACTTTGCACCTCATCGACCATGACCTCAATATTTTGGTATGTTTTTTGAACATGGCCGCTCGGGAGAAGGATACTCCTAACGCATCAATTGCTTCATCAATTCTGCTGCAACAACTTGCTAGTGTGCTTCCAAAAGATATCAATTTCAACATCTATCACCTTTCCACTCCGCCGACACGAGCGTCTGCATTATATGCTGCACCACAAGGAGCTCGCCAAGATCGGACATATTGCGAACGCCACTTTCTCTCTGCTTCAATTCAAGCCAATTCCCATGATGACGCTTCTAAGCAGACAGATGTCCTGGTCTTCGCCATAGAAGTTCTCATCTACTCCACTGCATATGCTACGACATTTTTTGTCTCGAAGGCAGACTCGACCGGTTACTTGCATCTTTTGAAGTTGCCAAAAGGGACACCCTCCCCCCTGCGAGAGATCAGCGCAACTTTTCTTCGCCATCTACTTGAACAGCGCCAAAGACCGAACATTCGAAGCGTTGTATCCCTCTTTGCACGAGCTCAAGACCAATACCTCTTTCCAGGAAGCGTTGAGTACAGTGGGAAACATGTGCTGGATGATAGGGGTTTAATTCGGTGGTGGTGTAGGGTTCTCAATCCTCTCGTTGAAGAGAGTACTCCCGCGGACTCACAATGGGACGCTGTGAATGGATACTTGATTGTGCCAGGCCTTGATACTCACGAAACCCGATCTTACATACCGAGAGCAACGAAATCCTCATGGACGATTGGCCACCCGCTTCAAGAAATTTCGAGGTATTCCAGCGATGTTCCTCCGCGATGTCTTATACCCCATTTTCCAGATGATCCGAAGTCCAGATATTTGGATGAGCTTGATGAAGAGATCAGCAAAGGCCAAAACTCGGAAAGCGGACAGTGGAAGAGCGTCAGATCGATCGATCAGTTTTGGGATATGATGGCATTCCGGCAAGAATGTTCTGCAGGACGTCTAGTGGGTTTTATTTGGATAAATTTTACGCCATCACTACATCATCAACCTATTGAGCCAGTCATCGATGATGGCCAGACATCGTTTATGACCGTCCATAGTCAGATGTGGGACGCCAATTCCTCATTCCCAGTTTCCCCAGCAATCACACCTGTAACTTCTTTCTACACATCCAGTCAGGTCCAGCCAGTCAGCTCACCCGTCAAAGCACGCAACGGGGACCTTCTCAATGACACTCAGACGCCAAAAAAGAGGAAACTCTCCGGCCGCATACTTCCTCGACAGCCTCGCATCAAAACTGAAAATAAGAACTACCTTCTCGACAAAGCCGAAAGTACCGCATATTACCAGTGGAATTCTGAAGGCCGAGGACAAGTCGTTGTTGAAGAAGCGGATTACAAACGAGTCGCCGATTTACTGCTTCGTCTCGACTTCGCTAACCTTGAATTAGCAAGTTCGAGCTCAAGCCGATGGATCAACGAGGTCCGATCTGGAGCCTGGGGATCGATGAAGGAATCTTGGGGTCGGACTGTTATCGGCACAAAAGTTGCCGAAGTGCAGAACATAGCTGGTGATGCTGGTATCAATACTTTGAATACGGGGTTAGTCAGAAAGAAAAGAAAGGGTCACACCGAAGAGCCAAAGCAAAAGTTAGCTTCGTCTACGAATGGTGAGATACCTCAAGTCAATGTTCTCTCTGCTGGCGTGATCCGAAAGAAAGCGAAAGTCTAATCTGGTTCACGGCGTTTGGCGGTTGGAGGTATCTTGCATTGCTGGCGAGGGAGATCTGGATGGGACTGGGAGGAAAGGCATGTCGTCCGGCGTTTAAGATAAGATATACTCCAAAATACCCTGGATATGAGAAGCGTTATTGCAATATCAGTTTCATCTCCACGTTATATTCTCTTGTCTACCCTTGTTTGCTATGAGAGGCCGATTTAAACTGCAAGAGCGAATTAGTATTTGCTTAGGTAAATGCGCCCCCACTTCTGTAGACGTGGTCCTTCAGATTTCGCTGTTCTAGTAGAAGGCTATTGCAAAAATAACAATAATTGAAACCGTTCTTTACTTTCATAAACTGCTCTCTAATCAAGACTGAACGTGAGTGACCGGTTAGTACCGACCTAATTATTTTTTTGATTTGTCAGACTGTGGACCACAGCCCAGTTTGATCTTCATCACCAGCCATACATAAACCCACCATTTCATTCCCATTTTCTATTTATTACATGTATAAGAATCCATCATTAAGATGGCTCCAAAAATCTTCGCGACGGGAATTGTAAGTGCTTCTCCTTCATCTCACCCAGACCAAAGATTTCCTTTGCTTGGACTATATGGCATTCTTTGCTGTGTAAGAGAGTTTTCCAACTCTAAATACTGTTCATAAGCAACCTCTCACACACAGGCAGACAGGCTATCTAGGCGGCACAGTCCTGCACTACCTCCTCAATCACCATCCAGACTGGGAGTCCTCAATCACGTGCCTAGTCCGCTCACCCACCCGCTCGGCATCCCTCCGAAACGCCTATTCTTCCCTCACTCTCGTGGAAGGAACACTTGAAGATTCTCAAATCCTTGAGGACGAAGCTGCGAAAGCGGATATCGTTCTCCATTTCGCGAGTTCGGATCATGTTGGTGCCGCCGAGGCTATCAAGCGTGGTATGGAACGCAGTGCGGACAAAAGAGGTGGGAAGATAGCATATTGGATCCATACTAGCGGGACGGACAGTAAGTCCCTTTCTTTCGAGATGATTGCTCCTTTGTTCCTGTTCATGAGCCCAGGCCGTGGCATTATTTGATCTATGCTCACATCTCTTGCGTCAATTCTACTACTTCTGTTGTGATGTCTGAGTAATGAATGCTTAACCCCCCTTTCCACAGTTCTCCTTAAGCCAGAGCTATTGACGGCAAATAAAATCGAAGAGGGGGTAGACTCGGTGAAAATTTATGATGACTGGAATGGCATCAAAGAACTAACCTCCTTCTCTCGTACGTCCATCCATCCCACCACTCTCTCTTACACCAACCCTGACCAATCTAGACGCACACTCCCACCGCCTCTGCGATATCATTCCCCTCTCCATCTCGCACCCCCATGTCAGAACAGCCATCATCTGCCCCCCGACTATCTTCGGCAAAGGCAGCGGGACAGGCTCCACACGCTCAATGCAGATCTACGAACTCGCGCGTCTGACTCTTGAGGGTGGACATGGGATCTTAATCCCTGGTGAGGCAACGAATGAGGGGAAAGGGGAGCGAAAAGCAAAAGCGTTCTGGCCGAATGTGCATATTGACGATCTAGCAAGACTGTACATGAGTGTTATCGAAAGCGCTGTTGCGGAGATGGGAGGTGAGGAGAGCAAGGCAACGTGGGGAGAAGAGGGGTATTATTTTGCGGAAAATGGAGTCCATTACGTACGTTCTCCCTCTCTATTCACACTCTCAAATCTTCGCAAGGCTGTATTCAAGATGAAGAGGAAGCTGACTGGACTAGTGGCAAGATGTCGCTGATGCTATTGCCGAAGAAGCTCACAAGCAAGGTTTCTTGAAGAGTGGGAAAGTGGAGAAATTTGAGGATGGGGAGGGAGAGCTTTTGACAAGCGTTGGGGCTGCCGTTTGGAATGTGGGGGCCAGTTGCAAGTTTATCAGGGCTAAGAAACTTTTTGGGTGGGAGCCCAGAGAGAAGATTTTGATGGATGAGGTTACGGAGATTGTTAGGAGTGAAGCGGAACGTAGTGGTCTCACTAAGAGGGCGTAGGTAGGTATTAGCGAAAGTAGTGATCATCTATGGAGCGCTTTACTTTAGCAATAAAACTCTATTCAATCCAATAATTTGAGCGATTGGGCTTGAAAGATCTCTCTTGACTTAAGCTTCAAAATATCCGATTACAATGTACTGAAGTGTGCCTGTTGAGCTGATGTTGAACCTTCCATTCGGCCAGGCGGTAATTGAAAGACCTTGTTGATATGAATCTATTCGATTCATTTCCAGTACCTTCACCATGTTTCGTTTACACATAACAAACTTGAGCAGAGTATTCACACCGAACTCCCTATATCCACAATCTTGCTTTCAAAAGCACCAAACGCCATGCTACAATCAGACGTCCACTTGGTATCATCGTTAATTAGAATTCACCGCCACTACTTCCTCCACCGCCCATAGCTCGAGCCCCCCACACTCCAACTAAGCCCCACATTCCTACCCTCCAACCCCTCCACAACCCCTCGATACCCTGACCCTTCCGCTCCACTGTCTTAATCTTTTTCGTTGAACCAACCCTGATTTCGTAGTTAGATGTTCCTTCTTCCTTCACAATGCTCCACATAGTTCCCATGGTACCACGATAAGGTCCGACGGGTACCATTGGTTCGAAGGCATCACCGGTCTGAGGGCGATACAAGGTTGAGGATAGAATAGACAATTGACCGCGGCGGAGGACCGTTTCTAGGGGAAGTTTGAGGAAGAGCTCAACTGTTCGGGCCAAGAACTTGAAGATGCTGTAGGTGGTGGGCGTGAGGACTGCGTCGATGGCGAGGTGTGTACGGAGGAGGAGGGGTGTGGAATGGTTAATTGTTGGTGTGATTAAACTGTGGAGGATGGTGGGTAGCATTAGGGATGATGGACAGAAATAAGAGGGCAGAGTCCGTAGGTTGTGGATGAGTGATCGTTTGGCAAGAGATATTGGGGTGAGAATAAGCCTGAAAACGTTAGGAAGACAAACGTGATGAGGAAAGGGAAGCGAACTTAGTTCGAACGAGATCAAGGGGTGCAAGTGCGAGAGCAGTAACAACTGACGCTGTAACTGCTACCGCCAAAGATGCCCAGGGATAAGGAGAGTCGGCGACCTCAGTCACAGCACCCAGCCCTCCTATTACGCCAGCATCTGGCACATTGAATAGGGCAGAAAACACCCCTCGCGACCAGCTTTCGACAGTCTTCAACAATAATGCGTAGACAAATGTGGCATTTGATCCCTTCCAGACTCCCCATGCTCCCTCCTTAGTCCATTCCTGAGAGATCACCTCCATAATCGAGTCGGACTTCTTCAAAGTAATATGATATGCAGGTTTGGAGGGTCCAGGAGGAGGCGAGGGTACTCGTTCATCATAGCTACGATGCCGCCGTTCTCTTGAGCCCCTATATGAATTTGATGATGGGGCTGTGGAGGTAAAGTATGCAGGCTCGTCTGGGTCAGAGTCCTCGGATGAAGACACTTGATGGTTGGGATGCTAGGAAATGGTTAGTACAGTATCAACAGTGTTTAGGAACCTGTCATACATCGGCGTGGTGTCTGGAAGTATTGCGTGAATATGCTCCGGCTCTACTGCCTGGAACAGCACTTTGTGGTTTGTCTCCATCTTGAAGTCTGACTTGTAGAACCGTCTTTGCAACGTCGAACGGTTGGCTTAGTAGCACACTGACATATCGGTACAAAGCTTCGTCGAGCGTCTTTCTGATACTCTCGATTGTCGACGGGGATGCATCGGACATGTAATCGCTGTAGTCGATATCTGAGAACATCTCACGCGCCGACGACGCATAGGACGATGCGCTGCCATTTCTTGTTCCTAAGCCGTGAGTGCCAGAGCTCGTTGTGCCAGGAGGACCTTGGGGAAAACCGATCGATGGAGGAATATAGTAAGGTCGAAGAGGATTTGGTTCTCCTCTTGAGGTCGACATTTTGTGTTGTTGTTACATGAATAGGGGTTTAGAGGAACGTTGTTCGAGACTTTTTGTCTTCAATGCTTGATTTCTTGTTTAGGTAGGCAAGGATGTCATCGCAATCGTGAGGGTCGCGTAGATTATTGCCCAGGATCAAGAGCTCCGATAAGTAAACAATTTTTTGACTGCAAGACATGTACCCCAACTTCAAACCAACAACATCGACACCTCTTGGATATATACTCAACATGAATCGATCCGCTGCTGTTTAAGGGCACATATTGACTGGTACATTTTATAGAGGCTTTGCAAATATACCTGGTATCTCTGCTCTCACCTACAAAACTCCGACCTTCTCGACCTTCTCACCTTACCTCCGTTTACGTCCTCATAATATCGGGTATTCTTTCAAGACGTCCCTTCAAACCCAAAATGTCTGCAACACGATTTGCAAGACGAGGCCTGTCAGGTCTAGGTCAAGAGAGCCTCTACTGCTGTCGCAAGTCCTATGCGACATCATCGAAGACTCATTACTTGGCTCTGTCTTCCCGAGTGCCATCCGGACCTTTTCACACCTTCAACTCTGCCACGCGGATTACGTCTGCTGCGAGAAAGCCTACAAAATGCCTTCTCTCTACACGCACATTCTCTTCTACCTCAGCAGTTGCACATGGTGACTGGTCGCCGCCAAAGCCGGGAGAGGAGTGAGTGAAGTCTGGGTTATATACATGTACAAACATATACTAATTGCCTCCAGGCTCTATGTCACATTCATAGACAAAGAAGGAGACGAGCACAAGATCGCCGTTCAAAAAGGAGATAACCTGTTAGATGTCGCTCAAGCCAATGACATTGAGATGGAAGGTCAGCGGATATACTCACTCAATACCTTATGCATGACTAACAAGTGAGAACAGGCGCATGTGGAGGCTCATGTGCATGCTCAACGTGCCATATCATTGTGGAGGACGGGAAGCTATACGATCTGATGCCAGAACCGGACGATGACGAGAACGATATGCTGGACCTAGCGTTTGGCTTAACTGAGACCTCGAGATTGGGTTGCCAGGTGGTCATGACGAAGGAATTGGACGGTCTGAAAGTCAAGCTTCCTTCAATGACGAGGAACATGCAGGCGAGCGATTTTGGTGCGAAAAGTTGATGCGAGACTTGAATCGTCAGTCATTTACAAATGGGAGGGCATGTAAAAATGTATGCATTCCGAGCATATTGAGATGGAGCTGGAGAATATCTGGGTGACTTGTGGATGAGGTAGAAATCCTCCAGAGGGTATCAATATGATGCCCCTGTACATGTACCAACATATGCATGGCTCTCGAAGGCCGGCAGAAACAGACTCATAGAGCCAGCAGCAATCTGCTTTAAAAGAACGCCACACAATCATCCAACGCCATGCTATGCTATGCAGCGAATAACTTTTCCTTGCCTCATTAAAAGTATCAAGCTTCTTCGATAGCTCCAGCTTTCAATCCGCCACCTCCACCAGCAATAAGCTCCAAGAAGCCTTTCTTAGACATCTCATTAACCCTCTCCTCTCTTCGTCCCTGTCCAACAACGCCCTTCGTCCTCGCCTCCCTCGCTGCCTCCTCTCCCTTAATCTGCGCAGCCCTCACGGCATTGAAAAGCTTAACCACACCCCTCTGCGCCGTCTTCCTCAACCTTTTCTCCATCTCCATAGTCTCTTGCACACTCTTAATTTCCAAGTCCATTCCCTCCCCGTTCACCTGTCTTCCAGCATCAAAAGCCGTGCTCGCCCCCAGCACGTCTTTCACCCTTCCCTTGTCCAACGCAGCTCTCCGTTCCTCTTTCATATTCCGTTTCGCCTTCTTCTCGAGCGCTAGATCGGTGATCTCTTTGCTGGCTTGGATGGCGGTTTGGGAGCGTGACAATAGGGGATCGGAACGCTTGGACGTCGAGAGCTTAGAGGAGAGGATCTTGGATATTGAGGTTGCGAATGCTTCTGGATCGTTCCTTTTCCTCTTTTTGATTAAGTTGGGATTTCCGCCTCCTTCTTGATCCTCGTCGTCTCCGTCCTCATCAGAGTTAGAGTCAGAGTCAGAATTTGATCCATCGGTAAGTTCTTCTTCGTCCGCATCGGCCAATGCAGGCTCGTCATCTTCTTCTTCTGAGAGCACAGCAGTGACTAGATCGGTGGACTCGACACCTTCATCTTCGGAGTCTTGCAGATTAACTGCTTGGAAGTCTGGTGCATCTTGTGCTTCTGCTTCGGATTCGGAGGTTGAATAGTAGTCGGTTTGCTTCTTGAATGACTTTTTGAGTTTCTTGGGTCGAGAGGCTTTCCCTCTCATTCCTTCTTCCAGCTTGCGTTTTTTTGATATCGGACCGGCCATTTTGAGTGTTTTGGTGAGCGATTGATCGTTGTCGAGAAGTGATGCTGGGGATTTGAGGTTCAGGAACTTTCTCGTAGAAAATCAATCACTCGGCTGGAACAACATTTTGCCTAGTCTCCCCACTTTCGAAGCGGGGTGAATGACAATTCGAGATCTGGACTTGTTGCCAATTTCACCAACGACACCAGTTTATTGTCGTGAAATCCACACACAATATGGTTCTTCAAGATCTGGGACGGCGCATTAATGCCGCCGTCAGTGATCTGACACGATCCAGTAATCTAGATGAGAAGGTATGTCGCATGCCGTCTCCCATGCCGGGTCTAACAACTATAGGCTTTCGATGGCATGATAAAAGAAATCTGCGCCGCGCTTCTCGAAGCCGACGTTAACGTGCGTCTGGTTGGAAACCTTCGGAAATCCATCAAAGCATCAGTGAACTTCAAAGAGCTCGCTCCAGGCGTGAACAAGAAACGGCTCATTCAAAAATCCGTATTCGACGAACTCGTCAAACTCGTCGATCCACATGCCGAACCGTTCAAGCCGAAGAAGGGGAAGCCCAATGTCATTATGTTTGTAGGATTACAGGGTGCGGGAAAGACAACCACGTGTACGAAACTGGCGAGACATTATCAGTCCAGAGGATTCAAGGCCTGCTTGGTGTGCGCGGATACCTTCCGAGCTGGTGCTTTTGATCAGTTGAAGCAAAACGCTACGAAGGCGAAAATACCTTATTATGGCTCGCTCACGCAAACGGATCCTGCGGCGGTGGCGAGAGAAGGAGTGGAGAAGTTCAAGAAGGAGAGATTCGAGATCATAATTGTGGATACCAGTGGACGACATCGGCAAGAAGAGAACCTGTTCCAAGAAATGGTGGAGATTCAGAATGCTGTGAAGCCGGATCAGACAATTATGGTTCTAGATGCTAGTATCGGGCAACAGGCTGAGGCACAGAGTAAGGCGTTCAAGGAAACGGCCGATTTTGGTGCGATTATTATCACAAAGACAGATGGGCATGCTAGTGGTGGTGGGGCTATCTCTGCTGTTGCTGCCACGCATACCCCTATTGTCTTCATTGGAACCGGAGAACATATGCTAGATCTGGAGCGCTTTGCTCCGCAACAGTTCGTGTCGAAGTTACTGGGAATGGGCGATATGCAGGGTCTAGTAGAGCATGTGCAGTCGCTCAAGTTAGATCAGAAAGATACCATGAAACACATCGCCGAAGGAGTGTTTACAGTTCGTGATCTTAGAGATCAATTATCCAACATCATGAAAATGGGGCCATTGTCGAAGATGGCGGGCATGATTCCAGGCATGAGCGGGATGATGCAAGGCATGGACGACGAAGAAGGATCAATGAAGCTCAAGCGCATGATCTACATTTGTGATTCGATGACAACGAAGGAACTCGATAGTGATGGAAAGATGTTCATCGACCAACCTACACGTATGACGAGAATAGCCTACGGATCTGGAACCAGCGTCCGCGAGGTTGAAGATCTCCTTACCCAGCATAAGATGATGGCTGGAATGGCGAAGAAAATGGGTGGTAATATGAAGAATATGCAGAAAGCCCAAGGGGCTATGGGAGGTGGCAATAAAGCGCAACAAATGGCGGCTATGCAGAAACGGCTGCAGAGTATGGGTGGTGCAGGTGGTGCGGGCGCGGCGGGTGGAATGCCAGATATGGGATCTTTGATGAAAATGCTTGGTGGTGGAGGAGCTGGTGGAGGGATGCCTGGTGGGATGGACATGCAAGCGATGATGAAGCAGATGGGCGGAATGATGGGTGGTGGTGCAGGTGCAGGAAGAGGACGGAGGTGAGCTTTGCTGAAAATATGGTCCAGGTAAAGGGGTTGCATCAAGCGTGGCGTTAGGGCATTGGAATTTGATACTCATAGAATCTGAACGATCAGATCCTCATCCATCACTCCAATGCTAGCTAGCATGGTCAGCCTTTTCTTCAATTGGGCGACTCCCGATGTAGATATAGAGACATGCACCAGATGAGAGAAACGAAGCAAGTCATCAAAGAGCATGATTCCAAGCTTTTCACTTTCATTGATGGAGACTACCATTGTTGTGGCTAAGCTGCGAGGGCTTTCAAGAATGACGAGTTCTCGTTTCCCTCTACTATACTCCTAATCGGCGTGAGATATGCGTCCTGAAGCTGACTGACATACATCTGAGCCACCTTGATCCAAAGCCTCTTCTCTGCCGTACTCGCTCCCAGGCCTCTCCAAACCCAAATAGCTTTACCCAGATCCAGAACAAAGACATCGTTACTATTGAGGTCTGCTCTATTAATTGGCTGGCCATCCTTGACAAGGTCAAACGACAACTGCCCAGACGCATCACTGAGCCGGAACAATCTCGTCGGTCTCCCAGCACCACTCCCAGATTGTGAGGATGCCATGGGCCTCATACAATGGAAATCTCGCTGCTCAACACCTTGGCCCCCGAGCAGATCCACAAACAAAGCCGACCTCGACTCCGTCTGTGCCAAAACTTCCACATTAATATGTTTCGCAATCGTCAGATCATTGACCACCTGTGCTGCCTTCGCCTTCTCCATCGGACTACATTTCTTGCCCTGCCACACCCAGATCTTTGTTCCCATATCAAGCACAAAAACATCCTCGTCGTCGAGACTCTGCCATATAGGTTCGACTTCATGCACCACGACCCCATCCCGCCTCCCGTTCGCCATTTTGAAGATCCGGAGGAGGGTCTTGATCTGCGTACTCTCGCGCTCTTGTTCGACGTGACGGAATCCAGATCGGACACCTCCACTTAGGATCTTGAGCCGAGGGAACAAGGACAGGAATTCCTCGGAGGGCGCCACTTGTACCTCTCGATGCTGTACCGCGGAGCCTTTCAGAAACTCATCTAGCTCAACGGTCTTGTACGCTGCTGTCCCGGCTTCATCTTGCGATGTCTTGCTCCCGAGCCAGAAGAAGATATTGTGTGCCAGTTTCTTGCTGTCTCCTTTCTCTCCGACTTCGTAGGAATGGAGGATGATGTAACTGTCGCCATCGTAAAACTGGCCGGTTTGTGAGGAGGGCCAAGGGATGACTTGGAAATCCTCAATCCGCCAAATGTAAACCCCTGCTTGGGAACCGATGAGGCCGTTATTCCATGCTGGTTCGGTTTCGGCGGAAGCGTATTTTACGGAGTGATCGATTGAGCTGCCGATCAATTCGACTTGGAAATCTTGTGTTAGCCTTGCTTCTTATATAAACTTATAACGAGGTTCCTCGACATATCCAAGGGGGCGATCCTCATCGTCGACGCCCACATAGTCTGAGCGATTTAGCTCCAACGGCGTAGCTATATCTAGGGGTGCGAATCCCATCTCGCGACTTTCTAGAAGTTTTGAGAGCTTTGAAGGATTCAGAAATTACGCACCGTTGGAGTCTTTGATGTTATATTCTTTGAGGTGGGTAAGTCCGTCATGAGGTGGCATTTTGACAGTCTTGAAGGATGGTGTGGTAGTATTCGAGAAGGAGGAGCAGGAGCTTCATGGTGGGGAATGTAAATGCGGGGTTGAAACACGTTTCAATTCACGTCAGAAATATCGTCTTACATCCTACGCATATAAAGGAGCAAGAAATGCGAAAGAAATTACAGATTTACGAGTAGAGGGGAAATTGGAATGAAGCCTTTGCAGTTGCTATAAATCTATAGCTAAACCTCGGTCTCTATCTCCCTACTAGTCCACTCGTCCCTCCTCCCCATCCGCCATCCCCGTCTTCTCCCCACACCCAATCCTTTCGTCTCATTGCAGTTACACGCATGCGACGTATCGCCTCCAACTCCCTTCTCTCCTCCATAGCGATTCTGACTTCATCCGCCAGCATCTTCCTGCTCCACCATCAAACGCTCAATCTCCTTCTAACATACTTCGGTACCTAGCACTAAGTCTATATTCGAAGGCAGAGAATATATTATTAGAGAGGGTCTCGAGGAATTGCGGTCGAATTCTGACGTTGTGGACAGGAGATTGTCCAAAAGGCGGTCCAGATCGCGAGGCCGCAGAGGATTTGACAGAGAATCAAGCGCGTGGATAGGGGCAAGTCACCAGTTGGATTCGCGATTGCGGGCTTGTCCTCATTACTGGAGTAGTTCTTGTGGATGGTCAATGGTTTCTCGTAATTTTGGAAACCCCATAAATTCTCGGAGAGATTGACTTATGTGTTCGTTAAAGCCGCGGTTCAAACCAAGGACTGAGATACTCAAGGCAGCGACTTGAGGATTCCCGGCGCAATCGTATTAACAGCATTCCATCCCTGGCGAATGCAGCAACGAAATTTGGCCATGAGCAAGTTGACATTACAACGACAGAGGAGCAAACCTGTCAAAGCTCCGTGACGACACCCCCTCTCAATCCACGCTTCTCTATCTTTCTCATACACTTGAGAAGTTTTAGGGCCACTCCATTTCGTAAGTTCGACAAACGGTGCATCGAGCAAGGGTAGATCCTCTGCTGCGGAAAGGCAGTCCGGACAGCCCTTTCCGCCGTGCATACAGTACGCCCAAACGATAAGGGCACTGACTGACAATGCAATGAACGCAACCGGATCAACGTGGTTATTCTGGAGCCCTGATATGTTGCTGTAGGATACGAGGATATCGGTCGCATGGGTGAGCGCTCTTCTGGCCGCGGCAGACTCTGCCCACGAGCGAGTTGACGCACCTCGTTGTTCTTTAGCCTTCAGGTACATCTCGCCTGAAATGTTCCATGTACCGTCAGGATGCTCGTCTTTTGCCAATTGAGTCAGCATCCGGATGTCAGCGAATAAATGCATGCTCAGTAGATGATAAAGAGTGAGAGTGTCGAAAATCAGGTTTTTGGCGCGGTCGAAAACAATCAATTGCCACCCTGGATCGGAGTGGTCCTCGATTCCGTAGTAGTATCGCATTGCAAGATGCTGTTCTTGGCTGAAATCAAGGTGGTCGGTCTGGTGCAGTGGAATTCGAACGATCAATTGATTCCAAGCATCCAGTCGCCGTCTCAGCGAATCCCTCTCGATGGCATTGCTAACTTCTTGATCCGTACACTCTCGAATCCGTGCTCTCAGCTGCCATAATTTCGAGTGCATTGCGCATAAACCGAGTTGGATATCTTCGATCAACATCAGACCGTCCACTGGCTTGAACGATTCCAGAACGGGTTCACAGATGATACGGCAAATAGTTGTCTGACTTCGTGATTGCGGTTCGATAGAGTGACGACACTCCCAAAGGTCAAGTCCGTCTGCGTTCCATAGAGCAAATGTAGATGGCAGTGTCAAGTGAAGTTCTTCTGGACTGAGGAGCGGTGGTTGCCCTTTTAACAATGCAAGATAAGAGTCAATCTTAAATAAACAAGTGGAGAGTCTACTGATAGTCAGAACCTGAGCCTTAAACCGACAAATACCATTACCTTTGCCTGTGAGCTTCTTTCACTAATCGAAGTGGCACGAAATATGCAGGTTTATCGTAAGAAACAGGCATTTCCGACTTGAAAAGCCCCATCTCTCTAAGAGCAGTGCCAAGCAAGCTCCGCACAAACATTGCCTTCGTCAAGATCCTTTCTTTCTGTGAGCACATTAGAAATGTCACGCACGAGAGGGCGGCTATCAACATACTCCACAATAGAAGCCGAAGATGATATATAGTAGAGTCGCTTCGCAAAGAGCCCGAGTTGATGAATCATCCAGGGAGTCGTCTGATGAGAGCTGACCCTGCCACTACAGTTAGTTAAGTGATCTGTGGACCTCGGACTTGATCCACATACCAGTCGAGGGAAAATATAGTTATCTACACGAGGATGAAGATTCAACGCCAGGTCTTTCGAATCGTCAGTCCCATGGATGCATGCGCCTATCATGATCACGCACATCCGCAGGACAGGATGAGCTTCTTCCATTGTGAACATTGGTGCATGAAGAATTGACCAACGATGGTGAAAGTGAGCAAAATACAGCTTTGAAAACTTCGTTTGATCTGATTCGGAAATTGAAGGCCAAACCTCGTTGTCTGAAGTAGGTTGAGGCACTCCGGAGAGAGCATCATTTTCTACCCTCACAGACGTCCAGTCTATGGGGCCTTTGTTCCTATTCAACGCAGCTGACAATCGTTCTTCGAACGAAGCTTGATTTTCCTTGTCCTTTTCACGAGAACGCGCAGCGGTCGGAACGCCAGCGAGAGCAGTCAGATTGGCATCGTCACTTTCATTTTCACGTGATACCTGGTACCCGAACGGTACGGAGGCAAGACTCGTACTTCTAAAAGCTCCTTTCTGAGGGTCTAAATCGCTTTGGTCGTAATGACAATCAATGCGTTTCTTGATGCATCTCGAACACGGCTGTTCGCCGTCACATTTGATCTTGCTAGCGTGGCAGGTCACACATGCTCTCTTGCTCCTGTTCGATGGACTAGCTTTGAAAGCTTCTCCATGGAGGCCGAGATGCCGCTGGAGACTGTCACTATGATTCAGTTAGCACATGAAGGACAGATATTCTGCGCAGAGAATCTTGTCTCTGACTGCCCTGATCCACCATCGTCAATACTCCAAACTTCTGGAGGTTTACCAGAGGCGTGACCCGCGCAGAAGGCATCTGATAGAGTAAGATTTCTAATATGTTCGAATAATTGGCCACTGAATCCACTCGAAAAATACCACAGAAACAATACAAAGGGCAATATGCATTCTTAAATCGCTTACTTCCGAGTAAATTCCTTCTGGCAAACCTTACAGGCATATTTCGATTCTGAATGAGTGCGAGCATGGCGTGCCAAGTGCTCTCTATGGGGAAACTTAGAGTTAGCATTACTTCTACCGTAGGGGATTGAGAAATAATTGTGTATATTTAAGAGAGATGGGGATGTTTCGGAAGAAAACTTATATCGAAGAGGGGAATAAACAATGGGAGAACACCCACCTTCGTTGGAATGACTTCTCACACCCACTGAATTTGCAGTGGTATCGATGAGTACTTTCCGTGTCCTTCATTGTTACTGAAATCCCTCATCAAGGGTGTCTCTCATGTTGAGTTGAAAGTGAGACTAGCCAACTGGGCCTGGTAGCCTCTATCTAATTTTCCCTCGAGAGCCAGATTTTATGGGAGGTAGATGTTTTCGTAGATGGAGAGGAGAGAGGAGAGGCCGGATGCCAGAAGATGCGGGAGCCGATAAGGTTAGTCACGTGAGAATATTAACCTTGGCACGCCTCTAGCAACACGGCAATCTGGTTCTTTGCTAAAAATCAGCAAACGCTGTGGCAAGAGGTGATTAATGACGAAGAAACATTGTTAAGCATGGGCACAGTTTGTGCGAAAATTTTATCGCATTGAGCGATAGCTGTGCATTGAATTGAGGTTCAACTGAAATCAACGAGAAATACATAACCGTCGGCTCGCTTACGGTACCTGTACATCTTCTCTCTCCGGCGAGCCGACGACGAGGTTTTTGCGATTTTCTAGAAAACCTATCAAGACATATTCAACCGCTCAGGCTCGCCAACCTTGCCTAACGAGCTAACCTAACAGCTGTCTTCACAAACAAGGCAATCCAAACCTTACAAACCACATTCCTACATGGTTGGGTGCTTCGTATGTAGGTGTTGCACCATCCACATCGAGTGCTCAGATTCCCTTTATATATTCGTCCTGGTCCTCTTCTTAGGCCAGAGGTCACTCTTTGTGGCGTGGTCACTGCTTTTCATAAGAAAGCGATCTCACTAAAATTATTTGTCCAGAGCCGGATGCGGAGGCTGATTCCGTCCTGCTTCGCAATAGTCCAGCCCCACAGCTTAGGGACATGGACTTTGCTCTTATCCGCCTTACCTGGTGTTCCATTGATAGCTGTCACTAGCTAATCATCCTCAAAAGCAACGCTCTTAGCTATCTGATTTGGCACGACTTCTCGGCTGACTCTGTTATCTTGGACCCGCATAAAGAGAAGACCAATAGGACCCCCGCCGGCATCAATAGATACAGGATTGATAGACAAGACCCACGGCATGAATATCCGCTGTAGTATGCGTAAGAGATGTCCGTTAACTTCCATTTCAACTACGCAACCAACCCTTTAGATAGTCGTTTGCCACGATCAGTAGAAGCCAAGCAGAAAGTACAAAATAACCCATTTTAAACTCCAGCGAGGGTATCTATGGTCTTGCCAACGCTATCCGATCCGTGGTAAATACGGACTCGCTAGCCCCCTAAAATTCATGTATCAATTCCAAAGGCAAAATGTTTAGGAGCATAGCTCTCTCAAGTTGAATTCCTTCCTCACCCTCGTTATTAGCAATTACAATGGGGGCTCTTCTAGTAGGAACCACACCAGGATTGTATTTATTGTAAGCAGTGTTTCGGAACAGATCTAGGAGGTCTTTTTAATTCCCGCTACGACAAAGGTTCCGGCTCTTACATTCCTGGCTCAGGTACTTTCCTTCGAACTGCTCCAAGAAAGATATCGGGGAAGTAACCATTGACATCACCCATATCGAAGTCTTTGGAGTTCTCGAGGAATTCTTATTTTTGTACTATGGTCAACTCTCCTCCTATGATTGCTATGATTGCTTTGTAGTAAAATGTGACTAAAACGGCCTTTTTCCCTTTCGTTGAGAGTCCCCGTCGAGTGCATTCTCTTTGCAGATGACCTATAGTAAAGGCAGCGCTATCGCAGTTTAGTAGAAGATATATGAAAGCGAAGACGACATCATCTTTTACATCTTCGGACCTTTAGATCGACGTCTCCCGCTTGTCAATGTCTACTATCCCCTTAAGAGGCATAGTTTCAAGCCTGGTACATAAATTGGAGATATAGGCCGGGATCGGGTTGAACATAGCTGCGTTACTAAAGGAAATCTTTATGCAACCGTTTGATAAAGCATGCATCTAACAAAGAATTTGGCCAGTGATAACACAGCGGCCGCGTTGCGTTCAGTAACGCGGGCATTATCGTTTACCGATTGCACTGTACCAAGCGAGCCTGACGCATTGGATAGACATCGTTCAGAACCACCTGGTGGCTAGTTTTTTTGGGTGTTTCCAGTCCTAGACAGTTTAAATATGATGGATGGCAGTTATTTTGTTGGAAAGGTAGGTATGTGATTGATAGTGATATGGGAATAAGGATGCGTTGCACACCTGGAGACAATCAACTAGTGTTGAATGCTCGGTGCGCACAAGGTTTGGTTATAATTTTGCAATATCAATTCTGCTGCCCTTACTATCTAAGATAAATCAAAGAAAATACAAATAACTCCCCTACAAACCTTGATTGACTATCAACTGCCGGCACACATGGCCGATTAACCATTCATTTTCTAGTCCTTGCCCTCTTCCTTGGTCTCTTCTTTTGCCTTTCGTCTTCATCTTCATCTTCATTTTCATCTTCATCTTCACCTTCATCTTCAGTCATAATCGCGTTACCTCGATCTTCCCCTGGAGGTTTTCGACTCGGGCTTCGTATTTGTGGCCTTGGGATGTGTGCAAAGTCAGGGATGAAGTCTAATTCTCGAGTTAGATCGTGTATCATGATGTGTCCTTTTTTGTAGCAATGGTCTTACTAAAATATTGACCCCAGAGACTGTCTCGGATTTTTTGCTCCTCAGTATCCCCGATTTTCCAGCCCCAAGGGTTCTCAACAAACTTAGTAAGGTTTTCTGTGTCGATAATTCCGGGGGAACCTTCAAAGTCAAGCACATGTACCTTACTCCCATCTGAAAGGCCAGGCGTTCCATTTACAATCGCTACCAGTCTTCAGGATATAAGAGTCAGCGTAGTTCTAATGATGGTTCAGAGACTTCGAAGAGAGGTTCGCAAGGACTTTATTTTAGAAGAGAAATCCTCCCAGGCGTCCCAAAGCGGGATGGAATGGGAGGAAAAGCTGACCTACTCTCGGTCCTGGAAGGCTACCCCGCCAGGTACATGATTGAACACATCGTCGTCATCATATTCATTATCGCCCCCTTTGATATACGAAAAGCTAAGGTCGTTCAACGCATTCTTACTGAAGGGTAGGTTCTCAGGGATGTTCCATGGCGAAGAAATGTATTGTAGCATTCGTGAAGGCACCCCCTCAAAAAGGGCTCGCTCGATAGAACGCATATTGTGGGTCCGGAATAATGGATAATCTCCAAGAGACAAGCAGAAATGCCCATATCGGTCATTACGTAGTCGTTGATGATCGTCTCTTGTAGCCGGACCTGGGGCGTCGACTTTGTCTAAATATGAGCACACTCGGTAGATCCGGAATGGATGGGTACCTTATGGATCTGGATTAGCTGAAGTCTGATTGAATCAAATGGAAAGAGTCATTCCGACCAGGATTGGCCCTTGGAACCGCTACTTGCGTTACGTAGACATTCCGAAGATTGACTTCCGTCTCTAGTTTAGTCTCCCCAGGCTCAATTTTTCGCCGGCGGCATTCTTCTTCCAGATCTTGCATGGAGAAATGACTTACTAAATAATCGAGGAGTCAGCAAATTCTTAACAAACAGCGGTGCTAAGAGGATGGGTTGTATGATATGTTATAGGGGATATTAGACTGGAAGAATGTAGGAAGAGTAATTGATAAAGGCTCAGGAGGTACACATCTTTAAGCATAGAGTGTCCTTACACGGCTCAGGTAAATAACCATTAGGATCATCGTCTCGACTCGCCGCGGAGTCTTGAAGGAATCGTCTTGTCCATAGTTCTCCGAAATCACCGAGGCGAATTTTTTTGTAGTAGCATTGGATACGGCGTACTTTATCGGCTTTTGACTTCAATTTCTTGGATAGATTCCGTCGTTCTATTTCGAGATCCAATTCATCTACTGTAAAGTCATCAATTGGGTCGGGCAAAAAACCATTTATATCATTATCTTCCGCGTTCACGGATCTCTCGATTAAATCGTCCCTTTCACGCTCATTTTTTCTGGGAGCCATGTTTTCGGTTCCTGTAATGCTGACAGATAGAATGGATATGTGAGTTACGACTGGGGTAAATGCTGAACCGTCATATGAAGTAGTATGTTGGTTTTAGGTAGGGATTGAGACCATCTTGATGGCAATAGGTATATATTGTAATATCTCAGGAGTTAAAAGAATAGAATAACAAGAAGCCAATAAATACAGCCAGAACATACAACACAGTCTAACCAAGTAGGAAGTTCCTGACTGACAAAATACGTACTCGTTTGTCGATAAAGCTAATAAAGGAAAACACCGACAACGAATTTGACCTGGAATAAAGGTATGCCCAGTTCGGCGCATTTGCTGTAAATTGTTGTTGACATTTCTGGCACTCGCCGCATTTGGTAGCCATCAAATGTAGATAAGTAAGATCACTGAAATAGGGGCACTAATGCCAGATTTCTATGTATCATAGCTACCATTTTAGGAAAATCTGGCATCCACCAGGATCCTCAGCGCTTGCAACACGTGACCTAGAATACGCTGGATCATGCGACTATTGAGAAGCCTCTCAAGCGACTACTCATCCCAAAACCAGATTGCCTCGATGCTACGAAGTCTATTGAGCGAGGACAGCAAGCTACACAGACATGAACCATAGAAACAACAACGCCCACAGATCTCCATCATGTTGTCAGCAGATAGAATTACCTCAGCTAATTCATTTTCTCTACTAATTTTCTTCAGAACGAAATAGTAAGGAACAACGAGGAGAGCATTCGCTGCAAAGGTAATGGTCGAAATTCCCATCTCTCTAGGTTTCCAAAAGGTTCTGTTAAGGCATATCGGCACTAGATGCTAGAGATCAATATAGCCAACTTAAATTAGAGGCGAATTTTTGGATTGGACAGGAGGCGGGATGCCTGTCTCTACAGATATCTACTTTGGCTTCGGTCTTTATCAGCGGCTCTTGCACATGTTTATTACATTTCAATTTCCCCTGCTCACTCTTTTGCAGAAGATCAGTGATCTTTAGGGAAAATGGCTTTTCATTCTGCTTAGAAGGAAGTTTTGTCCACATAGCGTGAAGCAATCTCCACTTTCAAACGCGACCCCTTTCTTCCTGAATCCTGCCTCAAACCGTTCCTCAACGGTACTTTCAATGCTTCTCAGCACGCCTGCTACATCGACTTAGGCCGGATTCCCGAAAAGGAGAAAGGTAAAGTTACCGGAGCCAAGTGTCGCCTAGCACCAACTAAAATCAACGTCCTCGCGAACCTTGATTTTGTTTTCATTTTGGCCACCACAAACAGAAAGAGATCCATCGGGGAACCGCTTTGCGAGGACAATATCGTAAGCCTCTGCAGAGTACAATGTCAGTAGTGCAAATCACAATTTCTTGCCGCGGCTCCAGCGATGCTGAACGTACCAGGCTCAGCGACAGGAGCAGAAATCACGCCGATAGCAGCCATGAAGACTGATAGGATGACCGTGAATTGCATCTTTTACGATGGTGGTATCGACTCGGACTTCGATTATGTGAGTTTCTGATAGCAGAGAAGTTCGAAAGATGCTTTAGATGTGAGAAAGAGATGGCAAGAGTAGTCTGGCACCGGGCCAAGTGTGGACTTTATAGACGGAGTGATCCCCATGCATGATTTCTTAGCATCAATGCCTTGCTTTTCGTCCACGAATAGTATCGAATTGTTTGCCAGCATACCGAGTTTTCACAGAATGAAATTTCCGTTGCTCAACTCTCCATGTGGATGGGCTACTCGCAGCTCGAGATTCCATCAACCAAACCACACCTTTCCCCTATCTCGATCCGCAGAGAACGATTGCACGGCGTCTACGCCGTTCTCAAATGTGTTACAATTGACTTTTGACCCTTTGGCACAACAGCTCACTAACAGTCGGGCCGTCTTCTGCAGCCAGTGCTACAGATGATTCTGAGTTTGCCCAGTAAGAGCACAAATACAAATTTCTGCCGCCTGGACCGTCCACTATAGTGCAACGCTGCGCTACAATCTACTCAAGGTCATAATCTTTGCTTGTCCAGTATCTATCATGAGCGGTACTACTAGCCGCGTACTTGCATTCGTGGCTGTATCATAAGCCATGGACTACATCCATATCCGCCCTGTACATTCATGAACATGATGCATTCCGCGTACTTGCAGTCGTGGCTGATATCCTCGGCTCATCGTCAACGTACGAAGTCGCCTCAGAGGTGGTACGGAGGCCCGCCCTTTACCTACGAGTCAAATTCCTGCATTATAGCCTCGCCTTGTGCTGGAAGGCACATTCATACTGTCGAGTAACAGAGCAAGCACGACGTGTACGACAAGACACAATAATTTCCATCGAGATTATGCAGGAAATCTCGGGCCGCGAAGTCTCAGGAGGCCACAATAACCTGCACGTTGCGTAGGGATTCTCATAGACTCTACAATTGGACCTATCTTCTCTTTCAAAATTCTTATCTTCCACCGCGAAGCTTCTCAAACTGATAAGCAGTATACTATGTTATCATTTTCGAGCCTGTACATTTACGAGAAAGTCGCTGGTAGCGAATCTACTCATGGCTTGATACCAGAACCTCAATGTTCAGAAGACAGTCTTATCCTGACCTCTCGCCAGTCCTCGAAATCTCTCAAACATTGGCTACTTGCGACCTTGGCGGCCAGTACAATTCTGCTCGTTCTTGATCTCGTTCTTCGAGCACAGGAGCTCTCGCGACAAGTCAAATATGTCAACACTCCATTGCCTGAATGTACGAGCAGAGCATCTATTTTTTTCTTTCACCGCTAATCTATCGTTCAGTCGCCATCGAGTGGATGGAATTCAGAGTTGAGCCCAGGTGGCTAGAACCACCGAATCCGGAGAGCAATTTGAGATGGATCGAGGAAATTGGCCGTGGGTCACTGATTTTCAAGATGAGATACCCGTGACTAATCCTGTGACCCTTTGCAGCTGGCGATGGTTATATCGGGATTCATCAACCTCGGAAGTATAATCTTGAGCCTGGAATCCCTGGAGTAGGAGGGGAAAACTTTGGTCTCAGCATGTTTCATTCAATGCACTGCTTAGTATGTTCATTTTCCCCTTCCGATAAGTCATATTTACATGTACAGATTCTCATCCGGCAAGCATGGTGGGAAGCACTCAAAGGCGGCGAGAATATCAGTTATTTTAGGACGAATCTTGGGTCGGGGTATCATCTGGGAGAAACCCACGTCAGTCACTGCCTGGATTATTTGAGACAGGGCATCAGATGTGCTGGCGACACGACACTCGAGTGGGCTGTAGAAGAAGGCAGTCATAAGCTGAATGCGATGGATGGTGAGATTCATCAGTGTCGGAACTTCGTACGTACCTTCAAGATTGCGAAATGCGTCCAGGTACTAATTCCCTAATCATAGTACGCAGTTCGTGAATATGTGGATGCACGGCTGCCCTTTCACTCACAGTTGGGCGAAGTTATTGAGACGTAGCGGGGTCATTGCGAAGCTCGAAGGCTCAGTTCTCGATGTCAGAATGTAGACGTTGGTTGTGGAAACTGATAAACTAAAATGATTTCGTCGCAATTACCCTCGCTTTTGGCCTTTTTATGACAGCCAATTGCGGGACAACATCATTGACACGCCGCTTATCTTCGAGTATGTTCTGGGGCAATACTATGTGGATCTTTCAAGTCTTACTAAGCTTGTAATATCTTTCCATACGGCGGGCTTGCAGTAGCAAGATTTTCCGTATCCACGACAACACATCTATCATCGGCCAGCACTTCTTAAAGTCTAAGAGCCTTAGCAAGAACACCAACAGTCATGCTATCTATGGAGCAACTATTGTTTATCTTAGTGTAGCGCTGGCATGCTTAGCCATATGTACGATACCGATCACACCGTTGTCATGGCGTTTCTTGTGCCACCGGGAGTGGCAGGTGGCATTGACGTCCTCGTGGCTTGCCCGTGTGATGATACAAGCTTCCTTGCTTCTTGTACTTTGTTACATTGAGGGGGGTTCTCGGTAGCACTCTGATATCTGCTCGAGGCTCGATCGAGAAACTAGAAGGAAGTATCAATTGGATGAACTTCGAATGCTGCGAAAATTGAATATCCGTAGTGTCGCTGGGCTGGCATTCTTTCCCACTGGCATGGCTCGTGAACCTTGTCCCTTATATTTGTTGATACACGTCTATCTTTGAACTTTCATTCTACACGTCTGCGGCATGGATTTCTTTGGTGAACTATTTTCAATGTCTCACTTGTTTCCTTTCGGAGCTCTTGAGTCCTCCACCGATAAAGAGTCTCTGCTGCCATATGAGTCTAGAGAAAACTCTTTCTCCTCGAGCGTTAAAGCCTGTCGAAACTCAAATGAGCCGTCAAACCACCAAAACCGTCTGCGGTTACTCATTCTTATACACGCTGTGTTCATCGTAGCATATACTATCACCTTCATCTTAATTGCTCTTGCTCAACCCAATGTAACCTCGAGTAAAATATATTGTATAGTCCATCTCCTAAATATCCTAATCTTCCTTTGGCATTGTCCATACTGATACACATTGAATATAAGCTCCAGCCAGAGATGCCATCTCTTACACACCGAAGCTGGTCAGCGTTTTATACAACGATACGAAGAATCCATTCCTAACTGCGCCGAGCAAAGAACTCGACTCAGCTTGGTCTACGCTTCTGCAAAGTAAGCTTGCACACGTACTTAGCGGGTATACCTTGACACACATCATTAGCTGACAGAATAGACATGAACGTACGTATCAAAGCAGAGGAAATAAAAAAGCTTGGAAAAACTTCTATCAAGCTTGGAGAAGGGTCTGGAGACTCCCTCGGTTCTTTGGGTAAGCTACATCGTCTTTGCTAGCGAGAATATCCTATAATTCGGAGAAGAATAATATGTGCTAACATTCCTTCTTGCCCTAGATGTTTACCACCAGCTACATTGTGTTGTATGGTCTAACACTGAAGTCCACTCGAAACCCAAACTGATGGTAAATAGAAATATCTCCGCCACTACATTGAAGGCGTTCCACTGCCAGCAATGCGCGTCTCGCATAAAGACCACGCAAGTAGGCAGCTTACTCATCTTATACCTTCCGATTTGCGAATAGCAACACAGCAGAACTGATATCCCTTTATCCAGATCACTGCATCGAGCTTATCCGACAAGTTCTCATCTGTCATGGCGATATAGCAGTCGTGACATACGATTGGCTACCAAATGATCGCATTCCAATGCCACGATGGGAAATAGAGCACGAATGTGTAGACTGGAACAAGCTTGATTCATGGGCCCACGATAGACGAGTCCCGATATTTGACGAAGGGATGATTGCTCATCCAGTTTTAGGTGCTAGTTATCCTGATAAGCATAGCGATTAAATATGATTTCTTGATAATATCGATGGTATACAAAACTGCCCTTGCTCCCACGCTAAATGTTTTTGTACAAAAACGCCACTATCCTGATATTAACTCCTGTCTTCCTTCCCTGATTATGCGTTTTTGGATCACAGTTGGTGGCAACAGATGTGCGAGAACCGCCTCAACGACGGAACATATACGAGAAGTCTGGTAAAGTCTTGACAATGCTCGCTACTATCTCATCTTGCTCCACCTCTTGACGTGTTTTCCCATGTCGTAGAGGTGATGGCGCAGGGGGTGCCTTCGCAAACGAGACGGCCTTTGGCAACAGTTTGGAGACCGCAGCAGGCACGGGCTTTGGTGCTGGCGTAGATGCAGGAAGTACGGGCGAGTCGAAGAACGAGAAGTCTGCTGATGCCCACGGGTCATGATTGCTCGTCGTAGAAGTCCCTGGTGAAGGTGAGACTTGAGTAGTGGGAGAGAATGAGCTGGCCAATGCGGGGAGTGTTGATGATAGAAATGAATCGGATTTCGAGTCTAAAGAGTTCCTGGGCTTGGGAACAAGTACGTCACCAAAACTCATCGTGGATTGATGGCTTCGCGCTGACTGTAGAGAAATCGGTGATTCTTTTGGTGATGCATGTTGGGATGGCAAAGCTCCGTTGAGACTTTGTGATTTCGTTTGTGGCTGCCCTTGCGAAGGAGGTAAAGCTGGAGACGTGGCAGCTACTGGTGACGCGATCATCTCGCCCCACTCATCATCATCATCATCATTACCATTGTCAGAGAGCTTTTGGAGAATTAGAGGAACGGCAGCAAGAGTGGGTTTCGAGTTTGAAACCAGGGATGCTACGCTGAGAGCTGGAGTTATTTTAGTTTGAAGAGCCTCTATAGGCGTTACGATGGTTGAAGCAGTTGGCTTTGGGCCCATTGATGTTGACTGTCGAGGAGGCGAAGCTAGTTTCGCGTTGTTAATCGCAGCTTGTGGAGACTCTTTCGAGAGGGAAACTGCGGTTTGTCCTGCGGTCTCAGGACTTGCGTTCCATCCAAAGCTTGCCACCGGGGCCTGAGGACTACGCTTATGACTCTCCAAGGCACTTCCACCTTTTGTGGAGCTCCGCCTCGCTTTCGGTGGCGAGGCACTTTTAGACTTGGATCGGTCTCTTACGAGACCTATTGGCCATTCTCTTGGCACCTCGGGAGCAGCATTCGGGGTTGAGCTGACTGGAGTTGGTTTCCTGCTTTGCTTTGCACCGAATGCAGATGCAAGCGGGACAGTGGGTGCATTTGGATCATTCCATCCGAATACTGAAGATCCTTTGCTTACACCACCAAGGACCACACGACCACTTATTCGATCCTCCTCTATCCATCGTCCAACTGTCTTCAACGTCTGTTCTCGGATTTGAGATTGAGGCCAAGTAACTCGAATATAATTTTCATCGTTTCCGGAATTGTGTTTCCTCATGCTGCCATATCTCGACACCCTATACCACGTTTTCCGTTCTTCCAATGTCTGAAATGAGTCGTAAGGAATCGTATCCATTATAAAAACATTTTCAAGAGGCGCATCTTTGGAAGCGTCTCCACCAGATTGGGAATAGAACTTTTCCAATATCGTGGTATCAACTGCGAATTCGACTCGTCCAAAATCTTTCTTAACATGCCGGCTCTGAGGTGAGCTATACTGAGAGCTGGTGAGATTGGATGCTGGACTCGAGGCAGGGTGAGTCTGAATCTGGTTTGGAGTAGATGGTCGTTCCAGTTTTCCCTCTACTACTTCCTCGGCCTCCGACTGGCCCTGCTCAAAGTCTCCGAAGTCTCCAAATTCATCGTCTACGTCTTCGTCATTCCCGGTGTCTTCTAAAGGCTCCTCATAATTCTCTGATACTTTTTCCTCCATCATAGACGGCGTTCCTGAGCGACTGCGGCTTCGACTCGGCAAAATCACTATGTCTTCCGCTTGCCTTGCAAGTCCATCGAAATGCTCAACCCGGTCTTGTATCTTCGACGAAACTTTGCGGGACGCGTGAGGTCTCCTTGGCTCCTCATCTAAGGATGTTCGGGGCGATTCAGGCAATATCTCGTCATGGTGACTTTGGTCTGAGGGAGAGGATGATGGTCTCGACGACTCATGGTCAGCATCGTGGCCTTTTACTGCCTCCTGGGTCGTTTCCGTAAGCTCAGCCTCGATTTTCTGCCTATCAACACTCAAGTCCTCCACCTCATTGCCATTTATTGTTCTTCCACCAGGCGTCGTCTCTGTATGTTCAGGCAGAAGCTCTGTAAAAATCTCGGCATTGCTCTCTGGTAGTGGCTTTATAATGCTCCCAAATAGCCCATCCTCCACCTTTTCTTCCTTGCTGTCCGCCGCTTGCTGGCTCGTCTCCAACCCGGGGGTATCCATAACGTGTTCACGCTCGAGTGTAGTTTCGGTAGCCCAAGGATCAGGTGAAGGTTGGCGAACGATGGCTTGTGAAACTGGCATAAGACTCGGGGGGAAACTCGAATTTGCGTCTTCTTGTACAGGCATATCGTCATTCCAACTCAATCCGTCAGAATCGCTCTTCTCCGCTGTAATTGTACCATCCTCTGTCTCCCGGTGTTCCTCAGTATCGCTAGCACCATCGAATCCCATTCCATTGTCCTTCACCTGTCCCATTGCTGGCATAACTGCCCATTCTCCAAAGCCTTCATCATCATCGTTCCAAGGACTGTCTACCTTTACACCTGGCCCTAAATTCGATGCTTTGATGGGGATCTTCGGCCGCGCATCGTTGCCTTCCGTATCACCTCCTACTCTCGTCTCCGCAATGGGATGTTCGATTTCATCTGCCCATGGCGAGGAGCCCCAAGGATCGTCCATATCCATACACTCTCATATTGATATATCGTATGTGAAAGTTGTCAATGTAAGTCGTGGTGATGCTAATACTTAAACAAGGATGTCCCTTGGCGTCGGAGCCCGGAGAAATGCTCCGTCATTTTGATGGAGCGGAGCGAAGACGGGCTGGATTGCTAATCGATAACAATTTCTTCCTCAACTCTTGACTCAATGTTGACAATGACACAGTTATATGATACCGCAGACTGAGTGTACGTTCTGTTATCTAAGATGTCACTTAATAATGTCAAACACATAGTTCTTGTACGTACTCAAACCTGCGATCTGTCTTTACTCAGTACCCCTCCGGCATAACTAACGCTATCAGGTTCTCTCAGGCAAAGGTGGCGTAGGGAAATCCTCCGTAACCACCCAACTTGCCCTCTCCTTGTCCCTCGCAGGCTCCTCAGTTGGAATCCTCGATATCGACCTCACAGGCCCCTCCATTCCCCGCCTCTTCGGCATCGAATCCGCAAAAGTCACACAAGCCCCCGGCGGTTGGGTGCCCGTTCCTGTACACGCCTCCAACCCCTCCGCAAATATTGGCTCCCTATCATGCATGAGCCTGGGATTCCTATTGCGAGAGCGAGGGGATGCGGTGGTATGGCGAGGGCCCAAGAAAACTGCGATGGTTAGACAGTTCTTGACTGATGTGCTCTGGGGAGAGCTCGACTATCTGCTGATTGATACTCCGCCGGGAACGAGCGATGAGCATATTTCCCTTGCGGAGACGCTGCTGAAAAACGCGCTGCCGGGACAAGTTGCGGGTGCTGTGGTTGTTACAACTCCACAGGCTGTGGCGACCGCTGATGTGAAGAAGGAGCTTAACTTTTGTGTTAAGACTGGCATCAATGTCATTGGGGTTGTGGAGAATATGAGTGGGTTTGTGTGCCCCAATTGCTCGGAATGCACAAACGTTTTCAGCAAAGGGGGAGGCGAGGTCATGGCTCAGGAGTTCAATGTGAGATTCCTGGGTAGCGTCCCAATTGATCCACAATTTGTTATGTTAGTCGAGACGGGGAGAAGACCTGTGTATCCTGAGGGTACTCTTGTCAATGGGCGGCCCTTTAATGTGCAGAATGGTGGAAATCCAGCTGCTGATATCAAAGATCCGAGCCTGCTGGTTGAGAAGTACAAAGACTGCTCCTTGAGCTCGACCTTCAATGATATTACACATGATGTTATAAATGTGGTTGAAGAGCGCCGTAGGGGGACTACATCTGCATAGAAAGGGCTGAGCATAGGAAACGGTGCATAGCGATGGCGTTCATTGAAACAGGAATCTTTGGGACAGTGGCAGCATATAGATGATATGTATGATATGATGACGGTCCTTGAAACCGTGTTGGAGAATAAAAGCTAGATACTCCAAAGGTTGGTTCAGAGTTTAGCTTCGCGCCCCTTTCCCCAAATCCTCCCTATTTCCAACGTCTTAATAGTTTTCAACTGATATCAATCAAATATGTTTTAACGACTATCCCCCGATCTCAAGACTGCTATCACCCAAGTCCCAAAGTCTCGAAAGGCTCAACTGCTCTTCATACCACCTTTCTCTCCTTACCCGAGTATTATCTCCACTATCTGTTAAGTCCTCACTTCAAGCAAGCCGGTCAGCATTGGTCCACCAATAAGCCTCCGTCAACGTGGTGAGCCTCTCAGCATGCCCTCACCTAAGCAAATGTCATCCCACGAAGGCGAACTGCAGGAGAAACAATTATCCCAAAAGATGATTACGAGGTGCGTCTAGTGTTGAGTGTTGCTCAAGGGTCGGCGCTCGGAAACCTGCCGCGCTGCACCTTGTCGTATTGGATACGTATAGTACCGTTGAGCGATCCAATAGTCCAAGACTCGTTGAAAGTCAACACGCTCGATGCCGCCGCACAATCTAGAACGTAAGTTGATTCCTTCGGCAGCGTTTGCTTTCTCCTGCTCCTTGCATCTCTTCCTCGTAATTTCTAACTTTGGTATCAAACCCTGTATGTCTAGTGGGCATACTACTTGCAGCTTCCTTGTGGTGAGATATCAAGGAGCAAGAAAGGAGTGGGTCCAAGGGCACAGTCAGAAGAACTAGTCAGCTTCCGGTACTGCTGTCTTGTACCTTCGTGTCGTTATCAGCTCCCCCAAACAAATCACAGTACACAAGTTGTGTAACTCGTGTTCTTATTCTAATCAGGAAATACTTGCATTATTAATATTAATGCAAGGCAGCTTTGATTGCTCGCCATTCATCCCACCAAGAGCGAGTTTCTTATGGTGGCGGTCTTTCACGTGTTACAGATCAACGTTCACCAGAGTACCAGGAAAGCTTTAAGATATGCTCAACTAGGGTCTACTGGTTTTGTGTGTAACGTTCTGATGTTAGAGCTTGCTTCTACTGCTTCATCAGTTAGACACTCGCTGAACTGACGAAGGACGGCTACAAAATGAAAAAGAAAGCAAGAGCTTGCCAGCGTCCAATCTCACCACCTTGACCATTGCCAACAGCATTGTCATCTTATTTGTCAGTCCCACCAACCAGATTACCGTCAAGATCACCGTGTCAAGCGCCGGGGTCAACCTGCACCTCCGGATCATTTCTCGGAACGGTTGTGCAGAAATGATATATCTCTCTAGCTTGGATCAAAATGCATCGGACTATCAATTCGGTCCGTAAGTGCAGAAATGGGCTTACTATGATAATGACAAGGCTGGACCGGCGAGTCTCCACAAATCTGGGACACCAATGCTATGCATATCAACAGCACGGGTCAAGCAACAGTCAGTTGACTGGAAGTCTAGGCTATTCATGCAGTAGGGAACGTTTACATTGGACCGTCGAGTTTAAGCTTACTGGATGTCATGTTTTTAAAAGTTGTCTCCGCAAGTTCTGCTTTGTTGATAAGCTCACACAGCCACATCGGATTCGGTTGCCAATCCAAGCTCGTCTTGTAGACCATCGAGCTAAACGTCCAAAATTCGATCGAGTCAGACCTTGAGATGTAAGGCACCAAGTCATACACGACAGATGCTGGGACCGATCACCAAACATATTTCCCGGGTCCAATGCAATTTAAAGAATAAGGATATCTGATTGATTCTTGGCGTCAAGGTATGGAACGCCGATATGTCACATACATCTGGATATCAGAATGGCTTACTCTAGAACACAATTTGTGTTCAGATGTGCTATCCAATTATATATCAGACGATCGTTCTTACGGGTGAACCCAACGCCACCAAACCTCCCCCTGTCAACGGCTTTGGCCCTTACGATGTGTAATGTTGAGCTCGTGAGAGATTCGCTGGTAGACTGGGGTCCTGATTTGACATATCTAGGCACACTAGCAGGTAAGTCTCCTCCTAAAGAGTCTCTATGTCGCGTTGCGGACCGTCTTTCCATCTCACTCCCTATAAGAGCTGGAACTTGTGGAATAGTAACTTGGGTCCGTGATAGGAGCTGGATCAGGAGACCCGACCCAGTGTTCTTCCCTACATCCTTGAAGATATGGTAAATCTCCTTTATATGATTGGCGGAAGAGGTTGAAGACCGCTACTTCAGATGAGAGACTAGACTTGTTGGGCCTCGCACTTTGTAATCATCAAATTCGATATCTCTCCCTCAGTCCTCTCCACTACTCGACCTCTCACCGCCACACGCTCTACCAATCGTTATCCGTACAACAGAGATAGACTTAGACAAATGGATCTGTTATACGAGCCGCCTTCAGACTCATCTTTGACAATGCAACATTGAAATCCTCTGTAAACGAGATATAAAGCTGGGTCCACTTCCTTCTTTTTCTATTTGGCCAAGGTGACTTCGATACAGTACTCAACTATCCAGATCATCGTTCCCCAAATTATGTTGCTTATCTCCTTAATCACTTTCTTCTTGCAACTCCAAGGCTTGCACTGTACTGATCCGGACCCGAATGGCATCTTTCTTGCCGAGAAGGTCCGAGCTATTGAGCGATTGATGCTCACTCCCGGAACCATCGACTTCCAGGTTGCTCCCTGCGACTTCCTCTTGAATGGACCTCCTGAGAACAGTCCAGATCTGGCTGGCGACCAGGTATTTCTTCCAAATCGTGTTTGGATTTCTGGCATTCTTGTAGAAGTCCAGAGCTGGAATCTGAAGGGCTAATCTGTAGAGTAGACTGCCGCCCAATGGGTGAGGATTGTTTTTCATGACTTCGTCACCGCAAATGTCACCGCCGGTACTGGGTGAGGGATGCCCCTTTGGTCCTGCTTAGTGATGAATATTAACAGTGACAGCGGCCTCGATGCGTCTGTTGGTTTTGAATCAGGTCGGCCAGAAAACCTTGGGACGACATTCTTTGACCAAACGAACTTCATTGATAGGACAATCATTGGGGCAAGCTGTCTTTGATAAGTTGCTAACTATGATCAAAGCTGATTCGTGTAGTTTAATCTGTTCTCGAGTGTCCTTATATCTACCTCCGATTTCATTGCATTGGTAGGTTACATTGAATCAACTAGTAATTCATTTATCTAAACAGAGATATAGGGAATCGCTGAGGCTGTTTTGTCCTGCGACCCGAATTCTCCAATAATACAACTTAAAGCTGGGAGGATTGATGCGACGCAAGCTGGGCCATCCGGTGTTCCAGGACCTCTTGACTCCGTTGCAGTTCAGTCCGCTGCTTTTGCGAATGCTGGCTTCAGTCAGACAGACATGATTAAGGCAGTGTAAGATGCTTTCTTCGTCGAGAGTTTACCAAAAACTAATTGGTCAATTAGGGCTTGCGGACACTCCATTGGAGGTGTACATGGGATCGACTTTCCTTCGATTGGTAAGTCATGCTACTCAAAAGATAATCTTCCAAGCTAATTCTTTCAAGTTGGGACTGACCAGACGTTTGGGTAAGCGGTGCAATGCTGAACATGCAAGCGGTGTTGATAACCCATCCAATAGCTCGACTGAGATCGACTCTTTTGACGTCACTCCATTTGTATTCGACGTTGTGGGCCTCCAAGAATATATCAACGGGAGTGGCAAGGCTGGTGGGCCTTTGGTCACTACAACGAATGTTGCTGCCCGATCCGACTTTCGTATTTTCGATAGCATAGACGGCAACGCCACTGTTAACGCAATGGCAGAGTCCCAGACAACTTTTGAAAGCACCTGTTTTCCAATTTTTCAGAAGATGATCGACACAGTACCAAGAGGAAGTGAGTATTCCCTGATATTGTTTCTTTCCTTAGAAATATCTAGAAAATCACCATGTATGCTGTACTTCTTGAAATTCATCTGGTCTTGGAACAAGCTAAATACTCCTCTCGAATGCTCTAAAGAAGTAATGCTGACTTCGAAATGTTGTACAAAGCCACTCTTTCTAGTCCGATTGGACCCAGTCAATGGATTGTGATGCATAGCAATCTGGATTTCACTGCGACAAATGCTATCGCCTATTCCGGACAAATTGGAACATTCGGAAAGACTGCCGCACTAGCAAGTGCGTCGTATCAATACGGTACGGTTGGTAAGGATGATCGAGTCATACAGAACCATCTTTTCCCCATCTTGTCCGACACTGTTTACTTCCGCCATACACTCTAGTGACTCTATCTTCTTCCGTTATTATCCGACCTTGAAGAACTTCGTCCACTATCTTAAACAGAATAATTGCTAATTCGGTTGCGCAGGTGGAGGAAATACTGGCCCAAAGACTAGTCAATCCGGAGGTGCGTACTTGCTGACCAGAATTAAACACACCTAATTAACGTTGGCGACAGTTCCACAAACACCGTTCGCAAACGCAGGGGACGGCGCTCTCAGGTTCCCGTTCTTCGGTAATACTACATACTACTCCTTCAACGATACCATCGAATCTAGCGTCAATTCGATCACTGTCGAGGGCATATACACAGAAGCGATCAATCAGAATCTTTTCGTCGTCCCTTCGATGAGCTGGACGAATCTGCCACAGGTCCTCGTCCGTGCCGCGGTAAGCGAATCATATTTTGCCCTCGGAATCTGACTGACTTCTGCAGCTGCTGACAACGCTCGCGCCTGCTGGAACAATACTGAATGCCACTTTACTTTATCCCTCAGGACAAAATGGCTCCGTATCAATAACTTACTTACACGCACCATTCACCCTGAAGTCTTTTGCGGAGAAGGGTGACTACACCCTTTTCGAGGGCAATATCACCTCACCACCGCCCGCGTTCCCTATCGCGCAGTCAACAGGAGGGTCGTTCCACCTTACGGTGACACTTGGTACAACCCAGCGGACACTCGCCCAGGTTTCTAGCAGTATTGGTTTGAATGATTTTAGGACTTGTGGTCAGAGCGACTTGACCAAGTGTAACGGCTCGAACTGAGAAGTGTGAATAGAGTGTGAGGTGTCTGAATTTGGACTATGTCCTTTGACTTGGCGTAGTTATTAGACCCAATCGAATTTTGTTGAACTTGGACAAATCCATGGCTCTTGAATTTACAGTCCTCGCGAAGGCTCAGAAAACCAGCCAACAGCTCGTTGATTCAACCGACTTTTCAAAGCCACCAAGCCCTCTCCAGATGTGATGACTAGGGTAAAAGGCTCTTCCCAGATCCCAAGTCACAAGTAAACTAATAAGCACAGTGTATATGGTAGGGTGTCCAAGCCACAGCTTACGGGATGCAAAGCCACAACTAATTCAAGAGAAGTTAAAAGATATTGCCATCTCTCCCTCGTCTCCATTTCGAGCACCTACATCAACACCGCCAACTTCATTTTCCCTCCCTCCCCTCCCCCCCCC